>CM055121.1:781693311-782893311 GCA_029206835.1 Rana muscosa
CTGCAAATCACCCCCAGTGTGAAAGGTGTCTAAAAGTAGTGTAGTGCTGAATAGCAAAAAATGTTCCGGCCATGAAGGGAGTAAAATCTTAGGCTCCATGCACACTTGGCTTAAAAAAAACAAAAAAAAAACAGTTCCCCTGGCAGAAAAAAAACTGCTCATATAGAGCGTTTTTTTACACCGTTTAGGTGAGTTTTGGAGAGTTTAGTAGGTTTTTTCTGCCAGAAAGCTCCAATCAAAAATGCAAACCCTAAGAGATTTTTTCTCACCTCTCGTTGAGCTTAACCCCTTAACGCCGACCATACAGAAATTTGCAGCCCCACTGGACTGGGCTTTTTTCTGTGGGGCTGCATGTTTGCATATCTCCCTTAGTGCTGGGAGCACACTGCACTCCCTGCACAGAGACTGGGGTCACATGGAGAGCCCTGGGCCCCATACTAAAGTTTGGGACGGGGAACTCCCGATTCCGGGTCACCTGATCGCTGTGATAGCCTCTAACTGGCTATCACAGTAATTGTCACTAGTCACTGTAAAGCCTGCCCCCGCATCTTCTTTCTCTGTGAATGGAGAGAGATTTTTAGTATCTCTCTCCTTGCAGAGAAAAAAAATAAAATAAAAAATAAAAAAATTTTTTTTAAGTGTTTGGATTAAGCTCAGGGTCAAAGTCATTATTTATTTATTTTTTACAGGATTTTTAGTGTCAGTGTGTTTTAGGTAGGATAAAAAAAGCAAAAGCAAAATGTGCACTATTGTTTTGGGCTGCACTATAGGTACAAACAACAACTAGCATACACATATACAGTAGTGGTGCAACGGATCACGGATCAACATCTTTGGATCGGCACACCACGTGATCCGCGAATCCGCAGGTAGTGCGAGTCCTGCATCAGCCATAGGAAAGGCTGCGGCTTCGGCCTAGCTCCTGGAGCGGCGGCCATGTTGGTCCACCCGGCAGCGGCCGCTGTATCGTCACATTAGTCTACCCATCACATTTGGCTACGGAAGTGACGTTCCGTCGCCGCCATCTTGCTACACCCCGCACAGTAATGATAGAGTGAGAAGGGGGTAAGCGGACATCTTGTTACACCCACCAGAGTTTTAGATTTCACAGTTATTTTCAACACAAAACGGAACTTATATGCTTAAAGCGGAGTTCCACCCAAAATAACAATATCCCAGCACCTTCATTACACTACATACATGTATAATTGCCACAATAAATTTTTGGGGGGATTAAAATACCGTAGTATTGCTGTTTGAAGTCTGACTTCCGGTTTTTCACTCCCGCGGGAGTAGGCATTTCTACTGCTTTCCCCGGCGCCGCTATGTAAACTGGGAGCTCACCGCAATGTCTCCTGGGAGCACAGTGTCATGCTTCCCAAGAGTCCATGCGGAACACCGTCCTGCGAAATCTCGCGCGATTTTCAAATTGCAGCTGCTGCTCTGTGCCCGTACTGAGCCTTGATAGTTATTTGTATTGTTGTAAATGCCATCACAACGGGGCGTGAACTTTCAATGACGCCACCCGTTGTGATGGCAACCAGGAAGTTTATGGTGCTGCACGCCGTAAACAGTGCACATGTGCGGGAAAGTTCGAGCGGTGAATGCTGGGAGATGAGCATTCACCGCTTCCAGGAAATAAGTGCTTGTGGGCTTCACAATGCCCACAAGCAAAATAGAAACTGCCTCTATTGCATTTTATAAGTTCTTCTTGTGCACGAAAACGGACAGGGGATATTTACAGACACCAAACAAGTGAGTATTACTTTTGATTGCAAAATACAATTAAATGGCCAAAAAAAAAAAACGATTGCCCGCGGGACATCCGCTTTAAATACAGAATTTCTAAATCCGACGGACTGTTTAATGTGAAAATCAGAGGTGTTCTGTCACATTAGCAAACATGTAAGGTCAGCAGGTTTGCTGCTGCTTTTAAAATTTAACATCTAAACAGTCCGTCGGATTTCCAATTACTGTATTTAAGCATATAAGCTCAGTTTCCTGTTAAAAATAACTGTGGAATGCAAAACTCCGGTGGGTGTAAGAAGATGTCTGCTTACCGCCTTCTCGGTGTATCATTACTATGGAGGAGTGCGGGGTGTAGGAAGATGGCGGCGATGGAACGTCACTTCCGTAGCCAAATGTGATGGGTAGCCGAATGTGACGATACACCGCAACAAGCTTTCCTGGCCTTCCTGATTGCCTGGAGTTCGCTCCCCTCCTGGATCAGCCTCTGGAGGGCCTGAGAGCGCTTCCGCAGCACCCGGTGGCGGCCTAGGTGAGCTCCTCTGCCTTCCGACTGCCCAGTGTTCCGTCCTCCCCTGGAAATAATTTAAGAGACTAAACTTATTTTTATTTGTCGTCTTTTTTTTTTGCTGATCCGAAAAATGATCCGATCCGTGACTCTGATCCGAGGAAAAATCTGAACCGTGAGTTTTTTGATCCGTAGCACCCCTAATATACAGTGCCTTGAAAAAGTATTCATACCCTTGAAATTTTCCACATTTTGTCATGTTACAACCAAAAACGTAAATGTATTTTATTAGGATTTTATATGATAGACCTACACAAAGTGGCACATAATTGTGAAGTGGAAGGAAAATGATAAATGGTTTTCTAAATTTTGTACAAATAACAATTGTGAAAAGTGTGGCATGCATTTGTATTCAGCCCCCCTGAGTCAATACTTTGTAGAACCACCTTTCCCTGCAATTACAGCTGCAAGTCTTTTTGGGGATGTCTCTACCAGCTTTGCACATCTATAGAGTGACATTTTTGCCCATTCTTCTGCAAAATAGCTCAAGCTCTGTCAGATTGGATGGAGAGCATCTGTGAAAAGCAATTTTAAAGCCCTGCCACAACTTCTCAATTGGCTTTAGGTCTGGACTTTGACTGGGCCATTCTAACACATGAATATGCTTTGATCTAAACCATTCCATTATAGCTCTGGCTGTATGTTTAGGGTCGTTGTCCTGCTGGAAGATGAACCTCTGCCCCAGTCTCAAGTCTTTTGCAGACTCAAAGGCCTCGCACACACGACCGATTTTCTCGTCCAAAACAGTCAAGAAAAGTGCCGCGAGAGTTTTTTTGTCTAGAAAAACGTTCGTGTGTATGGTTTTACGACGAGAAACTTGACGAGAATCTCGACGAGAAAATAGAGAACCTGCTCTCTATTTTCTCGTCAGGATTCCAGATTTCCTCGTCGTGTTTCTCGTCGGCCTGTTTTGTGACGAGAAAATGGTTCGTGTGTATGCTTTTACGACTCTTCAAAAAGCGCGCATGCTCAGAATCAAGTATGAGACGGGAGCGCATCTTCTGGTAAAACAAGCCTTCGTAATGGAAATAGCACATTCGTCACGCTCAAATTAACTGAAAGCACGAAGACTGAAAAGCGCGAATCGTCTCTTCCCAAACTTTTACTTCACACGCGGTAACACGAGATCAGCAAAAGCAGCACAAGGGGTGGCGCCAAGAAAAAAGATCTTCCCCTTTATAGTGCCGTCGTACGTGCTGGACGTGAGCGCAGAGAACCACGAGGAAATTGGAAAATGACAGTGTGTACGCATAGAAAGCTTGACGAGAAAATCGACAAGCTTAACAAGAATCTCGTCGAAAAAAACGACGTGTTTTTTACGACGAGAAAATCGGTCGTGTGTACGAGGCCTAACAGTTTTTCTTCTAAGATTGCTCTGTATTTGGCTCCATCCATCTTCCCATCAACTCTGACCAGCTTCCCTGTCCCTGCTGAAGAAAAGCATCTCCACAACATTATGCTACCACCACCATGTTTCACGGTGGGGATGGTGTGTTCAGGGTGATGGGCAGTGTTAGTTTTCCGCCACACATAGTATTTTGCTTTTAAGACAAAAAGTTAATCTTTGGTCTCATCTGACCACGTTTGCTGTGTCCCCTACATGGCTTCTCGCAAACTGCAAACGGGACTTCTTATGGCTTTCTTTCAACAATGGCTTTCTTCTTGCCACTCTTCTGTAAAGGCCAGATTTGTGGAGTGCACCACTAATAGTTTTCCTGTGGACAGATTCTCCCACCTGAGCAGTGGATCTCTGCAGCTCCTCCAGAGTTACCATGGGCCTCTTGGCTGCTTCTCTGATTAATGCTCTCCTTGCCCGGCCTGTCAGTTTAGCGGACGGCCAGGTCTTGGTAGGTTTGCAGTTGTGCCCTATTCTTTCCATTTTATGATGATGGATTGAACAGTGCGCTGTGAGATGTTCAAAGCTTGGAATATTTTTTATAACCTTACCCTGCTTTAAACTTCTCCACAACTTTATCCCTGGCCAAACCTCTGAGGGCTTCACAGAACTGCTGTATTTATATTGAGATTAAATTACACACAGGTTGACTATTTACTAATTAGGTGACTTCTGAAAGCAATTGGTTCCATAAAATTTTAGTTAGGGGTATCAGAGTAAAGCGGGCTGAATACAAATGCACGCCACACTTTTTAGATATTTATTTGTAAAAAATTTGGAAAACCATTTATCATTTTCCTTCCACTTCCCAATTATGTGCCACTTTGTGTTGGTTTATCACATAAAATCCCAATAAAATACATTTATGTTTTTGGGTGTAACATGAAAAATTTCGGAAAATTTCAAGGGGTATGAATACTTTTCCAAGACACTGTATGGTATCACGATTGTCAGGAGCATGAGAATTTAATTTGGGTTGTTATGTGGTGGAAGGTTATGGTAGTAGCAAGAAATATACAGCTACGTTTAAAAAAATAATAATTCTTCTACTATTTTGGGCCATTTTAATTTAATAATAAAAAAAAAAAAAAAAAACAGAAGCTATCTATTACCATTTACCACGAAAAAAAACAAACAAAAAATACCTGTAGAAGCCATGATTTTAATCACTTGCTGACCACCCGCCGCAGATGTACAAGGGCAAATCACCATACCGGTATGACGATTTGTGCATTAGCTTTCGTGGGCGCGCTATGATTGGCCATCGGGGAGCCAATCAGCAGGTCCAGCGGTCTCGATGTCTGCCGTCTGGCCGCCCGCGACTGTTCCCCACAGAGACAAGGCAGATTCATGTTCTGACAGGGGATGACACTGAGATCCGTCTTCCTGCTGCGTTTCCCCAGTCACACAGTGCCCCGTACAGTTAGTAATCACAAACAGGGAACACAGTTAACCAGTTGATTGCCCCTGTTAACCCTTTCCCTGGCAGTGTCATTAGTACAATGTCAGAGCATATTTTTAGCACTGATCACTTTAATAATGTCACTGGTTTCCAAAAAAGTTTTAAAAATGTCAGTTAGGTGTCCGATCTGACCGCCGAAATGTCGCAGTCCTGCTAAAAATCACTGATCACCGCCATTACTAGTAAAAAATTATAATAAAAAAAATGCCACAAATATATCCCCTATTTTGTAGACGCTATAACTTTTGTGCAAGCCAATCAATATACGCTTAGTGGGATTTTTTACCAAAAATATGTACAATACATATTGGTCTAAACTGATAAATATTTTTTTTTTATATTGGATATTTATTATAGGAGAAAATTAAATTTTTATTTTTTCTTTCAAAATTGTCAGTCTTTTTTTGTTTAAAGCGCAAAAAAAAAAAAAAAAAAAAACGCAGAGGTGATCAAATACCACCAAAAGCCCTATTTGTGGGGGAAAAAAATTATTTTGTTAGGGTACAGCGTCGCACGACCGCGCAATTGTCAGTTAAAGCAACGCAGTGCCGTATCGCAAAAAGAGGCCTGGTTGGGAAGGGGGAAAATCCTTCCGGGGCTGAAGTGGTTAAAGTGGGAGTAAACCCTCCTATCATTTTCAGGCAAGGAAGCTGCCATCTTGGCCTCTGTTTAATCTTCAACTGCCATGATTCTGCACATGTGATCAGTTATGACACAAGCCATTGGATGGTTTGACAGTTTGGTTGAGAGCACAACCAATGTGACAGTTAGCATTCCCGGCATGCCGGGAATGTAACTGCTTTTTGAAACTGTTAAATCGATGGGTTTACTTCCGCTTTAAAGCGGGATTCCACCTGCGTTTTTTTTTTTTTTTTAAGTCAGCAGCTACTAACACTGTAGCTGCTGACTTTTAATAAGGACACTTACCTGTCCTACTCGCCCGCGATGTCGGGCCCCCGATGGCGATTGCTCGGTCCTGGCTCCTCCATCCTGACTAAGGGAAACAGGCAGTGAAGCCTTTCGGCTTCACTGCCCGTTTCCTACTGTGAATGGGCGGTTGCCTCCTAGGATTACACACAGTTCCCAGAAGGCAGCGCGCCCCATTCACCAGAAGAGGAAGGAGAACCACTGAGGAAATGGAAGAGGCAGATTAGGGGACTTCTGCATAGCAACGGGCATTTCAGGTGAGTATAAAAATAAATAAAACATTTCTATAAAAAAAATTCAATTTTTTTTAGGAATTTTAGTATTAAAAAAAATTCTGGGTGGACCTCCGCTTTAAGTCAGTGTACATGTACAGTGCCTTACATCTCCTGTTGGTGTAATGAGCGCACGTCTGCCTCAAATGTGCACTGCACCCAATACAGATTTAAACAGGGATGCTTTCCATGGTAAAAAAAAATAGCTCTCCCCATCTGACTATAGAGTCATTATTGCGTCTTCCTCCATTTGCTCTGTCTCCTATTGTTCTGCTTCGTGTTCTCTTCAACATTCCATTTTGTAATCTGTAGAAAACGCTGTGTAGAAAATGCGCACTCCTACAATGGAATCAGTGTGTGAATACTAACATCTCTCTTCCTCACAGCTACGTTGGTATCACGTGACTACATTCTAGGCACGCCAGGATCCTGTAACTTCCTGCTCGCTCTACAAACTTTATTGACAACACACACGTTGTTTACCGGTGCGCCTTCTCCCAGCGCGCATTGCGGGGGTGCAGTTTGACGTACTTCCTGGTCCATCATGGCCTCCGTCTTAGTTTCTTACAGCAGTGGCTCTGACTCTGAAAACGAAGCGGAGGATAAAGGGGATGGCTCCCATCTGAAGCCTTTACCAGCGGCGGCGGGGACGCTGATGGTGGTGAACTCGGCGCCTGAGGTGGCAGTGAAGGTGAGTACAGTGTGAGGTGTATGAAGAGCTCCATTCTATCCACCTCTACATTGGATTCCCTGGACTGATGTGTACATAGGGCTCGCAGCATCTGCAGACAGCATGGTTGGTGTATGTTATCACTTCTATTGCCCAGCAATGAAGCCCCCCCCCCCCGAGCACTGCAGGGCACCATTGTCCTACATGGTAGACTACTTTATTCACAGTCATGGGGGAGATATAACCTCCTCCTCTAATCCCTGACCACTAGGCACATTAGAACCAAGCCTAGCTACAGACAGTGTTGTCATTTTCATTTTGTATAGTGTGAGGGTTAGAACTTGGCATGATATGCATGCTGTCAGTGTCCCCACTGAATACATTTCTCCTCACTTCCTGCTGTGTCTGACACCCATCTCTCGGTCAGGAAGTGAGAAGCCTTCTTCCCAGTGGGGTTACAGACAGTAATAAACCTGACAGAAGTACTTCCTCTTCCCCATGCCACAACAAACCTGTTTAATTGCTGAATGTGGCTCTGTTGGGGAGGTTATATATATATATATATATATATATATATATATATATATATATATATAAATAAATTGGAGGTGTACGCTTCATTTTAGGAGGGGGGCATTTCTATCTAAGGCCTCTCCACGACTCTAAATAAAGTACTTTAATGTGTGGGAATGTGGTGCCCAACATTGATCATGGGCTTTCATGTTTAGCACAGGGATAGGAAACCTCGGCACACCAGCTGTGCAGAAACTACAAAACCCATCATACCTCTGGGAGACATAACTGTGACTGGCAGTCTTGCAGTGCCTTGTGGGACTTGTGGTAACACAACAGCTGGAGCGCCAAGGTTGCCTAATCCTGGCGTAGCACATTGTTGGGTAGTGGATGTTGCCACAGCATAGGCCGTGATGATATACACCAAAAAATAAATAAAAAATTCAGTCATTTCCAGAGCTGAGAGGTTTTCTTTGGTTAGGGGCAACAAGGGAATCAGTTTTCCAAGATTTGGTGAATGCTGCCCTCCTCAGATGGGGTAATCCGATGAAAACAAAGCAAAATGGAAGGCACGCACACCTAGTGCATTACCAGTGACCTTCATTGAATATTAAAAAATGGGTACTCACGAAGTGCAGCTCCTCAATGAGCCATAAAACCACAGTGTAGAATAGTGCGGACACTAAGTGGTAAAAGCTGATGCATTTCGGCTAAGCTCTGAGGAATGGGGTGTGCCCTTGAAATGTCAGTTTTCCCCTTTGATATGTTACAACATGTGTCCGCACTATTCTACACTGTGTGGTTTTATGGCTCATTAAGAGTTGCACTTTGTGAGTAGCCATTTTTTTTGGGTAATGTTTCATAGTTATGAGACTAAGCCAAGATCATTACATTGGTATACGTTTGAAAAGTGTATTGGATATCGAACGCCATTGACTGACTTATATGCCACTTTTGGGGGTTTGTACAGAATCTGCTTTCTGCCACGTTTATAAAAGATACGTGAGCTAACTGTCATACTGGAAACATGGCAAATTGGTCTTGTTGGAACTAAACTCTCTATCAACATTGACTTTTATCTTCCTGCTGCTAGCATTAGTAAATAGTAGAGCTGCACGATTAATCGTGAAGAATCGAAATCTTTTTCCCTTCCCGATCTTCAAAACAGCATGTCACAGTTCTCTTTTCTCAATTTCAGAGAGTTCTCACAGCTGGATAAACAAAATCCAGGCAGTCTGCCAATTCTTTTATTACAACACAGGAATAAGTGGAAACAAAGTATCTGTTCGTTCTTTTATCAAAGGAAAGAACTCCAGCATGTAGATAAAGGAAGTTTAACCATTTAAAGACCAAACTTTTTTGACATTTGTTGCTTACAAGTAAAAAAAATCATTATTTTCTGCTAGAATATTACTTGGAACACCCAAACTTTAATTTTTTTTTATTTTTATCAGAGACCCTAGAGAATTAAATGGTGGTTGTTGCTATATTTTATGTCACCGTATTTGCGCAGCAGTTTTTCAAACGCAATTTAAAGAAAATATATACACTTTAATGAAAAAAAAAAAACTAAACAGCAAAGTTAGCCCAAATTTTTTGTATAATGTGAAAGATGTTACGCTGCGAGAATTGTGAGAGAATTGTGATCTTTATTCTAATTAAAAAAATTGTGATTCTCATTTTAGCCAGAATCGTGTAGCTCTAGTAAATCGATAGGAAAGTATATTGTGTGTGTGTGTGTGTGTGTGTGTGTGTTTTTCTACCTAGTTGCACCACTTTTACTTACAGGTAAGGCTTACCTGTAGGTACTGGAAATATCTCCCAAACCTGCTCGGATTAGGAGATATTTACCATATACGCTTGCGCTGACGACATTGGCTCATGTGCACTGAAGAAAGGGCACGATCAAACCTTTTCTAAAGGGCCCATGGCATGACTGGCGGCTCCCGCATGCATGAAGTCACACCACTCTGGCCAGTAACAGAGCCGGAGTTCATAGCCCCAGAAGAAAGAGGGGTTAAGATGGATGCGGGGACATTGCGGGCTTCGTTTGCAGGTAAGTGCAACATAATGGGCTAGTATGCAATGCACGCTAGCCCATTATGCTTTTACTTTGCAGGGGAAAAAAGTAAAACCCATATACGCTTGCGCCAACGTCATCAGCGTGTGTGCTGTGAAGAAACGGCCCTCCGTGCCGTTTCTTCACTACCAAGTGCCGAGACTGATGGCTCCCATGCGCAGTGACGTCACGTGATTTTGTCCATTCACAGAGCTGGAATCCGCTGCCCCAGAAGGAAGAGGGACGAAGATGGATGCGGCCACCAGCAGGGACAACGCAGGCTTCGTTTGCAATTAAGTGCCACATAATGGACTAGTATGTGATGCCTACTAGCCCATTATGCTTTTACTTTGCAGGGGAAAAAAGAGGAAGTAAAAGCCATCAGGGTTTACTTCCTTTTTAAAGGGTTTGTTAACCCACATGTCTTCTGCTTGGTCTCCTAAGGATGTGTGTGTGTGTGTACATACATACATATACGTGCACCCCGTCGTTGCCTTATTTGTGAGTGCTGATCAGCAGTCATGTGACGCATCTCTCATCTACCCATCTGACAGATGCAGTGGGAGGGGCTGAGGTTCCCCCGCTGACGTCAGTCTGGAGGGGAGGAGGAGAGAGCTAGCTGGCGTGTCCCCTGACCGCTGATCAGTGGTCACAAATGAGGTATATACAGCTTTTTTTTTTTTTTTTATACAACGCACACAGGGGGACATATCCTTGGAAGACAGAGTAGATTATATAAAGTTTTCAGTGGTACAAAAAAAAAAGCAAGCAGGTTATAGATATATTCATATACAGGGGGTCCAGGGGTTACAAACCCGTTACAAACCCGTTACGAACATTTCCGGATTACAAACAGAAGGAAAGTCTCTAAGTCGGCCGCGCATGCGCAGAACGACAATTACGGACATTTCCGATGTTCCGTCGAATGCCGTTCTGCGCATGCGCGGGCAATTACGGACATTTCTGACATTTTCCGAGGCTCTGTCTGGCCGCGCATGTGCAGAACGGCAGATGGTCCGTGCATTATGGCAGAGGGTCCCCGCAGCGCCCTGTTCGTAAGTCGGGGACCCCCTGTAACATGGTGTATTTGGTCGCAGAAGGCTACAAGCACAACAGTTGGCTGCTGAGTCAAATGTTATGGTCTTTTCAGGGGCTCAGTATCCAGGATACTGTTAACTTTTCACCAATACTTGCTTCAATAAAAGCAAGTAGTTTTGTTTCACTTATAAATCATCTTTTTGCCAAGTGCAGAGATGCCCCGGCCGCTGGACTGGAGCTGACCATGGTTTGTGTGGCTAAGTGGGACAGGATAGGTGAATATAAGGAGGGAATTATTCAGTGGCTGCTGCAGCAATTGATAAAAGGGCTACAGAATACTGCAAGGTAATAGATCTCATTTTTAAAAGTGTTTTTACAATTCTGCTTGAGTTCAAGACACATAATGATTGGTTAGGTCATATCAAGCATGGCCATCTAGCTTTTAAAACCATTTTATTTAAGATTGGATGATGTGTTTGTTTGTTTTTTCTTGTTTTTTTTTTAGTTGGGAAAAATTGGTGATTTAGTTGTACTAAATATGTGTAGTGCCAGACTTTACTTGCATTGACTTATTGGAAAACTTGTGCAATGGAGAAGTTGTACCCTCTCCCTCTGGCACAAGGGTGAGGCTGTAGGATATTTGTGTGTGTGTGTGTGTGTGTGTGTGTGTGTGTGTGTGTGTGTTTTTTTGTGAGGTGCCATTGGGAAATTAGTTTAACCACTTGCCAACCACCTAATAGGGCATATACATCATTACTTATGTTAAATACCGGGGTTATGGCTGCAGCTAGATGCCATAACCCCGGTATCTTTTCAGGTGACCGGCTTTCCAATAAGTGATGCCTGTGGCAGATTCGCCACTGGACCACCTTTAGAAGCGGCGGGAGAGGTGCCCCCCGCCGCTTCCCGGGCTAACGCTACTGATCGCTGAGCCCGGGTACCATCTGGCATCGGCAGTGTTTTCTCATGGAGATGAGTGATGGCAAGATGGCCACAGCTCCACCCTATGCCCTTGGAGGACCAGGTTGACGTCACTTCTGGTTCTTGGGCCATGTAAACGTGTGTGTGTGTTTTTTATTTGTTTGTTTTTTGATCTTTTGCTTTTAAGGGTAGAGGAGAGATTTCTCCATAAAGAGGACCTGTCGTCTGTATTGCTATCGCAAGGGATGTTTACTTTGCGATGGCAATAAGTGATTTTAAAATCTTTTTTTTTTTTTCTAAAGAGACAGTGTAAAAATTTAATGTAATTAAATAAATGCATTTTAAAGCGCCCCCTGTCCCCACACGCAGTTGTGAGCGCATACGTAGGTCACGCCCACATATGTAAATAGGGCTTGCAGCACACGTGAGGTATCCTTGTAAATGTCTGAGCAAGAGCTATAATTCTAGCGCTAGACCTCCTCTGTAACTTTAAACTGGTAACCTGTAGACATTTTTATAGCGTCGCCTATGGAGATTTTTTAAGTACCATAATTTGGCACAATTTTACGAGCGCTCATAATTATAAAGTATGTCACATATAATTACATTTTTCTGTGTTTATTTTTCCCAAGTGTATTTTTTCCAAAATAATTGCGTTTGAAAAACTGCTGTGCAAAAACCATATGACAAAAAAATATGCAACAACCGCCATTTCATTCTCTAGGCTCTCTGCTTAAAAAAAAAAAAAAAAAAAAAAAGATATAATTTTTGGGGTTCTAAGTAATTGTCTACCAATAAATGGTACTGATTTTTGCTTGTAAACAATTTTTTTTTTTTTTTTTTAAAAAAGGCTTGGTTCTTAAGTGGTTAAAATTTAATTTCTGTGATTCTTGAATTCATTGAAAAGATATGGTTACGTTTTAGAATTGTATATTTTGGTTTCTCCAGCATTGGTAACGAATAGTCCATCTCACATGTAAGATGGTTATGTAGGAGAGCCCATCACTATATTATCTTGAGTATAGAAAAGTCTCTGTAGGCCCTGTTCATTATTTGGAATTGCGGACCGAATCACAGTGATTCTGAATTGCAACATGCGTTAGGGACCACCAGTGCTGCCTACCAGTGCCCACCAGTGCCGCCTATCTGTGCCATCTATCAGTGCAGCCTCATCAGTGCCACCTACAGTGGGGATCGAAAGTTTGGGCACCCCAGGTAAAAATGTGTATTAATGTGCATAACGAAGCCAAGGAAAGATGGAAAAATCTCCAAATGGCATCAAAATACAGATTAGACATTCTTATAATATGTCAAAAAAAGTTAGATTTTATTTCCATCATTTACACTTTCAAAATTACAGAAAACAAAAAAATGGCGTCTGCAAAAGTTTGGGCACCCTGCAGAATTTATAGCATGCACTGCCCCCTTTGCAAAGCTGAGACCTGCCAGTGTCATGGATTGTTCTCAACCATCGTCTGGGAAGACCAGGTGATGTCAATCTCAAAGGTTTTAAATGGCCAGACTCATCTGACCTTGCCCCAACAATCAGCACCATGGGTTCTTCTAAGCAGTTGTCTAGAAAACCGAAACTGAAAATAGTTGACGCTCACAAAGCTGGAGAAGGCTATAAGAAGATAGCAAAGCGTTTTCAGATGTCAATATCCTCTGTTTGGAATGTAATTAAGAAATGGCAGTCATCAGGAACAGTGGAAGTTAAAGCAAAATCTGGAAGACCAAGAAAAATATCGGACAGAACAGCTCGCAGGATTGTGAGAAAAGCAATTCAAAACCCACGTTTGACTGCACGATCCCTCCAGAAAGATCTGGCAGACACTGGAGTTGTGGTACACTATTCCACTATAAAGAGATACTGTATTTTTCGCACCATAAGACGCACCTGACCATAAGACGCACCTAAGTTTTAGAGGAGAAAAACAAGAAAAAAAAGATTTTGAACCAAAAATGTTTAATAAAATAACAGAATAATATTTCAACCATGTAAAGTGAACAGCAGTCAACAATGACATTAAGAACCATCACCACTGTCATTACCAAATGAGGAGAGACTTTAAGGTTCGAGTACTCTTCTAGTTTTCTGGGAACCCCAAGAACTCATCATTGCTAGTGTCAGAATTTATGAAGCTCAGTTGCTCACAATCACTGACATCGCTTTCTTCGCCATCTTCATATACCATACTATCTTCAGTTCCATCTAATGCCCCGTACACACGATCGTTTTTCATGCCGTTAAAACTGCCATTTTAAAAAATGGCCCTGAAAAATGATCGTGTGTATGCTCCAGAGCATTTTTAACGACGTGAAAAACGGCCATTAAAAATTCCGGACATGCTCTTTTTTCACGTCGTTTTTCATGTCGTTTTTTTTAACGACGTGAAAAATGATAGTGTGTATGCTTTAACGACGTGAAAAAAAACGCGCATGCTCAGAATCAAGTATGGGACGGGAGCGCTCGTTCTGGTAAAACTAGCGTTCGTAATGGAGATAGCACATTCATTACACAGTAACGGACTGAAAAGCGCGAATCGTCGCTCAACAAACTTTACTAACATGAAGGGTGGCGCCATTCGAACGGAACTTCCCCTTTATAGTGCCGTCGTACGTGTTGAACGTCACTGCGCTTTGCTTGATCGTTTTTTTTAATGATGGTGTGTACGCAAGGCAGGCTTGAGAGGAAACATGAAAAAAAACGAGGAGAAAAACGTCGGTTTAAAAAATGACATTAAAAACGATCGTGTGTACGGGGCATTAGGCATTGCTAATGCCACATTTTTTAAATGACTGCACAACTATTTCCTCCTTCACTGAGTGCCACGATGTTTTCACCCATTCACAAACTTGAGTGATAGTTGGCCTCTTCATCCGTCCAGTAGGTGTCAGATCATGATTTCCAGCAGCCATCCATTTGTTCCATTCTTCTCGCATAAACACTTTAAAAGGTTTGTTGATGGAAACGTCAAGAGGTTGCAACTGGCTGGTAAGACCCCCAGGAATTACAGCTAGATGAGTCTTCACTTCTTTAAAGCACTTTTTTGTCGTTTCGCTAATATGTGCTCTAAACTGGTCAAGCACTAATAAGGCAGTTTTTTTTAGAAGCCCTCCAGGACGTTTGGACCACACTTTTTCAACCCATACTCTCATTCCATTTTCGTCCATCCATCCTTTGTCGTGAACATGTACGACAACTCCTCGTGGAATCGCTTCTTTTGGAAATGTTTTCCTTTTGAAAATCAACATGGGCGGCAATTTGGTGCCGTCTGCACAGCAGGACAACACAACCGTGTAATGTGTTTTCTCATGTCCTGAGGTTTTCACGGTTATGGTTTTGGCACCTTTCAGATCAACGGTCCTATTAGATGGCACATCAAAGGTTAGCGGGACTTCATCCATATTCCCAATCTGTCCAATTTCAAAACCGTTTTTTTTCCTAGCATCAATTACAAATTTATGAAAAGACAGAATCTTAGATTCATATTCTTTTGGCATTTTTTGCGCAATTCTAGTTTTGGTGCACATAACAAGGTCACATCGCCTCATAAATCTGTAGCACCACGATGGTGATCCAGTAAAATCCTGAATGCCTTTCTCTACAGCAACGCGTTTGGCTTCATATATGATCATTTTTGTAGAGACTGAGAAGCCATTATTTCGGTGACGTGTGATCCATTCTTTCATGGCCACTTCTAGCTGTGGCCACTTTGCAGCATGCCCACGAAAAGTGTGCTTACTTTTATTTGCTTTTTGCAGCTGATCCTCCTGTTTCCTCCACTCTCTTATCATTTTTTCAGTTGGAGGTGGCCCAAAATGTCTCTCTGCTGCTCTGTTTCCATGTTCCTTAGCATATTTTACTACCTGCAGTTTAAAAGGAATTTTATATGCTAGTCTTTTCTGCTTATTCATCCTTTCTGCTTTAGCACCTGGACCCTGGCCCTGCTGTGGGTGGCTGAGCTGACATCTAGTTCCTGCAGTGAGTGACTGGGCTGGCACCTGGTTTCTGCAGTGGGTGGCGTGGCAGTGGGTAGTGTGGCTGAGCACCTGGTCCCTGCAGTGGCTGAGCTAGCACCTGGTTCCTGCAGTGGGTGGCGTGGCTGAGCACCTGGTTTCTGCAGTGGGTGGCTGAGCTGGCACCTTGTTCCTGCAGTGGGTGGGTGGGCTGGCAGTGGGTGGTGTGCGGTGGCAGTGGATGGCGTGGCTGATCACCTGGTCCCTGCAGTGATTGGAGTGGCTGTTCACCTGGTCCCTGCAGTGGGTGGCATGGCAGTGGGTGGTGTGGCTGATCACCTGGTCCCTGCAGTGGGTGGCGTGGCTAATCACCTGGTCCCTGCAGTGGGTGGTGTGGCTGACCACCTGGTCCCTGCAGTGGGTGGTGTGGCTGACCACCTGGTCCCTGCAGTGGGTGGTGTGGCTGACCACCTGGTCCCTGCAGTGGGTGGTGTGGCTGACCACCTGGTCCCTGCAGTGGGTGGTGTGGCTGACCACCTGGTCCCTGCAGTGGGTGGTGTGGCTGACCACCTGGTCCCTGCAGTGGGTGGCGTGGCTGACCACCTGGTCCCTGCAGTGGGTGGCGTAGCTGATCACCTGGTGGCGTAGATGATCACCTGGTCCCTGCAGTGGGTGGCGTGGCTGATAACCTGGTGGCGTAGCTGATAACCTGGTCCCTACACTGGGTGGCGTGGCTGATAACCTGGTCCGTGCAGTGGGTGGCGTGGCTGATCACCTGGTGGCGTAGCTGATCACCTGGTCCCTGCAGTGGGTGGCGTGGCTGATAACCTGGTCCCTGCAGTGGTGGCGTGGCTGATCACCTGGTCCGTGTTACTGTTAATTATGGAGACAGTGCTTAGTACAGTACATTTGTTTTGTTCATTAGTTAAAAAAGAATGCAGGGCGGGCACTGATTTCTGAGGGACTAGAAGGGATTTCTGAGGTAATCCGGCTCTGAGGTAATCTGTCAAAAGCTCCCTGTTTCACACTCCCTTACAGCGTCATAGGTTGTAGTGCGCATGCCCTGATTACACTAGGTTTCCAGGCAACACGTACTGACGCCCATGACGTTGCGTCTGCGTGCCTCCGCACTCCGTCATCTGATGCAAAGCATCCTGGGGACTTCTTCTACCCGGGCCAGGCCGGCCCCCTTCCCTAGCCTTTTGATGCTGCTGGGGCCCTGGCCTAGCCCGAACAAGATGATCGCTGCAGCCGCGGACTAGCGACCCCCCTGTGAGTAACAGCAGACGACGCCGGATGCATGCATTCTACAGCTAACACAGTATGTAACACGGCGGCCGCGACGGGGGTGGGGGGGGGGGGTTGGTAGCAAAAGTGGTATTCGCTCCATAAGACGCAGGGACATTTTCCCCCATTTTTTGGAGGGGGAAAAGTGCGTCTTATGGTGCGAAAAATACGGTACTTGTACAAATATGGTCTTCATGGAAGAGTCATCAGAAGAAAACCTCTTCTACGTCCTCACCACAAAAATCAGCGTTTGAACTTTGCAAATGAACATATAGACAAGCCTGAGGCATTTTGGAAACAAGTTCTGTGGACCGATGAGGTTAAAATAGAACTTTTTGGCCGGAATGAGCAAAGGTACGTTTGGAGAAGAAAGGGCACAGAATTTAATGAAAATAACCTCTGTCCAACTGTTAAGCATGGGGGTGGATCAATCATGCTTTGGGGTTGTATTGCAGCCAGTGGCACAGGGAACATTTCACGAGTAGAAGGAAAAATGGATTCAATAAAATTTCAGCAAATTTTGGATGGTAACTTGATGCCATCTGTGAAAAAGCTGAAGTTAAAGAGAGGATGGCTTCTACAAATGGATAATGATCCTAAACACACCTCAAAATCCACGGGGAATTACATCAAGAGGCGTAAACTGAAGGTTTTGCCATGGCCTTCACAATCTCCTGACCTCAACATTATTGAAAACCTATGGATAGACCTTAAAAGAGCAGTGCGTGACAGACAGCCCAAAAATCTCAACGAACTGGAAGACTTTTGTAAGGAAGAATGGGCAAAGATTCCTCAAACAAGAATTGAAAGACTCTTGGCTGGCTACAAAAAGCGTTTACAAGCTGTGATACTTGCCAAAGGGGGCAGTACAAGATATTAACTCTGCAGGGTGCCCAAACTTTTGCAGACACCATTTTTTTGTTTTCTGTCATTTTAAAAGTGTAAATGATTGAAATAAAATCTTAACTTTTTTTGACATATTATAAGAATGTCTAATCTGTAATTTGATGCCATTTGGAGATTTTTCCATCTTTCCTTGGCATCGTTAATACACATTTTTACCTGGAGTGCCCAAACTTTTGATCCCCACTGTATCAGTGCCGCCTATCAGTGTCATCAGTGCAGCCTCATTGGCGCTCATCAATGAAGGAGAAAAATTACCTACAGTGGAACCTTGGATTGCGATTAACGCGGTTAACGAGTGTTTTGCAATACGAGCAATTATTTTGAAAAATCCTGACTCAGTTTGCGAGTGTTGTCTCGCAAAACGAGCAGGATTCAAGCCAAAGCGGTGTGCAGTACCGCATTTGGCCTGAGGTGGGGGGGCACCGATGTCGAGCAGAGCCGTACAGAAATGCTCAAAAAACCTCTGCCCTCTGGCTTTTCCAGGTGTTTCCGAGGCTCTCCGGCGCCCCCCCCCCCCACCTCTGGCCACATGCACTATTGCATGCCATTGAAGTCAATGCGGAACAAATTATTTTTGTTTCCATTGACTTTCATGGGGAAACTCGCTTTGATATACGCATGCTTTGGATTATGAGCATTCTCCTGGAACAGATTATGCTCGTAATCCAAGGTTCCACTGTATTTTCAGAACTTTAAAACAAACTATAAAAAACTTTCTTTTTTTTTTTTTTTTTTTCAAAATTTTCGCCCTCTTTTTTGTTTGTTTACCAAAAAAATTAAAAAAACCTCAGTGGTGATTAAAGGGGAGTTCCAGCTTTTTTTATGTTTATTAAAAGTCAGCAGCTACAAAAAGTGTACGAGAGGGGCCTACGAGAGGGGCCGCCTTAGGCGATATGACAAGTCGCCTAAGCGGTCCCTGGGCGGAAGGAGGAAGTGGGACAGGAAGTCCCACTCCTACTGAAGCCCCCACTCCCCCCCCCCCCCCCCAAAATTTTTTAAAAATACATAAAAATTTATAAAACAAAAATAAAAATAAAAAATACATGCCAAATGTGACATGTAAGGGGGCGAGGAGTGGTTTAAGCGGAAGTTCCACTTTTGGGTAGAACTCCGCTTTAACTACCACCAAAAGAAAGCTCTATTTGTGTAAAAATAATACATAAGAATTAATATAGGTACAGTACGTGACCGCGCAATTGTCATTCAAACTGTGACAGCGCTAAAAGCTGAAAATTGGCCTGGGCAGGAAGGGGGTATAAGTGCCCGGTAGGGAAGTGAATAATAGGATTTTTATAACAGCTTACCTGTAAAATCCTTTTCTTGGAGTACATCACGGGACACAGAGCGACATAGTCATTACTAATGGGTTATATAGATACCGTCAGGTGCTGGCACTGGCAACTTCCAAAACCGGAAGTACCCTCCCCTATATAAGCCCCTCCCATCCGGGAGCACCTCAGTTTTGTAGCAAAGCAATAAGTGTCCCCAAAGAGGGGCGGGAGCTCTGTGTCCCGTGATGTACTCCAAGAAAAGGATTTTACAGGTAAGCTGTTATAAAAATCCTATTTTCTTTCTCGTACATCACGGGACACAGAGCGACATAGTCATTACTAATGGGATGTCCTAAAGCAATGCCAAATGAGGGGGGGGATACACCATATATAAGCTGAGCGCTATCAGACATGAGGATCTTTTGCGGCCTGCAACACACTGCGCCCAAAGGCGTCATCCTCCTGACTTCTAACGTCCACCTGGTAGAACCTAGTAAACGTGTGTACTGAAGACCATGTTGCGGCCTTACAGATTTGAGCCAGGGAGGCCTGGTGATGCACTGCCCATGAAGTTCCAACTACTCTCGTGGAGTGCGCTCTAACTTTGAACGGAGGCGGTCTCCTTCTCAAGCCATAGGCTTGTATTATGACCTGTCGAATCCACTTGGCTAAAGTAGATTTTGACGCTGCCTGACCCTTTCTGGGGCCTTCCGGCAGAATAAACAAAGTATCCGTTCTGCGAATCTGAGCAGTGGCTTTTAGATAAGCTTTAACTGCTCTTACTACATCCAAAGAATGCAATAACTTTTCCTCTACCGAAGTAGGTTTGGGGAAAAAAGAAGGAAGAACCACATCTTGGTTCAAATGAAACCTCGATACCACCCTAGGAAGAAAGGCTGGATGAGGACGTAACACTACTCTGTCCTTATGGATAACCAGATATGGCTCCTTACAGGACATAGCTGCTAATTCCGATACTCTTTTAGCCGAACAAATGGCTACTAGAAAAATCAATTTCCTCGTGAGAAGCACCAAGGAAATATGCTGTAATGGTTCAAATGGTTGTTTCTGTAGAACCGACAGAACCAAGTTTAGATCCCATGGACATATGGGAATATTAACCGGAGGACTAATACGCATCACTCCTTGTATAAAGGCTTTGACTAGTGAATGCGAAGCCAAGGGCCTTTGAAAAAATATTGACAAGGCCGAATTCTGACCCTTGATAGTACTCAAGGCAAGCTTCCTATCTACAGCCCATTGTAGGAAGTCCAGAATCCTACCTATTACGTATTTACGTGGATGCCATTTCTTGGCCTCACACCAGGCGATGTACGCCTTCCAGATTCTATAGTAGATCTGCCTGGATACCGGCTTCCTGGCATTGATCATGGTAGATACCACAGCATTAGAGAGCCCTCTCTTTTTTTAGAATGTGGGCTTCAATAGCCAGGCCGTCAAACCTAGGGCTGGTAAGGAAGGGTGGTATATCGGTCCTTGCGAAAGCAGGTCCGGACGATGTGGGAGGGTCCAAGGACTCCCCACAGACATTTTTACAATCTCCGCGTACCATGCTCTTCGGGGCCACGCTGGAGCCACCAGAATCACTGGTTTCTTTTCTACCCTGATTCTGCGGAGTAATCGAGGTAACAATTGTGGCGGTGGGAATGCATATATCAGCTTGAACTGATCCCAAGGGAACACTAGGGCATCCGAGCCGCACGCTAGGGGATCCCTTGTCCAAGAGACAAACCTGTCCACTTTTGTGTTGAATCTGGATGCTAGCAGATCTACATCCGGTGTTCCCCACCGCTGACATATTGTCCGGAAAACCTCGGGATGAAGGGACCATTCCCCTGGGCATAATTGTTGGCGACTTAGAAAGTCCGCCTTCCAATTCTCCACTCCTGGAATGAATACCGCAGATATGGCTGGGACATATCTTTCTGCCCATTTCAGGATGTAATTTACTTCCCTTTGGGCTGCACGACTCCTGGTGCCCCCCTGACGATTGATATATGCCACTGCTGTGGCATTGTCTGATTGAATTCTGACAGGGGACCCTTGGAGTTTGGATGTCCATGCTACTAGGGCATACCGGGCTGCTCGTATCTCTAAGAGATTGATGGGCAGGGCCTTTTCTGCTTCTGACCACTTGCCCTGGAGAGACCATTGCTCCAGTACTGCTCCCCAGCCTATAAGGCTGGCATCTGTAGTGACCACCTTCCAGGAAATCGGACTGAAGGATTTCCCTCTTTCCAGATTCTGGGGAACCAACCACCAGCGGAGGCTCTTGCGAACGGAAGGGGACAAGGACATTGGTAAGTCCAGAGCCTGAACTTTTTTGTTCCAGGCTGACAGTATGGCCCTTTGCAATTTCCTTGAATGGAATTGACCGTAGGGTACTGCTTCGAATGATGCCACCATTTTTCCCAGCAGCCTCATGCACAGGCGTATGGATGGCTGTCTTTTTGAACCCACTAAGTGGATCAAATCTCTCAAAGACGACCCCTTTTCTTGAGGCAAGAAAATTTTTCTCTGGTCTGAATCCAGCCTTAGCCCCAAGTATTCCAGACTTTTGACTGGTTTTAGGGCTGTCTTGTCTCGGTTGATAATCCAACTGTGATATTCCAGAAACTTGATTGTCTCGTGAACAACCACTTCTAGTTTTTTCCACTGAGTGGTCTATCAGCAACAAGTCGTCTAGATATGCCATTATCGTTACACCTCGTGTCCTTAGATTGGCCAATAATGGGGCCAGAATTTTTGTGAACACTCTTGGTGCTGTGGCCAGACCGAAGGGTAAGGCTCTGAACTGAAAATGGCGCCCTTCTACCGCAAAGCGTAGAAATTTTTGGTGGGCTGGAAAGATGGGAATGTGCAAATAAGCATCTTTGATGTCGATCGAGGCTAACCATTCCTCCCCTTGTAGGGCAGTGGCTACCGATCGGATCGACTCCATCCGGAAAGTCCTGATATGTAGGAATTTGTTTAGCCCTTTTAGATTTAATATGGGCCTCACGTCCCCGTTTGGCTTCGGAACTGTAAAGAGGTTTGAGTAAAACCCGAACCCCCATTCTTCCAGGGGAACCTCTATAATTACTGCTTGGAGCAATAATTGTTCCAGTGCCAACAGGAGGGATCCTCTCTTCTGGGGATCCCTTGGCACGTTTGACCTTATAAAGCGGGAAGGAGGGGAGTTTTTTAACTCCAATTTGTATCCCAGATTTACTGCGGAGAGCACCCATCTGTCTCGGATCGTGTCCCGCCAGGTCTCTGTGAACAACTGAAGTCTTCCCCCCACCCGATTGAGTGGGGGCAACCCTTCATGCATTTGACTTTGGGGGAGGTTTTGTACCTCTCCTGCTCCAGGGCTTCTTGTTACCCTGCAACTGTCCCTGATTTTTACCTCCGGGATTTGACCGAGGAGGCCGTCGGAACTGTTTCACAGCCGATGTCCTAGGGACTGGAGAAGCCGGCCTCTTAAAAGAGGGACCTCTAACTCTATTTTTAACCGGCAAAAGTGTACTTTTACCGCTGGAAATACTTGTCCAGGTCTTCCCCGAATAAGCGCTCACCATGAAATGGGAAGCTGACCAGCAATTTTTTACAGGGAGCTTCAGCAGACCAGTTTTTGAGCCATAGAAGCCTGCGCATATGTACTACAGACAGCGTAAGGCGGGAGGCCTGATGGATTGAATCCTTTATGGCGTCCACCGCAAAGCATAAGGCTCTAGGTAGATCAGCTAGGGCAAGAGCCTGCTGATCTGGCAAGTCCCTTAAGACCTGTTTCAACTGATCCTTCACTGCTTGGCAGACCCCAATAGCTGCCACTGCTGGTTGTGTCACCAATCCTGCTGTAGAAAAAGCAGATTTTAATAAGGACTCCAATTTTTTATCTATTGGGTCCTTGAACATTTGGACATTATCCCCTGGACATGTCAGTGATTTATTCACACAAGAGATGGCTGCGTCCACTGTAGGGACCTTCCATTTTCTGATGAACTTATCCTCCATGGGATAGACCACCGGAAATCTCTTAGGGGGAGTAAATATTTTGTCAGGATGCTCCCAATCCTGGTAAATGAGCCCTTCCAGTAAAGGATGGATCGGAAAGGAACAAACAGTCTGGGGAGCTTTTAGCGACCCCAATGAGGAGACAGAAGTGGATGATGGCTCCGCAAGTGGCATTTTAAATGCTGATCGGACCATATTAGTCAGGGACTGAACCCATAACCTTTCAGCATGTGATGCTGAGAACGGCTCTTCCACTGTTGATTCCTCTACAACCGAATCGACCTCATCCTGATCCCCTTCAGGTAGGTCGATCCCTGTATGGGACTGTTGCTCTGTTAACAGGCACTCTGAGGGAGGAGACGGAGATCGGGCGCTTTTCTCCTGTGACAGGGAAGCCGCGATCAATGCTGACAATCTCTCTTCCAGCCCTCCCAGAGCTGAGGAAAAAACCTCCTCTGTTACATACACAGGAGCAGGTGAACTGAGGACAGCCACAGTACCAGGTACTCCTGAGGGTGCTCTACGGTCACTAACCTCTGATTCTTCAGGGGAGACTGGTGCAGCCAAAGCATGCCCAAGATCCTCAGAGCCCGATGGAGACCCCCTATTCCTCCTGGAATTTCTAGTCCCGGAGTTTTTAGACGGCATATTCCTAAGCCACAAAGCTGAGGTATTCCAGCCGAAATACACCAGTTACTGACAATAGTCTAGCATAAATGCTGCTATAAGAAACAGTTGGTGTCTACTAATGTGCCTTTCTAGGGGATGCCTGTATCAACCGCTTGCTGTATGCCCTTTTTTAAATGTTGCCAGCTCTGTCTCTGTACTTCATAGCCAGCTCACCACACAAAATTGTGATTTTTAACATGCTGGGACGCCCGCACATGCGCAGAAGCGCTGCGGCGCGCACAGAGCGTCATCCCCCAGGCTCCGCCCCCTTTCCTGGCTCACCTCTATATATAGAGGCGCGTGCACGCGCACGCGCGCGGCCACGTGCGCCTTTGGCGCTAATTTCGGAAAATGGAAACTAGGGACAAGAGCCAGGGCCCCTTTTTGCCGCAGGCCGGGGGATGGACGAGCATTGCAACATGGCAGAGGAAGCAGTTTCCCATAAGAGAACTCACCATCTGCCTGGACTTGCTCTGCTGAGAAGAAACTAGTCCACATGACAAGAAAACATTCCACAGCGGCCTCTAGTGGACAAACACAGGTACCGCAGTCTAATATATTAAATATATAAAAAAAAAAATTTTTTTTTTCTTGACCACCATTAAAAATTATTACATTTTTTTAGTAGTTACAGGCATGCACAGAATTTTGCGGGAATACCATTAGGTAACAGACAGAAAGACAAATTAGGCTTGGGGGTCCCCCAATAGAACCAAGTTCCTGGGGGCCCCCACTTACCTGTTCCCCGCCGCAGGACTTTGTTTGGTCCACAAAAGCCCAAACTTCACCTATCACGGCAGGCATTGTAATCAAACCTTCAGGGACCGGGTTCCCAAGGATTCCACTCCCCTGGACCTGTATAGCACCCTGCACAGAAAACATCTTGGTCGTGGGTATGACCAGAGCTCTGGATCCCAGGGTCCAACCCTCCTAAGAGAAGCATTACAGGCAAAACCTTGCTCTTCTCTGCAAGGCCCGGGTACCGACCGTTTAGCTATGAAGCTTTTTTGGTCGGATCCGGAATAGCTTACTGAGGCCCAAAAGAACCTGTACGCAAGCTCAGTGAAAAACACATGTTTCTTCTTGGCCAACACCTTAGACACTGGCAAAAAACTGAGGTGCTCCCGGATGGGAGGGGCTTATATAGGGGAGGGTACTTCCGGTTTTGGAAGTTGCCAGTGCCAGCACCTGACGGTATCTATATAACCCATTAGTAATGACTATGTCGCTCTGTGTCCCGTGATGTACGAGAAAGAAATTTAATTCAGTGTTAATTTCTTTATTCCCAATGGTGGTTCTGTGGAAATATTTGTACAACTTCTTGTTCTATTGCACATACAATGCTCTGAAAACGTTTTAGGCAGGTGTGGAAAAAATGCTGTAAATGAAGAATGCTTTCAGAAGTAGAAGAGTTATTAGCTTATTTTTTATCAATTGACAAAATCGAAAGTAAATGAACAGAAGAGAAATCCAAATCAAATCAATGTTTGGTATCACCACCATTCTTCTTCAAACCAGCATCAGTTCTTCTAGGTAGACTTATGCCACGTACACACGAGCGGTTTTCCCGTCGGGGAAAAAAAACGATGGATTTCCTGACTAAATTCCACTCAACAAGGGATTGTGGGAAGAATGGACTTTATAGGCACACGTAGTTTTTAGAAAAATAATAAAATTTTAATTACATACATACATACAATTCCACTCAAGCCTGCCTTGCATACAGACAGTCACACAAAAGTCCAGTGAACTTTTGACTGCCAAGAACGCGGTGACGTACAACACTACGGCGAGTCGAGAAAACGAAGTTCAATGCTTCCAAGCATGCGTCGACTTGATTCCGAACATGCGCTTTTTTTGCGCGTTGAAATTGCATACAGACAAACGGTTTTCCCACTAGGATTTTTTCCTAACGGGGAAAAAAGAGATCCTGCTCTCTTATTTTTCTGGCAGTTTTCCTGTGGAAAAAAGTCCGATGGAGCATACACACGGTCGGGATTCCCGGCCAAAAGCTCTCATCGGACTTTTTCCGATGGGAAAACCGGTCATGTGTACGGGGCATTACACACAGATTTTGAAGAAACTCGGCAGGTAGGTTGTTCCAAACATCTTGGAGAACTAAGCACAAGTCTTCTGTGGCTATCGGCTGCTTCAAATCCTTGTCTCTTTATGTAATCCCAGACAGACTCCATGATGGTGAGATCAGGGCTCTGTGGGGGCCAAACCATCACTTCCAGGACTCCTTGCTCGTCTTTACAAGGGGCAGCACAGTTGCTATGTGGTTAGCACTTCCGCAACTAGGGTCGTCGGTTCGAATCCCAACTACGGCACTACCTGTCTGAAGTTTGCATGTTCTTCCTGTGCCTGCACGGGTTTCCTCCCACACTCCAAGTTAGGGACCTTAGTTTGTAAGCCACTTGAGGTCAGGGACTGATGCGAATGTACAATATATGTGTAAAGCGCTGCATAAATTGATAGCACTATACGTACAGTGCCTTGAAAAAGTATTCATACCCCTTGACATTTTCCAAATTTTGTCATGTTACAACCAAAAACGTAAATTAATTTATTGGGATTTTATGTGATAGACCAACACAAAGTGGCACATAATTGTGAAGTGGAAGGAAAATGATAAATGGTTTGCATTTTTTTTTTTTTTACAAATAAATATGTGAAAAGTGTGGCGTGCATTTGTATTCAGCCGCCTTTATTCTGATACCTCTAACTAAAATCAAGTGGAACCAATTGCCTTCAGAATTCACCTAATTAGTAAATAGTCCACCTGTGTGTAATGTAATCTCAGTATAAATACAGCTGTTCTGTGAAGCCCCAAGAGGTTTGTTAGAGAACCTTAGTGAACAAACAGCATCACGAAGGCCAAGGAACACACCAGACAGGTCAGGGATAAAGTTGTGGAGAAGTTTTAAAGCAGGGTTAGGTTTTAAAAAAATATCCCAAGCTTTGAACATCTCACGGAGCACTGCTCAATCCATCATCCGAAAATGAAAAGAGTATGGCACAACTGCAAACCTACCAAGACATGGCCGTCCACCTAAACTGACCGGGCCGGGCAAGGAGAGCATTTATCAGAGAAGCAGCCAAGAGGCCCATGGTAACACTGGAGGAGCTGCAGAGATCCACAGCTCAGGTGGGAGAATCTGTCCACAGGACAACTATTAGTCACCTCCCTGGCCTCCTCGTCCTAGATTCGGGCACCCACTTCCAGGGGGCACCCTAGAAGCCCTCGATCCCTTGTGTGACCCAGTTGAAGGTACTGGGCCCCGGGCCTCTCTCGAAGTACCTCACCCCAGACTGAAGGTGTCTGAGATGGAACAGCTGCTCCGTCTCTGGGCCTAGAGTACCCAGAGACCTCCCGACAGGCTTCCGGGCCTAGGGCACCCGGAGGCGACACACCTGCACCCAGGCTTAAGGTGCCTAAACGCAGAACGACGACCCCTCTGGAAGATGGCCGCCCCCTTTTATATCCTCTCCCGACAGGCACAGCAGGTTCCCCGCTCCGCTGTACCGCTGCCGAGAGGGGACAAAAAGGACACAAACTCGTACTGCAGTTCAACCCGGGACCCACGGCAACAGCGCCACCTATAGGCCCCAGTGAACTTAACCACCAGTACTATCTCCCAGGGATAGAAATGGTCAATGAGACCTAACAATCGGTACATCTGAGCCTGACTACCACTCAGACGCTTCCCCCTAAATGTAACCACCCGCTACACAAGCAATAGTGATGGTGGGGTTCAGACAGAGGCAGTGGTGGTGGTGGGGGGGGTTTAGACACAGGCAGGGGTGGTAGGGGGGTTAGACACAGGCAGGGGTGGGGGGGTTAGACACAGGCAGGGGGGGGGTTAGACACAGGCAGGGGTAGTAGGGGGGTTAGACACAGGCAGGGGTGGTGGGGGGGTTAGACACAGGCAGGGGTGGTGGGGGGGTTAGACACAGGCAAGGGTGGTGGGGGGGGGGTTAGACACAGGCAGGGGTAGTAGGGGGGTTAGACACAGGCAGGGGTGGTGGGGGGGGTTAGACACAGGCAGGGGTGGCGGGGGGGTTAGACACAGGCAGGGGTGGCGGGGGGTTAGACACAGGCAGGGGTGGAAGGGAGGGGGTTAGACACAGGCAGGGGTGGAAGGGAGGGGGTTAGACACAGGCAAGAGTGGTGGTGGGGGTGACGTCACTGGCAGTTTCGCTTGTGAATATCTTCTAAACAGTGCAAGGTTAGGAGCCAACTATTGTATCTACAGCTAAACCTTATTATAGGCTTACCTGTAGGTACACAAGCAAAAGTGGAATTTACTTCCACTTTAACCACTCCCCCCCCCCCCCCACCCCCCCCCCCTCCTGACCAGGCCATTTTTTGCGATACAGCACTGTTATTTTAACTGACAATTTATTTTTATTTTTTTACTAGTAAGCGATTTTTTTTAGCGAGACTGCGACATTGCGGTGGACAAATTAGACACCTAACTGACACTTTTTGGAGACCAGTGACACCAATAAAGTGCTTAAAAAATGCACTGTCACTGTACTAATGACACTGACAGGGAAGGGGTTAACATCAGGGGCGATCAAATGTTAAATGTGTTCCCTGGGATTGCTTTCTTTACTGTGTGGGGGATGGTTTAACTGTAGGAAGACAGAGATACGTGTTCCTACTTAGCAGAAACACAAGATTTCTTACTAGCAGTACAGCGATCTGCCTTGTTTACACTCTCTCGGAACTCTGAACGATCACAGAGCAGCGTGATTACATCCATGGACGCCCTCTCACCATTGGAAGCCCGTCTTTTGGCTATAATACAGGCAGCAAGCGGTTAAAAAAAAGGTTACTCCCGGCATGTAGCAAAGTCTGAACACAACAGACAACAACAGTATTTATTTAGAACAGTAAATACTAAATGGCTTGTCTAAACCGTAAATTAAAACCAAACTAGAGGCCAAGCTTACCACCTATAATATTATATGATAATGGTCACCCTCACAAAACAAAAATCCCTTATGCGGTGCAATAAATTACAGGTGTGCTGTAACCTGTAAACAACATCTGCAAAACAGAGCACCGATAGTGCTGGGGGGTCTTTTGTTACTCCCAGTGCTGGGGGGTCCTAATTTTTTTCAACTTTTTTTCTGCCAAATTTAGTTCCATATGAGGACAGCTTTAACCGCTTGCCGACCAGCCGCCGTCATAATACCGGCAGGTCAGCTCGATCCCACGAATCTCTTTAGCTGTACGTCGGTCCCTTTACTAGATATAGCAGGCACGCGGCGGGGGAGCTGATGCGTGCGACCAGTGGCTGCGATGTCCGCCAGCCACCTGCGATGGCTCCACAGAGAGCCATAACAGGGATCTGTCAATGTAAACAAACAGATCCCCATTCTGTCAGGGGCGTACAGAGTGATCGTCTCTTCTTAGTTATCAGGAACAGCGATCTGTCTGTACTCCTAGTCAGTCCCCTCCCCCCACAGCTAGAAATGTCTCCCTAGGGAACACTTAACCCCTTGATCGTCCCCTATGTTAACCCCTCCCCTGCCGGTGTTATTTATACAGTAATCAGTGCATTTTTATAGCCCTGATCACTGTATAAATGTCACTAGTCTCAAAAAAGTGTCCGATCTGTCTTCGCAATGTCCCCCTAAAAATGGCAGATCGCCGCCATTACTAGTAAAACAAAAATTAATAATAAAAATGCCATAAATCTATCCTATTTTGTAGACGCTATAACGTTTGCGCAAACCAATATATGCTTATTGCGATTTTTTTTTTTAATTACATTTTTTTCATCAAAAATATGTAGAATACATATTGGCCTAAACTGATGAAGAAATGTTTTTTTTTTTTTTTTTAAATTGTCGTTTTTTTTTTTTTTGTTTATAGCTCAAAAAATAAAAAACGCAGAGGGGAATAACCGCTTGCCAACCGTCGCACGCAGATGTACGTCGACAAAATGGCACGGCAGGCAAATGGGCGTACCTGTACATCCCTTTAAATTTTCCGCCGCATGCCTCGTGAGCGTGTTCGCGGGTCCCCGGAACTCGATGTTCCCGGCCAGAACAGGGGGATGCCTTTTGTAAACAAGGCATTCCCCTATTCTGCATAGTGTCACTGTCACTGATGACCGTTCCCCGTGATCGGAAAATGGTCATCAGTGACGTTTCACGTGTAACCACGCCCCCTCACAGTAAGAATCACTCCCTAGTACTGACTTAACCCCTTCAGCGCAACCTAGTGGTTAACCCCTTCAGAGCCAGTGTCATTTTTACAGTAATCGGTGCATTTTTATAGCACTGATCGCTGTAAAAATGACAATGGTTCCAAAAATAGTGTGAAAAGTGTCCGATGTGTCCGCCATAAAGTCGCAGTCACAATAAAAAGATGCCGCCATTACTAGTAAAAAAAAAAACAATATTAATATTAACAATATTAATAAAAATGTCATAAAACTACCCCCTATTTTGTAGATGCTATAACTTTTGTGCAAACCAATCAATAAACGCTTATTGCGATTTTTTTATTTTTTATTTTTATTTTTTTACCAAAAATATGTAGAAGAATACGTATCGGCCTAAAACTGAGGGAAAAAAATGTTTTCTCTTATAGTCCAGCTCTAATACGGAAACACGTGGGTATATGTCCCTGCTCGCAGGAGAAGATCTAGGCAGAATGTTAGATGTTAGAAACATACATTCTAGAAAAAAACAGAGCTGAACAGCCCCGCCCAGGGGGGCGATCCCTCCAGACATAACCCTCCTACCTGCAGCTAGCAGCCTCAGTTTTTTTTCTGCTTAGCAGAAGGAGAAGACGTGGCTCTCTCAGGAGCCAGTCTCCGACCATCGAGCGTGCTGATCCTCGCCTTGTGTGCGTGAGACTCAGTTCACGACATGCCCCATGACTCCAGGGGTGGCCGGTGGGCTTTTATGCTCCGGCGGTCCTCACAAGGTTGAACAGTGCCTGCTGTATCTTTCGCGGTGGACCGGGCCAACAGCCACTCTGGCCTGGCGGGGGGGCGCTCATGTCTGTATGCTGGGGCTGAGAAAACGTGGGGTGTTTGGAGACGCCTTTAGGCGCTTTGGCTGTTATTTTGCTGCGCTCGGCGGCCATCTTGCCGCGGATCAATGGTGCAGTATTACACGTGGCCGACGGCCATTTTCTTGAAGCCGCGACACTTTTACTTTCGTTTTTGGCCTCTATCGCCGCTGCTGCGGCGCGAATCTCCTCACACTCCTCAGACTTCACTCGCGCTGCCAGTGCGGTGCATACAGCGGAGCTGAGCGGTCCTCTGAGGGGTTGGTGGGGCCTCTGGATTTCCCCTCCTCAGTCAGTGCAGCCAGTGGGTGGACTGTTTATTCACTTTATTCTGCATAAGGTCTCAGAGGGTGGCGAATATGGAGTCTGGTTCACCTGCTTCCCCACTCTTGTCAGAGGCAACTGGCAGTGCTCCAGCACCTGCAGTCCCTATGGACCAGTTGTCGGCAGTCCTGGAAACATTTCTTGTCAGGATGGAAGCAGTGTGCGAGCACAAGGGAGCTATAAAGCGCCCTCTCCCCACACAATCTCACACATGGGGAGTGCTCTGATTCAGATATGGGCCTAGCTGCTGCTGCTCAGGACCCTAGCTCTGAATATTTTAATGTTTTTGAACAGGAAATTCCTTGTGGGGGAGACTCCAGTTCTGAGTCGGTAAATGACAGGACGCTTGTAAGTGAACTCATTGATGCTGTGAGGGACACTCAAGCTGGATGCTGTGGCACCTCAGGCGGACGCTGTCTCCTTTTGGTTCTTTTCAATCTTTTCTTTTACACAGCTTCCTCACTGTTTCCTCATACGCTGCGTCAAGAGCAGCATGGATGATACAGTGGGGGGGGGGACTTTATTCATTTACTTCTATAGTTCCTGTGAGCCTTCTGTGTGATGTCTCTGAGGCAACAACAGGGTCTCTGCACCTGTGCTTTCCCGCCATTTCCTGGGGAGCGCTCTGCGCTCTGACAGGACCACGGTCTGGGGTGTCAGAGGTTACCTTTTACCTGCATGCTACTTCGGCAGCACATTTAGGCAGGTTGTTATGATACAGAGAAGATTATGCGCCTCTGCGCCATAATTAAAACTTATATTATTACTCTACACTGGATACATTTACAGTGTATGTATGTGTTATTGATCTCTGTGTCTGCGTGGGTTTCCTCCCACAATGTGTTTATACACGACTCTAAATACATTCACAGTATATGTATGTATTATACTCTCTGAGTCGGCTTGGGTGTCCTCCGGGTGCTCTGGTGTCCTCCCACACTCTCACGGTATGTGCGCTTCGGCTCTCTGCACAGTATAAACATGCTCAATATGTTTATTGCACATACTATAAATACTTATGCCGCGTACACGCGATCGTGACTCACAGCAGTGAAAACACCGCCGTGAATCACGACAGGAAAAACGAGGGAGCGGCTTGTTCCCCCACACACGGCCATTTTTCCCGTCATTTTTTCTATTGGCGAGAAAAACGACCGTGTGTAGGCTCCGCGGCAGTGTTTCCCTATGGGAAAACTGCCGCGGAAAAAAATGACAGGAATCACAACGAGAAAAATTAGAGCATGTTCTAATTTTTCTCGTCGTGATTAATGCCGTTTTTCCCGTCAGGAAAAATGACAAAAAGCCCACAGACGATCGTTTTTCTCGTCCAAAGGAAAAAATTAATTTTTTCCCGACGGGAAAAATGATTGTGTGTACGTGGCATTACAGTATGTGTATGCTGTCTGCGTGGGTTTCCTCCGGGTACTACGGTTTCCTCCCACGCTCCAAGGGTAATGCACAGTGTAACCATGTGCAATATGTTTATTCACATGCTATCATTCCTACACGGTATCTGTGTGCTGTCTGCGTGGGCTTCTTCCAGGTGTTCCGGTTTCCTCCCTCGCTCTGACGGTATGTGCGCCTTTGGCTCTCTGCACAGTTTAAACATGTTCCATATGTTTATCACGCATACTATAATACCTACGCGGTATGTGTATGCAGTCTGAAACTTGTGCGACTTGATTATCCACATGCTAACATACCTACACGGTATGCGTGTGCAGTCTGCATGGTTTTCCTCCGGGTCCACGGGTTTCCACCTACACTACATGACATGCGCGCCTTTGGTGCCATGCACAGTATAAACATACACATTGTGTTTATACACAACTCTAAATACATTCACAGTAGATGTATGTATTGTATTCTCTGGGTCTGCGTGGGGTTCCTCCGGGTACTCCGGTTTCCTCCCAAGCGCCAACGGTGTGCGCGCCTTCGGCGCTATGCACACATGGACATGTTCAAAATGTTTATCACACATACTATAGTACCTTCACGGTATGCGTATGCAGTCTGCGTGGGTTTCATCCGGGTGCTCCGGTTTTTCGCCCGCGCTCCAATGGTGTGCGCATTTTCAGCGCTATGCACAGCATAAACATGTGCAATTTGTTTATTCGCATGCTAACATGCCTACACGGTTGTGTACGCAGTCTGCGTGGCTGGTTTCCACCCACGCCCCAATGATGTACGCGCCTTTGTCGCTGGCACAGTATAAATGTGTTTAATATGTTTATCCACACATACTAAACTACATACGCCATATGTGGTTGTACTATGCTCTTTGTGGCTGAGGGGGTTTTGACGCAATACACAGTATAAACTATGTGTTTGTACAATCAGCACTTATGAATAGAGTAGCTGCTGGATGGAGCATTGTCATAGGGATCCCTGGTATCAGGGGTACCACCTTCCACCTGCCCTTTGATGGTGATCGGGAGCGCTGGCTTGGACTGTGTTCGCCAGGCTGAGGTTAGCGTTACGCCCGGTAGTGGCTGCGTCTCTGGCGTTTCTGAAGCTCAATGACTGGGCAAAAGCCTCTGCTTCATCTATCAGTCGACCAGCAGGTGCACTGCAACTGCTTTAGCCTCTAGGGTCTCTGTGTCCGGGGTGGGTCTGCGCCACCTGTAGAGGCTGAGTTACTGGTCCACTGACCGAGTTTCTAGGGAAGCTCTGTCAGGTTGCCTTTCTTGGCCAACAATTGAGGCACCCCGTAAGCCGGGGCATCCCTTCTCCGATACATTGCGGGGTCTCCTTGGGATTATCATACCCATCCCGCTGCAGGACGGTCCTGTCAGCCTTGTGCATTCCAGGGGAAGGGTCCTTACATCCGGAGGTGTTTTCACCTCCTTTACCGGAGGTGGGGCACCGGATGTGGACCTTTTGGCCTCTCGACTCACTCGCAAGATGTCGAGATTCGTGGCCAGGTCCAGGGATCCCTGGGCAGACGCGTCAGATGCGTTGGTGGCCCGTGGGGGCAGTATCGCCTGATGTATGATTACCCTCCGCTACAGTTGTTGCCTCGCCTGCTTCACAGAGTAGTGGTCGAGGCCATTCCGGTGATCCTCATTGCTCCGGAACGGCAACATTGGTACGCCGATCTAGTTCGGCTAGTCGCAGACGTTCCTTGGCGACTGCCTATTTGGGTGGACCTTCTGTCTCATGGGCCCATACTTCATCCTGCTTTACAGTCCTTGGCTTTGGCATGGCTGTTAAAGCCAGGTGCTGAGGGACCGAGGTCTCTCGGATTCGGTCATCTCATCTATGTTGTGGGCACGGAAATCTTCCTCCAGAAAGTTCTATCACCGTACCTGGAAGGCTTACATCGCTATGTGTGAGGAGCTTGATGGCATCCACGGACGTATTCCGTTCCCAAGATTTTGCTGTTCTTACAGCGTGGTGTGACCCTAAAGCTGGCCTTGCGTACCACCGAGGGTCTGATTTCGGCCCGGGCTGTCTTTTTCAACGACCGCTAACGGGCCATTCCTTGATTAGCACCTTTGTGCAGGGGGTTCGCCATGTGAACCCCCCTGTCAAGCCTCCTCCCCCTCCTTGGGATCTGTATTATGTGCTCTTGGTTCTCCAAGAACATCCCTTTGAAAATATCAGGGAGATTCCTCTCTTGACCTTGTCCCAGAAGGTGGCTTTCTTAGTGGCCATTACTTCTGTTCGACGGGTGTCTGAGTTGGGGGCCTTGTCCCGCAAGTCGCCTTACTTGGTCCTTCATAAGGATAAGGCGGTGTTGCGCCCATGACCGTCTTTCCTTTCAAAGGTGGTCTCGGCCTTTCACCTTAATGAGGACATTGTTCTTTCGTTCTTGTGTCCTCACCCATTGCATCCCTGAGAGTATGCGCTTCATACATTGGATGTGGTACGAGCCTTACGGGTGTACCTGTCTGCTACTGTTTCCATTCGGAAGTCTGACTCACTGTTTGTGTCTGTCTTTGGTCCAAAACAGGGCCAAGCGGTGTCGTCTGCCACCATTTCTAGGTGGATCAGACAGACCGTTATACAGGCCTATGCCCTTAAAGGACGGGCACCTCCCTGTCCGGTTACGGCACATTCCACCAGGGCAATTGGTGCTTCCTGGGCTTTCCGACATCAAGCGTCGGTTGCACATGTGTGCAAGGCGGCGACCTGGTCGTTCGTTCATACCTTTTTTAAGTTCTATAAGGTTGATGTGGCTGCATCTTCGGATGCTTCCTTCGGCCGCAAGGGTTGCAGGCCGCTGTTTAAAGTTGCAACTCCTCTGTTGAGGAGTTCTGCTTGTTTGGAGTGGAGTTTGGTTTTTCCTTTACTACTGCTCCCACCCTTTTCTGATACTGCTTTGGGACATCCCACGTGTTTCAGTATTAGAGCTGTGTCACTCCATGGACGTTAAGAGAAATTAGGATTTTTGTACTCACCGTAAAATACTTTTCTTTGACGTCTATGGACTGACACAGCATCCACCCTTCTTTAAGGTTTGTACTGCTTTGTTGCGAACTGAGGCTGCTAGCTGCAGGTAGGAGGGTTATGTCTGGAGGGACTGCCCCCTTGGGCGGGGCTGTTCAGCTCTGTTTTTTTCTAGAATGTATGTTTCTAACATCAAACATTCTGCCTAGATCTTCTGCGAGCAGGGACATATACCCACGTGTTTCAGTATTAGAGCTGTGTCAGTCCATGGACGTCAGAGAAAAGGATTTTATGGTGAGTACAAAAATCCTATTGTTTTTATATATTTTTGGGGGATATTTATTATAGCGAAATGTAAAAAATAGGGCATTTTTTTTTCAAAATTGTCGCTCTATTTTTGTTTATAGCGAAAAAAATTAAAACCGCAGAGATGATCAAATACCACCAAAAAAAAGCTCTATTTGTAGGGAAAAAAGGACGTAAATTTTGTCTGGGAGCCACGTCGCACAACCGCGCAATTGTCAGTTACGGCACTGCGTCGCTTTATCGCAAAAAACGACCTGGTCATTAAGGGGGTAAATCTACTGGAGCTGAAGTGGTTAAGGAACGTATATCTATAATAAGACAAATAGTAGAGAAAGCCTGCGATTATCCTAATTTGTCACACAATAAATGGACTAAACACAACATGGGATAATTTTAATAGAGTTTTATTTGTTATACAATGTAAGTAATTATCATACGATGATCAGGATTGTAATATCAGGGAAGGTAATATCCTTGTACAGGGGGATCAAATGAAACTAAAGCAGAGAAGGGGCACAGACAAGGTTTATCTGGCTAATAAAGATATGATTTTTTTTCTTATTTTTACACTGATATGATGACTTTGCTATTTTGTTACATAATTTATTAATATAGGAAGCGTTGGCACAACCAGCGAGCTGACTGCAAAGAGACCAAAGAATAAATTTAGCTTTTTTGTATTTTTTTTTTTTTTTTTTTATATATTTAACAATATACCGATTAAGATCCAGAGATATAATTTAAAGCGGAGTTCCACCCAAAGGTGGAACTTCCGCTTTAAGGAGTCCTAACTCCCTGACATGCCACATTTAGCATGTCATTTTATTTTTTTTGGGGGGGGGGGTGGATGCCTAGTTTTGACAGGTACCCAGCCCCCACTTCCACTCGCACCGCTTAGGCGACTCCTCCTCTCCCCCTATCTCTCTGCAATCTTGGACACGTCACAGGCCCAGAAGATTGCTCCGCCATTCAGGACGACACAGCGTTACTCGCGCTTTCGCAGTGCGCACCCGGCTGTGGAGCCGCAAGCTGTCACAGCCAGGTGCCCACACTAGTGATGCCAATGCAAAGGAAAGGCGGGGGAGGGAACGAGGCTTCGGGCGGCCGCATCGCTGGACCGTGGAACAGGTCAGTGTGTGTTTGTTTATTAAAAGTCAGCAGCTACACTTTTTGTAGCTGCTGACTTTTAATAAACTAAAAAACAAGTACAACTCCACTTTAAGTCTTCTCTGGGTTGAGCGAAGGTGGTCTGTTTTAAAGAGAAAAGGGGAGTGGGAAAGAAAGATCGGGAAAGATGAACAGTGGAGAGTGGGAGAAGGAGGGAGAGTGGGAGAAGGAGGGAGAGTGGGAGAAGGAGGGAGAGTGGGAGAAGGAGGGAGAGTGGGAGAAGGAGGGAGGGAGAGAAGTAGAGGGAGGAGAGGGGGGGGTGAAAAGAAGTAGAGGTAGCGAGGGATAGAGGAAGAGGTAGAGGAAAAAAAAAAGAGAGGTAGAGGGAGGGAGGGGGAGAAGGAGAGGGGGACAGAAAGAGTGAGAGGAGGGGAAGAGGGAAGATGAAAGGGAGAGAGAGGAATAGACTACATGCAGGCTGTGCTGGAACTGCCTGCAGTGCTTAGCAGACCCAAATTATCACATAACTAGACAAGAGGATCTCCTAAACACACCTAAACCTCCTGAACAAATCTAAGTAAAGCAAAACAGTCAGGTCTCTGCAGTGGCTTTAACAGGTTGTGAGCAACAGAACCACGGCAAGGTCCTTCCCAAGTCTGTTGAAAAATGGGTTTGGAGCTCTTCTTTGCTCCGGCTAACATAATACATGACATAATACAACATCAAAGCTTTGAAAAGATACCGAGACTCCCCAGCACTTTGTATGGGCTGCAGCAATCTTCCGTGTACCGGCCAATATCCACAATACAGCTCCCAGGTCTGCCCAGTGCGGCTCTTCTCCCTTCCACCCAGTAGAGGCAGGACGTGCTGGGATGATGTAATTCGTGCAATCGCGATGCAGCTGTTCCCTACATGCAGAATTGTTCAAAGCTGCATCACGATGCATCGATACGCAGATTATAATCAACACCCCTACTGAGCAGAGAGCTGGTGACTGTCAATCACCGCTGTCTACTCTGCCCCTCCCACCGCTTACTGGAGCATTGGGCTGTGGAGGGGGCAGGAGCGGCGGTCTCCACTTTTAAGCGGCTCGCTGAGAGGCTGAGCCGGGTACCCAACTTCATTGTTGTTATCTTGCCCCAGCCTGGACCGTCTCTGTGACGTCAGTGTACAGCGGGCTTCAGCTTTGATCTCCTTTGATCCATGGGAGAAAACAAGCTTTGGCTGTACTTCTTTAAGGACAGGTGTGCCTGGAGGGAGCTCACTCATCTTTAAAGGCTCGGGGACACATTTAAATAGTACTGGAAGTGTTTTCAAAGAACACCATGTGGCTAATTTGCCCATGCCATTCCCTCAGATGAAGCCTAAAGCTGTGCTGTTTGTGCCCCCAGTGAGGATGGCAGAGCTGGCTGTGTGCCCCTCTCGCTGCTGTGTCCTAATGTGACACCTGTGCAGGTACAAGCACCCGCACCCCCGGAGATATCACATTAGGACTCAGTGGCTGTGTCTCTGCTGCTGCTGCCGAATCGATTTGCAGTGCCCATTCATTTCAATAGGAAGGGACAGTGTATACAGCGCTCCTAAACAGCTCCAAAGATGCTGCTTGCAGGACTTTTTGTAACGTCCGGAAAGTGCACCACTCCACTGTAAATGCACTCGGGCTTTCACAACGGTACTGCAGGGAGGCTTTTTTCAGGCGCTTTACAGGCGCTATTTTTAGCTCTTTAGCGTCTGAAAAACGCCTCAGTGTGAAAGGGGTCAAAAGGCTCGGGGGACACATTTAAATTGGACTGAAAGTGTTTTCAAAGAACACCATGTGGCTAATTTACTAAAGCGGCGGAAAATGTTTACTGAACATGAGTAATAAATATAGAAAATATACAGAGCAAACCCTTTTATAAAGAAATTGCTCAATGGCACCTGAATCCCGGTATGAAGTTATATAAAGAAGCCCTTTTGGGGCAGTGTATATGGGACTTTAGAGGTGCTCATTGAGGAACATGAGCAATGTTTCGTTCAAATAGGATGGGGATTGAATACACAATTATTGCGAGATGGGGCTGTTTGTCGAACACATTTAATTAAGACATGACACCCTTTGAAAGCCTGAAGGTGGTCATTGGTTTTGGGCTCCTGTACACGGCTAGGCTCCCAAAAAGTCTCTCACTTGTGGTATCTCCATACTCATGAAAAGTATCAGAATGTGTTTTGGGGTGTCATTCCGTGTATACTCATGGCATGTATGAGAAATATCTCATTAAAGTGAGAATTTTTGTTTGTCATTTTCCAAAAAGTTCCATGGACTCGGCTTACCTTTCAGCAAATACCTTGTGGTGTCTACTTTCCAAAAAGCAGTCACTTGGGGGGGTGTTTGTACTGTCCTGGCATTTTATGCCCAACATTAGAATTTTCCACTACACATCCACCCACTCTTCTAATGTTGGGCATATATGTTCTTTTCTTCGTTGAGCCCGAGTTCACACTGTAGAGAACACCAACATCGCATGTGATTTGATGTCTGATGGAACATGCGGCTTTATCAACAGCTGCTGTGTCCTAATGTGACATCTGTGCAGGTGCACAGCCCTAAACGCACCCATGGTGAGGTCAGCGACATGCATCCGCACCCCCCGGAGATATCACATTAGGACTCAGTGGCTCAGGCTGTGTCTCTGCTGCCGCTGCCAAATCCGTTAGCAGTGCCCATTCATTTCAGTGGGCAAGGGCGGTGTATACAGCGCTCCTAAACCGCTCCAAAGATTCTGCTTGCAGGACTTTTTGTAACGTCCGGCAAGCGCACTGTACGCGGCTAGGCTCCCAAAAAGTCTCTCACTTGTGGTATCTCCATTTTTGGGACAAGTAGCAGAATGTGTTTTAGGGTGTAATTCCGTGTATACTCATGGCAAAAAGGTGTCACTTGGAGGGGTATTTGAACTGTCTTGGCATTTTATGCACAACATTAGAATCTTCCGCCACACATCCACCCACTCTTCTAATGTTGGGCATATATGTTATGTTATTTTTTTCGTTGAGCCCGGGTTCATACTGTAGGGAAGACAAACATTGCATGTGATTCGCACCCGCACTGCGGTGCCGATCACATGCAATGTCTGTGCAATGCGAGTTCAGCCATACAGTTGTATGGCTGAACTCGCTTTGAATTTGCATTCAAAGAGGTGCAGGGACTTTTTTTTCCCCCCGCACTGGAATCGCATAAGTGTTCTCACACATGCGTTCTGATTCTTGTCCGAATCAACGGTTCGCACTGCGATCTGTGAACCGATCCGGGGGTGTCATTAAGATTGTATTGACTAGAGGTCGACCGATATATCGGCTGGCCGATATATCGGCCGATATTTAGGCATTTTTGATAAATCGGCTTTGGCCGATTAATATCAAAACTGGCCGATATTATTCACTGGCTGCACTTCCTCCCCCCTCCTCCTCCCTCCTCCACACTTCTCCACACTCAGCAGCATCAAGCGCCGTGCTGTGTGTGTGTGTGTGAAACTGAAAGTAAGAGGAGAGAGAGAGGATGTGTCAGCTTGATGTCGGGGGTGGGCGGGACCCAGCAGATATTACACCAGCCAATGGGATGGTATCTGGGCGGGCCACTACGTCTAAAGCAGCCCAATCATTGGCTGGTGTAATTTAGCTGCTGGCCCGCCCACCCCCACATCGAGCTCAATTCTAACAGCTCTCTCTCTCTCTCTCTCTCTCTCTCTCCTCTCTGTCAGTTTCACACATTACACTCGGCTTAGTGTGAAACCTGCCAGTGCCCCAAGCCAGTGCCATCTGTCAGTGCCCCCAGCCAGTGCCATCTGTCAGTGCCCCCAGCCAGTGCCATCTGTCAGTGCCATCTGTCAGTGCCCCCAGCCAGTGCCATCTGTCAGTGCCCCCAGCCAGTGCCATCTGTCAGTGCCCCCAGCCAGTGCCCCCAGCCAGTGCCCCCAGCCAGTGCCCCCAGCCAGTGCCAATCAGTGCCACCGCCAATCGGTGCCATCTGTTAGTGCCACCAGCCAGTGCCAATCAGTGCCACCCAAATCAGTGCCCCCAGCCAGTGCCATCTGTCAGTGCCCCCAGCCAGTGCCATCTGTCAGTGCCCCCAGCCAGTGCCATCTGTCAGTGCCCCCAGCCAGTGCCCCAGCCAGTGCCCCCAGCCAGTGCCATCTGTCAGTGCCCCCAGCCAGTGCCATCTGTCAGTGCCCCCAGCCAGTGCCAATCAGTGCCACCGCCAATCGGTGCCATCTGTTAGTGCCACCAGCCAGTGCCAATCAGTGTCACCCAAATCAGTGCCCCCAGCCAGTGCCATCTGTCAGTGCCATCTGTCAGTGCCCCCAGCCAGTGCCATCTGTCAGTGCCCCCAGCCAGTGCCATCTGTCAGTGCCCCCAGCCAGTGCCATCTGTCAGTGCCACCAGCCAGTGTCAATCAGTGTCACCGCCAATCGGTGCCATCTGTCAGTGCCACCAGCCAGTGTCAATCAGGGCCATCTATCAGTGCCACCGCCAATCGGTGCCATCTATCAGTGCCACAGCCAGTGCCACCAGCCAGTGCCATCTGTCAGTGCCACAAGCCAGTGCCAATCGGTGCCATCTGTCAGTGCCACCGCCAATCAGTGCCATCTGTCAGTGCCACCAGCCAGTGCCAACCAGTGTCACACGCCAGTGCCACCCAGTTCCAAGTGCCACTGCCAATCAGTGCCATCTGTCCGTTCCAAACCAGTGCCCCCTGCTGCCAATCGGTGCCATCTGTCAGTTCCGAACCAGTACCACCTGCCAGTGCCAATAGAGCCATCTGTCAGTTCCAAACCAGTACCGCCAGCCAGTGCCACATGCCAGTGCCATCTGTCAGTTCCAAACCAGTGCCATCTGTCAGTTCCAATAGTGCCACCTGCCAGTGCCACCTGCCAGTTCCAAACCAGTGCCATCTGTACTGAGGACATCAAGTGTGTGCTAGAGTGACAGGAGTAAGCAGGAAGGAATAGAGTGGGTGAGGGTTTTTTTTTTATTTTTTTTTAATCGGCCTAAAATATCGGCCACAAAAATCGGCATCATATATCGGCCATCGGCCGCCCCAATTTCAAAATATCGGCATCGGCCAGAGAAAAACCCATATCGGTCGACCTCTAGTTAGGGTACCATTATTCTTAATGACACCCCAAACGCAGTGCGAATCTGCCGCAATTGTTGCATGACAGAATCGCATTGGTGAAAAAGGGTGTTTAAAAACGGCACTAAGCTTGTTGCCCCCAAAATTTGCAGGAGCTTCTTTTGGGCAACAAGCGTACATAGGATGGCCCATTGAAGTGAATGGGCTGCCCTCTGCACGACACGAGGAAACGTGTAATGTGTGCTTTCAGAATCGCAATTGTTAGGAGCTCATTAACAGTTAGCTCTGAGGAATATAAAAGCTTGGGGAATGAATTAACTGGTATCTCCATTAGCCCAAGGGAAAGCGCCCATAATTTGTATTCAAATCCGTTACAAATTTAAGATTAGAGTTTACATGTACTTGATGTAAAAAGCAGGTATACAGGTTAAACTTGAAAATTTTTAATATCGTACAAAAGTTCATTTATTTCTCTAATGCATTTTAAAAGGTGAAACTAATGAGACTCCATTACATTCAAAGCAAGATAGTTCAAGTCATAATTGTGATGATTATGGCTTATAGCTCATGAAAACCCCAAATCCACAATCTCAGAAAATTAGAATTAGAATATTACATGTAATCAATAAAACAAGGATTGTACATAGAATAATATCGGACCTCTAAAAAGTATAAGCATGCATATCAGTTCTTGGTTTTGGTCCCTTTTGCAGCAATTGCTGCCTCAATGCGGCGTGGCATGGAAGCCATCAGCCTGTGGCACTGCTGAGGTGTTATGGAAGACCAGGATGCTTCAATAGCGGCCTTCAGCTCTTCTGCATTGTTCGGTCTCATCTTTCTCTTGGCAATGCCCCATAGATTCTCTATGGCAGAGGTCCTCAAACTATGGCCCTCCAGTTCAGGAACTACAATTCCCATCATGCCTAGACATGTCTGTAAATGTCAGTTTCACAATGCCTCATGGGATTTGTAGTTCCACAACAGCTGGAGGGCCGTAGTTTGAAGATCCCTGCTCTATGGGGTTCAGGTCAGGCGAGTTTGCTGGCCAGTCAAGCACCGTAATCCCATGGTCATTGAACCAGGTTTTGGTGCTTTTGGCAGGTGCCAAGTCCTGCTGGAAAATGAAGTCAGCATCCCCATAGAGCTCGTCTGTGAAAGGAAGCATGAAGTGCTCCACAATCTCCTGGTAGACGGCTGCGTTGACCCTGGACTTAATGAAGCACAGTGGACCAACACCAGCAGATGACATGTCTCCCCAAATCAACAGACTGTGGAAACTTCACACAGGACTTCAAGCATCTTGCAGTGTGTGCCTCTCCATTCTTCCTCCATACTCTGGGTCCTTGGTTTCCAAATGAGATGCAAAATTTGCTCTCATCAGAAAAGAGGACTTTGGACCACTGAGACCAGGTCTGTTTTTATTTAGCCCAAGTAAGACGCTTCTGACATTGTTTGTTGTTCAGGAGTGGCTTGACAAGAGAAATACGACATTTGAAGCCCATGTCTAGGATCCGTCTGTGTGTGGTGGCTCTTGATGCACTGACTCCAGCCTCAGTCCACTCCTTGTGAAAGTTCCCCAACACTTTTGAATGGCCTTTTCCTGACAATCCTCTCCAGGCTGCGGTCATCCCTGCTGCTTGTGCACCTTTTTCTTCCACACTTTTCCCTTCCACATAACTTTCTATTAATGTGCTTTGACACAGCACTTTGGAAACATCCAACTACTTTTACAATTACCTTTTTTGAGGGCGTCTATGATGGTTTTCTGCACAACTGTCAAGTCAGCAGTCTTTCCCATGATTGTGATTCCTACTGTACCAGACTGAGAGACCATTTAAAGGCTCAGGAACCCTTTGCAGGTGATATGGCTTAACCACTTCAATACCGGGCATTTTCACCCCCTTCCTACCCAGACCAATTTTTAGTTTTCAGTGCTGTTGCACTTTGAATGACAATTGCGCGGTTATGCAACACTGTACCCAAATGAAATCCTTGTTTTCTCTTATCCATGGACTGACACAGCTGGATACTGTAAACGCGTGGGTATATGTCCCTGCTCGCAGGAGAAGATCTAGGCAGAATGTTAGATGTTAGAAACATTCTAGAACAAACCAGAGCTGAACAGCCCCGCCCAGGGGGGTGGTCCCTCCGGACATTACCCTCCCACCTGCAGTCAGCAGACCTCCAGTTTTTTTTCTGCCTAGCAGAAGGAGAAGACGTGGCTCTCTCAGGAGCCAGTCTCCTGAAAGATTTTACTTTAAAATTGTATTCCTTTGGGAATTTTATTTTTGAAACCTTCAATCAACTGTTGGCTGGGCAACAGGTTGGGTACACTAGTATCCTCGTAGTCTTCCCTGTCCGACCATCGAGCGTGCTGATCCTCCCCTTGTGTGCGTGAGACTCAGTTCACGACATACCCCATGGTGGCTGGGTTGCTTTCATGCTCCCGCGGTCCTCTCAAGATTGAACAGTACCTACTGTATCTTTCGCGGTGGACCGGGCCGACAGCTACGCAGTACGACTCTGTGATAGGTCTGTCTGAAACAAGCCAGTGGGTCCCTCTAGGGACGGGTAAGTAGTCTCACCTGCTGTAAGGTGAGTACATACTGGCTGTGTTTCTGTGTGTGGGGGGTTCTCCCTGTCTCCCCCCTGTTATGCTGCACCCTGTGCTGTGCTGTGGGGTGCTTGGGGGTCACTCTGGCCTGGCTGGGCGCTCATGTCTGCAGTTTTTTCTGGTGTGTGAGGTGATTATTGCGTGCGCCGTTAGCGCGTGCATCAGCGGGAGCTTTGAATTTCGCGCTCGGCGGCCATCTTGGCGTTCAATGGCGCAGTGTTCTTGTGGCCGCCGCACATTTATTTTCGATTCTAGCGGCGGCGCGAATCCCCTCACATACTCCTCCACAGACTGAGCGATCCTTAAGGGTTGGTGGGTCCTCCCGGGTATCCCCCTCCTCAGCCTCAGCGTAGCCAGTGGGTGGACTGTATATTCACTGTATAGTGTATAAGGTCTCAGAGGGTGCCGTTATGGAGTCTGATACACCTGCTCTCCACACTTGCCTGGGGCAACTGGCAGTGCTGCACAGTTAAACATGTTAATATGTTTCCTGCACCTGCGGTCCTTATGGACCAGTTGTCAGCAGTCCTGGAATCATTCCTTGTCAGAATGGAAGCGGTGTGTGAGCAAAAGGAGCTATAAGCCCCCTCCCCCCACAAAAATCTTTAGTGAAGGAATGCTCTGAGTCAGATATGGGCCTAGCTATTGGGCTCAGGACCCGAGCTCTGAATATGTAATATTATGAACAGGACATTCCCTTGTGAGGAAGACTCCAGTTCTGTGTCAGTGAATGACAGGGTGCTTGTAAGTGATCTCATTGATGATGTGAGGAACACTCTCAAGCTGGAATTGCTGTAGAAGTCCTACTTGGACGAAACGCGTAGGGCTTGGTACGCCACTTCCCATACTGCTTTTTATTTTGTTCTATGTGATCACTTTTTTATAATGTCAAATTTTGTGGTTTTATTTCAATAAAACCGTATATTTTTTGACCTGCACCATTGGAGCATTGTCTTTCTTTCTGCATGTGAGTCGGAGAGAGCTTCCTTTGGAACCACTTTACATTTTAGTCACCCCCCCATTGGGGGTACGTTTGGGTTAAACCCCCTCGACACCTACGTGAATACGGCTGACATCCGGTGAATCCAGGTTGGTCCCCAATACTCTGGATTTTCTACCAAGATTTGGAGCTGAGGACTACTGAGTTGTCACGACTGAGATCGAGATCCCAAAATTTACAAGTCATCAGACAAGCTGACTGGTCCCGGTGTTGGATTCTCTATGCTTACGCGATCTGCTGTCATCGACGGGCAGATCCACGGGTTCTGGTAAGAGTACTCCACCTAATTCTTTATAGAGTTGGAAGATGTCTTTTCCTTGATGACCCATAAAGCCTGCACGTCCTTTTTTTCATCACAAGGGATATATGTTTTGAATGGACATTTTTTCTTTATTTCATGATTTTCTATGATATCATGGACTTTACACTTACGTATACACTTTAGGATTAGATATTCATTAATATTTTTTCACCAAGGTGTCACTTTCCTAAAGAGACATTGATTTGTTTTCACTTACACTGCACAGCGCTACTTTTTCTATACCCATTTTGTTTGTAATCTTAGTCACATTGTTGTGTAGCTGCTTGTTTTGATATACACTTTTTTTTTTTTTTCACATTAGCGCAATATTTACCCTTATTTCCATTGTGAATTGCTGTGACAAGCCTTTCTTTTACACAGCTTCCTCACTGTTTTCCACACACGCTGCCTCAGAGCAGCATGGATGATACATGGTGGGGGGGAGGACTTTATTCATTTATGTCTCTAGTCCCTGTGAGCCTTCTGTGTGATATATCCTGAGGCAATATTTCCCGCCATTTCCTGGGGAACGCTTGAGCTCTGACAGACACACGGTCTGAGGATCAGAGGTTACCTGTTACCTGCATGCTGCTTCGGCAGCACAGTCAAGCAGGTTGGAATGATACAGAGAAGATTATGTGCCTCTGCGCCATAATTTAAACTCATCCTATACCTCTACACTGCATATATTCACAGTGTATGTATGTGTTATTGGTCTCTGTGTCTGCGTGAGTGTTCCCCCACGTTCCAATACTGTGTTTCAGTGCCATGCATGATATAAATGTACAAAATATGTTTATGCACGACTCCAGATACATTCACAGTATGTATGTTATGTATGTATTATACTCTCTGGGTCGGCGGGGGCTCCGGTGTCCGCCCGCGCTCTCATGGTATGTGCGCTTCGGCTCTCCGCACAGTATAGACATGTTCAATATGATTATTGCGCATACTATACATGTTTACAGTATGGGTATACTGTTTGCGTGGGGTTCCTCTGGGTACTCCGGTTTCCCCCCACGCTCCAATGGAAATGCACAGCATAAACGTGCAATATGTTGATTCACATGCTATCATTCCTACACGGTATCTGTGTGCTGTCTGCGTGGAGTTCTTCCGGGGGTTCCAGTTTCCTTCCACGCGCTGATGGTATGTGCGCCTTTTGGCCTTCTGCACAGTTAAACATGTTCAGTTTTATCACGCATGCTATAATACCTACACGGTATGTGTAGGCAGTCTGTGTGGTTTTCCTCCGGGTACTCCGGTTCCCTCCCACACTCCATTGGTATGGGCGCTTCGGCGCTATGCACAGCACAGTCTAAATTTGTGCAATTGGATATCCACATACTAACATACCTACCTGGTATGTCTGTGCAGTCTGCATGGGTTTCCGCCCACGCTACATGACATGCATGTCTTTGGTGCAATACACGGTGTAAACATACACATTATGTTTATACACTACACTAAATACATTCACAGTCGTTGTAGGTATTGCATTCTCTGAATATACGTGGGGTACTTCGGTTCCTCCCACGTGCCAACAGTGTGCGCGCCTTCGGTGCTATGCACACATGGGCTTGTGCAAAATGTTTAGCACACTCTATAATACCTACACGGTATGCGTATGCAGTCTGCGTGGGTTTCAGCCGGGTGCTCAGGTTTCTCCCCTGCGTTCCAATGGTGTGCGCATTCTCAGCACTATGCACAGTATAAACATGTGCAATTTGTTTTTTCGCAGGCTAACATACCTACACGGTTGTGTACGCAATCTGTGTGGCTGGTTTACGTCCAAGCCCCGATGATGTGCGCGCCTTCGTCGCTGGCACAGTATATACGTGTTTAATAGGTTTATCCACACATACTAAACTACATACGCCGTATGTGGTGGTATTATGCTCTTTGTGGCTGGTTGGGTTTCCTCCCACACTCTATTTGCCCATTTGACGCAATACATAGTATAAACTATGTGTTTGTACAATCAGCACTTATCCATGGGTAGCTGCTGGATGGAGTATTTTAACAAGGATCCCTGGTTTCAGGGGTATCACTTTCCACCTACTTTCAGTGGTGATTAGAAGCGCTGGCTTGGACTGTGTTCGCCAGGCTGAGGTTAGCGTTGCGCCCGTTGGTGGCTGCGTCTCTGGCGGTTTTTGTAGCTCAATGACTGGGCAAAAGCCTCTGCTTCATCCATCAGTCGTCTAGCAGGTGCACTGCAACTGCTTTAGCCTTTAGGGTCTCTGTACCCGAGGTGGGTTTGCGCCACCTGTGGAGGCTGAGGTACTAGTCCTCTGACCGAGTTTCTAGGGAAGTTCCGTCAAGTTGCCTTTATTGGCCAACAGTTGAGGCACCCTGTACACCGTGGCCTCCCTTCTCCGATACATAGTGTAGTCTCTTTGGGATTTTCATACATCTCGCTGCAAGACGGTCCTGTCGGCCGTGTGCATTGCAGGGGAAGGGTCCTTGCATCCGTAGGTGTTTCCACCTCCTTTACCGGAGGTGCGGCACCGGAAGTGGACCTTATGGACTCTCACTCGCAAGGTGGCAAGATCGTGGTCAGGTCCAGGGACCCCTGGACGGACGCGTCAGACGCGTTGGAAGCCTGTGGGGGCAGTATCGCCTGATATATGCTTACCCTCCGCTACTGTTGTTGCCTCGCCGGCTTTGCGGAGTAGGGGCTGAGGCCATTCCAGTGCTCCGGAACAGCGCCATTGGTACGCCGATCTACTTTGGCTAGTCGCAGACGTTCCTGGCGACTGCCTATTGGGGTGTACCTTCTGTCTCATGATCCCATACTTCATCCTGCTTTACAGTCCTTGGCTTTAATGGCATGGCTGTTTAAAGCCAGATGCTAAAGGACCGAGTTCTCTCGTATTGGGTCATCTCTTCTATGTTGTTGACACGGGAATCTTCCTCCAGAAAGATATCTCACCGTACCTGGAAGGCTTGCATCGCTATGTGCGAGGAACTTGAGTGGCGTCCTCGGATGTATTCTGTTCCCAGCATTTTGCTGTTCTTACAGCGTGGTGTGACCCAAAAGCTGGCCTTGCATACCTTTTTTTTTGAGGGTCGAATTTCGGCCCGGGCTGTCTTTTTCAACGACCGCTACCGGGCCATTCCTTGATTAGCACCTTTTGTGCAGGGGGTTCGCCATGTGATCCCCCCCCCCCCCCGTCAAGCCTCCTCTCCCTACTCGGGATCTGAATTTGATGCATCTTGGTTCTCCAAGAACATCCCTTTGAGAATATCAGAGAGATTCCTCTCTTGACCTTGTCCCGGAAGTTGGCCTTAGTGGCCATTGCTTCGGTTAGACGGGTGTCTGAGTTGGCGGCCTAGTTCCGGCAAGTCGCCTTACTTGGTCCTCCATAAGGATATGGCGGTGTTGTGCCCACGACCGTCCTTCTTACTCTTTCGTCCATGGACCGACACAGCTTCTCTATTGACAAAGTGGGTATTATCCGTTAATTAGGAGTGACTAGGCAGAAAAACTTGTAAAAAGTGTTGCATCACACCTTCTACAGTACCGCCCAGGGGGCGGACCCTCTGGGTATACCCTCTCAGTCTGCACATCGCAGATCAGTTTTTTTCTGTCTAGCAAGGAGTAGGACATGGCTCCCTTCGGGCTCATTGGTCCGGGGAAAAAAGATATATATATTTTTTATTTTTTTGCTACATTTGTTGTTTCCTGCGATCTTCGATCAACTGCCGACTGGGTGACAGGCTGGATCCTCTATCCTTGTAGTCTCCCCAGTTTAGGCCATCGAGCGTGTGCCGACCCTAGCTACGCGCTGGGTTTTCCACGACATGCCCGTCGCTCCACGGGTGGCCGGTGAGCCTACGCTCCAGGGCCTGCATCGGACCGCTCAGCTTCGGCTGACCTTACGGCCGAGTCGCAGCAGCCTGTCCGGTGAGCGTCATGCTCCAGGGCATACATATGATCGTCCCTTCTGGGTCCAATCACAGCATGCCTGGCCAACAGTCACCTTCCGTGCGCGGACGATGATCTGTTTGGAATGTCTTCCAGCAGAATACATGCAGGATAGGTAAGTAAAACTCCCCTGCCTCGGCTGGGTGATTTAGCTGGACATTCCTGGAGAGATCAAGTAAGTGGTTGTGGCCCCTTTCTTCCCTCTCTCCCTGCCTTTCCCTCCTCCCTGGGCTTCTAGCTAAAGGTTGCTGGGTGCTGGGGGTCACCTAGGGGGTCCCACTGGAGCGGGGCTGGCTGTAACTAACATTTAAAAGAAATGTCATTTTTGCTTACCTGTGTTTCTGTGTCTCCATGCTGTCGGCGGCCATTTTGAGGTGGTCCATGCCAAGTTTGGCCTCTTGTAACTGCCTGGCGGCCATCTTCCTGTAGTTCGGCCACACCCACTGGCCCCTATCAGGTGATCGGCGGCCATGTTTGTCCACCCTGTATGCAGATATTGCCGTTCGGCGGCCATCTTTTTTGTGGGCTATGGCTGCCTGACCTCTATCTTCTGTCGGCGGCCATTTTCTTAGAGCCCACATTATCTTCCATACAGACGGTTTTGGCAACCATTTTGCGAGAGCCTCCGGCCTCTAGGGTGCATTACACTGGCGCGAAAATTCACACAGGAAGTGCTGATAAAAGAAGCAGACTGACACAGCAGCAAGGGGACAGCATCATAGGCGCAGCATAGCAGTACCTATCCAGGGTGGTGAGTCCTCTGGGTAACCCAGCATCTCTGCAGCGCAGGAGGGTGGCCTATTGATATCTTGCCTGGAGCCCTGTGAGTGTCAGCGTGTGGTCAGCATGGCATCTGAGCCAGATGTCTTCTCCCCTGAAACACCAGATTTAGCAGCTGGTGTCCCTGAGGTGTCTATGGACGCTATATCGGCAATCCTAGAGGCGTTTGCTGCCAGGGTGGAAGCAGCACACGGGAATACAGGGGGTAATAAACGCCCCCGTCCCCTGCAATCTTCTGGGGATATTTCTGATGCAGAACCAGGTCCAGCTACAGCTCACGGCCCAGATTCTGATGCATCAGAGACTGCAGACCGTGACCGATCGGACAGTGAGGAGGACTCCAAGTCCAGGTCAGTACGCGAGACGGCTTTGGTATCTGACCTTATTACTGCAGTGCGGGATACGCTAAAGTTGGAAAGGACTGAAGAAGTAGCAGATACTCCAGTCCCCTTTTGGGTTTCATAAACCTGCCCGCACTGCTAAGGTGTTCCCTTGTGTGTCTTATTTTGACAAACTCTTATACAAGGAATGGGAGAACCCACTGAGGGTCTTTACAGCCCCAAAGAGGTTTGCAGTACGGTACCCCTTTGAGGAGAGTTTTCTGAAGATATGGACCTCTCCCCCTATAGTGGACCCTTCGGTGTCCAGACTTAATAGAGCCACCACTATTCCAGTAGAAGGGGCTCCTGTTTTCAAGGACCCTGTGGATAAGAAGGCTGAAGCACTCGCTCGCTACCTATACTCAGTGGTAGGCTCAGCAGTACGCCCGGCATTGGCGGGGGCCCTAGTGTCTCAGACACTTACTGAATGGGCAAAATTGCTACTCCAGGGGTTAAAGGAGCGAGATGCTCCTCCTAATGAGATAACTTTGGCCGACCAGTTGGTCCAGGGCCTTAAGTTTGTCTGCGAGTCAGACATGGATACTATTCCCCTGCTGTCAAGAGCTTTGGTTTATGCAGTAGCAATACGCCGCCTGATCTGGCTAAAGGGCTGGTCTGCGGACCAGACTTCCAAGAAAGCCCTATTGGATCTGCCTTTTAAGGGCGACAGACTTTTTGGGGCTTCTCTGGATGACATCATCAAGGATGCTACAGGAGGTAAAAGCACTTTGCTTCCCCAAACTAGCAAGGGTAGGGGACCACGCCAAGGGCAAGGGCCCTCCTTTACTGCACGTAAGCGGTTTTTTCGCCCTCTTAAGGCGACAGGGAAAAGACCCCAGGCCGATAAAGCGCCTGCCCAAGGACAAAAGCGTCCTTGGTCCCGCAGACCCAACAAGCCTGTGGACAAATCTGCGTCCACATGAAGGTCCGCCCCCACCCAGCGCTCGGGTGGGGGGACGTCTTCGCAAATTCGCGACTCAGTGGACTGCTCTAGTCTCCGACAGGTGGGTTTGCGAAGTAATCTCCTCAGGCTACAAGATAGAATTTCTCTCTTGTCCACCAGACAGATTCATCACCTCCAATCTCCAGCTACTACCGACCCGTCGGGAGGCCCTGTATGGGGCGGTCCAGGGTCTACTGGAACGCGGGGTAGTTATTCCAGTTCCAGAACAGGAACGGGGTCAGGGTTTTTACTCAAATCTGTTCATTGTGCCAAAGAAGGAGGGGGTTCGTCCAATCTTGGATCTCAGAGCCCTCAATTGCTTTGTGAACGTACAAAGATTTCGGATGGAGTCGGTTCGATCCGTAGTCACGGCTCTCCATCCGGGGGACTTTCTGGCCTCCTTGGACATCAAGGACGCATACCTGCATGTCCCCATATACTCCAGACACCAGAGGTTTCTGCGATTTGCTATCGGGAAGAACCACTACCAGTTTGTGGCCCTCCCGTTTGGCCTTGCCTCAGCACCCAGGACGTTCACCAAGGTGCTCGCTCCGATTCTGGCACTTCTAAGACAGCGGGGTATCGCTATCACAGGTTACTTGGACGACCTTCTGCTGAAGGGCCCTTCAAGCTCAGAATTAGAGGTAAGCGTGTCCATTACCTGTCAGACTCTTCGAGACTGTGGTTGGATACTAAACACGCAAAAGTCAGTATTGGTGCCCACTCAACGCCTAGTGTACCTGGGGTTGATTCTGGATTCCTCAGAGGCAAAGGTATTCCTCCCTGTGGAGAAGTTGCAGACCCTCCGGGCTGCAGTACGGCAGCTGACTTCCAGGAATTGGTCGTCACTCCGTTTTTGCATGCGAGTGTTGGGCCTCATGGTAGCCTCCTTCGAGGCGGTCCCATATGCTCAATACCACACTCGAGTGTTACAGAAGGAAGTTCTGTCCAGATGGAACAGATGCCCTTCATCTCTGGATTATCAAATCCGAGTGAGCCACCTAGTCAGGAGATCCCTGGTATGGTGGCTGACAGCACCGGCTCTAATGGCCGGGAAGTCATTTCTTCCGGTTTACTGGATAGTGATCACGACGGACGCCAGCCTTACAGGTTGGGGGGGAGTCTGGGGTGTCCAGTCGGCGCAAGGTCGCTGGACCCCAGAGGAAGCCCTCCTGCCGATCAATGTCCTGGAGATCCGGGCGATCAAGCTGTGCCTCTTCAAATGGTCTCAGAGACTGCAAGGGCGTCCAGTCAGGATCCAGTCAGACAACGCCACAGCAGTGGCATATGTCAATCATCAAGGAGGAACAAGAAGCTCAGCTGCAGCATCGGAGATCGCTCGCATCCTGAAGTGGGCAGAGAGGAGCGTACCGGCACTGTCGGCCGTGTACATTCCGGGTGTGGAAAACTGGCAGGCGGACTACCTGAGCCGCCAGATGCTGGACCAGGGAGAATGGTCCTTACACCCGGAGGTGTTCCAACTCCTCTGCCAAAGATGGGGCACACCAGACGTAGATCTTCTGGCTTCCCGACTCAATCGGAAGGTATTGAGGTTTGTGGCCCGGTCAAGAGACCCATGGGCAGACGCAACGGACGCGTTGGTAGCATCGTGGGGCCAGTATCGGCTAATCTATGCCTTCCCTCCCTTAAGGCTTCTTCCTCTTCTGCTCCGCAGAGTGGAGGCAGAGGGAATTCCAATGATCCTAATCGCTCCAGATTGGCCTCAGCGTCCTTGGTACGCCGATCTAGTACGTCTGGTAGCAGACGTCCCCTGGCGCCTACCACTACGGAAGGACCTGCTGTCGCAAGGTCCCATATTCCATCCTGCTTTACAGTCATTGGCTTTAACGGCATGGCTGTTGAGAACCAGGTACTGAGAGACCGGGGCCTGTCAGACTCAGTAATTTCTACTATGAGAAGTGCTCGGAAACCGTCCTCTAGGAAGGTCTATCACCGCACTTGGAGGGCCTACATCTCCATGTGTGAGGAAATGAAATGGCATCCGCGTACCTATTTGGTTTCCAGAATCCTGCTGTTTTTACAGCATGGGGTAGACCAAAGGCTTGCCCTAAGTACGATTAAGGGACAGATATCTGCCCTGGCTGTCTTTTTTCAGCGACCCCTGGCGACTCACTCTCTCGTGAGTACATTTGTGCAGGGGGTTCGACATGTGGCCCCTCCGGTCCGCCCCCCGTTACCCGTGGGACTTGAACCTGGTCCTCTCGGTGCTTCAGAAGGCACCGTTTGAGAATATTAGAGATATTCCCCTGTTGACACTTTCTCAGAAGGTGGTCTTTTTGGTGGCTGTTACGTCAGTTAGACGAGTCTCTGAGCTGGCAGCCTTGTCCTGCAAGGCTCCCTATTTGATTTTCCACAAGGATAAGGTGGTGCTGCGGCCGCAGCCTTCCTTTCTTCCGAAGGTCGTTTCGGCTTTTCATCTCAACGAAGACATTGTACTTCCATCCTTGTGTCCTCAGCCGTCGAATCCTAAGGAGTCGGCGTTGCATTCCTTGGACGTTGTCCGAGCTTTGAGAGTATACATATCTGCTACTTCCCTGTTCCGGAAGTCAGACTCACTGTTTGTTTCGGTGGCTGGTCCCAAGAAGAGCCAAGCAGTCTCATCGGCCACCATCTCTAGGTGGATCCGACAGATAGTAATCCAGGCTTACGCCTTAAAGGGTCAGGCGCCCCCCTTTCCTGTCACGGCGCATTCGACCAGGGCAATAGGTGCCTCTTGGGCTTTCCGACATCAAGCGTCTGTTTCCCAACTATGTAAAGCGGCGACTTGGTCGTCCGCTCACACTTTCACAAAATTCTACAAAGTTGATGTAGGTGCATCTTCGGATGCCTCTTTCGGCCGCAAGGTTTTGCAGGCGGCTGTTTAGAGTTGCAACTCCTCCGTTGGAGGAGTGCTGTTTTGTGTTTTGGGGTGAAGTTTGTTTTTATGCTGTTACCACCCCTCGTTTTTTCTCTGACACTGCTTTGGGACGTCCCACTTTGTCAATAGAGAAGCTGTGTCGGTCCATGGACGAAAGAGTAAATAGGATTTTTTACTCACCGTAAAATCCTTTTCTCTGAGTCCATGGACCGACACAGCACCCACCCCTCCTTTTAAGTTTGTACTGCTTTTTGACGAACTGATCTGCGATGTGCAGACTGAGAGGGTATACCCAGAGGGTCCGCCCCCTGGGCGGTACTGTAGAAGGTGTGATGCAACACTTTTTACAAGTTTTTCTGCCTAGTCACTCCTAATTAACGGATAATACCCACTTTGTCAATAGAGAAGCTGTGTCGGTCCATGGACTCAGAGAAAAGGATTTTACGGTGAGTAAAAAATCCTATTTTTCTAAGGATGGTCTTGGCCCTTCACCTTTTTAAGGACATTGTTCTTCCGTCCTTGTGTCCTCACCCATCGCATCCCTGAGAGTTTGCGCTTCATACATTAAGATGGGTACAAGCCTTACGAGTGTACCTGTCTGCTACTGTTTCCATTCGGAAATCTGTGTCTGGTCCAAAACAGGGCCGAGCGGTGTCATCTGCCACCGTCTCTAGGTGGATTAGGCAGACCGTCATACAGGCTTATGCCCTTAAAGGGTGGGCGCCTCCCTTTCCGGTTGCGGCGCATTCCACCAAGGCAATTGGTGCTTCGTGGGCCTTCCGACATCAAGCGTCGGTTGCACAAGTGTGCAAGGCGAAGACCTGGTCGTCCGTTTTATACCTTTTTTAAGATTTTATAAGGTTGATGTTGCTGCATCTTCGAATGCCCCCCCTCGGCCGCAAAGCATTGCAGGCCACTGTTTTAATGTTGCAACTCCTCCGTTCAGGAGCTCTGCTTGTTTGGAGAGAAGTTTTGGTTGTTCCTTTACTACTGCTCCCACTCTTCTGATTACTGCTTTGGGACGTCCCACGCGTTTTACAGTATCCAGCTGTGTCAGTCCATGGACGATAAGAGAAAATAGGATTTTTGTACTCACCGTAAAATCCATTTCTCTGACGTCCATGGAGTGACACAGCACCCACCCTTCCTTTTAATGTTTGTACTGCTTTGTTACGAACTGAGGTCTGCTGACTGCAGGTGGGAGGGTAATGTCCGGAGGGACCGCCCCCTGGGCGGGGCTGTAAAGCTCTGGTTTGTTCTAGACTGTTTCTAACATTCTGCCTAGATCTTCTCCTGCGAGCAGGGACATATACCCACGCGTCTACAGTATCCAGCTGTGTCAGTCCATGGACGTTAGAGAAATGGATTTTACGGTGAGTGCAAAAAGCCTATTTACTCTTTCGTCCATGGACCGACACAGCCTCTCTATTGACAAAGTGGGTATTATCCGTTAATTAGGAGTAACTAGGCAGAAAACTTGTAAAAAAGTGTTGCATCACACCCTCTACAGAGGGCGGACCCTCTGGGTATATCACCTCAGTCTGCATCTCGCAGATCAGTTTTTTTTTTCTGTCTAGCAAGGAGTAGGACATGGCTCCCTTCGGGCCCATTGGTCCGGGGAAAAAAATATAAAAATATATATATATATATATATATATATATATATATATATATATATATATATATATATATATATATATAATCTCTAATTTTGTTTCCTGCGATCTTCGATCAACTGGGTGACAGGCTGGATCCTTGTAGTCTCCCCAGTTCGGCCATCGAGCGTGTGCCGACCCTAGCTACGCGCTGGGTTTTCCACAACATGCCCGTTGCTCCACGGGTGGCCGGTGAGCCTACGCTCCAGGGGCTTCAGCTGACCTTACGGCCGATTCGCAGCAGCCTGGCCGGTGAGCTTGCGCTCCAAGGCTTGCATCGGACCGCTCAGCTTTGGCTGACCTTACGGCCGATACGCAGCAGCCTGTCCGGTGAGCGTCATGCTCCAGGGCATACATATGATCGTCCCTTTTGGGTCCAATCACAGCAAACCTGGCCAACAGTCACCTTCCGTGCGCGGGCGATGATCTGTTTGGAATGTCTTCCAGCATAATACATGCAGGATAAGTAAGTAAACTCCCCTGCCTCGGCTGGGTGATTTGGCTGGACATTCCTGGAGAGACCAAGTAAGTGGTTGTGGCCCCTTTCTTCCCTCTCTCCCTGCCTTTTCCCTCCTCCCTGGGCTTCTAGCTAAAGGTTGCTGGGTGCTGGGGGTCACCTAAAGGGGTTCCACTGGAGCGGGGCTGGCTGTAACTAACATTTAAAAGAAATGTAATTTCTGCTTACCTGTGTGTGCTTCCTCCTCCATGCTGTCGGCGGCCATTTTGTGGTGGTCCATGCGGGGTTCGGCCTCTAGTGACTGCCCGGCGGCCATCTTCCTGTGGTTTCGGCGCCATTTTCTTGTAGTCCACACCCACTGGCCTCTATCAACTGATCGGCGGCCATGTTTGTCCACCCTGTATGTATATATTGCTGTTCGGCGGCCATCTTTTTGTGGGCTACGGCTGCTTGGCCTCTATCTTCGGCTCGGCGGCCATTTTCTTAGAGCCTACATTATCTTCCATACAGACGTTTTTGGCGGCCATTTTGCGAGAGTCTCCGGCCTCTAGGGTGCATTACTCTGGCACGAAAATTCACACAGGAAGCGCTGATAAAATAAGCACACTGACACAGCAGCAGTGGGATAGTATCACAGGCGCAGCACACGGCAGCATAGCAGTACCGGTCCAGGGTGGTGAGTCCTCTGGGTAACGCAGCATCTCTGCAGCGCAGGAAGGTGGCCTATTGATATCTTGCCTGGAGCCCTGTGGGTGTCAGCGTGTGGTCAGCATGGCATTTGAGCCAGATGTCTTCTCCCCTGAAGCACCAGATTTAGCAGCTGGTGCCCCTGAGGTGTCTATGAACGCTATGTCGGCAATTGTAGAGGTGTTTGCTGCCAGGGTGGAAGCAGCACACGGGAATACAGGGGGTAGTAAACGCCCCCGTCCCCTGCAATCTTCCGGGGATAATTCTGATGCAGAACCAGGTCCAGCTAAGGCTCATGGCCCAGATTCGGACGCATCAGAGATTGCAGACCGTGACCGATCGGACAGTGAGGATGACTCCAAGTCCAGGTCAGTACGCGAGACGGCTTTGGTATCTGACCTTATTACTGCAGTGCGGGATACGCTAAAGTTGGAAAATACTGCAGAAGCAGCAGAAACTCCAGTCCCCTTTTGGGTTTTGTAAACCTGCCCGCACTGCTAAGGTGTTCCCTTGTGTGTCTTATTTTGACACTCTTATACAAGGAATGGGAGAACCCACTGAGCCTCTTTACAGCCCCAAAGAGGTTTGCGGTACGGTACCCCTTTGAGGAGAGTTTTCTGAAGAAATGGACCTCTCCCCCTATAGTGGAGCCTCCGGTGTCCAGACTTAATAGAGCCACTATTCCAGTAGAAGGGGCTCCTGTTTTCAAGGACCTTGTGGACAAGAAGGCTGAAGCACTCGCTCGCTACCTATATTCAGTGGTAGGCTCGGCAGTACGCCCGGCATTGGCGGGGGCCCTAGTGTCTCAGACACTTACTGAATGGGCAAAATTGCTACTCCAGGGGTTAAAGATGCTCCTCCTAATGAGATAAGGCCCTGGACCAACTGGTCGGCCAAAGTTAAGTTTGTCTGCGAGTCAGACATGGATACTGTTCCCCTGCTGTCAAAAGCTTTGGTTTATGCAGTAGCAATACGCCGCCTGATCTGGCTAAAGGGCTGGTCTGCGGACCAGACTTCCAAGAAAGCCCTGTTGGATCTGCCTTTTAAGGGCGACAGACTTTTTGGGGCTTCTCTGGATGACATCATCAAGGATGCCACAGGAGGTAAAAGCACTTTGCTTACCCAAACTAGCAAGGGTAGGGGGCCACGCCAAGGGCAAGGGCCCTCCTTTACTGCATGCAGGCGTTTTTTTCGTCCCCCTAGGGCGACAGGGAAAGGACCCCAGGCCGACAAGGCGCCTGCCCAAGGACAAAAGCCTCATCGGTCCCGCAAACCCAACAAGCCTGCGGACAAATCTGCGTCCACATGAAGGTCCGCCCCCACCCAGCTCTCGGGTGGGGGGACGTCTTCGCAAATTCGCGTCTCGGTGGACAGCTCTAGTCTCCGACAGGTGGGTTTGCGAAGTAATCTCCTCAGGCTACAAGATAGAATTTCTCTCTTGTCTACTGGACAGATTCATCACCTCCAATCTCCAGCTACTACCGACCCGTCGGGAGGCCCTGCATGGGGTGGTCCAGGGTCTACTGGAACGCGGGGTAGTTATTCCAGTTCCAGAACAGGAACGAGGTCAGGGTTTTTACTCAAATCTGTTCATTGTGCCGAAGAAGGAGGGGGTTCGTCCAATCTTGGATCTCAGAGCCCTCAATTGCTTTGTGAAAGTACAAAGATTTCGGATGGAGTCGGTTCGATCTGTAGTCACGGCTCTCCATCCAGGGGACCTTCTGGCCTCCTTGGACATCAAGGACGCATACCTGCATGTCCCCATATACTCCAGACACCAGAGGTTTCTGTGATTTGCTATCGGGGAGAACCACTACCAGTTTGTGGCCCTCCCGTTTGGCCTAGCCTCAGCACCCAGGACGTTCACCAAGGTGCTCGCTCCGATTCTGGGACAGCGGGGTATCGCTATCATGAGCCATTTGGACGACCTTCTACTGAAGGCCCCTTCAAGCTCAGAATTAGAGGTAAGCGTGTCTATTACCTGTCGGACTCTTTGAGACTGTGGTTGGATACTAAACACGCAAAAGTCAGTATTGGTGCCCACTCAACGCCTAGTGTACCTGGGGTTGATTCTGGATTTCTCAGAGGCAAAGGTATTCCTCCCTGTGGAGAAGTTGCAGACCCTCCGGGCTGCAGTACGGCAGCTGACTTCCAGGAACTGGTCGTCACTCCGTTTTTTGCATGCGAGTGTTAGGCCTCATGGTAGCCTCCTTCGAGGCGGTTCCAGATGCTCAATACCACACTCGAGTGTTACAGAAGGAAGTTCTGTCCAGATGGAACAGATGCCCTTCATCTCTGGATTATCAAATCCGAGTGAGCCACCTAGTCAGGAAATCCCTGGTATGGTGGCTGACAGCACCGGCTCTAATGGCCGGGAAGTCATTTCTTCCGGTTTACTGGATAGTGATCACGACGGACGCCAGCCTTACAGGTTGGGGGTGAGTCTGGGGTGTTCAGTCGGCGCAAGGTCGCTGGACCCCAGAGGAAGCCCTCCTGCCGATCAATGTCCTGGAAATCCGGGTGATAAGGCTGTGCCTCTTCAAATGGTCTCGAAGGCTGCAAGGGCGTCCAGTCAGGATCCAGTCAATCACCAAGGAGGAACAAGAAGCTCAGCTGCAGCATCGAAGGTCGCTCGCATCCTGAAGTGGGCAGAGAGGAGCGTACCGGCACTGTCGGCCGTGTACATTCCAGGCATGGAAAACTGGCAGGCGGACTACCTGAGCCGCCAGATGCTGGACCAGGGAGAATGGTCCTTACACCCGGAGGTGTTCCAACTCCTCTGCCAAGATGGGGCAGACCAGACGTAGATCTTCTGGCTTCCCGACTCAATCGGAAGGTATTGAGGTTTGTGGCCCGGTCAAGAGACCCATGGGCAGACGCAACGGACGCGTTGGTGGCATCGTGGGGTCAGTATCGGCTTATCTATGCCTTCCCTCCCTTAAGGCTTCTTCCTCTTCTGCTCCGCAGAGTGGAGGCAGAGGGAATTCCAATGATCCTAATCACTCCAGATTGGCCTCAGCGTCCTTGGTAGGCCGATCTAGTACGTCTGGTAGCAGACGTCCCCTGGCGCCTACCACTACGGAAGGACCTGCTATCGCAAGGTCCCATACTCCATCCTGCTTTACAGTCACTGGCTTTAACAGCATGGCTGTTGAGAACCAGGTACTGAGAGACCAGGGCCTATCAGATTCAGTAATCTCTACTATGAGAAGTGCTCGGAAACCGTCCTCCTAGGTAGGTTTATCACCGCACTTGGAAGGCCTACATCTCCATGTGTGAGGAAATCAAATGGCATTCGAGTACTTATTTGGTTTCCAGAATCCTGCTGTTTTTTACAGCGTGGGGTGGACCAAAGGCTTACCTTAAGTATGATTAAGGGACAGATATCTGCCCTGGCTGTCTTTTTTTCAGCGACCCCTGGCGACTCACTCTCTCGTGAGTACATTTGTGCAGGGGGTTCGACATGTGGCCCCTCCGGTCCGTCCCCCGCTACCTCCGTGGGACTTGAACCTGGTCCTCTTGGTGCTTCAGAAGGCACCGTTTGAGAATATTAGAGATATTCCCCTGTTGACACTTTCTCAGAAAGTGGTCTTTCTGGTGGCTGTTACATCAGTTAGACGAGTCTCTGAGCTGGCAGCCTTGTCCTGCAAGGCTCCCTATTTGATTTTCCACAAGGATAAGGTGGTGCTGCGGCCGCAGCCTTCCTTTCTTCCGAAGGTCGTTTCGGCTTTTCATCTCAACGAAGACATTGTACTTCCATCCTTGTGTCCTCAGCCGTCGAATCCTAAGGAGTCGGCGTTGCATTCCTTGGACGTTGTCTGAGCTTTGAGAGTATACCTATCTGCTACTTCCCTGTTCCAGAAGTCAGACTCGCTGTTTGTTTCGGTGGCTGGTCCCAAGAAGGGCCAAGCAGTCTCGTCGGCCACCATCTCTAGGTGGATCCGACAGATGGTAATCCAGGCTTACGCCTTAAAGGGTCAAGTGCCCCCCTTTCCGGTCACGGCGCATTCAACCAGGGCAGTAGGTGCCTCTTGGGCTTTCCGACATCAAGCGTCTGTTTCCCAATTTATGTAAGGCGGCGACTTGGTCGTCCGCTCACACTTTCACAAAATTCTACAAAGTTGATGTAGGTGCATCTTCGGATGCCTCTTTCGGCCACAACGTTTTGCAGGCGGCTGTTTAGAGTTGCAACTCCTCCGTTGGAGTGCTGTTTTGTGTTTGGGGTGAAGTTTATTTTTATGCTGTTACCACCCCTCGTTTTTTCTCTGACACTGCTTTTGGGACGTCCCACTTTGTCAATAGAGAGGCTTGTCGGTCCATGGACGAAAGAGTAAATAGGATTTTTTTTACTCACCGTAAAATCCTTTTCTCTGAGTCCATGGACCGACACAGCACCCACCCCTCCTTTTTAAGTTTGTACTGCTTTTTGACGAACTGATCTGCGAGATGCAGACTGAGGTGATATACCCAGAGGGTCTGCCCCCTGGGCGGTACTGTAGAGGGTGTGATGCAACACTTTTTAGAAGTTTTCTGCCTAGTTAACGGATAATACCCACTTTGTCAATAGGCTGTGTCGGTCCATGGACTCAGAGAAAAGTATTTTACGGTGAGCAAAAATCCTATTTTTTTTTCCCTACAAATAGAGCGTTCGTTTGGTGGTATTTGATCACCTCTGCGGTTTTAATTTTTTGCGCTATAAACAAAAGAAGAGCGACAATTTTGGAAAAAACACTATTTTTTACTTTTTTTGATTTAAGAAATATCACAATTTTTTTTTTCCCTCCGTTTAGGCCGATATGTATTCTACATGTTTTTGGTAAAAAAAAAAAAAATCACAATAAGCGTATATTGATTGGTTTGTGCAAAAGTTATAGCGTCTACAAAATGGGGGATAGATTTATTGCATTTTTTTTATTTTTTTTATTGCGACGGACATGAATGAATGTGTGTCTTTCGCTCTATTCAAGAGTAAAGATAAGGAACTGAGGTATTTAACAATGGCTGCAAAATCAATCTGTGTTCACTCTACACATAAACTAAATGCCGGGGGGGGGGGGGGGGATTTTGCGCTAATGTGTAATACTTAAACCCACAACGAAATAAGTGACAGTGTAGTGAATATCAAGTGAACATGATACCCCTGGCAAATATAATAAATCAATAGTGAGTGTATAACATATGTATAACTGCCCAATATAATCAATCAATATTGAGTATATAACATATCCATGCTAAAGGTACATCAGTGTACTACTAAAGTGCAAAGCTGTAATACCACAGTGGACGTGAAAATAAATATAATATGTGCATACAAAGTTCAATATTGCTATTAAACAGTGATGGATATGATCTCAAAGTTCATAAGGTGTCAATCAGGTGTCTCCAATCGGTAGTATCCTTAAATGGAGTAAAGGTCTTCTATATTAAATACCAAATTGTAGTATTGAACCACTGGTGAATCCTACACCTGTCTCCTAATATTCTCACCTCACTTCAAAAGGTAACTGGCATAACATGGGGTCTTGTCTTTCTCTTTATATCCTCTCCACTTTAGTATAACGAGGATCTGGCCACCACCACTCACGCTGCCTACAAATGAAGGGGGGGGGGGGGGGAGAGAGAGACAGGACTCCAACCCAGAGTCCAGGAAGGGAACAGACGAACCTTCAATAGTGTAGTAATTATGTATAAGAATAGGGTTTTTTATTAAGAGTAAAAAGGTGGACGCTTACATCACAACTGAAAGAAATAAGCAATACAGAGAATTGCGGCGTGCTGAGCGCCGTCTTACTGTTATTCTGTTGTTTCTGATCTTGGATGTGATGCTGCAATCCTTCCCTACGGCGTTGCGTCACGTACCTCGTGACTTCTTCAGGGGAGCCTGATTGGTTGTTGGGGCAAAGAATAAATAGTACGCGAACCGGAAGTACCGGGTCCGCCATTTTCTTGAATACCAAGGTAAACAGTATGGGCGCCGCCATTTTCTCATAGTCTAGAGGTGGCGCTTTACTGTTAGAGACCTATGACGCAGCTGGGCGTTGTTAATACCGTAGCTCGTTCCTCAGACTGTCTCTGATTCCCCATTACACAATGCGAGTGGATATCAGGTCCTTTAGCCTACTTAGTAATCTCATTAGTCCGCAATAGCCACAGCAGTCTGACTGGGCAAATTGTTATAATGAGAGACTATGCAAGCATACATATGCCTGGTCCACCTACTCAAAGTAATGTGATAAATAAGAGCATTACCTAAGTAAAATAATACTAACATGTATCTAGCGTGTACATGGGTGAATATGTACACCACTATATACAGCCAGAACTATAAATAAAACATTAAAATCGATTTTTTTCCCAGCCCTATATATACACCCCCCCCCCCCTTTTTTTAATCTTGAATCGAGTTTTGAGTTCAAATCGATAAAGATTTGAAGAAAATAGTTTTTTTTAGACTTATTTTTTTCCTTCAAAGTTTCCGTAGCATGGCTGCAGGGGGCGTATCCGGAATGGCACTGGGCGGCGTTACCCCAATTACATCTAATCGCCGTAGTAATGTAACACTAACTAACCGCTGATCAGCGTGTCACGCAGACAGACGGCGGCCATTGCAGTGTTCAAAAGCCGCGCCTCCCGAGTCCTCGTCTGTGATAGGCGGAACACTCAATTTTACAGCAGGCAGTGTTCAGCCTATCACGGAGATCCTCTCATCCTCGTCTGTGTTATGAGGATGAGCGGATGTCCATGATAGGCGGAACACTGAATGCTGGGAAATTGAGTGTTCCGCCTATCACAGACGAGGAGGCGTGGCTTTTGAATACTGGAATGGCCGCCGGTGTAGCAGTAAAATCCGTATCCCATGAAAATCTGCATCAGGTACGGGCACAGTGATTGAGGCATTGGGCACAGTGAGGCACGGGCACAGTTCAATTCAACTAAGAGTAACCAAGATTTTTGTTTGTTTTATTAGCTAAATCCAAATACAGTATTAATAATTTGGATGTTTAACAGTCTTTGTTGCACACGACACACTGACTTTGCAGTTAGAGAAAGGGTTTGCCTTTGAAATTTTGTTTGATGCGCTTCAATTAATATAATAAAAAAAGTCAAATCGTAAATCAAGTTTTTTTTTTTTTTAAATCGCATTTTTTTTTGGGGGGGGGGGGAAATCGCCCAGCGTGTGTGCGTGTGCGTGTGTGTGTGTGTGTGTGTATGTATGTATGTATATGTATGTGTGTGTGTGTGTGTATATGTATATGTGTGTGTGTGTGTATGTATATGTGTATGTATATGTATGTATATATATATATATATATATATATATATATATAATTACTCCCTTATGTATGTGTTCCTGGCTGGATAGCGTTCATCACTAAATCCAAAACCGCAGGATAACTTCCAACATACATTCTACATATTTAAAATACAATCCTATTCAATATAGGTATGAATAATAAAATTTAAGATCAATATGGAGTAGAGTAAATAAATTAAAAATGACTTAAACAATTTAAATCAAACTCCACAGACATATCGGACACTTTTGACACATTTTTGGGACCATTCACATTTAAACAGCGATTAGAGCTATAAAACTGCTTTGATTACTGTGTAAATGTGACTAGCAGGGAAGGGGTTAACATAGGGGGCGATCAAGGGGTTAAATATGTTCCCTAGGGAGTGATTCTAACTGTAGGAGGAGGGGACTCACAAGGGGAGGAGACTGATGTGTGTTCCCAGTACAGAGGAACACACATCGGTCTCCTCACCTTTGACTGGACGTGGATCTGTGTGTTTTACATTACACAGGTCCATGGTCCTGCTGTGATCACGGGTGCCCGGCAGAAATCGCGGCCGCAGGGCACGCGCACCGGGTCCCAAGAGATGACGCGGGCGCGCGCCCCCCCTAGTCGGCCAGAAAGCCCAGGACGTTATATGACGTCCACCAAGGATGGGAGATCCCTCCTGTGGACGTCATTTGACTATAGTCGGGTAGTGAAGTAGTTGATTAGCTGATTAGAGTGGGACACTTTGAGCCTAGAATATTGCACCTTTTCACAATATTCTAATTTTCTGAGATTGTGGATTTGGGGTTTTAATGAGCTGTAAGCCATAATCATCATTTTATTCAATATGACAAATCGCTGCTTGAACTACCTCATATATTCGTTTCACCTTTTTGAAGTTGCATTAGTTTCACCTGTATATTGTGGGAATATTTTTGAAGTGTTTGGTTTTGTAATCCTTGGAGAAAGTAGTGGTGTCCCCATAAAGGTAGCAATGTAGAGTTCGTTTGGAGTGCAGAATTTTTCCGATGGCCTAAGTGGAGTCAGTGATCCGCCTAGAACAGTGGTTCTCAACCTGTCTAGTGCCGTGACCCCTTGATAAAATTTCCCAAGTTGTGGGGACCCCTAACAGTAGAATTTTTGTAGTGTGGGCTGTCAGCACCCAAGGCAAGACAAGTATTGTGTGCCCCTAACCCACGGACATTTAGGGCTCCCTGAGTCCCTTCCACTCGTATTAAAACCCCTTCTGGTACATTTTAGGACTTTAAATGGCAACTCTAATCACAGGTAGCGTTACTCAATGTGTCTCCAGCTCTCGCAGCAGTGACACCCATGCCGAAATCAGGAGATAGGGTCTCCTCCAGCCCCTCCCACTTCACATTTCTCACCAGTCAGCGGACCTCTAGTCTCTGCTCCACAGCCATGCCGTGAACTGAATAGGCGGCCCTTGTTGGGCAGCTGCGAAAAGGCTGGGAGAGTGCTGCAGGCTTCAGGAACAGCCCAGGATTCGGTGACCCCTGGCAAATCGTCATTTGACCCCCAAGGGGGTCCCGACCCCCAGGTTGAGAAACACTGGCCTAGAGCAAAGGATAGATGTGATGTTGGGTACCATCTTATAGTTGAATAGATCCAAATTGCTAAGTGGCAGTTCAATAGAAACCCAGCATTTGCTGGTGTATATTTTTAGTCCATGCTTTTTTACTATAGCATGCAGAGGCACTTTTTTTCCTCAAATTTTTGTTAAGATCTCTTGTGAGATCCTGGGTCTTGTGTGGCCCCATATGAATTTACTTATTATATGTAATTGGAAATATGTAGGCCAGACTCCCATGGGTGTTATTTGGAATAAGATTAGAGCTGTGCATTTTAAGATTTCTTTTCCCTGACCAAGAGCAGTTGAGGTGGGCCCAATTAGTCAAATCTTGTCCTATATTGTTTTAATGGAGTGAGATAGTTTAGTTTTAAATGGGTATAGGTGGGGAAGTTTTATTCCTAAGTTTTTTTAAATTTAGTATAAGTTGTATAATTTTTGTCAAAATGTCTATATTGACATGTATTGTACAGTGCCTTGGAAAAGTATTCATACCCCTTGACATTTTTCACATTTTGTCATGTTACAACCAAAGACAAAGTATTTTTATTAGGATTTAATGTGATAGACCGACACAAAGTGGCACATATTAAGTGGAAGGAAAATGATAAATGGTTTTTACAATTTTTTTTTTTTTTTTTTTTTCTCAAATAAATATGTGAAAGTGTGCCGTGCATTTTTTTTTCAGCCCCCTTTACTCTGATACCTCTAACAAAAATCTAGTGGAACCAATTGCCTTCAGAAGTCACCTACCGTATTTTTCAGACCATAAGATGCACTTTTTCCCCCAAAAAATATGGGGAAAAATGTCTCTGCGTCTTATGGAGCGAATATACATTAGGCCGCCGCCGCCGCCGCCATGAGAAGTAAGTGAGGGGTGCAGAAATTAGTTCCTGTCCACGGAAAAGCCATCCACCTGCTCCTCTCCTCCCTCCTCTGATGGCACTCTGTCCTCTGCTTTCTGTCACTGTTTGCACAGTGCAGCTGATGGCTCAGGAAGTGTAGCTGTCCTACGTGGAGAGGATCCAATCCTCACACTGCTCCATCCACCTCCAGCATGCCTGCAGCTTGCCCCGACTGAGCAGCTTCACATATCTCTTCTCTCACCCCTCCCTCCCTGCTCGTGTGTTCGGTCTGTGAAGGAGAGGTGGATGGGAAGATTAAAAAGAAGCAGCCGACAAACACACTGATATACTACTGAATGAGCCAGAGAGGAGCCCCCAGGAGTATTCCAAGTGAGTGTGTGCACTTCTCTATAGCCTCTCTCTCTTCCTAACCCCAGCTCAGCATAAAGAACATCTTTTAGAAAATCACCCTTTACAGCAGGGGTCTCGCTCAAATTACCTGAGGGCCACAAGACAAGTTTTCATATCCCATGGGGGGCCGCATGCAAACATTCAAACTTCAAAAACAGCAGCACTGGTGTCAGCAGACGCACTATTAACACTGACCACTGCACACTGACCACTGCACACTGACCACTGCACACTGACCACTGCACACTGACCACTGCACACTGACCACTGCACACTGACCACTGCACACTCACCATTAGGGCACAGAGCCCAGCACATCGGGGCACAATCAGGGTACATGGGGCACAGGTCAGAATTTACTTGTTGTCGTTTTCTTCAAATGCAGAGTAGCGCAGGAAGCGTCTGTCATAAGTTCACTTCTCTCTCATGTCACGCTGTTGCTCCCCGGCGGCCCCTCCTCTCTTCGTCCATCCCAGATGATGTCACAAGCAAATGGGGATGGGCGAGAAGAGAGGAGGGGCCGCTGGGGAGCAACAGCGTGACATGAGAGAGAAGTGGACTTATGACAGACGCTTCCTGCGCTACTCAGCATGCGTCTCGATCTACCCGTCAGGTGCCAGCAGTAGGCGATTGACGGGTAAATCGCTGCGGATCTCCGGCCAGTACATGCCTGGCAGTAGAACACTGCCAATTTGCGCCCCCCCTTCCGCGGCACCCCCGCGCTGCCTGCGGGCCATTTAGAACCGGTCCACGGGCCGCAAATGGCCCGCGGGCTGGAACTTTGAGACCCCTGCTTTACAGGGATAACCAAGTTGGCTCTCATTTCCAGGAGCACATATTCGGGGACAATCTCTCCTTCCTTTTTTGCATGTTTCCAACCTTTTCCTCCACTCTTCATCACTGAGAAGGAGTAGCACAGTTTTACCTTGAAATCATTTAAAACAATGCATTTCCCTGTGCTGTGCAGAGCTGTACAGAGTACACTGATCAATGATATATCATTTCTCTTCCTGCAAACAGCCAGTGACTATATTTTCAGCAAAGTGTACTGTGTTTTTAATTTAATAAAATTTTATTCATTAACCACTTAAGCCCCGGACCATTTGGTAGCTAAAGGACCAGAGGTGAATTCAGAATTTTGCACTGCGCTGCTTTAACTGTAAATTGTGCGGACATGCAATGTTGTACCCAAACGAAATTTGCGTCCTTTTCTTCCCACAAATAGAGCTTTCTTTTAATGGTATTTGATTGCCTCTGCGATTTTTATTTTTTGCGATATAAACGGAAAAAGACCGAAAATTTTGAAAAAAAATGATATTTTCTACTTTTTGTTATAAGAAAAATCGAGTAAACTCAATTTTAGTCATACATTTAGGCCAAAATGTATTCAGCCACATGTCTTTAGTAAAAAAAATGTCAATAAGCGTATATTTATCGGTTTGCGCAAAAGTTATAGCGTTTACAAACTAGGGTACATTTTCTGGAATTTACACAGCTTTTAATTTATGACTGCCTATCTCATTTCTTGAGGTGCTAAAATGACAGGGCAGTACAAAACCCCCCCAAATGACCCCATTTTAGAAAGAAGACACCCCAAGGAAATTGCTGAGAGGCATGTTGAGCCCATTGAATATTTTTTTTTTGTCCCAAGTGATTGAATGACAAAAAAAATAAAAATTACAAAAAGTTGTCACTAAATGATATATTGCTCACACATGCCATGGTTATATGTGGAATTGCACCCCAAAATACATTCTGCTGCTTCTCCTGAGTACGGGGATACCACATGTGTGGGACTTTTTAGGAGCCTAGCCACGTACGGGACCCCGGAAACCAAGCACCGCCTTCAGGATTTCTAAGGGCGCAAATTTTTGATTTCACTCCTCACTACCTATCACAGTTTTGAAGGCCATAAAATGCCAAAATGGCACAAACCCCCCCAAATGACCCCATTTTGGAAAGTAGACACCCCAAGCTGTTTGCTGAGAGGCATGGTGAGTATTTTACAGCTCTCATTTGTTTTTGAAAATGAAGAAAGAACATTTTTTTTTTTTTTTTCAATTTTCAAAACTTTGTGACAAAAAGCGAGATCTGCAAAATACTCACAATACCTCTCAGCAAATAGCTTGGGGTGTCTACTTTCCAAAATGGGGTCATTTGGGGGGGTTTTGTGCCATCTGGGCATTCCATGGCCTCCGAAACGGTGATAGGCAGTGAGAAGTGAAATCAAAAATTGACACCCTTAGAAAGCCTGAAGGCGGTGATTGGTTTTTGGGGTCCCGTACGCGACTAGGCTCCTAAAAAGTCTCACACATGTGGTATCCCCGTACTCAGGAGAAGCAACAGAATGTATTTTGGGGTGTAATTCCACATATGCCCATGGCATGTTTGAGCAATATATCATTTAGTGACAACTTTGTGCAAAAAAAAAATAAAAAAATTGTATTTTTTCCGCAACTTGTGTCAACATATAAAATATTCCATGGACTCGACATGCCTCTCAGTATATAGCTTGGGGTGTCTACTTTCCAAAATGGGGTAATTTGGGGGGGGTTTTGAACTGTCCTGGCATTTTATACACAACATTAGGAAGCTTACATCCACTCTTCTAACCACTTGAAGACAAAGCCCTTTTTGACACTTTTTGTTTACATGAAAACATATTTTTTTTTGCAAGAAAATTATGTTGAACCCCCAAACATTATATATATTTTTAAAGCAAAGGCCCTACAGAATAAAATGCTGGGTGTTGCATTTTTTTTTCTACACAGTATTTGCGCAGCGATTTTTCAAACGCATTTTTTTTGGGAAAAAATACACTTTTTTTAATTTTAATGCACTAAAACGCACTATATTGCCCAAATGTTTGATGAAATAAAAAAGATGATCTTAGGCCGAGTACATAGATACCAAACACGACATGCTTTAAAATTTCGCACAAACGCGCATTGGCGACAAACTACATACATTTTTAAAAGCATTTACAGGTTACCCCGTTAGATTTACAGAGGAGGTCTACTGCTAAAATTACTGCCCTCGATCTGACCTTCGCGGTGATACCTCACATGCATGGTGCAATTGCTGTTTACATATGACGCCAGACCGACGCTTGCGTTCGCCATTGGGCAAGAGCAGGGCAGGACAGGGGTGCTTTTTTTTTTTTATTATTAATTTTGCTTTTTTATTTTATTTTTAAACTGTTGCTTCCATATTTATTTATTTTTATCACTTTTATTGTTATCTCAGGGAATGTAAATATCCCCTATGATAGCAATAGGTAATGACAGGTACTCTTTTTTGAAAAAACTGGGGTCTATTGGACCCTAGATCTTTCCTCTGCCCTCAAAGCATCTGACCACACCAAGATCGGTGTGATAAAATGCTTTCCCAATTTCCCAATGGCGCTTTTTATATCCGGGGGGGGGACATTCCCTCCCACTGCTTGTAAAAGCAGTCCAGAGGCTAATTAGCCACTAGGATTGCTTTTACATGAAAGCCGGCCGCTGGCTGAAAAGAATGATACCAAGATGATACCTAAACCCGCAGGCATCATTCTGGTATAAACATTCAAAGTCCAGCAACATACCAGTACGTTGCTGGTCCTTGTTGGACATGTATTGTAATCTTTTTTTTCATGCAGCCTGTTGGCTGAACGAAAAAAAAAAGATTGATCGGTGGGTATGCCCACCATTAGAATACCGCCCTTCATCCACCCACTTCTAATGATGGGCATACATGCACCATTTATATATGCCGAAGCATGGGGGCATCTTCTCGCAAAAGTTATGCCGCGTACACATGGTCAGACTTTTCCACGGGCAAGCCTCCGTCGGAATTTCGACCGTATATACGCAGCATTAGGAGCAAAATCGCTCCTCCGCTCCTGCTGCCCCAATGCTTCGGCATATATGCTTTTTTTTTTTTTTTTTTTTTTAACTGTGGTGGTGAAATCACCTCCTACAGCACTGGAGTCGCAGGGATCAGGCCTGTCTCTGCGAACGCTGCAGTTATGTGTGTTGTGTTTTGCAAGTGACAGTGATCGATCGATACTGCACTTGGGTGGCCTGGGCTGGACGGAGGGGCAAAACGCAGGTGCTAGCAGGTATCTGGGCTGATCCCGCTAACACTGCGTTTTTGGGAACCCTAAACTGCTGGGGACGCTAGTATAGATCTGATCAGATCAGATATTGAGCTGATCAGATACTATACCACTAAGGGGGGTGTATGCTTCACGTGTGGGTGTTAGCGCTACTGGCACTAACCTGCCGCTGCCTGGGGTGTGACGCAGACCCTCTCTGACACTAAAACCTAACTGATATCACCCGCCGGGCGATCAGGGGGTTAAACCTTTATTGGGTTATATACGGCGGGTGCCCTGACACTATAAAAAGCAAACTAACTAACCAGCGTCACCCGTAACACTTATATGATGATCACTGGTGAAAGGGTTAACTAGGGGCAATTAGGGGGTTAAAACCTTTATTAGGTAATATATGGGGGTACCTGACGCTATATAAAAACCTGACGGCGAACCTAAAAAAAAATTACTGGCTACCTATCGGCATCACCGACACTAAGACAACGATCATAAAAACGATTGCTTAGCGACAGTGGTGATAGGGGGTGAAAGGGTTACCTGGGGGGCGATCAAGGGGGTTAAACCTTTATTAGGGGGGGTTAGGGGGCTACACTGGACCTAAAACTAAATGTAGTGACACTTTTACAGTCACAAATGTCACTGATTGCAGTGATCACTAAATAAATGGTCACTGCAATCAGGGACACTGGGGCTGGGGGGTGATCTGGGGGGGCAATTTATGTGCCTATGTGTCCTGGTGTCAGTGTGCTGTTTTGTGTACTAACCTGCATCTTCTCCTGTACGGCGCTCGGTATATGTGAGCGCCGCAGGAGAGATGACATCACTTCCTCCTTCCTGGCAGGCAGGGGAAGCTCTCTCATTCGCCGGGAGCGATCGAGAGGGGGTGGCCGGAATCGAACGGCCGTCCCCTCATGCCGGATCGCTCCCGAAGGTAAAACGACCACCCACTGTAAAGAAGGGGGGTCCGATCGGACCCCCCAACTATACAAAGGCAATCACGTATATGTACGTGATTCTGCCTGTCGGTGCCATTCTGCCGACGTTTATTTACAGTGGGCGGTCGTTAAGTGGTTAATGGCAATGGTCAGGCTGCATTAATAACAATGTTCAGGCTGCATTAATGGCAATGGTCAGGCTGCAATAATGACACAGGTCAGGCTGCATTTCATGGGCACTGGTAAATATTTTAGTACAGCATTTGGTTCAGAATATTTTTTTTTCTGGTTTTCCTCCTCCAAAACCTAGGTGCGTCTTATGGAGAGAAAAATACGGTAATTACTAAATAGAGTCCACCTGTGTGTAATTTAATCTCATTATAAATACAGCTATTCTGTGAAGCCCTCAGAGGTTTGTTAGAGAACCTTGGTGAGCAAACGGCATCATGAAGGCCAAGGAACACACCAGACAGGTCAGAGATTAAGTTGTGGAGAAGTCTAAAGCAGGGTTGGGTTATAAAAAAAAAAAAAAAAAAAAAAAAAAAAAATCCCAAGCTTTGAACTTCTCATGGAGCACTGTTCAATCCATCATCCAAAAATGGAAAGAGCATGGCACAACTGCAAACCTTCCAAGACCTGGCCATCCACCTAAACTGAAAGGCCAGGCAAGGAGAGCATTCATCAGAGAAGCAGCCAAGAAGTCCATGGTAACTATGGAAGAGCTGCAGAGATCCACAGCACAAATCTGGTTTTTATGGAAGCGTGGCAAGAAAACTATTGTTGAAAGAAAACCGTAAGAAGACCCGTTTGCAGTTTGCAAGAAGCCATATGGGGGACACAGCAAACATGTGGAAGAAGCTACTGTGGTCAGCTGAGATTGAAATGTAACTTTTTGGCCTAAAAACAAAATGCTGTGTGGTGGAAAACTAATACTGCACATCACGCTGAACACACCATCCCGACTGTGAAACATGATGGCAGCATCTTGTTGTGGTTATACTTTTCTAAAGCAGGGACAGGAAAGCTGGTCAGAGTTGATGGGAAGATAGATGTAGCCAAAACAGGGCAATCTTAGAAGAAAACCTGTTGGTGTCTGCAAAAGATCCAGCAGGACAACGACCTTTAAACATACAGCCAGAGCTACAATGAAATGGTTTGGATCAAAGCATATTTATGTGTTAAAATGGCCCAGTCAAAGTCCAGACCTAAATCCAATTGAGAATCTGTGGCAAAACTTAAATTGCTGTTCAGACACTCTCCATCCAATCTGACAGAGCTTGAGCTATTTTTCAAAGTATGATGGCCAAAGGTGTCACTCTCTAGATGTGCAAAGCTGGTAGAGACATCCCCAAAAAGACTTGCAGCTGTAATTGCAATGAAAGGTGGTTCTACAAAGTATTGACTCAGGGGGGCTGAATACAAATGCATGCCACACTTTTCACATATTTATTTGTAAAAAAAAATTGAAAACCATTTATCATTTTCCTTCCACTTTGTGCCATTTTGTGTTGGGTTATCACATAAAATCTCAATAAAATTTTACATTTTTGGTTGTAACATGACAAAATGTGGAAACTTTCAAGGGGTATAAATACTTTTTCAAGGCTCTGTAAATAGGAAGTGTTTCTGCAATATGGCAGAAAGTAGTGGGCTAGGGGGGCATCCCTGTTGCTTTCTGCTATATTGTTGTAGCGGTCAGGATAGGTTTAAGTTCACACAGACCTGAGCTATAGGAGTATAAGGTAATGATCCAACCCAACAAACTTTGTCGATTTTTTTTTTTTTTTTTTGGGGGGCCTCTGGAGGTGGATTTGTGGGATACTTGGTGTTTGTCATCGGTTAAATGTTGTGTTGTTAAATCCCTATGAATTGCTGTATTCTACAGTTGAACCCTGTAAGTTATGTGATATAAGGAATCAGAAATATACAGTTGTGCTCACAGGTTTACATACCCTGGCAGAATTTATGATTTCATGGCCATTTTTCAGAGAATATAAATGATTAACAGACATTTCTTTCACTCATGGTTAGTGTTTGGCTGAAGCCATTTATCAATCAACTGTTTACTCTTTTTACCTAAATGACCCTGGTCAAGTTTACATACCCCATTTCTTAACCACTTAAGCCCCGGACCATTACGCAGCTTAATGACCAGAGGTGATTTCACAATTTGGCACTGCGCTGCTTTAACTGGAAATTGTGCGGACATGCAATGTTGTACCCAAACAAAATTTGCGTCCTTTTCTTCCCACAAATAGAGCTTTCTTTTATGTTTCAATCTTTTTATTCAAGTTTTGTCATACAAAATGTATAAAAGTCGCCACATAACATTGTACAGTCACAATCAACATTTGGGGTAACACAATGAAGATCACCAAGTGTAGGGGTCCTTGGAGTAGTCCGAAGCTCCGTAGAGCCGTTAACCCCTATTAGCATCGCAGATCATATCTGAACCGTCCACCCAGATGAGCCGCCCCCCCATCCATCTATCGGGGGGGCGCAACTCAGCCGGCCGTGTGGGCAGCCCAGAGGTCTGATCAGACTGACAATGGTCCCGTAGGAGCTGAGAAAACAGGGAGCAGCACAAACCTCTAAGGTCTGGATCTGACTCCAAAAATAAACAATAAACAAATTTCAAAAGAGAGGAAAGAGGACAGTGACAAAGAATAGAAGGAAGGAGACAGAGTAAGGAAAGGACAGTTGAGGAGGGGGGAATGGGGGGAGGGAGGGGGGGAGGAGCCCCGATTCAGCATCCAGACATCTCAACCTAGTCCCCTAGGCTATGCTGTAAACATCCCCGGGTCATTAGTTAGGTAACGAAGCCATGGGTCCCAAACTCCATGAAACAGTTTCATTTTATCTTGGGCCAGAGCGGTCAAGCGTTCGTTTAGCATCAACCAAGACAATTTGCCTTTAAGCTGATCGAATGGTAGAGCTGCCGATTTCCAGTTCCTAGCAATAGTGATTTTGGCTGAAATAAAAATAAATGTCAAGAGCCTCTTGCAGGACTTGGAGGCTTCCACATCTCCTCCCCCCAGTAGTGCTTGCTTAGCTGATTTAGTTAGGTTTAGTTGGGTAAGGGAGTAAACTAAATTATACACCCTGATCCAAAACCTCCGGACCTTTGGGCATGTCCACCAAATATGATAGGTGGTGCCCATCTGGCCACATCCTCTAAAGCACAACGGGGTAGCTCCTGAGACAAAAGTTGCCAGTCTGACCGGCACCATATACCACCTCAGTAGAACCTTATAATTGGCCTCAATTATTGAAGTATTGACGAGCGAACGAGATGCTGTCTCGGCTATCCTATGCCATTCGTCCAGATCCAGGGTTTCCTGCAAGTCGGTCTCCCATTGGACCATATAAGTCAGCTTTGTCGATACACTCAGCAATATCGAATATATAGCAGATAAATGTCCTTTAATTTTATCATAATTTTTGCATAGATGTTCCATGGGAGTTTGGGTTGCTAGGTTGCTCTTGCGAGCCAGGGTTTGTACATAATGTGAGATTTGGGCGCACCTATAACCCTCCGCTGGAGGCATTTGATGCCTGTCAGCCATAGTCCGTTCGGTCAGCATACCTCTATGATCGCACAAGTCAGCAATACACTTAAAACCCTTATTAGTCCACCATTCGAACGCTAGTGGAGTGAGACCCGGGGTGAATGCTTTATTTTGAAGCAGAGGTGTCAGTGGAGAATGAGGAGATTTGAATTTGTGAGATCTGGAGAGTCTGTCCCATAGTTCCAGTGACATGGATAAAGTAGGGCAAAGTATAGGAGGTCGCTCCTTGATAGGGAGCCATAAAATATAAGAAATAGGTTTGGGACGGCAGGAATAAGATTCCATAGCCATCCAAATGGCCTGTGCCTGTTGGGAGTGAAACCTTGTAAGTTGTGCTATCTGGGCAGCATAAAAATATTTTAATAAGTCTGGAAGACCAAGTCCTCCTCTCCGCTTCAACGTGTATAGAGTGCTCCTATTCACCCTGGGTCTCTTATCACCCCAAATAAACTGTAGTACTTTATTCTGGAATCGTTTAAGGTCATCACGGGCCAATGAAACTGGCAAGGTACGGAAGAAATACAATAATCGAGGTAGAACATTCATTTTAATTGAGTGAAGTCTGCCAAACCACGATGGCGGGTGAACCTGCCACTTAGCCATGTCAGCTGTTAGCCGTTTGAAAAGGGCTGGATAATTTTCTTTGTACAACTCACCAATAGATGAGGTCAGCTGTATGCCTATATAAGGGAGAGCTGTGGATTCCCATCGGAATTGAAATGATTTTTCAAGCGTAGCCTGAGTGGAGCTTAGCAAAGATAAGTTCAGTGCTCTTGACTTACTATGATTAATTGCCAACCCGGAAATGTTGGAGAAAGGCTGCAAAATAGCATACAAGTTAGGTAGGGATGTGATCGGTGAGGTCAAGGTCAGCAACAAGTCGTCCGCAAAGAGTAAACATTTGTGTTCATAGTCTCCGCAATAAATGCCCTGTATATCTCTGCAGGCGCGAACTTTGAGCGCTAGTGGTTCAATCGCCAGGGCGAATAATAGTGGCGACAACGGGCAGCCCTGTCTAGTTCCTCTCCTGATAGGAAATGTTTGGGATGTATATCCTCTGAGCATTAGCGAGGCACTGGGGGAATCATATAATATGTGAAGGAGATCCAGAAAGCGTCTCCCAAATCCAAAGCGTGTGAGAACATCAAAAAGATAGTCCCAGGAGATAGAATCGAACGCCTTCTGGATATCCAATGAAAGTAACATTCCCCTCCTAGTCCCCTTTCCATCCCAATCAGACCGAACTGCCGAGATAAGGTTAATTATCCGGCGGGTTTGGTCCGATGCCTGTCTTGTCGGGACAAAACCTGCTTGGTCAGGATGGATATAACACTGAAGAAAAGTATTAAGTCTCTGGGCCAGTATTTTGGTTAGAATCTTAAGATCCGTATTGATCAGAGAAATTGGGCGATAATTGGAACAGTCTGTATGGTCCTTTTCTGGTTTTGGGATAACACTTATATAGGCTACATTTTCATGGCTGGGGAGCTTGCTGCCGCTTCTCAGGTCATTAAAGTAAGTACAGAGATGTGGGGCCAGAAGATCGTGATATTTCCTATAGTAGTGACCCGGGAATCCATCTGGCCCAGGGGCCTTGGTAGGGTGTAGGGTTTTGATTGCAGCCCTGACTTCAGGCTCTGTAAGAGCACCGTCCATCAGTTCCGCATGGGCTTGTGTCAATTTAGGCAGCTGTAAGTCGCGAAAGAATGTGCTCGCTTCAGATGAATCGAACTTGTCCTGCACTCCATACAGCTTAGCATAAAATTTGTGAAATTCTCCAATTATCCGTTCGGGGTTCTGGGAGGTTAGGCCCATGGATAGTCGTAGTTTAGGCAAAGTCGGTGTGTACGGTCGAGGAACCAGTTTTCTAGCTAACATTGTGGTAGGTTTATCACCCATCGTATAGAACCTGTGCTTAGACCAACTAATATGTTTCTCCGCTTGAGTAGTCAAGCTAAGATTTAGTGCTAGTCGAGCCTCGTCAATTTTATGCCTTATATCTACCAGGGGATTTCTGTGCTGTTCACTAAGTAAGTTATCTAAGTTAGTTTCCAGAATCTTATTTGCCTGTTCCCTATTGCGTTTAATCCTGGCTGCCACTTGTAACAATATGCCCCTAATCGCTGCTTTATGAGCTACCCAGTTAATTGCGGGGGATGTGTCCGATGCCTTATTAAGTCTAAAGTATTCCTGTATTTCCTTTTGAATCTCTAAAAAGATTGTAGGGTCATTCAGCAAGCTCACATTAAGTCTCCACGGGGAGGGTCTAGATTTAGTCCATAGCCCTGAAGTAGAGAGTTTTATCGGGGAATGATCAGACCAAGGGGTAGATAAAATCTTAACCGACTTAATAAATGGTAGCAAAGGCGTACGTACTAGAACGTGGTCTATCCTCGAGTAAGTATGATGGGCTTGTGAAAAGTGTGTAAAGTCTCTGACCGTAGGGTTATTTTCTCGCCAGGCGTCGATGAGGTCATAGAAATGAAACAGACGTGCAACCTTGCTGCTTCCAGTCGGTGGGCGTTTCAATGTTGGTCTAGAGGAGTCCGATTTATCCATAATTCTGTCCAAGGGAATATTACTATCGCCTCCCATAATGACCTGACCCTGGACTTTGGGCATAAGAATCTTCAGCATTTTGCTAAAGAATTCCGGCTGTCCAGTATTCGGGGCATAGTATGATATAAAGGACACCTCCTGGTCATGGAGCCGCCCCACTGCCATAATATATCTACCTCTCTTGTCCTTAACGATAGCGATGGGGGTAAAGGGGGTCCGTTTCGAAAAGCAGATGGCTACACCGCCCTTCTTTTCCCGACCCCCTGCCAAGTAAAACTGTGGATACTTCCCATTGAGGTAACGGGGCGCTGAGACATTGGAGAAATGAGTTTCCTGCAATAGCAGGACTTCAGCCTTCTGTTTATGATAAAACTGGAAAGCCTTAGTTCTTTTAGTAGGGGAGTTAAATCCATGTACATTGTGGCTAACTATCGAATAGTCTGTGTTATATGTGGTGGCCATCGTGGTAGGGCAGAGCACTCTTACCTTGCATAATGAATGAAGCGAGAAGGGTCCCGATGATGATGACTGTTTGGCTATGTGACCTCTCAGACCATGACATAAGGGAAGGGCGCTGAACCGAGGCTCCGAAGAAAGAGGGGGAAGGGAGAGAAGGAAAAGGCATTAGAGAAGAAGAGAAACAAAAATAAAAGCAAAAAAACATATACATAGGCCTTAGGCCCAAACAACCAATATAACTCAATCCTAGCTGATGAATGAAGGAATGGGGAATAACCCCTGCCGGAGACAACATCCGGCAAATTAGGTGCAAGGGTACCATCCTTGTCGTAGGATAGGTAGTCTTGCAGTTGGGTGGCAAGCATGACCACCCCGACCCAAATATGATTACACTCTGTACGAGCAGGCTATTCGAGGTCATATCGGAAATGACAAAATCAATCAATACAGTTTTAACATAACAGGCTGTCTATAGGAACATGCATTCCCAAGGCCAGTGGCGCCGGGGCCGGAAGGGTCCCCATCGGTCGTTCCGGCCCCCGAGCCACAGCCCAACAGGGGAACACATTGCGGTCCGACTAAGGCCCCCAGACTGCTAAAAAGCAAAAAGCAAAATTTCTTCGACCAGGTTGGGCCCGTCGGGGTTGTAAAATATTCGGCTGGCAGCCAGTCCGAAGAACCAGGAACTCCAGTAACTTTGTAACCCGTGACTTTGTAACCTGTGAACTGTGAACGGTAACGATGGCCCCATCAGGCCCATAGTCCACCATGGGCCCAGGCCATATCCGTGCAATCAAGCACTAACAGTTCCCAAAAGGGGGCAAAAAAGCAAAAAGAGAGAAGAGCAATAATACTCAGGTATTCCGGCGAGCATTTCTGGCCTGTGAGCGTGTGCGATCCTGCCATATCGGGGAGAGGGGACGATGATCCAGACAAGGGGAGATGAAATCGGAGTCGGAGAGTCCCGTGCAATGATGCCGAGACTAAGCAGTAGGTCTTCGCCTGCTTGGAACGTGGAAAAGGAGTGGGACTTTCCGTTGTAAGTGAATGATAACTTAAAAGGGAACGACCATCGATACTTAATCTGTTTGGCCATAAGTTGCTGGAGTAATGGCCGTAGGTTTCTGCGTTTCTGGACCGTTGATGGCGCCAAATCTGTAAAGAGCTGTATTGGTGTTCCAAATAGCGACAGGTCCGGCCTGTTGCGAGCCGCAAGCATCATCTTATCCTTAATGCGGTAGTGATGTGGCTTAACAATAATGTCTCGTGGTAGGCCGTCGGCCCTTGGGGCTGTCAGTGCTCGGTGAACGCGATCAACTTCCATGTGGTGGTTGGCTATATCAGGGATAAGGGTTTTCATCAGGTCTTTTACAGCCCCCTCTAGATCTGTGTGAGTTTCAGGGAGGCCACGCACGCGGACATTGTACCTACGAGAACGATTCTCCAAATCTTCAATTTTTGTGAATGCCTCTTCTAATCTATCCTGGAGGTCTGTCACCATGGCTGAGTTCTGGTTGACCCTTTTGATGGCTCCATCCACTTTGGTTTCAATTAGCTCAAAACGCTCTCCCAAGCTATGGATGTCTTTTTTCAGGTCAGTGGTGATTAATGTGCAGGCCTTAGAGAGCTCCTGCTGCAGCATGGTGGAGAATCTGCCCAACAGTACAGCATCAGGGGAATAGTGTGAGAGCTGGGGAATTGGCATATCCTGGCTGGATTGGCTGGATTGGCTAATGAGGACTTCTGCTAAGTCTGCCATGTTCCTATCCATGGAGGAGGCAGGGGAGGCAGGGGAGTTTGGAGAGTCATGTCTATCAGCGTATATGGCTGGGGATGGGGGATGTGATAGTGACTCACCCCGCTGTCCGGTCTCCACCTCTCCCGAGGATTGTGAGGAGAATGGATCCCTAGTTGGCTCCAGATTTAGCTGCCTGTCTCCTCTCTGTGTAGCGCCGTCGGATCTGGCTGCTGCCGTGCTGTCTCGTGTGTCTGGCTTACCCGGCGCCATCTTGGATCGCGGCTGTGCTGTAGGGGAAGGCCCTGCTCTCTTCTGGGCTGTAGTTTGCGTATCGTGTCCTTTCCGCGGCTGCCCCTGTGCCCTACGGTTCATCGCCACTTCGGGGCTGGTGTGGGATCGGTCCCGGCTCACGGACCTCAGTGCCTGCGCTATCGTTAGCTCTGGTGGGTCGGGGTGCCGGGAGCTCGGTCAGCACACGTCCTTCTCCGAGTCCCCGCGCATGCGCACTAGCATAGTCATCCTAGACTACTTAGTCATCTGCATTAGAGCTTTCTTTTAATGGTATTTGATTGCCTCTGCGATTTTTTTTTTTTTTTTGCGATATAAACGGAAAAAGACTGAAAATTTTGAAAAAAAAAATGAGATTTTCTAATTTTTGTTATAAGAAAAATCGAATAAACTAAATTTTAGTCATACATTTAGGCCAAAATGTATTCAGCCACATGCCTTTAATAAAAAAAATGTCAATAAGCGTATATTTATTTGTTTGTGCAAAAGTTTTATAGCGTCTACAAACTAGGGTACATTTTCTGGAATTTACACAGCTTTTAATTTATGACTGACTTTCTCATTTCTTGAGGTGCTAAAATGGCAGGGCAGTACAAACCCCCCCCAAATGACCCCATTTTGGAAAGTAGACACCCCAAGGAAATTGCCGAGAGGCATGTTGAGCCCATTGAATTTTTTTTTTTTTGGTCCCAAGTGATTGAATAATGACAAAAAAAAAAAAAAAAATTACAAAAAGTTGTCACTAAATGATATATTGCTCACACATGCCATGGTTATAGGTGGAATTTTACCCCAAAATAGATTCTGCTGCTTCTCCTGAGTACGGGGATACCACATGTGTGGGACTTTTTGGGAGCCTAGCCGCGTACGGGCCCCCGAAAACCAAGCACTCACTGCCTTCAGGATTTCTAAGGGCGCAAATTTTTGATTTCACGCCTCACTACCTATCACAGTTTCGAAGGCCATAAAATGCCAAAATAGCACAAACCCAGCCCCAAATGACCCCATTTTGGAAAGTAGACACCCCAAGCTGTTTACTGAGAGGCATGGTGAGTATTTTACAGCTCTCATTTGTTTTTGAAAATGAAGAAATAAAATAATTTATTTTTTGTTCAATTTTCAAAACTTTGTGACAAAAAGCGAGATCTGCAAAATACTCACCATACCTCTCAGCAAATGGCTTGGGGTGTCTACTTTCCAAAATGGGGTCATTTGGGGGGGGGGGGTTGTGCCATCTGGGCATTCCATGGCCTCTGAAACTGTGATAGGCAATGAGGAGTGAAATCCAAAATTTATACCCTTAGAAATCCTGAAGGCGATGCTTGGTTTTTGGGGTCCCGTACGTGGCTAGGCTCCCAAAAAGTCTCACACATGTGGTATCCCCGTATTCAGGAGAAGCAACAGAATGTATTTTGGGGTGTAATTCCACATATGCCCATGGCATGTTTGAGCAATATATCATTTAGTGACAACTTTGTGCAAAAAAAAAAAAAAAAAAATTAAAAATGTATTTTTTCCGCAACTTGTGTCAACATATAAAATATTCCATGGACTCGACATGCCTCTCAGTATATAGCTTGGGGTGTCTGCTCTCCAAAATGGGGTCATTTGGGGGGGGTTTTGAACTGTCCTGGCATTTTATACACAACATTAGGAAGCTTACATCCACTCTTCTAACCACTTGAAGACAAAGCCCTTTCTGACACTTTTTTTGTTTACATGAAAACATATTTTCTCTTATCCATGGACCGACACGGCGGCTCTTAATCACTGAACGTGTGGGTATATGTACCTGCTTGCAGGAGAAGACCTAGGCAGAATGTTAAATGTTAAAACATTCTAGAACAAACCAGAGCTGAACAGCCCTGCCCAGGGGGGCGGTCCCTCCGGACATTACCCTCCCACCTGCAGCTAGCAAACCTGGAAGATTTTACTTTTTAAATTTTTATTCGTTTGGGAATTTTATTATTTTATTTTTGAGACCTATCAACTGTCGGCTGGGCAACAGGTTGGGTACACTAGTATCCTCGTAGTCTTCCCTGTCCGACCATCGAGCGTGCTGATCCTCGCCTTGTGTGCGTGAGACTAAGTTCACGACATACCCCATGGCTCCAGGGGTGGCCGGGTTGCTTTCATGCTCCCGCGGTCCTCTCAAGATTGAACAGTACCTACTGTATCTTTCGCGGTTGACCGGGCCGACAGCTACGCAGTACGACTCTGTGATAGGTCTGTCTGAAACAAGCCAGTGGGTACCTCTATTGGCACAGAGGGTGTTTTCCAAGGTGCTTGCAGGACGGGTAAGTAGTCTCTCCCGCTTCAAGTTGAGTACATGCTGGCTGTGTTTCTGTGTGTGGGGGGTTCTCCCTGTCTCCCCCCTGTTATGCTGCTCTCTGCACCCTGTTCTGCTGCTGTGCTGTGTGGGGATGCTTTGGGGGTCACTCTGCGCTGGGGGGGCCCCGCTCCATGTCTGTTAATATGTGTGGAATGTGTTCTGGGGAATGTGTGTTGTTTTTTCGTGCGCCATTGGCGCAGTGTTTTAAATTTTAAAAAAGTGCGCCATCGGCGGCCATTTTGCCGTGGCTCAAATCACAGTTATACAGGCGCCCGGCGGCCATTTTCTTGTAGCCGCGGCGCTTTCAGTTTTGTTTTCGGTCTCTAGCGGCGCTGCTGAACGGCGCAAATTCCACATCCCCTCACAGATTCTTTACTCTCCTCAGGCTCGCGCTACAGCGCGGCTTAGACAGCGGTACCGAGCGGTCCCTAGGGGTGGTGAGTACTCCGGGTATCCCCTCCTCAGCCCCAGCATAGCCAGTGGGTGGGCTGTATTATTCACTGTAATGGTGAATAAGGTCTCAGAGGGTGGCAAAATGGAGTCTGGTTTACCTGTTTTTTCACACTTGTTAGAGACAACTGGCAGTGCTCCTGCACCTGCGGTCCTTATGGACTAGTTGTCGGCAGTCCTGGAATCATTCTGACCAGGAGGGAAGCAGTGTGTGAGCGCAAGGGAGCAAAAAAGCCCCTCTCCCCACTTTATTTCCACAAAAAAAAAGGGGGTGTGCACTGATTCAGATATGGGCCTAGCCACTACCGCTCAGAACCCTAGCTCTGAATATATTTGATGGTTTTGAACAGGACATTCCTTGCGAGGAAAAATCCAGTTCTGAGTCAGTAAATGACAGGGTGCTTGTTAGTGAACTCATTGCTGCGGTGAGGGACACTCGCAAGCTAAATGCTGCGGATGCAGAACCTCAGGCGGACAGTCTCCACTGGTTCCTTAGGGCCGGGCCTTCTAAAGTGTTTTTTTTTTTTCCCCATATGTACCTTTCTTTGACCAGCTCATTGATGAGGTCTGGGGAAAAAAGCTGCAGAAGACTTTTATGGTCCCGTGGTTTTTGCATATCGGATACCCCTTTGAAGATGCCCTACTTAAAACGTGGGTTTCTCCCCCATTGGTCAACCCTCCAGTCGCCCGGTTGAACAAGGCCACCACTCTCCCGATGGAGGGGACTCCTGCATTTAAGGATCTTACTGACAGGAGGTCAGAAGTAGTGAGCAGAGCCATGTTTGCCTTTTTGGGGTCTGCCCTACGGCCTGTGGTAGCCGCGACCCTTGTGTCTCAGACACTTACGGGTTGGGCAAAAATGTTTGCACCAAACTGTACAGGAGCATAATCTTCCTCCAGACACTTGCTCTGGCCCACCTAAAGGTGCAGGGCCTGGTTTATGTTGCGACGCCACGTTAGATACGGCCCCTTATATCTCAGGGCCTCTGTCTTGACGGTGGTATTGCGTTGTCTGATCTGGTTGAAATGCTGGTCTGCTAACCTAGCTTCTAAAAAGCCTCTGACGGATCTACCATTTAAAGGTGGTAGGATTTTCGGTGCTCCGCTGGATGACATCATCAAGGATGTCACGGGAGGTAAAAGCACTCCTTTTCCTCAGGCTAGCAAGGGTAAGGAGGCCGCTGTAGCCAGGGTCCTTCCTTTCCAGCAAAAAGTTTATTTTTTTCGTCAGTCAACGGGGAGGCCCTCTCAGACTGACAGCGGTGCGGCTGGTGGACACAAGCGCCCCTGGGTGCATAAGCCAAACAAGCCAGCTCCCCAAGCCCGCCTCCGCGTGAAGTCTTGCCCCCACCCGACTCTGGGGTAGGGGGGACGACTTTGCAGATTCACGGATCGGTGGACCTCCCGGATCTCCTACCGGTGGGTGGGCGAGGTGATCACCTCAGGTTACAGGATAGGTTTCCGTTCCTGGTCCCAGACAGATTCTTCCCTCAAATCTTCCTCTCCTTTCTGCCCGTCGGGCAGCCCTATGGGGCCTATTCAGGACCGGAGTGATTGTGCCGGTTCCGTCACAGGAGAGGTTTCAGGGATTCTACTCGAATTTGTTTGTCGTCCCAAAAAAGGGACGGGGTTCGGCCTATCTTGGACCTCCAGGTCCTGAATGCTTTCGTGAAGGTGCAAAAGTTCCACATGGAATCCATTCGCACGGTGATCAGTACACTCCGTCAAGGGGATTTCCTGGCGACCTTGGACATCAAGGACGCCTACTTGCATGTTCCGATCTGCGCAAGTCACCAGAAGTTTCTGCGCTTGCGATCGGCGAAGTCCACTATCAATTTGTGGCTCTTCCTTTCGGCCTAGCCTCGGCACCGAGGGTGTTCACCAAGGTGCTTGTGCCGGTTCTAGCTTGCTGAGACAGCAAGGCATTGCTGTCGTGGGCTATCGGGACGATCTTCTCAGAGCAGGGAATGGCTCAGAATTAGACGACAGTGTGACTATTGTCGGTCAGACCCTCAGGGACTTCGGGTGGCTCCTAAACATTCAGGAGTCAGTCCTGGTCCCGACTCAAGGTCTGGAGTATCTCGGTCTGATTCTGGACTCCTTGGAGGCAAAGGTATTCCTACCTCCGGGGAAGCTACTGACACTTCAGTCTGCAGTGCGGGTGCTGACATCCCAAAAAATGGTCGTCAATCCGTTTTTGCATGGGAGTCCTGGGACTCGTGGTGACCTCCTTCGAGGCCATTCCGTATGCCCAATCACACACCAGGGCATTGCATAAGGAGATCTTGTTCCCTTGGGACAAATCCCCGTTGTCTTTGGATTTTCCGATCCAGGTGAGTCACCTGGTCAGGGCATCCCTGACATGGTGGTTCGGGTCCCCAGCTCTAAGGTCCGGGAAGTCATTCCTCCCCATCCAATGGACGGTGTTTACTACGGACGCCAGCCTGGAGGGCTGGGGTGTAGTCTGGGGAGACCTGTTGGCCCAAGGGCTTGGACTCTGGACGAAGCCTGTTTGCCGATCAATGTTCTGGGAATACGGGCCATCAGACTGTGCCTCTCCCCGTGGTCTGAGAGATTGCAGGATCGCTCCATTAGGATCCAGTCGGACAAAGTCACGGCGGTGGCATATGTCGACCATCAAGGGGGGACTCTGAGCTCAGCTGTGGCTTCCGAGGTCCCCCGTACCCTGAAGTGGGCTAAAAGAAGCGTGCTGGCTCTGTCGGCCGTTCACATTCCGTGCATAGAACTGGCGGACTATTTGAGTCGCCAGACGTTGGACCAGGGAGAGTGGTCCTTGCACCCGGAGGTATTTCGACTCCTTTGCCACACAGACAGTGGGGCACGCCGGAGGTGGACCCGATGGCCTCTCGACTCAATAGTTGTCGAGGTTTGTGGCCAGATCCAGGGATCCTTGGGAGGATGCCTCAGAGGCGTTCATGGCCCATGGGGTTATTATCACCTGATATACGTTTATCCTCCGCTGCAGTTGCTCCCTCACCTCCTGCGCAGGGTGGCGACCGAGGGAATTTCGGTGATCCTCATTGCTCCGGATTGGCCTCGGCTTCACTGGTACGCCGATCTTGTACGTCTCGTCGTGGCGGTTGCCAATAAGGGAGGACTTTCTGTCTCAAAGGGTATATATTTCATCCTGTCTTTACAGTCTCTGGCCTTAACGGTATGGCTGTTGAAAGCCAGGTGTTGAGAGACCGAGGTCTCGGACTCGGTCATTTCGTCCATATTAAGGGCACGGAAAGCTTACATCGCCATGTGCGAAGAGCTGGACTGACGTCCTCGGACGTATTCCGTACCTAGAATCCTGCGTTTCCTGCAGCATGTAGTGGCCCAAAGGCTCGCTTTGAGTATCATTAAGGGTCAGATTTCGGCCTTGGCCGTCTTCTTTCGGCGACCACTAGCGGGTCATTCCTTGGTTAGCACCCTTGTGCAGGGGGTTCGCCATGTGCTCCCTCCTGTCAAGTCTCCTCTCACCCCCGTGGGATCGGAATTGGTACTCTCGGTTCTCCAGGAACCTCCTTTTGAGAATATTAGGGATATTCCCCTCTTGACTTTGTCTCAGAAGGTGGCCCTTTTAGTGGCAATCACTTCTGTTAGACGAGTGTCTGAGTTGGCGACTTTGTGCTGCAAGTCACCATATTTAGTCATCCATAAGGATAAGGCGGTGTTGCATCCGCGACTTTCTCTTTTTGTCAAGGGTGATCTCGACCTTTCACCTATATGAGGACATTGTCCTCCCGTCCTCGTGTCCTCACCCATCGCATCCCTGAGAGTGTGCGCGGCACACTTTGAATGTGGTACGAGCCTTGCGGGTTTGCCTGTCTGCTACTGCTTCTATTCGGAAGTCTGACTCTCTGTTTGACTGTCTCTGGTCAGAAACAGGGCCAAGCGGCTTCGTCTGCCACCATTTCTAGGTGGATCGGACAAACCGTCTTTCAAGCCTATGCTCTCATGGGGCGGGTGCCTCCCTTTCCGGTTACGGCGCATTCCACCAGGGCAATTGGTGCTTCCTGGGTTTTCCGACATCAAGCGTCGGTTGCACAAGTGTGCAGGGCGGCGACCTGGTCGTCTGCTCATACCTTTTCTACGTTTTATAGGGTTGATGTGGCTGCATCTCTGGATGCTTCCTTCGGCCGCAAGGTGTTGCAGGCTGCTGTTTAAAGTGGCAACTCCTCCGTTGAGGAGCTCTGCCTTGTTTGGAGTGAAGTTTTTTTTGGTTTTTCCATTTATACTGCTCCCATCCCTCTTGACACTGCTTTGGGACATCCCACACGTTCAGTGATTAAGAGCCGCCGTTGTCGGTCCATGGATGATAAGAGGAAATAGGATTTTTGTACTCCGCCGTAAAATCAATTTCTCTGACATCCATGGACCGACACGGCACCCACCCTTCCTTTTAAGTTTGTACTGCTTTGTTACAAACTGAGGTCTGCTAGCTGCAGGTGGGAGGGTAATGACCGGAGGGACCGCCCCCCTGGGCGGGGCTGTTCAGCTCTGGTTTGTTCTAGAATGTTTTAACATTTAACATTCTGCCTAGGCCTTCTCCTGCAAGCAGGGACATATACCCACACGTTCAGTGATTAAGAGCCGCCGTGTCGGTCCATGGATGTCAGAGAAATGGATTTTACGGTGAGTACAAAAATCCTATTTTTTATTTTTTTTTTTGCAAGAAAATTATGTTGAACCCCCAAACATATTTTTTTAAAGTAAAGGCCCTACAGATTAAAATGGTGGGTGTTGCATTTTTTTCCCCACACAGTATTTGCGCAGCGATTTTTTCAAACTCATTTTTTGGGGAAAAATACACTTTTTTTAATTTTAATGCACTAAAACGCACTATATTGCCCAAACGTTTGAAATAAAAGATGATCTTAGGCCGAGTACATAGATACCAAACATGACATGCTTTAAAATTTCGCACAAACGTGCAGTGGCGACAAACTACATACATTTTTAAAAGCCTTTACAGGGGTCTACTGCTAAAATGACTGCCCTCGATCTGACCTTTGCGGTGATACCTCACATGCATGATGCAATTGCTGTTTACATATGACGCCAGACCGACGCTTGCGTTCTCCATTGCGCAAGAGCAGGGCGGGACAGGGGTGATTTTTTTTATTTTTTTTATATTATTAATTTTGCTATTTTATTTTTAAACTGTTCTTTCCATATTTTTTTTATTATCTCAGGGAATGTAAATATCCCCTATGATAGCAATAGGTAGTGACAGGTACTCCTCCTTCTTCTTCTTTTTTTTTTTTTTTTTTTTTTTTTTTAAACTGGGGTCTATTGGACCCTAGATCTTTCCTCTGCCCTCAAAGCATCTGACCACACCAAGATCGGTGTGATAAAAAATGCTTTCCCAATGGCGCTTTTTTATATCCGGGGGGGGGGGGGGGCGACATTCCCTCCCACTGCTTGTAAAAGTAGTCCAGAGGCTAATTAGCCGCTAGGATTGCTTTTACATGAAAGTCAACCGCTGGCTGAAAAGAATGATACCAAGATGATACCTAAACCCGCAGGCATCATTTTGGTATAACCATTCAAAGTCCAGCAACATACCAGTACGTTGCTGGTCCTTGTTGGACATGTATTGTAATCTCTTTCTTCATGCAGCCTGTTGGCTGAACGAAAAAAAGAGATTGATCGGGGGGTATGCCCACCATTAGAATACCTCCCTTCATTCAGCTACTTCTAATGATGGGCATACATGCACCATTTTTATATATGCCGAAGCATGGAGGCATCCTCCCGCAAAAGTTATGCCGCATACACACGGTCGGACTTTTCCACAGGCAAGCCTCCGTTGGAATTTCGACCGTATGTACGCGGCATTAGGAGCAAAATCGCTTCTCCGCCCCTGCTGCCCCCCTGCTTCGCCATATATGCTTTTTTTTTTTTTTTTTTTTTTTTAACTGTGGTGGTGAAATCACCTTCTACAGCACTGGAGTCGCAGGGATCAGGCCTGTCTCTGCAAACGCTGCAGTTATGTATGTTGTGTTTTGTAAGTGACAGTGATCGATCGATACTGCACTTGGGTGGCCTGGGCTGGACGAAGGGGCAAAACGCAGGTGCTAGCAGGTATCTGAGCTGATCCCGCTAACACTGCGTTTTTGGGAACCCTTAACTGCTGGGGACGCTAGTATAGATCTGATCAGATATTGATCTGTTCAGATACTATACCACTAAGGGAGGTGTATGCTTCACGCGTGGGTGTTAGCGTTCCTGGCACTAACCTGACGCTGCCTGGGGTGACGCAGACCCTCTCTGACACTAGAACCTAATTGATATCACCCGCCGGGCGATCAGGGGGTTAAACCTTTTTATTGGGTTATATATGGCGGGTGCCCTGACACTATAAAAAGCAAACTAACCAGCCTCACCCGTACCACTTATACGGTGATCACTGGTGAAAGGGTTAACTAGGGGGCAATTAGGGGGTTAAACCTTTATTGGATAATATATGGGGGTACCTGACGCTATAAAAACCTGCGGCGAACCTAAAAAAATAACTGCCTACCTATCGGTATCACAGACGCTAAGACAGCGATCAGAAAAACGATCGCTTGGTGACAGCGGTGAAAGGGTTACCTGGGGGGCGATCAAGGGGTTAAACCTTTATTAGGGGAGGGGTTAGGGGGCTACTCTGGACCTAAAACACTCTTTTACAGTCACAAATGTCACTGATTGGAGTGACCATTTATTTACTGATCACTGCAATCAGTGACACTGTGACTGGGGGGTGATCTGGGGGTGTCTGGGGGGCGATCGTGTGCCTATGTGTCCTGGTGTCAGTGTGCTGTTTAGTGCACTAACCTGATGTCTTCTCATGCGGCGCTCGGTATATGTGAGCGCCGCATGAGAGATGACATCACTTCCTCTGCCTGTGTAAACATTACACAGGCAGAGGAAGCTTTTCATTCGCCAGGAGCGATCGCGAGCGGGTGGCCAGAATCGAATGGCGGCCCCCTCATCACGGATCGCTCCCGAAGCGATCCCGGCCGCTCACTGTACCGGAAGGGGGGGCCGATTGGACCCACCCATACGAAGGCAGGCACGTACAGGTACGTGATTGTGCCTGTCCGTGCCATTCTGCTGAAGTGTGTGTGCGCACACACACACACACACACACACATATATACATACATACATACATACATACATACATACATACATACATACATACATACATACATACATAGTTGAAGCGGAGTTCCACCCTAAAGTGAAACTTCCGCTCATCTGATTTTTTTTGGCCGGAACACCGCTTTAATACTGTGTTATGCCCCCTTTTAACATCAATGACAACTTGACGTCTTTTGTGGTATTTGTGGATGAGGCGCTTTATCTTTTCAGATGGTAAAGCTGCCCATTCCTCTTGGCAAAAAGCCTCCAGTTCCTGTAAATTATTGGGCTGTCTTGCATGAACTGTACGTTTTTGAGATCTCCCCAGAATGGCTCAATGATATTGAGGTCAGGAGACTGAGATGGCCACTCCAGAACCTTCACTTTTATTCTGCTGTAGCCAATGACAGGTCGACTTGGCCTTGTGTTTTTGGATCATTGTCATATTGGAATGTCCAAGTACGTCCCATGCACAGCTTCTTGGCTGATGAATGCAAATGTTCCTCCAGTATTTTTTGATGACACACTGAATTCATCTTGCCATCAATTTTGACCAAATTTCCTGTGCCTTTTTTTTGTAGCTCTCACATCCCCAAAACATCAGTGATCCACCTCCGTGTTTCACAGTAGGAATGGTGTACCTTTCATCATAGGCCTTGTTGACTCCTCTCCAAATGTAGCATTTATGGTTGTGGCCAAAAAGCTCAATTTTGGTCTCCTCACTCCAAATGACTTTGTGCCAGAAGGTTTGAGGCTTGTCTGTGTTTTTCGCGTATTATAAGCGGGATACTTTTGTGGGATTTGCGTAGTAATGGATTTCTTCTGGCGACTCGACCATGCAGCCCATTTTTCTTCAAGTGCCTCCTTATTGTGCATCTTGAAACAGCCACTCCACATGTTTTCAGAGAGTCCTGTATTTCACCTGAAGTTATTTGTGCGTTTTTCTTTGCATCCCAAACAATTTTCCTGGCAGTTGTGGCTGAAATTTTAGTTGGTCTAGCTTGGATTTTCTAGTAAAAAAAAAATTATGATTTTTACATGTAGGAGAGAAATGTCAGAATTGGCCTGGTAGGCAAGTGGTTAAGGTCACTTTAAAGCCTCGTACACACGACCGAGTTTCTCGGCAAGAAACTTGCTGGCAGAGCTTTCTTGCCGAGTAAATCGGTCGTGTGTACGCGGCTATCATCAGGTTTCTCGTCAAGAAAACTGACAAGAATCTCGCCGAGAAAAATAGAGAACCTGCTCTCTCTTTTCTCGTCGAGATTCTTGTCAGCATGTTTCTCAACGAGAAAAGTGTGTGTGTGTGTGTGTGTGTGTGTGTGTGTGTGTGTGTGTGTGTGTGCTAGGGTTGTCCCGATACCGATGCTAGTATCGGTATCGGGACCGATACCGAGCATTTGCGTGAGTACTTGTACTCGCGCAAATGCTCCCGATGCCTTTGCCGATACCTGGGATGGGAGAAGTCAGCGGGCGGAGTCGGCAAGCGGAGGGCGGAGCGCAGAGTGGAGAGGAGGAGTCGGCAAGCGGAGGGCGGGAGGGGCGGAGAGCAGAGTGGAGCGGAGAGTCCTCAGGCGGGTAAGCTTGCAGCCGCATCATGATCCATCGTCAACCAGAGCCGTCACATTAAAGGAAGTGACGCTCCGTATTACACTGTCAGTGCTTGAAAAATGCGACGCCCATCTTGGTACACCCTGCATTCGGCCTCAATAAAGTAGCAGCGGACATCTTGTTACACCCAGCCCATGTAGTTCGAGCTGGGTGTAACAAGATGTCCGCTGCTGCTTTATTGAGGCCGAGTGCAGGGTGTACTAAGATGGGCGTCGCAGAGGCAGCATAGAAAAATAAATCCTCTCGTGCCTATAAGTGCCCACCACCTGTCAGTGCCCGCTATCTGTCAGTTCTCATTAGTGCTGCTTACTCAGTGTCACCTATTAGTGCCAGCCACCTGTCAGTACCATTTATCACTACCACCTGTCAACGCTATCAGTGCCAGCCACCTGCCATCCATCAGTGCCCCCTGTCAGTGCCAGCCATCTGTTGGTGCCACCTGTCAGTGCCAGCTGTCAGTGCCACCTGTCAGTGCCAGTCATCAGTGCCCACCACCTGTCAGTGCCCGCTATCTGTCAGTTCTCATTAGTGCTGCTTACTCAGTGTCACCTATTAGTGCCAGCCACCTGTCAGTACCATTTATCACTACCACCTGTCAACGCTATCAGTGCCAGCCACCTGCCATCTATCAGTGCCAGCCATCAGTGCCCCCTGTCAGTGCCAGCCACCTGTCAGTGCCAGCCATCTGTTGGTGCCACCTGTCAGTGCCAGCTGTCAGTGCCACCTGTCAGTGCCAGTCATCAGTGCCCGCCACCTGTCAGTACTCATCAGTGCTGCATATCCGTGCCACCTAATCATATCAGTGCTCATCAGTGCTGCTTAATCTGTGCCACCTATCAGTGCTGCATATCAGTGCCACCTAATCTGTATTGTGCTTGAAAACTGTCACCTGACATTAAAAATAAAGTATCGGTAATCGGTATCGGCGAGTACTTGAAAAAAAGTATCGGTACTTGTACTCGGTCTTAAAGTGGTATCGGGACAACCCTAGTGTGTACACGTACCTGTCCTCCGGGAAGCCCGCGCATGCTCGAAATGACTTTGACGCATGCGCGGTAGCTTCCTAGGCATAGGTAGGGTGTAGCAAGATGACGGCATCGAATGTGACGTCACCGCGTTCGCTCCATTAAAAGAACCGCGGGTTCTTTGAAAGGAGCGTGTGTACACTCGGCCGGGACAAGTTTCTTGTCCAAGAATCTCGTCAAGAAAAACGTGTTTTTTCTTGACGAGATTCTCGGCCGTGTGTACGGGGCTTAAGGCTCGGTTCACACTAGCGTGACTTCATCGCGGCTTGCATATGACTTTTTAACAGAAGTCAATGCAAGTTGCTCCGAAGTCGCCCCTAAGTAGTGCAGAAACCTTTCTCGAAGTCAGAGTAACTTTTAGAACGGTTCCATTGCACTTAATGAAGCGCGACTTGTCGCAGCAGTGTGAACCGAGACTAAGCTGTCAACAAAGGATGAATCTTATCTTAAGCCAATATTAGCAAGGGTTGTTTGGAGAAGGTTTATACATAGTTAGAGGGTACATGTCAAGAGGCCTTAAAATTTGAGGACTACATTAGTGGGTTAACACGCATACAATAAAAACATTATTGAATGCCACTGGTGAGTTGTGTGATTTTTTTTTTTTTTTTTTTTTTTTTTTTGATAAATGCTTTGAAAAGGTTTTTTTTGCAACTGGAAAAATGTTCTTGATAGAACAGTGTAATTTTAATTTGTCACCTTGGAAACATGCTGCTAAGTTAAAAGCTGGTCTCCCACGCTCAGCAGTTAACAGCTTTTCACTTTGTCGAGGCTGATAATTCATTGCTGTGGAGTACATCTATTGTATACCTGACATTTGATGAATTTCAAGTCCTAGGGACACCTTTTTCTATTGTCGATTTGGTAGGAGAATGGCAGTGTTGAGCTGCAGAACAAACTGGTCAAGCTGTTTTTACATCTCCCTGTCGTGCTTTCGTATTTAACCAGTACGTTTCCTGTAAAAAAAAAAAAAAACTTTAGCTTACATTTGTATTCAAGGGTATTTATTGTAGTAGCTCTTGTGTTTTATTTTTAGATATTCATTGATGAGCTCTGGATACCACCACAAAATAGTCATCTGAACCTATGCAAAGGTTTAATATGCACATTCAAAGGGCGATTCCTCATCTTATGAAAAGAAAATCAAACATGAATATTTGCATACTGAAATTATTTTGTACCGACCTATGATCTTGGTGATATTTGCTTCGCCTCTTGTACATCTTGCAGTATCTGTCCTGCAGGATAATACTGAAACCTGGCGAGTGACTACCAAAAAAGAGACTGGGATAGAATCATAATAATCCCCATGTTACAATGAATAAAAAATCATAATATATATATTTTTTTTTAAAGCGGTTGTAAACCCAGACGAATTTTTTTTTTTTTCAAATCACCTGCAAGAAAAAGCCATAATGAGCTAGTATGACTAGCATACTAGCTCATTATGAATCACTTACCTTAGATCGGGACCCCCGAAGCCATCCTCGTCCCCCGCTCCGTCCGCAGCCATCGCTCCTCAGATACCCGGAACGTTACTTCCGGGTATCGCCGCTCCAGCCAATCACAGCGCCGCTCCGGCGCTGTGATTGGCCGGAGCAGCGAAGACGTCACTCCGCGCATGCGCGCTGGAGCTTTCTATTCCGGCAGCGCCGGAATTCTGAATGGGATTAACCCTGTGAATGCACCGTTGTCTATGGCGCACATGCGCCGTAGACATCGGTGCATGTCTTTTTTTGCAAATATCTCCTAAACCGTGTAGGTTTAGGAGATATTTATTTTACCTACAGGTGAGCCTTAGTATAGGCTTACCTGTAGGTAAAAGTAAAAAAAAAGACTATACAACCGCTTTAAGAAGTCTTAAAGTACAACTTCTTTTTATTTATTTTTTTCTATGTTTTGGAGGGATTAAAGTGGATGTAAACCCTCACATTTACCCAGTGAAGTGAACAACCTCAGATGATACACAGAGATGAAACAAATCTCCCTACATAAGTTTTACATGTATGTCTTCAGATTGCTATTTTCTTTAGAATTCTTACATCAGGTTAGAATTTTCACTACCTCATTCAGCAGTAGCAGCGTAGTCTTGGCTTACACTGGGAGACAGCTAATTGGAGGAAAGCCCCCACCCCCCTCCACATTGGCAAAAGAATGGAGAGACTTTCAGAGCTGTGCTGTGACAAAACAAGCTCTCTGCTAATCTGTTTATAGCAACCTCCCTTGACACAAATTGTCAGCTGCTTTTATCTCCCATCTAGGAGAAGTTGTCAAAAGTGATCATGCTGATAACAAGAATGGAGCAGCATAAAGACATGTGACTTAGGGCTTTGTGACAGGAAGTTAAGGGAAGTCCCAATGGGACACAGATGGTGAAAAAAACTGACGGGTTTTAACCCTCTCTCTAACCGAAATAGGGGGGGGGGGGAGTTTTGCCTATAGTTCTACTTTAAATGTCTGTGCTGCAGTGTACTCCTGATTAGCACAATTTTCTCAGATGGTATATCTGCAAGATTTGAGAGCTCTATTTTTATTTTCTCTTACCGTCCATGGACTGACACAGCTGGATACTGTAAACGTGCGGGTATATGTCCCTGCTCGCAGGAGAAGTCCCTGCTCGCAGGAGAAGATCTAGGCAGAATGTTAGAAACCTACATTCTAGAACAAACCAGAGCTGAACAGCCCCGCCCAGGGGGCGGTCCCTCCGGACATTACCCTCCCACCTGCAGTCAGCAGACCTGAGTTTTTTTTCTGCCTAGCAGAAGAAGACATGGCTCTCTCAGGAGCCAGTCTCCTGGAAGATTTTACGTTAATAAAATTCCCAAAGGAATAAAATTGTATTTTATTTTTGAAACCTTCAATCAACTGTCGGCTGTGCAACAGGTTGGGTACACTAGTATCCTCGTAGTCTTCCCTGTCCGACCATCGAGCGTGCTGATCCTCTCCTTGTGTGCGTGAGACTCAGTTCACGACATACCCCAGGGGTGGCCGGGTTGCATTCATGCGCCCGCGGTCCTCTCAAGATTGAACAGTACCTACTGTATCTTTTGCGGTGGACCGGGCCGACAGCTACGCAGTACGACTCTGTGATAGGTCTGTCTGAAACAAGCCAGTGGGTCCCTCTAGGGACGGGTAAGTAGTCTCTCCTGCTGCAAGGTGAGTACATACTGGCTGTGTTTCTGTGTGTGGGGGGGCTCTCCCTGTCTCCCCCCTGTTATGCTGCTCTCTGCACCCTGTACTGGTGCTGTGCTGTGGGCTGCTTGGGGGTCACTCTGGCCTGGTTGGGCGCTCATGTCTGTAGTGGGTTCTGGAGAGCGGGGCAGTTTTTTCTGGTGTGTGAGGTGATTATTGCGTGAGCCATTAGCGCGCATTAGAGCTTGCTGCGGCGCGAATCTCCTCACAATCTCCTCACAGATTCTTCACTCTCCTCAGGCTCACAGCGCGCTTCAGCAGGACTGAGCAGTCCTTAAGGGTTGGTGAGTCCTCCGGGTATCCCCTCCTCAGCGTAGCCAGTGGGTGGACTGTGTATATTCACTGTATAGTGTATAAGGTCTCAGAGGGTGGCGTTATGGAGTCTGATACACCTGCTCTCCACACTTGTCTGGGGCAACTGGAAGTGCTGCACAATTAAACATGTTCATATGTTTCCTGCACCTGCGGTCCTTATGGACCAGTTGTCAGCAGTTCTGGAATCATTCCTGTCAGAATGGAAGCGGTGTGCAAGCAAAAGGAGCTATAAGCCCCCTCCCCCCCACAAAAATCTCTAGTGAAGGAGTGCTCTGATTCAGATATGGGCCTAGCTACTATGCTCAGGACCCTAACTGAATATTTAATGTTCATGAACAGGACATTCCCTTGTGAGGAAGACTCCAGTTCTGTGTCGGTGAATGACAGGGCGCTTGTAAGTGAACTCATTGTTGATGTGAGGAACACTCCCAAGCTGGAATTGCTGTGGCTGAGGTACCTCAGGTGGACGCTGTTTCCCTTGGTTCTTTCAAGCCTTTTCTTTTACACAGCTTCCTCACTGTTTTCCTCGCACGCTACAAGAGCAGCATGGATGATACCGTGGTACAGCATGGTGGGGGGGAGGACTTTATTCATTTATGTCTCTAGTCCCTGTGAGCCTTCTGTGTGATATCCTGAGGCAACATTTCCCGCCATTTCCTGGGGAACGCTTTGAGCTCTGACAGACACACGGTCTGAGGGTCAGAGGTTACCTGCATGCTGCTTCGGCAGCACAGTCAAGCAGGTTGGAATGATGCAGAGAAGATTTATGCGCCTCTGCGTCATAATTTAAACTCATCCTATACCTCTACACTGCATACATTCACAGTGTATGTATGTATTATTGGTCTCTGTGTTCTGCGTGGGTGTCCCCCCACGTTCCAATGCTGTTTCAGTGCCATACATGATATAAACGTACAAAATATGTTTATGCACGACTCCAGATACATTCACAGTATATGTATGTATTATACTCTCTGGGTCGGTGCATGTTTCCGCCGGGGGCTCCGGTGTCCTCCCGCGCTCTTATGGTATGTACGCTTCGGCTCTCTGCACAGTATAGACATCTTCTATATGTTTATTGCACATACTATACATGTTTTTCAGTATGGGTATACTGTTTGCGTGGGGTTCCTCCGGGTACTCCGATTTCCCCCCAAGCTCCAATGGAAATGCACAGCATAAACATGTGCAATAGGGTTATTCACATGCTATCATTCCTACACGGTATCTGTGTGCTGTCTGCGTGGAGTTCTTCCGGGTGTTCCGGTTTCCTCCCACGCGCTGACGGTATGTGCACCTTTGGCCTTCTGCACAGTTGAACATGTTCAATGTTGATCACGCATGCTATAATACCTAGACGGTATGTGTAGGCAGTCTGTGTGGTTTTCCTCCGGGTACTCCGGTTCCCTCCCACACTCCATTGGTATGGGCGCTTCGGCGCTATGCACAGTCTAAATTTGTGCGATTGGATATCCACATACTAACATACCTACCCGGTATGTCTGCGTGGGTTTCCGCCCACGCTACATGACATGCATGCCTTTGGTGCAATACACGATGTAAACATACACATTATGTTTATACACTACACTAAATACATTCACAGTAGTTGTAGGTATTGCATTCTCTGAGTATGCGTGGGGTACTAAGGTTCCTCCCACGCGCCTTTGGTGCTATGCACACATGGGCTTGTGCAAAATGTTTAGCACACACTCTATAATACCTACACGGTATGCGTATGCAGTCTGCATGGGTTTCATCCGGGTGCTCGGGTTTCTCCCCTGCGTTCCAATGGTGTGCGCATTTTCAGCGCTATGCACAGTATAAACATGTGCAATTTGTTTATTCGCGGGCTAACACACCTACACGGTTGTGTACGCAATCTGCGTGGCTGGTTTACGTCCAAGCCCCGATGATGTGCGCGCGCCTTCGTCGCTGGCACAGTATAAACGTGTTTTATTAGGTTTGTCCTCACATACTAAACTACATACGCCGTATGTGGTGGTATTATGCTCTTTGTGGCTGGGTGGGTTTCCTCCTACACTCTATTTGCGCATTTGACGCAATACATAGTATAAACTATGTGTTTGTACAATCAGCACTTATCCATGGGTAGCTGCTGGATGGAGCATTGTCACAAGGATCCCTGGTTTCAGGGGTACCACTTTCCACCTGCTTTCAGTGGTGGTCAGAAGCGCTGGCTTGGACTGTGTTCGCCAGGCTGAGGTTAGTGGCTGCGTCTCTGGCATTTTTTTGTAGCTCAATGACTGGGCAAAAGCCTCTGCTTCATCCATCAGTCTAGCAGGTGCACTGCAACTGTTTTAGCCTTTAGGGTCACTGTGCCCAGGGTGGGTTTGCGCCACCTGTGGAGGCTGAGGTACTGGTCCTCTGACCGAGTTTCTAGGGAAGCTCCGTAAAGTTGCCTTTATTGGCCAACAGTTGAGGCACCCTGTACACCGGGGCCTCCCTTCTCCGATACATTGCGGAGTCTCTTTGGGATTTTCATACATCTCGCTGCAAGACGGTCCTGTCGGCCGTGTGCATTGCAAGGGAAGGGTCCTTGCATCCGGAGGTGTTTCCACCTCCTTTACCGGAGGTGGGGCACCGCAAGTGGACCTTGTGGCCTCTCGACTCACTCGCAAGGTGGCAAGATCGTGGTCAGGTCCAGGGACCCCTGGGCGGACGCGTTGGAAGCCCATGGAAGCATTATCGCCCGATATATGTTTACCTTCCGCTACTGTTGTTGCCTCGCCGGCTTCGCAGAGTAGGGGCTGAAGCCATTCCGGTGATCCTCATTGCTCCGGAATGGCGACATTGTAACGCCGATCTATTTCGGCTAGTCGCAGACGTTCCTGGCGACTGCCTATTGGGGTGGACCTTCTGTCTCATGATCCCATACTTCATCCTGCTTTACAGTCCTTGGCTTTATTGGCATGGCTGTTTAAAGCCAGGTGCTGAAGGACCGAGTTCTCTCGTATTCGGTCATCTCTTCTATGTTGTTGACACAGGAATCTTCCTCCAGAAAAAGATCTCACCGTACCTGGAAGGCTTACATCGCTATGTGCAAGGAACTTGAGTGGTGTCCTCGGATGTTGCTGTTCTTACAGCGTGGTGTGACCCAAAAGCTGGCCTTGCATACCTTTTTTGAGGGTCGGATTTTGGCCCGGACTGTCTTTTTCAACGATCGCTACCGGGCCATTCCTTGATAGCACCTTTTGTGCAGGGGGTTCGCCATGTGATTTCCCCCCCCCCCCCCCTGTCAAGCCTCCTCTCCCTACTTGGGATCTGCATTTGATGCATCTCGGTTCTCCAAGAACATCCCTTTGAGAATATCAGAGAGATTCCTCTCTTGACCTTGTCCCGGAAGGTGGCCTTGGTGGCCATTGCTTCGGTTAGACGGGTGTCTGAGTTGGCGGCCTTGTCCTGCAAGTCGTGCGCCCACGACCGTCCTTTTTCAAAAGATGGTCTCGGCTTTTCACCTTAAGAAGGACATTGTTCTTCTATCCTTGTGTCCTCACCCATCGCATCCCTGAGAGTTTGCGTCTGCCACCGTCTCTAGGTGGATCAGGCAGACCGTCATACGGGCCTATGCCCTTAAGGGGCGGGCGCTTCCCTTTCCGGTTGCGGCGCATTCCACCAAGGCAATTGGTGCTTCCTGGACCTTCCGACATTAAACGTCGGTTGCACAAGTGTGTAAGGCGACGACCTGGTCGTCCGTTTATACCTTTTCAAGATTATATAAGGTTGATGTGGCTGCATCTTCGGATGCTCCCTTCGGCCGCAAAGCATTGCAGGCCACTGTTTAATGTTGAGGGGAGAAGCACAAAAGCGCCACTCTAAGTGCAGTATTAACAATAAAATGTAATGTTAAAAAGAGGGGGGGGGGAGCATATATGTACTCACAAACGTGAAGTTAAAATAAGCATGTGGATAAAATCAAAGTCTTATCTGTAGGAAGGGATGGTACAAGCCAGATGATGCTGGTGGAAGCCGATATATTCCAACACCGCACTTCCACTGATGCAAAGGAAGGTGAGATGAGGGGAATCAACAGCGGGCGATGGATGTTGCTGCAAACCGTGACTCGCGGACGACTTCCGGGTAAGTTGCTGGCCGAACCTTGCGGTGAGCATCCGGGTTGTTGAAGGACCAATAGAATCCGTATGGCTGGGAACCAATGGGTGTCCATACGGATTCTATTGGTCAACAACCCGGATGCTCACCGCAAGGTGCTTATTTTAACTTCACGTTTTGTGAGTACATGTATGCTCCCCCCCCCCCCTTTTTAACATTAAATTTTATTGTTAATACTGCACTTAGAGTGGCGCTTTTGTGCTTCTCCCCTCAGCTTTTCCAGGATTTGCTTTTCATCTTCACTGGGCTGCCTTCTACGTGTTTTAAGATGGACTAAAAAAGGACTTTTATAGTCTTATGTGAATTTTTTGTTTAATTCTTTATTAAACGCCCCCTTTTAATTAGTTTCCCCCAATTTTTATTTTTAGTTTTTACATTGTCTTCAACACCAGCGCCAACTTTTTCCTATATGCACTGTTTAATGTTGCAACTCCTCCGTTGAGGAGCTCTGCTTGTTTGGAGTGAAGTTTTGGTTGTTCCTTTACTACTGCTCCCACCCTTCTGATACTGTTTTGGGACGTCCCACACGTTTACAGTATCCAGCTGTGTCAGTCCATGGACGGTAAGAGAAAATAGGATTTTTGTACTCACCGTAAAAAATATTTTCTCTTATCGTCCATGGACCGACGCAGCTCTCATACTGATTACATGTGGGTATATGTCCCTGCTCGCAGGAGAAGACCTAGGCAGAATGTTAGAGGTTAAAACATTCTAGAACAAGCCAGAGCTGAACAGCCCCGCCCAGGGGGGCGGTCCCTCCGGACATTACCCTTCCACCTGCAGCTAATCAGCCTCAGTTTTTTTCTGCCTAGCAGAAGGAGAAGACGTGGCTCTCAGGAGCCAGTCTCCTGGAAGATTTTACTTTTGATTTTTATTCCTTTGGGAATTTTATTATTTTATTTCTGAGACCTTCAATCAACTGTCGGCTGGGCAACAGGTTGGGTACACTAGTATCCTCGTAGTCTTCCCTGTCCGACCATCGAGCGTGCTGATCCTCGCCTTGCGTGCGTGAGACTCAGTTCACGACATACCCCATGGCTCCAGGGGTGGCCGGGTTGCTTTCATGCTCCCGCGGTCCTCTCAAGATTGAACAGTACTTGACTGACTGTATCTCTCGCGGTGGACCGGGCCGACAGCTACGCAGTACGACTCTGTGATAGGTCTGTCTGAAACAAGCCAGTGAGTCCCTGAAAGGGACGGGTAAGTAGTCTCTCCTACTGCAGGTGAGTACATGCTGGCTGTGTTTCTGTGTGTGGGGGTTTCTCCCTGTCCCCCCCCCCCTGTTATGCTGCTCTCTGCACCCTGTACTGGTGCTGTGCTGTGGGGTGTTTGGGGGTCACTCTGGCCTGGTTGGGCGCTCATGTCTGCAGTTTTTTCTGGTGTGTGAGGTGATTATTGCGTGCGCCATTGGCGCTGTTTGAGGTGGTTATTGCGTGCGCCATTGGCGCGCATTAGAGCTTTGAATTTTGCGCTCGGCGGCCATCTTGGCGTTCAGTGGCACAGTTATAGCTGCGGACGGCGGCCATTTTCTAGTGGCCGCCGCGCATTTATTTCTGGCGGCGGCGCGAATCCCCTCACAATCTCCTCACAGACTGAGCTGTCCTTAAGGGTTGGTGGGTCCTCCCGGGTATCCCCTCCTCAGCGTAGCCAGTGGGTGGACTGTATATTCACTGCATAGTGTATAAGGTCTCAGAGGGTGGCGTTATGGAGTCTGATACACCTGCTCTCCACATTGCCTGGGGCAACTGGCAGTGCTGTACAGTTAAACATGTTCATATGTTTCCTGCACCTGCGGTCCTTATGGACCAGTTGTCAGCAGTCCTGGAATCATTCCTGTCAGAATGGAAGCGGTGTGCGAGCAAAAGGAGCTATAAGCCCCCTCCCCCCACAAAAATCTTTAGTGAAGGAGTGCTCTGAGTCAGATATGGGCCTAGCTACTATGCTCAGGACCCGATCTCTGAATATTTAATGTTTATGAACAGGACATTCCCTTGTGAGGAAGACTCCAGTTCTGTGTCAGTGAATGACAGGGCGCTTGTAAGTGATCTCATTGATGATGTGAGAATCACACTCAGGCTGAAATTGCTGTGACAAGCTTTTCTTTTACACAGTTTCCTCAGTTTTCCTCACACGCTGCCTCAAGAGCAGCATGGATGAGGGAGGACTTTATTCATTTATGTCTCTAATCCCTGTGAGCCTTGTGTGTGATACCTGAGGTAACGTTTCCCGCCATTTCCTGGGGAATGATTTGAGCTCTGACAGACACACGGTCTGAGGATCAGAGGTTACCTGAATGCTGCTTCAGCAGCACAGTCAAGCAGGTTGGAATGATACAGAGAAGATTATGCGCCTCTGCGCCATAATTTAAACTCATCCTATACCTCTACACTGCATACATTCACAGTGTATGTATGTGTTATTGGTCTCTGTGTCTGCGTGGCTGTCCCCACGTTCCAATGCTGTGTTTCAGTGCCATACATGATATAAACGTACAAAATATGTTTATGCACGACTCCAGATACATTCACAGTATATGTATGTATCATACTCTCTGGGCTGGCGGGGGCTCCGGTGTCCTCCCGCACTCTAATGGTATGTGCGCTTCGGCTCTCTGCACAGTATAGACATGTTCAATATGTTTATTGCACATATTATACATGTTTACAGTATGGGTATACTGTTTGCGTGGGGTTCCTCCGGGTACTCCGGTTTCCCCCCACGCTCCAATGGAAATGCACAGCATAAACATGTGCAATATTATGTTGATTCACATGCTATCATTCCTACACGGTATCTGTGTGCTGTCTGCGTGGAGTTGTACCGAGTGGGCGCTTCGGCGCTATGCACAGTCTAAATTTGTGCGATTGGACCTACCCGGTATGTCTTTGCAGTCTGCGTGGGTTTCCGCCCACGCTACATGACATGCATGCCTTTGGTGCAATACACGATGTAAACATACACATTATGTTTATACACTACACTAAATACATTCACAGTAGTTGTAGGTATTGCATTCTCTGAGTATGCGTGGGGTACTTCGGTTCCTCGCACGCGCCAACGGTGTGCGCCCCTTCGGTGCTTTGCACACATGAGCTTGTGCAAAAGGTTTAGCGCACACACACTATAATACCTACACGGTATGCGGATGCAGTCTGCATGGGTTTCTGCCCATGCTACATGACATGCATGCCTTTGGTGCAATACACGGTGTAAACATACACATTATGTCTATACACTACACTAAATACATTTACAGTAGTTGTAGGTATTGCATTCTCTGAGTATGCGTGGGGTACTTCGGTTCCTCCCACGCGCCAACAGTGTGCGCGCCTTCGGTGCTATGCACACATGGGCTTGTGCAAAATGTTTAGCACACATACTATAATACCATACACGGTATGCGTATGCAGTCTGCATGGGGTTCATCCGGGTGCTCAGGTTTCTCCCCTGCGTTCCAATGGTGTGCGCATTCTCAGCGCTATGCACAGTATAAACATGTGCAATTTGTTTATTCGCAGGCTAACATACCTACACGGTTGTGTACGCAATCTGTGTGGCTGGTTTACGTCCAGGCCCCGATGATGTGCACGTCTTCGTCGCTGGCACAGTATATACGCGTTTAATAGGTTTATCCACAAATACTAAACTACATACGCCGTATGTGGTGGTATTATGCTCATTGTGGCTGCGTGGGTTTCCTCCCACACTCTCCATTTGTGCGTTTGACGCAATACATAGTATAAACTATGTGTTTGCACAATCAGCACCTATCCATGGGTAGCTGCTGGATGGAGCATTGTCACAAGGATCCCTGGTTTCAAGGGTATCACTTTCCACCTGCTTTCAGTGGTGATCAGAAGCGCTGGCTTGGACTGTGTTCGCCAGGCTGGGGTTGGCGTTGCGCCCGTTAGTGGCTGCGTCTCTGGCATTTTTTGTAGCTCAATGACTGGGCAAAAGCCTCTGCTTCATTCATCAGTCGTCTAGCAGGTGCACTACAACTGCTTTAGCCTTTAGGGTCTCTGTGCCCGGGGTGGGTTTGCGCCACCTGTGGAGGCTGAGGTACTAGTCCTCTGACCGAGTTTCTAGGGAAGTTCCGTCAAGTTGCCTTTATTGGCCAACATTTGAGGCACCCTGTACACTGGGGCCTCCCTTCTCCGATACATTGCGGAGTCTCTTTGGGATTTTCATACGTCTCGCTGCAAGACGGTCCTGTCGGCCGTGTGCATTGCAGGCGAAGGGTCCTTGCATCCGGAGGTGTTTCCACCTTCTTTACCGGAGGTGGGGCACCGGAAGTGGACCTTGTAGCCTCTCGACTCACTCGCAAGGTGGCAAGATCGTGGTCAGGTCCAGGGACCCCTGGGCAGATGCGTTAGACGTGTTGGAAGCCTGTGGGGGCAGTATCGCCTGATATATGCTTACCCTCTGCTACTGTTGTTGCCTCGCCGGCTTTGCAGAGCATACTTCATCCTGCTTTACAGTCCTTGGCTTTAATGGCATGGCTGTTTAAAGCCAGGTGCTAAAGGACCGAGTTCTCTCGTATTCGGTCATCTCTTCTATGTTGTTGACACGGGAATCTTCCTCCAGAAAGATATCTCACCGTACCTGGAAGGCTTACATCGCTATGTGCGAGGAACTTGAGTGGCATCCTCGGATGTTTTCCGTTCCCAGGATTTTGCTGTTCTTACAGCGTGGTGGGACCCAAAAGCTGGCCTTGCATACCTTTTTTTTTTTTTTTTTTTTTTTTTTGAGGGTCGGATTTCGGCCCGGATTTCGGCCCGGACTGTCTTTTTCAACGACCGCTGCCGGGCCATTCCTTGATTAGCACCTTTTGGGCAGGGGGTTCGCCATGTGGTCCCCCCTGTCAAGCCTCCTCTCCCTACTTGGGATCTGATTTTGATGCATCTCGGTTCTCCAAGAACATCCCTTTGAGAATATCAGAGAGATTCCTCTCTTGACCTTGTCCCGGAAGTTGGCCTTATTGGCCATTGCTTCGGTTAGACGGGTGTCTGAGTTGGCAGCCTTGTCTGGCAAGTCTCCTTACTTGGTCCTCCATAAGGATATGTTGGTGTTGCGCCCACGACCATCCTTCTTTTCTAAGGATGGTCTTGGCCTTTCACCTTATGAAGGACATTGTTCTTCCGTCCTTGTGTCCTCACCCATCGCTTCCCTGAGAGTTTGCGCTTCATACATTAAGATGGGTACAAGCCTTACGAGTGTACCTGTCTGCTACTGTTTCCATTCGGAAATCTGTGTCTGGTCCAAAACAGGGCCGAGCGGTGTCGTCTGCCACCGTCTTTAGGTGGATCAGGCAGACCGTCATACACGCCTATGCCCTTAAGGGGCGGGCGCCTCCCTTTCCGGTTGCGGCGCATTCCACCAAGGCAATTGGTGCTTCCCGGGCCTTCCGACATCAAGCGTCGGTTGCACAAGTGTGCAAGGCGACGACCTGGTCGTCCGTTCATATCTTTTCAAAGTTCTACAAGGTTGATGTGGCTGTATCTTCGGATGCTTCCTTCGGCCGCAAAGTGTTGCAACTCCTCCGTTGAGGGGCTCTGCTGGTTTGGAGTGAAGTTTTGGTTGTTCCTTACTTTTTTTGCTCCCACCCTTTTCTAATACTGCTTTGGGACGTCCCACATGTAATCAGTATGAGAGCTGCGTCGGTCCATGGACGATAAGAGAAAATAGGATTTTTGTACTCACCGTAAAATCTGTTTCTCTGACGTCCATGGACCGACGCAGCACCCACCCTTCCTTTTAAGTTTGTACTGCTTTGTTACGAACTGAGGCTGATTAGCTGCAGGTGGAAGGGTAATGTCCGGAGGGACCACCCCCCTGGGCGGGGCTGTTCAGCTCTGGCTTGTTCTAGAATGTTTTAACCTCTAACATTCTGCCTAGGTCTTCTCCTGCGAGCAGGGACATATACCCACATGTAATCAGTATGAGAGCTGCGTCGGTCCATGGACGTCAGAGAAACGGATTTTACGGTGAGTACAAAAATCCTATTTTTCTGACGTCCATGGACTGACAGCACCCACCCTTCCTTTTTAAGGTTTGTACTGCTTTGTTATGCATGATTCGCGCCGCAGCAAGCTCTAATGCGCGCTAATGGCGCACGCAATAATCACCTCACACACCAGAAAAAACTGCCCCTCTCTCCAGAACCCATATTGTAATTGGATGTTATTAAAAATTACCTTTCTCTTATCCATGGACTGACACGGTGTCTCTTTACACGTGGGTTATGTCCCTGCTTGCAGGAGAAGACCTAGGCAGAATGTGAAATGTTCTACATACATTCTAAAAGCCAGAGCTGAACAGCCCCACCCAGGGGGCGGTCCCTCCGGACATAACCCTCCCACTACAGTCAGCAGACTTCAGTTTTTTTCTGCCTAGCAGAAGGAGAAGACGTGGCTCTCTCAGGAGCCAGTCTCCTGACCTATTTTTATTCCTTTTCTGGAATCCTTTTTTATTTTATTTTTGAGAATCTTCTATCAACTGTCGGCTGGGCAACAGGTTGGGTACAAGATATCCTCGTAGTCTTCCCTGTCCGACCATCGAGCGTGCTGATCCTCGCCTTGTGTGCGTGAGACTCAGTTCACGACAGGCCCCATGACTCCAGGGGTGGCCGGGTTTGCTTTCATGCTCCCACGGTCCTCTCAAGACTGAACAGTTCCTGACGGACTGTATCTTTCGCGGTGGACCGGGCCGACAGCTACTCAGTACTGCACTGTGATAGTCCTGTCAGAAACACACCAGTGGGTCCCTCAGGGGACGGTTAAGTAGTCTCTCCTGCCTGCAGGTGAGTACAAAAAGCTGTGTGTTTCTCTGTGGGGGATTTTCCCTGTCTCCCCCTGTATTTCATTGTCACTCTCTGTCACCATTGCTGGCGCTGTGCTGTGTGGGGTGCCTGGGGGTCACACTGTTCTTGGAGGGGCTAATGCTGGTCTGCAGATATGCTTGGGGCCTTTTTTTGTGTGTTTTGGGGCCTGAGCGCCGAGTGGCGCTGTGTGTGTGTGTGTGTGTGCTGTTTTTTCACTTTTGCTGAGTCATGGCGGCCATCTTGCCGCGGATCACCTCAGTGAAGTGCGGGGGCCATTTTCTTGTAGCCCGCGCGCTCTTCAGCACTAGTTTTGGCCTCTAGTGCTGCTGTAACAGCGTGAATCTCCTCACAATCTCCTCACAGCTCACCAGCGCGGTACAGACAGCGGAACTGAGCGGTCCCTGGTCCGGTTTGGTGAGTCCCCTGGGCGCCCCCTCCTCAGTCAGCACAGCCTGTGGGTGGACTTTTTATCTGAGGAGTCTCAGAGGGGGGCAATATGGAGTCTCTGTCACCAGCTTCCCCTAAATGTCAGTGGACAACAGGCAGTGCTTCAGCACCTGCGGTCCCTAGGGACCAGTTGTGGGCAGTCCTGGAATCATTTCTGACCAGGATGGGAGCTGTGTGCAAGCGAGCAAAAAAGCGCCCTCTCCCCACTTTACTTCATGAGGGCAGTGCGCTGATTCAGATATGGGCCTAGCCACTACCGCTCAGGACCCTAGTTCTGAATGTATTGGATGGTTTTGAACAGGACATTCCTTATGAGGAAAACTCCAGTTCTGAGTCAGTAAATGACAGGGCGCTTGTGTGTCTACTTATGACTGCGGTGAGGGACACTCTCAAGCTAAAATGCTGCGGATGCAGAACCTCGGGCGGATACAGTCTCCTTTTGGTTCGTTTAAGGCCAGGCCTTCTAAAGAGGTTTTTCCATATGTACTTGCTTTGACCAGCTCATTGATAAGGTCTGGGAAAAGCCGCAGAAGAATTTTTATTTTTTTAATTTTATGGTCCGGCGGCGTTTGTCTATCAGATACCCCTTGAAGATGCCCTACTTAAAAAGTGGGCTTCTCCCCCAGGGTCGACCCTCCAGTCGCCCGGTTGAACAAGGCCATCACTCTCCCGATGGAGGGGACTCCTGCATTTGAGGACCCCACTGACAGGAGGTCAGAAGTGGTGAGCAGAGCCATGTTTGCCTTGTTGGGATCCGCCCTACGGCCTGTGGTAGCGGCGACCCTTGTGTCTTAAACACTTACAGGTTGGGCAAAAATGTTGCACCTAGCTGTACAGGAGCATAATCTTCCTCCAGACACAGTTGCTCTGACCCACCAACTGGTTCAGGGCCTGGTTTATGTGTGCGACGCCACGTTGGATGCGGCCCCTTTAATATCCAGGGCCTCTGTCTCGGCGGTGGTATTGCGTTGTCTTATCTGGTTGAAGTGCTGGTCTGCTGACCTAGCCTTAGGAAGCTCCTGACGGATCTACCATTTAAAGGTGGTAGACCTTTCGGTGCTGCTCTGGATGACATCGTCATGGATGTCATGGGAGGTAAAAGCACTCTTCTTCCTTAGACTAGCAAGGGTGAGGAGGCCCGCCGCAAACAGGGGCCTTCCTTTCCAGCAAAACGGGTTTTTTTTCGTCAGTCAGTCCACGGGTAGGTCCTCTCAGACTGACGGCAGTGCGGCTGGTGGGCACAAGTGCCCCTGGGTGCGTAAGCCAAACAAGCGGCTCCCAAGCCCGCCTCCGCATGAAGTCTTGCCTCCGCCCGACTCTGGGGTGGGGGGACGACTTTGCAGGTCACGAATCGGTGGTCCTCCCGAATCTCCGACTGGTGGGTGTGCGAGGTGGTCACCTCAGGATACAGGATAGTATTCCGATCCTGGCCTCCAGACAGATTCTTTCCCTCGAATCTTCCTCTCCTTCCTACCTGTCGGGCAGCCCTCTTGGGGGCTGTACAGGATTTGATCAGGTCCGGAGTGATTGTGCCGGTTCCGTCACAGGAGAGTTTTCAGGGATTCTACTCGAATCTGTTTGTCGTCCCAAAAATAGGACTTGGGTTCGACCTATCCTGGACCTCAAGGCCCTGAATGCCTTCGAGAAGGTGCAGAAATTCCACATGGAATCCATTTGCACGGTGATCGCTACACTCCACCAAAGGGATTTTCTTCTGGCGTCCTTGGACTTCAAGGACGCCTACTTGCATGTTCCGATCTGCGCAAGTCACCAGAAGTTTCTGCGCTTGCGATCTGCGAAGTCCACTATCGATTGTGGCTCTTCCTTTCGGCCTAGCCTCGGCACCAAGGGTGTTCACCAAGGTGCTTGCTCCGGTTCTAGCCTTCTGTTACAGCGAGGTATTGCTGTCGTGGGCTATCTGGACGATCTTCTGCTAAGAGCAGAAAGTGGCTCAGACTTAGAGGAAAGGTGACTATTGTCAATTAGACCCTCAGGGACTTCGGGTGGTTCCTGAACATTCAGGAGTCAGTCCTGGTCCCGAGTGTCTGGAGTATCTAGTTCTGATTCTGGACTCCTTGGAGGCAAAGGTATCCTACCTCTGGAGAAGTTGCTGACACTTCAGTCTGCGGTGCGGGTGCTGACATCCCGAAAATGGTTGTCAATCCGTTTTTGGCATGAGAGTCCCGGGACTCGTGGTGGCCTCCTTCGCGGCCGTTCCGTATGCCCAATCACACACCAGGGCATTGCAGAAGGAGATCTTGTCCACCTGGGACAAATCCCCGTTGTCCTTGGATCTTCAGATCCAGGTGATTCACCTGGTCAGGGCGCCCCTGACATGGTGGTTGAGATCCTCGGCTCTTCGGTCCGGAAAGTCGTTCCCATCCAATGGACGGTACTCACGACGGACACCAGCCTGACGGGCTGGGGTGGAGTCTGGGGAGTCCTGTCGGCTCAAGGCCTTGGACTCCGGACGAGCCCGTTTACCAATCACTGTTCTGGAAATAAGGGTCATCGGACTGTGTCTCTCCTCAGGTCGGAGAGAGTACGGGGTCGCTCCATCAGGAGCTAGTTGGACAACGCCACGGCGGTGGCGTATGTAAACCATCAAGGGGGGACTCGGAGCTCAGCTGCGGCTTCCGAGGTAGTCCGTATCCTGAAGTGGGCCGGAAGAAACGTGCCGGCTCTGTAGGCCATTTACATTCTGGGCATAGACAATGGGCAGGCAGACTATCTGAGTCGCCAATCGCCAGACGCCGGACCAAGAAGAGTGGTCCTTGAATATTTCAACTCCTTTGCCGACGGTGGAGCACGCCGGATGTGGACCTGATGGCCTCTCGACTCAATCGCAAGGGTCGAGGTTGTGGCCAGATCCAGGGATCCTTGGGCGATGCCTCGGATGCGTTGGTGGCCCCATAGGGTCCTTATCGCCTGATATACACTCCGGTAATCCTAATTGTTCCGGATTGGCCTCAGCATCACTGGTACGCTGATCTGGTACGTCTCGTCACGGACGTTCCCTGCCGGTTGCCGATGAGGGAGGACCTTCAGTCTCAAGGTCCTATGTTTCATCCGGCTTACAGTCTCTGGCTTTAACGGCAGGGCTGTTGAAAGCCAGGTGTTGAGGGACCGAGGTCTCTCGGACTCGGTCATTTTGACCATGTTAAGGACACGGAAGTCTTCCTCCAGGCAGATCTATCACCGTGCCTGGAAAGCTTATATCGCCATATGCGAAGCGCTGGACTGGCGTCCTCGGACGTATTCCGTCCCCAGAATCCTGTGTCCTCTGCAGTGTGGAGTGACCCAAAAGCTTGCTTTGAGTACCATCAAGGATCAGATTTCGGCCTTGGCCGTCTTCTTTCAGCGACCTCTAGCGGGTCATTTCTTGGTTAGCACCTTGTGTTGGGGGTTCGCCATGTGCTCCCTCCTGTCAAGCCTCCTCTCCCACCGTGGGATCTGAATTTGGTGCTCTCGGTCCTCCAGGAACCTCCTTTTGGGACTATCCGGGATATTCCCCTCTTGTCTTGTCTCAGAAGGTGGCCTTTTAGTGGCAATCACTTCTGTTTGACGGGTGTCTGAGTTGGCGGCTTTGTCCTGCAAGTCGCCATATTTAGTCATCCATAAGGATAAGGCGGTGTTGCATCCGTGACCTTCCTTTTTGCCAAAGGTGGTGTCGACCTTTCACCTACATGAGGACATTGTCCTCCCGTCCTTGTGTCCTCACCCATCGCATCCCAGAGAGTTTGCGCTGCACATATTGGATGTGGTACAAGCCTTACGGGTGTACCTGTCTGCTACTGCTTCTATTCGGAAATCCGACTCACTATTTGTGGCTGTCTCTGGGCCAAAACAGGGCCAAGCGGTTTCGTCTGCCACCATTTCTAGGTGGATCAGACAAACCGTCATTCAAGCTTATGCTCTCAAGGGGCGGGCGCCTCCCTTTCCGGTTACGGCGCATTCCACCAGGGCAATTGGTGCTTCCTGGGTTTTCCGACATCAAGCGTCGGTTGCGCAAGCGTGCAAGGCGGCGACCTGGTCGTCTGTTCATGCCTATTAAGTTTTATAAGGTTAATGTGGCTGCATCTCTGGATGCTTCCTTCGGCCGCAGGGTGCTGCAGGCCGCTGTTTAAAGTTGCGACTCCTCCGTTGAGGAGCTCTGCCTTCTTGGAGTGAAGTTTTTGGTTTTTCCATTTATACTGCTCCCATCCCTCTTGACACTGCTTTGGGACATCCCACGTGTAAATAGACACCGTGTCAGTCCATGGATGATAAGAGAAAATAGGATTTTTTGTACTCACCGTAAAATCCTTTTCTCTGACATCCATGGACTGACACGGCACCCACCCTTCCTTTTTAAGTTTGTACTGCTTTGTTACGAACTGAAGTCTGCTGACTGTAGTGGGAGGGTTATGTCCGGAGGGACCGCCCCTGGGTGGGGCTGTTCAGCTCTGGCTTTTAGAATGTATGTATAACATCTCACATTCTGCCTAGGTCTTCTCCTGCAGGCAGGGACATAACCCACGTGTAAAGAGACACCGTGTCAGTCCATGGATGTCAGAGAAAAGGATTTTACGGTGAGTACAAAAAATCCTATTTTTCAATCTGTAGATTTCTGTGAAATGCAATATGGCTACCTGGAGATGTTCTATACACAGGTGTATGTACAGAACTTCCCCCAGATATGCAATTTCCTGCTCGTGTGATTGGCTCACAGATTTTCCCAGATGTCTGCACTAAGATTCAAGTCAAATTTCAGGCATCCCCTGCAACAAAAATCAAATTTTTGGTAAGATACTCTAAATAGGAAATCGCATCTAAAGGGATGCAGGTCCTGCAATTTTCCTTTATCGGTGCTTTCCAGGTACAGCAGCTGATTGATAATTATGAAGCCACTACCATTAGACTCATATGTGCACGTTGACACAGAGAAACACACAGGGATTTCTTCAGAATAACAAAAGTTAGGAATCTGCAACAAAGTTTAAAATCCTTGTAATGTACACAGATCACCCAGAGGGTAATGTTTTTTTACCAAGAAATTATAATTATAACTCTTGGGCAGGCCATAGACCGTGCAAATTTCTTTCCTGCAGCCACGATTTGCAGGAAAGAAATTTGCACGATTCCTCCATCAACACAGACTGTGCTGACAGGGGAATACTTCCTGCCGAGCCATTGTCTGCAGTAATTATTGCTAGCTACTTTTAGTAGCCACTAGCGATGATCACAAGTGAATCTGGCAGGCTGGTTGTACCCAAGTTGATTAACTTGGTACATTCAGCCTGCCCACACAGTTTAAATCTTGGCCCGTTCCTGCTGAACTTGCAGAGATTCTAACAGTTTATGGCTGGCCATGTGTTGATTATGAAGAACAAAGCAATGCTCATTAAAGCGCCTAGAGCATTTTATAATTGGTTTTCCTTGTGTTTTATGAAGTGTTGACTCCCTTTTCTCTTGCGCACTTTGGAATGCTCGCTCTGTCTGTAACAAACTCGCCGCCCTCCACGATCTCTTTACCGCTAACTCATTTAATCTACTCGCCATTACCGAAACCTGGCTTCACGAATCCAACACTGCATCTTCTGCTGCTCTATCCCACGGTGGTCTTCTTTGGACTCACTCCCCCAGATCTAGCGGACACAAAGGAGGGGATGTTGGAATCCTTTTAGCCCCACATAGCACCTTTTAGGTACTTCCCCCACCTCCCTCTGTCACTCTCCTCATTTTAGGTACATTGCATTCGTCTCTTCTCCCCAGTTTCTCTAAGGATAGCTGTGAACTATCGGCCCCCCGGTCCAGTATCATCCTTTCTTGATGACTTCTCTGCCTGGCTACCCTACTTTCTCTCTTTTGAAATCCCCACAATCATTCTTGGCGACTTCAACATCCCTACTAATACTCCTGCGACTTCTCAGTCTAACCTCTTCTATTGACCTGAATCAATGGATACATGCGCCTACTCACTCCGAAGGCAATACCCTTGACCTTGTCTTTTCCCACCTATGCACTCCATGCAACCTCTCCAACTATCCTTGCCCCCTCTCTGATCACCACCTTATTAATTTCACTCTCTCCCTCTCCTCCCCGTCCAAACGCCTAACGGTTACTCGTAGAAACCTTCACCATATCAACCCTTCTCTTCTATACTCTGTGACTGACCACCTCTATGACAAAATCGCACCGCTGTCCTGCACCGACCTAGCCACTTCTGTCTACAACACTTCACGTCTAGCATCACTGGACAGACTGGCCCCCCTCACTACACGCAGAATAAGGCCCCGTTCCCTTCAACCCTGGCAAACAGATGATACTAGAAGTCTGAAAAAAACACAGCCGTGTTCTCGAGCGCCAGTGGCGTAAGACTACATCCCAGAAAGATTTCGTCCAGTATAAATCTGCCCTCCAAAAATAAAATTCCTGCCTCCTCCGCTGTCAAGCAGACCTATTTCATCACCCTCATTAAAAACGTATCCCGTCCCCGCCAATCATTTCAAACAGAAGATTGATACAATTCACGAGGAGATCTCTACTGTTCAGATACCCTCCATGCTATACACCTCATGCCCACAGGTACAATCATTACTTCCCTCTTTCAACCCCACCACTATAGACAAGGTTGCTAAATTACTTGCTAATGTCCATCTTGCCATCTGCGCTCTGGATCCTGTTCCCTCGCAAATGCTACGTTCATCCTCCTGGCTCTATTCTACACTCTCTAACCCACATCTTCAATCTCTCCCTCTCTTCTGGCATCTTCCCTAACTCTTTGAAACATGCCCTAGTCAGCCCCATACTTAAAAAGCCCACACTGGACCCATCCAATCTTGACAACCTACGCCCCATCTCCTTGCTCCCCTTTTTATCCAAACTCCTTGAACGTCTAGTCTACAACCGACTGAGCGTCCACTTTGCTGATAATAACCTTCTTGATCCCCTTCAGTCTGGATTTCGTCCTCAACATTCCACAGAAACTGCTCTCCTAAAACTAACAAGCGATATACAAACGGCCAAAACTAGGACACTATTCTGTACTCCTACTCCTGGACCTCTCTGCTGCCTTCGATACGGTTGACCACCCCCTCCTCCTCAAAAAACTCCACACCTTTGGTCTCTGTGACTTTACTCTTTGCTGGTTCTCTACCTACTTATCCAACCGCACCTTTAGTGTTACTTACAACTCTACTTCTTCCTCCTCCTCTTCCATTCTCTGTTGGGGTCCCCCAAGGTTCTGTTCTTGGACCTCTCCTATTTTCAATCTACCCCTCCTCCCTGGGTCAGCTGATAGCCTCCCACGGCTTCCAATACCATCTCTACGCTGACGACCGCAAATCTATTTCTCTACCCCTCAACTCACTCCATCATTCTCCTCACGTATCACTAATTTACTATCGGATATATCAGTTTGGATGTCACGCCACTTCCTCAAACTTAGTCTGTCCAAAACTGAAATTATTTTTCCTCCCCCACGTGCCTCTTCCCCTGATCTCTGTCAAAATCGATGGCACAACTATCAGCCCATCCCCACATGCCACAGTCCTAGGAGTAGTCCTGGACTCTGAACTCTCCTTTTAAGCCTCATGTCCAATCACTGTCCAAATCTTGCCGCCTCAACCTCCGCAACATCTCCAAAATACGCCCATTTCTAACCAATGACACCACAAAACTTAATTCACTCCCTGGTCATCTCTTGCCTCGATTACTGCAACTCCCTCCTCATTAGCTTACCTCTGCATACTCTAGCCCCCCTTCAGTCCATCATGAATGCTGCTGCCAGACTCCTCCACCTTACCAACCGCTCTGTCTCTGCTATTCTGTCAATCCCTCCACTGCCTTCCGCTCACCCAACGAATTTAAATTCAAAATGCTAACTGCCTACAAAGCTGTCTTCCCTCATGTAAAGCACTGCGCAAACTGTTGGCGCTATATAAATCCTATATTATAATAATAATAATAATATTATTATTAAGAATGCTTGATAAATGCCCATGAAAGTGTTGCTTTTCTAGGGGGAAGTGAAGCAGAGAAAATTATCAGTTTTTTGAGGTTAGGTTGTGGTGTGATGGCAGACATATTTTTGGGAATTCTCTACAAGATGGATTCCTATACTTTGATCTTTTTGACAATTGGCTGGGTCCAGCTCACTTTGCTAACACAAAATGCCTCTGCTCCTACCTGGCACTGTCCATATTACTGGTTGATGCTTTCCCTACACACAGAAGCAAATGGTGTTGCCACACAGCTGCTCTGTACAAATAAGTGTCTGGACCTGCTCGGTCCTAGTTCTCTATTTTTCTAGTGCTTTCTTGGATACAGGAACTTCCATTGGCTCTCCCCCAGTGCCCAGCTAACACTTTATAAATGCTTCACTAATGTACCATAAATGCCATCGGCGCTTTTAAGGTGTGGTTATTGAGCAATTACCATTTAAATGGTTGAAGGTGGCTGACAAGCGTTGATGCCTCATGAAAGCAACACACTGCTTAATTTTTAACACAACTGCTCCTGTGTGAAAAGCACTGTGTAGTACCAATGTAGTATTCATGGCAGGCATTGAAGGGCAGTATGAGGCTTTACCACTTAAGCCCCGGACCATTTGGTAGCTAAAGGACCAGAGGTGACTTAAGAATTTTGCACTGCGCTGCTTTAACTGTAAATTGTGCGGACATGCAATGTTGTACCGAAACAAAATTTGCGTCCTTTTCTTCCCACAAATAGAGCTTTCTTTTAATGGTATTTGATTGCCTCTGCGATTTTTATTTTTTGCGATATAAACGGAAAAAGACCGAAAATTTTGAAAAAAAATGATATTTTCTACTTTTTGTTATAAGAAAAATCGAATAAACTCAATTTTAGTCATACATTTAGGCCAAAATGTATTCAGCCACATGTCTTTAGTAAAAAAAAAGTCAATAAGCGTATATTTATCGGTTTGCGCAAAAGTTATAGCGTTTACAAACTAGGGTACATTTTCTGGAATTTACACAGCTTTTAATTTATGACTGCCTATCTCATTTCTTGAGGTGCTAAAATGACAGGGCAGTACAAAACCCCCCCAAATGACCCCATTTTAGAAAGTAGACACCCCAAGGAAATTGCTGAGAGGCATGTTGAGCCCATTGAATATTTTTTTTTTGTCCCAAGTGATTGAATAATGACAAAAAAAAAAAAAAAAATACAAAAAGTTGTCACTAAATGATATATTGCTCACACATGCCATGGTTATATGTGGAATTGCACCCCAAAATACATTCTGCTGCTTCTCCTGAGTACGGGGATACCACATGTGTGGGACTTTTTAGGAGCCTAGCCACGTACGGGACCCCGGAAACCAAGCACCGCCTCCAGGATTTCTAAGGGCGCAAATTTTTGATTTCACTCCTCACTACCTATCACAGTTTTGAAGGCCATAAAATGCCAAAATAGCACAAAACCCCCCCAAATGACCCCATTTTGGAAAGTAGACACCCCAAGCTGTTTGCTGAGAGGCATGGTGAGTATTTTACAGCTCTCATTTGTTTTTTGAAAATGAAGAAAGAACATTTTTTTTTTTTTCTTTTTTTTTTCAATTTTCAAAACTTTGTGACAAAAAGCGAGATCTGCAAAATACTCACAATACCTCTCAGCAAATAGCTTGGGGTGTCTACTTTCCAAAATGGGGTCATTTGGGGGGGTTTTGGGCCATCTGGGCATTCCATGGCCTCCGAAACTGTGATAGGCAGTGAGAAGTGAAATCAAAAATTGACACCCTTAGAAAGCCTGAAGGTGGTGCTTGGTTTTTGGGGTCCCGTACGCGGCTAGGCTCCCAAAAAGTCTCACACATGTGGTATCCCCGTACTCAGGAGAAGCAACAGAATGTATTTTGGGGTGTAATTCCACATATGCCCATGGCATGTTTGAGCAATATATCATTTAGTGCCAACTTTGTGCAAAAAAAAAAAAAAAATTGTATTTTTTCCGCAACTTGTGTCAACATATAAAATATTCCATGGACTCGACATGCCTCTCAGTATATAGCTTGGGGTGTCTACTTTCCAAAATTGGGTCATTTGGGGGGGTTTTGAACTGTTCTGGCATTTTATACACAACATTAGGAAGCTTACATCCACTCTTCTAACCACTTGAAGACAAAGCCCCTTTTGACACTTTTTGTTTACATGAAAACATATTTGTTTTTGCAAGAAAATTATGTTGAACCCCCAAACATTATATATATTTTCAAAGCAAAGGCCCTACAGATTAAAATGGTGGGTGTTGCATTTTTTTTTTCTACACAGTATTTGCGCAGCGATTTTTCAAACGCATTTTTTTGGGAAAAAATACACTTTTTTTTAATTTTAATGCACTAAAACGCACTATATTGCCCAAATGTTTGATGAAATAAAAAAGATGATCTTAGGCCGAGTACATAGATACCAAACATGACATGCTTTAAAATTTCGCACAAACGCGCATTGGCGACAAACTACATACATTTTTAAAAGCATTTACAGGTTACCCCGTTAGATTTACAGAGGAGGTCTACTGCTAAAATTACTGCCCTCGATCTGACCTTCGCGGTGATACCTCACATGCATGGTGCAATTGCTGTTTACATATGACGCCAGACCGACGCTTGCGTTCGCCATTGGGCAAGAGCAGGGCAGGACAGGGGTGCTTTTTTTTTTTATTATTAATTTTGCTTTTTTATTTCATTTTTAAACTGTTGCTTCCATATTTATTTATTTTTATCACTTTTATTATCTCAGGGAATGTAAATATCCCCTATGATAGCAATAGGTAATGACAGGTACTCTTTTTAAAAAAAAACTGGGGTCTATTGGACCCTAGATCTTTCCTCTGCCCTCAAAGCATCTGACCACACCAAGATCGGTGTGATAAAATGCTTTCCCAATTTCCCAATGGCGCTTTTTATATCCGGGGGGGGGACATTCCCTCCCACTGCTTGTAAAAGCAGTCCAGAGGCTAATTAGCCACTAGGATTGCTTTTACATGAAAGCCGGCCGCTGGCTGAAAAGAATGATACCAAGATGATACCTAAACCCGCAGGCATCATTCTGGTATAAACATTCAAAGTCCAGCAACATACCAGTACGTTGTTGGTCCTTGTTGGACATGTATTGTAATCTTTTTTTTCATGCAGCCTGTTGGCTGAACAAAAAAAAAAGATTGATCGGTGGGTATGCCCACCATTAGAATACCGCCTTTCATCCACCCACTTCTAATGATGGGCATACATGCACCATTTATATATGCCGAAGCATGGGGGCATCTTCTCGCAAAAGTTATGCCGCATACACATGGTCAGACTTTTCCACGGGCAAGCCTCCGTCGGAATTTCGACCGTATATACGCGGCATTAGGAGAAAAATCGCTCCTCCGCTCCTGCTGCCCCAATGCTTCGGCATATATGCTTTTTTTTTTTTTAACTGTGGTGGTGAAATTACCTCCTACAGCACTGGAGTCGCAGGGATCAGGCCTGTCTCTGCGAATGCTGCAGTTATGTGTGTTGTGTTTTGCAAGTGACAGTGATCGATCGATACTGCACTTGGGTGGCCTGGGCTGGACGGAGGGGCAAAACGCAGGTGCTAGCAGGTATCTGGGCTGATCCCACTAACAGTGCGTTTTTGGGAACCCTAAACTGCTGGGGACGCTAGTATAGATCTGATCAGATCAGATATTGAGCTGATCAGATACTATACCACTAAGGGGGGTGTATGCTTCACGCGTGGGTGTTAGCGTTACTGGCACTAACCTGACGCTGCCTGGAGTGTGACGCAGACCCTCTCTGACGCTAAAACCTAACTGATATCACCCGCCGGGCGATCAGGGGGTTAAACCTTTATTGGGTTATATACGGCGGGTGCCCTGACACTATAAAAAGCAAACTAACTAACCAGCGTCACCCGTAACACTTATATGATGATCACTGGTGAAAGGGTTAACTAGGGGCAATTAGGGGGTTAAAACCTTTATTAGGTAATATATGGGGGTACCTGACGCTATATAAAAACCTGACGGCGAACCTAAAAAAAAATTACTGGCTACCTATCGGCATCACCGACACTAAGACAACGATCATAAAAACGATTGCTTAGCGACAGTGGTGATAGGGGGTGAAAGGGTTACCTGGGGGGTGATCAAGGGGGTTACACCTTTATTGGGTAATATATGGGGGTACCCGACGCTATAAAAACCTGCGGTGAACCTAAAAAAAATTACTGGCTACCGATCAGCATCACCGACGCTAAGACATCGATCAGAAAAATGATTGCTTAGTGACAGTGGTGATAGGGGGTGAAAGGGTTATCTGGGGGGTGATCAGGGGGTTAAACCTTTATTAGGGGGGGTTAGGGGGCTACACTGGACCTAAAACTAAATGTAGTGACACTTTTACAGTCACAAATGCCACTGATTGCAGTGATCACTAAATAAATGGTCACTGCAATCAGTGACACTGTGACTGGGGGCTGGGGGGGGCGATTTATGTGCCTATGTGTCCTGGTGTCAGTGTGCTGTTTTGTGTACTAACCTGCATCTTCTCCTGTACGGCGCTCGGTATATGTGAGCGCCCCAGGAGAGATGACATCACTTCCTCCTTCCTGGCAGGCAGGGGAAGCTCTCTCATTCGCCGGGAGCGATCGAGAGGGGGTGGCCGGAATCGAACGGCCGTCCCCTCATGCCGGATCGCTCCCGAAGGTAAAACGACCACCCACTGTAAAGAAGGGGGGTCCGATCGGACCCCCCAACTATACAAAGGCAATCACGTACATATACGTGATTCTGCCTGTCGGTGCCATTCTGCTGACGTATATTTACAGTGGGCGGTCGTTAAGTGGTTAAAAATGCTGACTTAGTGTTGGGCGAACGGTTCGGCCCGAGCATGAGTTTGAGCCGAACATTGGCTGTTCTCCTGTTTGGGGAACGCCCGAATTTGCAGGGTGCTCAGCGGGGCGAACACCCGCTGGATGCCCTGTTATGCGCTGCAGAGTGCACTTTGCACCCTGATTGGGCAAAGCTTTGTCCAATCAGGGCGTAGTAAAATCTAGATGTTCAGGAGCGGGCCTGGGAAGCCGGCCGTGGTGTCTTTAACAACCGATGAGTCATCGGCTGTCAATGTGCTTCACCGCTAATTTACCAGTAAAAATAAACGCCATGCCCAGGCACTATATTAAAAATAATTTTTAATTTTTATTGTTGCACTTTAACCGCTTGCCGACCGACTCATGCCGATGTACTTTGGCAGAAAGACACGGCTGGGCAAAACGATATGTCTCCTCCCCCCAGTCGGTCCTATCCCTATACAGTTTGGAACACACTGAGGGAACAGACATTTAAACCCTTGATCGCCCCCTAGTGTTAACCCCTTCCCTTCCGGTGACATTTACACAGTACTCAGTGCATTTTTATAGCTCTGAACGCTGTATAAATGTCAATGGTCCCAAAAATGTGTCAAGTGTCCCATCTTTCCGCGGCAATGTCGCAGTACTGCTAAAAATCAGATTACCGCCATTACTAGTAAAACATAATAAAAATGGCATTTATCTTTCCCCATAGTTTGGTTTGCGCAAATGTTATAGCATCTACAATCGATATACGCTTATTGTGTTATTTAAATAAATATGTAGAAGAATATATATTGGCCTAAACCGATGAAGACATTTTTTATTTTGTTTTAAACATTTGAGGATGTTTGTTATAGCAAAATAAAAAATATTGTTAAAAAAAAAAAAAAGTTTGCATTGATGCATGTCACCCAGCGCAGTACTTGGACCCCCATACCCAGTAAATGGCCAATTGTATATAAGCCTTCAAGATGGGCACGTTTTGCTTTCTCATGTTCGGCTCCCATAGAGTTCGCTGTTCGAGGCAGAACTTTTCCCTTGTATGGGAGTTCTGCTGCGTACCGAACAGGAGGGGTGTTTGGCCCATCTCTACTAACTAAATGGCTGCAAAAATAAACCATATTGATGCACACATGAAAAAGCCTCAAATATTTTATGGGTATGACTTTGATCTATTTTCTATTACCTGAAAAATGCCAAGCCTGTGGACCGCACGAGGCCTTGGTAGATTTCATAAAGCCGCTATTCATATCTATAATCTATACATGCTTTTCAGCTGGCTAACAGTAAATATATGTGCCCTGGTTTAATGCAATTAAGTGGTATGACATTTTAAATTTTTTGTTTTCTTTTGAATCCTGGCTATAATAATACAGTGAACTCAAGTGGCTGTCTTTTCACTTGTAATTATCTGCCTGCAGTTAATTAGTCATTATGATCCTCCACACTAAAGAATCCTCTATTTCAGTTCCTTTATTTCTTTTTGGCACACTTGAGCTTTGGCTAACCAGTAAATATTTACTGATTTAATATTCATTGTCTTTACACAGAATAACCTCTCCCTAGTGTGTTTACAATGATATTAGCAGTCACATAGGAGATCATTCGCCGCAAAATTTAGGAATGCCATACACTGCTTTAGTGCAGAACTACCCATCTCCTAATTTCTGTAAATGGGAGAGCTAGCTTCTATAAATTTCTACAATAAATTTGATATAGTCAAATGCTTATAAGAGCCCATTCACACAGGGGCAACACGACTTCCAGGGCGATTTTATGAGGCAACTCAGACACGATTTTATGAGGCAACTCAGCGGGACCTGGAGCTATTTACAAGGCAACTCCAAGTTGCCTGCAGGACAGGAGACATTCCAGTGGCCAATCAAACAAGAATCAGCTCTGTGGGAGGGAGGGGGGAGAGAGAGTTTTGCCTGATAAATGTATGTTATCTTCCTGGAGAGTCGCTCCTATTAAGACAGGGAGAGGCGACTCCCATTGAAATGAATGGTTACAGGTCGCCTAGGAGTCGGATTGAAGTAGTACAGGGACCTTTTTTGAAGTCGGAGCGACTGCAGTAGTGTGCATAAGGACGGCTCCATTAACTTACATTGATTTCTTCAGCCAGCGCGACCTGAGGCGACTAGGGGCGATTTGGAGTCGGATCCAAAGACGCCCCTGTGTGAATGGGCTCTTAAAGAGTTACTAAGGCTTCATGTACCCTGCTGCTGGTAAATGGACGTTTAGGAGCAGTTGGGCGTTTATTTTTTTTCAGCTGCCCCTGAACTCTCCTCTGTTATCTTATCAGTACATGTTCACAGGGTCATTTTATAGTCCTTTCTGGGCAGTTGAGTTTGGAAGCAAAAATGCATGTTTAGAAGCATTTGAAATGCCTGTAAGCACTTGTAAATGCGGTAACTCGCGTTTAGCCACGTTTCGTTTACACACATTTAAAAAAATGCTCCTTAACGCAAACGCGTCAAAACCGAAGTTTTTAAATGTTGTTTACCATCTGTCAAGTTAAATCTTTCAGGGGAGGTTTTAAAACGTCCCGTGTACATTAAGCCTAAACCCACAACAGTAAAATCAGTCTGTATATGCAGTAAAGCATGCCTGTTGCCTCGCTGTGGAACCTAAGCGGCCCCCTTCTTTTTACTGTCCTCATTCCATCTGCTGATAGTACAGAGTACATTGAGGCTGAATACGATCAGCACAGGGCCAATTGGCACTGTACAGACAGAGGGTGAGGGTCATGCAACCTCATATGTCAAAGGAAAATTAAAACTCCACTATAAGCTTTAAACCAGTGTTCGGCCGGACACTGATAGAAGTCACAAGACTGCTATATACTGCTGAGAAAAGGTATTTAGCAGTTTATATTTACTAAAATAATTGCGTTTCCATGTTCTGTGTATGACCAGATATAGTGAATGCATGGTCCTGGGTTTAGTAATTGTTTTTAAATGGTGATAATAAACGAATACATGTAAATTAAAATATGAAGGTGCCTATGACATGAAAGCTCTAGCACCACGTGTTCAGTGTGTCCACAACAACCTAGAGCAGGGATATGCAATTAGCGGACCTCCAGCTGTTGCAGAAATACAAGTCCCATGAGGCATAGCAAGACTCTGACAGCCACAAGCATGACACCCAGAGGCAGAGGCATGATGGGACTTGTAGTTTTGCAACAGCTGGAGGTCCGCTAATTGCATATCCCTGACCTAGAGGCTCACCAGAATATATTGACCACTTATTTAAAGTGGAGTTCCACCCAAAAATGGAACTTCCATTTTTTGAACCCCCCCTCCGGTGTCGCATTTGGCACCTTTCAGGGGGGAGCAGATACCTGTCTAATACAGGTATTTGCTCCCACTTCCTGGCATAGATCCACGAGGGACAGATCGACATTGCGGGCGACCTGGACAGGTAAGTGTCCATATATTAAGTCAACAGCTGCTGTATTTGTTGCTGCTGGCTTTTAATCCATTTTTTTATTTTATGGCACCTCTGCTTTAAGTTCTTGTTTTGGAAAGTCATTCTGCACAGTTTGAAAGTACGCAGCATACAAACATCTGCTCTATGTCTACTTTAATTACTTTGAACTATGCTTGCTGTTGTAAAATGATATATTTTAATAGATACATCGGAAATGCTCTTTTACAGTAACTATTTTACATTGATTTCAATAAATATCTAAATGTCTTGCATCATTTCTATTGCAGGAAACTGTTGATGTCGGAGTCCATCTTGACCCACATGTTAAGGAAATACAATACAACCCTACCTATGACACCTTATTTGCACCTGAGGTAAACTAGCACTTTGTAATTGTTTCAGAAATTTCATAATCCATTCTAAATGTACAGCCTGCTCTGATATTTAAAACTGCGCAAAGCCCAGCAAAATAGTATTTGTGGAATCAGTTGTGTTCACACAATACCCTTTTAAAGAACACAGGTGTGCATATAGTGGTGCTTGCGATAAAAATTAAAAAAAAAAGGCAAGCTTGAACATCATTTTACTTCCACAGCCCGTTTTAAAACGATGCTAGGCTTTGCTAGGTCTAAAGGATTTCATTGAAGAAACAGTGTTGCGCTAAAAATTACAAATTTCATGAGAAAAACTAAAATTGTGCCCTAAACCTCTATTGGTGCCCTCCGGAGCGGTGGCTGCATATGGAACCGTGCTCCTGTGCAGGAGCTCGGTTACACTGTTTACTCTGATCTTCCACATTGGGTCAACTTGCAAAAGCAAAAATATCATCTCTACTTTACTTAAAAAATTCAGCAATGATACCATTGTATACTTTACAAAGGTGTGTATATACCTCCAAGATGAAAAGACACAAAAATAATTTAAAATAAACGGTAAAACAAATTTTTGTTTAATTGCTGGAAAAACATGTACTGCAATAATGAAGGGGATATTTGGAGGCTGTAAGAGATGGGATGACATTTGAGGGATATCATCCTTCTTTTTTTATTTTAATAAATGCATTAACATTCCAATCAACATTGAGGCCATTGGGGGGGGGGGGGGGGGGGTTAAGACTTCATAATGTAAATACACTTAGTTTCGAGTTTAGAAATCTTCCTTTTTAATGGCACTCCCTCCTGCGACGGGAAAATCTATCAATGCCAAGAAAAATCGTTCTTGATGGGTCTTTATGTGCCATATCATAATGTCTAGGGACACTGCCCTCCAACTCCTTCTAGTGTTGCCCAGAAGTCACAATCCTATGGCCTTGATAATCATGATCAGGTTGTCTCTGGACTCCTCTTTCAGGAATCCAGCTTGAAAAATCCTTCCTTCTATCTGTTTTGATAAATTCTTCCCCATGGATGCCAGCCTGTCTGGTTAGGGAGGAGTCCAGGGCCCATTTTAGTGAAAATTTGGTCGCTGCTGGAAATTTGTTTCCCTGTTGAACATTTTTTACCCTAGAATGACAGGGTAATCAATTTTGCCACTGGATCTTTTGAATGCAGGTCACTCAACCTAGATTCTGTCGGGATGTGCTACAGCAGTGGCTTATGTCAACCATTAGAGAGGAACCAGGAGTCTTGCATAGCTTGGGCAGATTCTGCCTTGGAAAAATGTTCACTTCTCCTATGTTCTTTGACGGACACGGATCTTCAGATTTTTTGACCACTGGGTTTATAGCGCCACCTACAGGAGTAGGACGCTAGGTAGAAAAAAAAAACACAATACCGCCTATGGGTAGTCCTAGCTGGTATAAACCCCCTCTCTCTGCTGTAGGCAAGCCAGTTTTTTCTGCCTAGTGTTTCAGGAGTAAGGACTTAATTCTCTGCTGAAACCTGTGGTTCCATAGCTTTATTTTTAGATGATTTTTTTTTTTCCTCTTTTCTTTCCTGGGATTTTTCCTGTGAAGATCCTCAATTAACAGCCAGGCTGGGGGGGACAGGCTGGATAATCTAGAGGTCATCACAGTCTGGCCAAAGAGCGCACACAGACCTTTATCTCCACGCGAGGTCCGCTGCGACAAGCCCCATCCTGGACCAGAGCGGCCAGTGAGTTAAAGGTCTTATGGGGACACAAATAACCGGGCATTGGAGTCCATGTCAGTTTTACCCTGGCTGATAGCCCCCATCTTCAGTGAAGAGGGAAAACTGTCTCGGCAGCGTCACCCACAGTTTAGCTGTATTGGTAAGTAAATACCTTTCCCTGAATGGGGTGTGGGTGCTCCCGGGGGGCCTTCCCCCTGCCCTCTTGGGTCTATCCTGCCCTTTGCTACAGCGCCTCCTGCCGTCCTCACCCCACCTTCAGGGATCTGCTCTCCTGCCTTCTGCCCTGGGGCGCTATGTGGTTATGAGCTGGAGGTTCCCCTGGTTGTTGTTTTTTGGCTCCAGAGTGGTCAGCACCGCCTTGCTGGCGGCCATTTTCCTGGAGCCGCAGTAGCCATTTTGGATGTGATTTGCCGACCGCCATCTTACCTGTTTTTCGGCAGCCAGCCATCTTCCCTGTGTTTCAGCAGCCGTTTCCAAGAGGACTGGCGGAGTGGCATTTTTTTGGTTGGTCCACTTACATAGACTTTGTGCATATGGGCAGCCTGGTAACTGGCTGGAGATCGCACGGCAGCCATGTTTCTACAGCTGGATGGGTGCAGACATTTTTTTATTTTTATTGTCCTTTGCTCTAGGTACTTGGGCAGCACTTACAGTATAGTGGTTTGCTGCTGCTATCTGGCACCAGTCGGAATGTCCGTTCCTGTCCACAGTGCTACCAAATGGCTGCCAGTCTGTGCGACCATTGACAGGGTTTGGTTGCACTTTTAAACTTCGAAGCTTTGGGGCAGTCTCCTGGGCCTGAAACGGTGAACGCGTTTTTTTTTTTTTTTTTTAAATAGCCGGGTGACGACAATTGCAACCGCGAGTCAATTTAAATTTGATTTGACTCGTGTCTGTTTTTTTTTCTTCGAAATTTCATTTTTGCTGCAGCAGGTTCTACATATGTGCCACTTTACAGACTAAGGGGGCCCTGCAGGCACTATATGTAAATAATTTTTATTGTTACACTTTAAGCATCATTAAAATTGCTGCTCCTTCAAAACTGATTTATTTGCATTGATACATGTCCTCCAGGGCAGTACCCAGACCCTTTTTATGGCCAATTACTTGCATATAAGCCTTTAAATGGGGACTTTTGATTTCTCATGTTCGGCTTCAATGGAGTTCCAGGCAGGGGGGGCCTTTCTGCCCATCTCTAGTAAGGACTTTGGACTTTACTATTACATGGGATGCGTTGGTCTATGTATTTCCTATTTTTATACTCCTTCCTCATTTGCTTCATGGGATCGAGATGGAGTGCGTTTTCAGTCTGTTCTCGCTACACTGAACCAGCTCAGGCAGACGAGCATCTGGACCTCATCAGGCTCTTGGCAGACTCTCTGTGGGCCCTTCTTCATCATCTGGATCTTCTTTCTCAATAATGGGTTACTATTCTACGTCCTTGGCTTGTTTGGTTGTTTTCTTTCTCTGCCTCACACTGTAGTCTAGGTAATCGGCTTCTCATCCCAAGAAGTTCTCTGTGGGATGAATCTGGTCTTTCTCCAATCGGACTAGGTCAATGTCCTAGGTCTGAGGATCTTCAAGGGCCACGGTCTGCCTTAGTGGTTCTCTTTTCTAGTGTGTTTGGCTCTCATCCCTGCCTCTCTTTGACTAGCTGTAATGGCATACTGTTAAAGCCCAAGTCCTGTCCTTGGGGGCTTATCAGTCTCTGTTTTCCTGCACTTCTTCTCTAAATTAGGGAATCTACTTCTTCCAAGGTCTATCTTGGCACTTAGTTCTCGTCTGGTAAAGCAAGGAAATTCCACCCCAAGATATCCATGTACAACCACATCATTTACTCAGAGATTTGTGAGTAAATAAACTATAAGTCCCATCTGCTACAGAGACAGATGGACTTGTAGTTCCCAATGGTCTGAGTGTGATAATTGGCACACTTGTAGTTCATTGATGCTTCCGTCTGCTTTCTAAATGAAAGCCTTTAGAGGTATAGTGAGAAAGCTTAAGGAAGTGTCTTGCACTTGTGATACACTGATTGTGGGTGCAATGCTTTGCAGGCTGCTGTAAAAAAACAAAAACATAAGCGCACTTTTTTTTCCCCCATGTTGAGGTGTGTGTGTGTGTGTGTTTCTCTTTCCCCCTCTCACCTTTTTAAACAAGAGGTGGTTCCTCTTCACTCTCTCCAACATCAGTACATTCCATGGAGATCTCTCATTGTTAGATGGGGTAGGGGCAGTTGAGTGGATCTCTGCTACAAATTCTTCAGGCTCATGAACTTTCTGCTTCTTTTCCAAAGTCCCCTGTAAGGGACTGTATGCCTCACTTCTATAATTACAATATAGAGCTTGGGAAAAGAGGTTGCGTCTATTCTTTTAAATGTATTTGGATATGTCATGAACAAATTTTAAAGCAGTATTATATCCAAAAGCAAGCATTTTATTATATTTGTATTTTATTTATTATATTGCAGCTTACCAATTAGATGTGATGGGCTTTCTTCTATTTTCATTTTGGTGATAGACTTGTTGGCTCTATTTTCAAATGCACAAGCTCTACAGCAGAGTGTATCAGTTTACATAGATGAGACAAACCATTTAACACTGGCAGAGGTGATTGCAATGATCAGCTTTTATTTATTCATGCAAAACCTTTTATCCGAAAAGGAAAAAAAAACATTTACTGTAACTGAATATAAAGTGTGAGCTGGAGTTTGGCTTTCAATTTGTTAGTGGTTCTAAATATGCTAATACATTTAACACTACCCTCACCCATACTGACAATGCTGCTGTCTGTTGTGCTTCCTATGTCCATTCTCCAGAGTTGACCAATACAGGAGGCGTGTTGCTGGCCAGATCACCAGGTGAGAGGGGGGAAAAAAGCCAAAGAAAAGGCAACTGATGCAGCTACCACATCTAATAATGAGTAAGCTGCAATATCAAATTTTTGTGTTTTTTTTAATACCGCTTTAAACACTTCTGAAGATTTGGTGTTTAACATTTTTTTTTTTTCTTTTCTTGCTTCTCTCGGCTTGCTGTCTTGGAAGATGGTTCCCCGTTTTTTTTTTACCAGTAATGATTTTTCTAGTAATCTTCCAGGGCAGCAAGCAACTTCCCACCTTTTCAATTGTAGTTTTATTAATGCTTATTTCCTCTTGTGCACTGGTGGAGGGGGTCTACTTTGAGCTCAACCCCCTCACTGGCTGTAATTTACAGCAGCAGAAGCCAATGACTCCCGCTGGTGTCTCTGAACCAGTGAGGTGAGAGAGCTTTCATGCACAACACTAGGTCGACATTGGGCTCAGATAAGTATAAGTGGGTGCGGCACACAAAATACTTAAAAAAAGGTAAAGCTGCAGCTGCTCACTTTTTTAAAATAAGGACACTTGCCTGTCCAAGGTGCCTGCGATGTCCTCACCTGAAGCCATCCCGTCCCTCAGCTCCAGGTGGAGGCGCCGGCATTGCTAGTAAGGGAATCAACCTGTTTCCCTACTGCGAATGTGCGAGTCGCGCTGCACGATTTGAGTGGTCCCTGCTGTCTTCTGGGACCTGTGTGTCTCCAAGAAGACAGCAGGGGGAATGGAGGAGGGGGCCGGACATGGCGTAGATTGCCGAGGATACTGCAGCTTTCTTTCGCTGGAAGTGGGAGCAAATACAGGTATCTGCCCCCCCTCCCTGAAAGGTTCCAAATGTGACTCCGGAGGTGGGGTGGAGGAACCTGGACAGCGCAAGTTCCATTTTTGAGTGGAACTCCGCTTTAATGCCTAGAATGCATTAGGTTAAAAAAACTTTTGCCTTTTAGAACCACTTTAATTCCTTTTTTAATTCATGTTTCTACACTGGGCTACATCATGCACAATTGAGATATACATTTTATGGTGAAAAGTATTTGAATTATCTCTTCTGTTTATATAACTGCAGTTTGGACCCAACAATCCATTTAAAACCCAGCAGATGGCTGCTCCAAGGAACATGCTTTCAGGATACGCAGAACCAACACACATTAATGACTTTATGTTCGAACAGCAAAGAAGAACATTTTCAACATATGGTAAGCAAAATGTGAAAGTATAAAACTACCTAATCAATGTAGGCAAAAGCATGAAATATGCAATTGTGAACTTTGGGAAATAAACCTGGAACGCCACCATTTTTAGAGGTATAATAATGTGTTTTTTCTGTTAATTAGAGCCATCATAACAAACATCCATAGATTTGCTCATTTTATCATATTTTTTTTTAATACTTTGTGAAACCAGAAAATTAATAAATTCCAGGGAAGGGGTGGGTTGAATCAGAAGGTGCAAGAAATATGCTAATATGCCACTACATTAGACTGCTAAAACCAGTGGCAGATGATAATATTTACATTTGTATATTGCAGCTCACAAGAGATAAAATATAATATGTAACATGCCAGAGCTGACAATTAGGAGTGCAGAGATGTGATGAAGATGTTACAAAGAGGTACTATGAGTAGCATTATGGTTTCCTGATGAGCCTGCTCCAGGAAAAAAAATAGCTAATTCTGTATTTGTATTCTTGAAGCTACTTGCATCCTATGCATAGACTAAATGTGGGACCAAGGCTTTTGTCCATGTCAAGAAAACCCCCACCTGTTTCTGATGCTAGTCCACAGCACCTGTCATGCAGATGTTATAAGCCAGTGCCTCTACTGCCTCTTGAAAATCTAACATTGGACAGTTTATTGGCAAAGGGGTTCCATGCAAGTGAAAGTCACCCAATTCCCCATCTTCATATACTCCCCTTTTTTTTTTTTTCTTTTTTTTTTCTTGCTCTAAAGCAAGTGACTCCTCCCCTTCATTGTAACGGCTCCAAGTGCCTTGTAATTGGCCCAGTGCTGTCACAGGGGACCAGGAAAGCAGTTGAGGGCCCCATGTAGCCTCTGACAAGTCTGTTTTGGAGTCTAAACAGATTGGCAAAAGACCCTTTCACTTTAAAAGAGAATGGTATACACTGCTGGTCATAGTTCAGGGTTCTGTAGCTAGTGCAGAATTAGATGAAATTGGAGGGGGGTAGGGATGTGAGTTCACGGGTTGTCTATTGTTCATTTTGGGTTATTCGTGTCTAAATAACCAAGGCTGCCATATTTTCAAGAATGTTTCCTTTTGTCCATTAGGATGTCTGGTACTTTTCTCCATGATCGTTCTGTTATTTTAATAGATTTTTTTACTTTATGGAGATTCAGTGATGGAGTCTTCTAGGCTTTAACAATGATTAACCTTGTGGCTATTAACATACAGTATGTGTGATTAAGGTTCTCTCTGCTTAAGATTTATGGGATTGGCTTATTCTATTCCTGTGTATTAGTATTGAGGAGAGGGCAAATGAGGTTATATACCCTTATTCATAATTTATAAACTTGAGGGCAGGTCCATCGGATTTGTGCCATTGTGCCTTGTTTGGGACTGCCTCTGAAACATGTAGATGGGTAAGTGGGAATGTTTTTGGCCAGGCAGACTGGTGCTATAATACCATCTATAGAGGACCTTGTAAGAATTTTCTAGTGCTAGAACATTCCCATAAATTTTTTCAATCATTGCCCAAATCTTCTGTCAGTCTTCAGACTAAAGTGGTGTTCCCAGCTCCACTTCTAATTTTGTTTGATAGGCTGCTTGGTTATATACTTTGGAAGACCTAATAGAGGCATAGATTAAAGCGTGAGTGTGGGTCGTTGTGGCAACAGTGTTGGAAAGCCGGGGTAAGAAGAGGAGATGTTTTCGCAGTAAACAGTTGACATAGTAATGTTTTTGTGATGAAAATGTTATTTTAATTTGGTTATCATGCGAGTCCTGTAATTTGTTTGTAAGGTAATCTAGGATTTTAGTGACATTTGATTGGGTCCAGGGATGTCCAAAAAAAGTTTCCGGGTGGTGGGTAATTGCCTCAGAGGGGAATTTTAAGCAGCTGTGTAACAGGTTGGGAATGATGTGTCATCCTGAAAGCTTAGAATGGTACACAATTTTTTGAGTCTTGGTCTAGGTTTAACCCAGATAAATCTTGGTCTAACTCCAGGTTTATTACTACCTTTAAAGTGGATGTAAACCCACTCATCCTTGCTAAACTACCACCATAGTGCTGATCTATAAGGATATAGATGCCTCCTGCATGTATCCTTATCTGTCAAATGTCTCCCCCTTGTCTGTTATGAGACCTGAAAAACTGCAGGTTCTGTGGGTGGATCTGTTGTCTGGAGCTCGGTGGGTGAAGTTGTGATGTCAGTAGACTCCCGCCCACCTCTACACTCCCCTTGTCAACATGCATTTTCTCCTGTTTATTCCTTCTGCTATGATCACTAACATCCAGTCAAAATCCAGAAAAGTAACCACATGACTTCAGAAAAGACGTGGGGGTGGGAATTAAAAAATAATGCCTGTCTAAAGCTAGTGCATGAGATATGCAAAGGGGGCGGAACGGACAAAGGTAACTCTGTTTGTCCGTTTTTATCTCACTGAACAATAAAAGAGGATTGCTCAGAGCTGGATTAACTCTTTGTGGCAAGACCTGGCACAAATGATAGGAAATCATATACTCTACTTTGTGACAGCAAAAAAAAAAAAACTTTAAATAGTTTGGCCTAGGCTGGCCAAAACAAATGATTTATTTTTACTAACAGATGTGCTTCTGGAAGCACTGCATTAAAGCAGTTGTATACCCATTCAAGCAAATTTATTTACAATTAGGGTTGTATCGATACTAGTATCGGTACTGATACCAAGCATTTCTTTTTCGTACATCACGGGACACAGAGCGACTTAGTCATTACTAATGGGTTATATAGATTACCTTCAGGTGCTGGCACTGGCCACTTCCAAACCGGAAGTACCCTCCCCTATATAAGCCCCTCCCATCCGGGAGCACCTCAGTTTTTTGCCAGTGTCTAAGGTGTTGGCCAAAGAGTAACATGTGTTTTCACTGGGCTTGCGTACAGGTTCTTTTGGGCCTTAGTAAGCTGTTCCGGATCCCACCAAAAAAGCTTCATAGCTAAACGGTCGGTACCCGGGCCTTGCAGCAGAAGAGCAAGGTTTTGCCTGTAATGCCTCTCTTAGGAGGGCTGGACCCTGGGATCCAGAGCTCTGGTCATACCCACGACCAAGATGTTGTCTGTGCAGGGTGCTATACAGGTCCAGGGGAGTGGAATCCTTGGGAACCCGGTCCCTGAAGGTTTAATTACAATGCCTGCCGTGATAGGTGAAGTTTGGGCTTCTGTGGACCAAACAGAGTCCTGCGGCAGGGAACAGGTAAGTGGGGGCCCCCAGGAACTTGGTTCTATTGGGAGACCCCCAAGCCTAATTTGTCTTTCTGTCTGTTACCTACCGGTATTCCCGCTAATATCTGTGTATGCCTGTAACTACTGAAAATGTAAAATTTTAATAGTAGTCAAGAAAAAAAAAAAAAAGAGGACCGCGGTACCTGTGTTAAACCACTAGAGGCCGCTGTAGTCCATTTTTCTTGTCATGTGGATCTTTGGTTTTCTCAAGTCAAAAGATCCAGGCAGTTGGTAAGTTTCTCTGTGGGAATCCACTTCCTCTGCCCTGTTGCTGCGCTCATCCACCGCACAGGCCCTCCGGCAAAAAAGGCCCTGGCTCCTAGTCCCTGTTTGATTTCGAAAAGGGCGCACGCGCCTCCTGTGAAAAAAAAGGGGTGGGGCGGGTGGATGACGCTCGATGCGCGCCACGGCGCTTCTGCGCATGTGCAGGCGTCCCAGCTTGTATAAAGACACAGTACAAGTGTCAGCTGGATGCAAACAGAGCTAGCAACAAACAGTGGCACACAGAGGCGGTTGATGCAGGCATCCCCATAGAAAGGCACTTTAGTGGACACCAGCTGGTATATAGCAGCAACTGTGTTAGACTATTACCAGCAAAATTGGTGTATGACGACGGGAATACCTCAGCTTTGTGCTTAAAGGATATGTCGTCCAGACGCTCCGGAAATAGGTCTTCCAGGAAGCCAAAGGGGTCTCCATCGGGCTCTGAGGATATTGGGCATGCTTGTACTGCACCAATCTCCCCTGAGAATTCAGAGGTCAGTAGCCGTAGAAACCCCGCAGGAGTGCCTGGTGCTGCGGCTGTCCCCAGTCCACCTGCTCCTGTATATATAACAGAGGAGGTTTTATCCTCAACTCTGGGAGGATTGGAAGAGAGATTAACAGCATTGATCGCTGCTTCCCTGTCACAGGGAAAGCGCGTCCGATCTCCGTCTCCTCCTTCAGAGTGCCTGTTAGTGGAGGAACAGTCCCACACAGAGATCGACCTACCTGAAGGGGATCAGGATGAGGTTGATTCAGTTATGGAGGAATCAACAGTGGAAGAACCTTTCTCAGCATCTCAGGCTGAAAGATTATGGGTTCAGTCTCTGACTAACATGGTCCGATCAGCATTTAAAATGCCTCTGGCGGAACCACCATCCACTACGGTTTCCTCGCTAGGGTCGCTAAAAGCTCCCCAGGCTGTCTGTTCCTTCCCAATCCACCCTTTATTAGAAGGGCTTATTTACCAGGATTGGGAGCATCCTGATAAAATATTTGCTCCCCCCAAGAGATTTCCGGTGATCTATCCCATGGAGGATAAGTTCATAAAAAAATGGAGGGTCCCTACAGTGGACGCAGCCATCTCTTCTGTGAACAAATCACTGACATGTCCAGTAGATAATGTTCCAATGTTCAAAGACCCAATAGATAAAAAATTGGAGTCTTTACTAAAATCTGCTTTCTCTACAGCAAGCATGGTGACACAACCTGCGGTAGCAGCGATTGGAGTCTGCCAAGCAGTGAAAGAACAGTTGAAACAAGTCTTAAGGGACTTACCAGATCAGCAGGCTTTTGCCCTAGCTGACCTGCCTAGAGCCTTGTGTTTTGCGCTGGACGCCATAAAGGATACAATCCAACAGGCCTCCCGCTTTACTCTATCTATAGTACATATGCGTAGGCTTCTGTGCAGGGCCGGCCCTACCATGGGACCCGATGGTACCCCGGTCCCAGGCGGCACTTTAAGGGGGGCGGCAAATTGCCGCCCGTCAGCCAGCGACATTCCGTGTCTCCTACTAATTTTCCTTTCCTGTGTCCCCACCATGTTTAGTGTCCGGCGCCCTGTGATTGGGCGAATGGGGGTCATGTGCGGCGTGGGGCTGGCCTGTCAGCGATCGCTCTAGAAGTCCCGCCTCCGCACATGACCGCCATACGCCCAATCACAGTCAGTGCGCCGGGAAACACGAACATGGTGGCGGGAGATAAGCACTGGAAGTGTGAGCTGTCTTCCCCTCCGCCTGTCCCTCTGCTTTGTTACGGCGCGGTGGAGATGGGATCATGGAGGTGCAGGCGTGCAGCGTCTGACACCATGGAGCGGGCTGCGGGTGGATGGCGCTGGCGGGAAGTTGGGACGCCGAAGCAGTTCTGCACATCCAGTGCTGAGGTCCTGAGGAGAGTCCTGGTGAAGAGCAGACAAAGGTAAGGAGGACTCAAAGGATGGATTCGCACCGAGCTGTGGGGAGGGGGTCGGGTGTGAGTAGTGCAGGAAGTAGGACTCCTACTGTAGGAGTCAGGTGGGTCTGTGTAGTAGGTCAGTGTAGGTGTAAGGTCGGTGGGTCAGTGTATGTGTCAGTCAGTGTAATAGTCAGTGTTGCTGTCAGGTCAGTGTAATGTGAGTAGTGCAGGAAGTAGGAGTGAGGTAGGTGTCAGTTAGGTCAGTGTAAGGGTCAGTGTAGGGGTCAGTGTAGGGGTCAGGGTAATGGTCATGTAGGCCAGTGTAATGTGAGTAGTGCAGGAAGTAGGAGTGAGGTAGGGGTCAGTGTAGGGGTCAGGGTAATGGTCATGTAGGTCAGGTAGGTCAGTGTTATGTGAGTAGTGCAGGAAGTAGGAGTCAGGTGGATCAGTGCATGTGTCACGTAGGTGTGTCAGGGGGTCAGTGTAGGGGTCAGATAGGTCACATGTGTTCAAAAAATGTGCAGCGCTATGTGGTTAAAACCATGTGTGAAATAAATGTTAAACCTTGAAATGTGAAAAATTAATATATGAAAAATTTATTAAAAAGAAAACTAATGCAGAGTCCAAAAAGAACACAACATAGTCCGTGAAGAGTTAATTCCAAAAGCAAATCCGTGAAGGGTTAAGGGCTGTAGCCAATAAAGAGACTAGGGTCTAGTGGAGAATAATAAAATAAAAATAAACATTTCTTGATCAGTTTAGGTCGATATGTATTCTTCTACATATGTTTGGTAAAAAAAATGCAATGTGTATATTGATTAGTTTGCGTAAAAGTTATACCGTCTACAAAATAGAGGATAGATTTATGGCATTTTTATTATTATTATTTTTTTACTAGTGTAGCGGGGTCTGGTGATCTGCGATTTTTAGCTAGACTGTGACATTGCGGTGGAGAGATCAGACACTTTTGACACTTTTTTGGGATCAGTGACATTTATACAGCGATCTGTGCTATAAAAATGCACTGATTACTGTGTAAATGTCACTGGCAGGAAAGGGGTTAAATGTGTTCCCTGGGAGGTATTTCTAACTGGGGGGGGGGGTGGGACTGACTGTAGGAGGAGAGAGATCTCTGTTCCTAATCACTAGGAAGAGCAGATCTGTCTCTCCTCCCCTGTCAGAATAGGGATCTGTCTGTTTACACTAACAGATCCCCGTTCTTGCTCTCTGGAGCGATCGCGGCCACCAGCCACGCACAGGTCCTTTTATACTCCTTTACATGTATAGAGCCATGACAGGTCCACTTTAGTTATCATGATATAAAATAATGAATGTGGGGTATTTGGTGGGCGTGATTTTTTTTGGGGGGGTGGGGGGGCAGCATTTAATTCTTGGTACCAGGCAGCACAATGTCTTGGGCCGGCACTGCTTCTGTGGCTCAAAAACTGGTCTGCTGAAGCTCCCTGTAAGAAACTGCTGGTTAGCTTCCCATTTCATGGAGAACGCTTATTTGGAGAAGATCTGGACAAATATATCCAGAAAATTTCTGCCGGTAAAAGTTCACTCTTACCGGTTAAGAACAAGAGTAGAAGTCCTTCTTTTAAGAGGCCTACTTCTCCAGTCCCGGGCACATCGGCTGTGAAGCAGTTCCGACGGCCTCCGCGGTCAAATTCAGGGGGCAGAAATCAGGGACAATCACAGGGTAACAAGAAGCCTGGACCAAGAGAGGTACAAAACCTCCCCCTAAGTCATGAAGCGTTGCCCCCACTCAATCGGGTGGGGGGAAGGCTTCAGTTGTTCACAGAGACCTGGCGGGACACCATCAGAGACAGATGGGTGCTCTCCGCAGTAAGTCTGGGATACAAGCTGGAGTTAAAAGGCACTCCTCCTGCCCAATTTATGAGGTCAAACGTGCCAAGAGATCCCCAGAAGAGAGGATCCCTCCTTCTGGCACTAGAACAACTATTGCTCCAAGGTGTAATCATGAAGGTTCCCCTGGAAGAAAGCGGATTCGGGTTTTACTCGAACCTTTTCACAGTCCCCAAACCAAATGGGGACGTGAGGCCCATATTAAATCTAAAAGGGCTAAACAAGTTCCTAAATATCCGGACTTTTCGGATGGAGTCGATCCGATCGGTGGCCACCGCCCTACAAGGGCAGGAATGGTTAGCCTCGATCGACATAAGGGATGCTTATCTGCATATTCCCTTCTTTCCGGCCCACCAGAAATTTCTACGCTTTGCAGTAGAAGGGCGCCATTTTCAGTTCAGAGCCTTACCTTTCGGTCTGGCCACAGCACCACGAGTGTTCACAAAAATTCTGGCCCCATTATTGGCCAATCTAAGAACACAAGGTGTAACGATAATGGCATATCTAGACGACCTGCTACTAATAGACCACTCAGTGGAAAAGCTGGAAGTAGCTATTCACAAGACAATCAAGTATCTGGAATATCACGGTTGGATTATCAACCGGGACAAGTCAGCTCTAAGACCAGTCAAAAGTCTGGAATACTTAGGGCTAAGGCTGGATTCAAATCAGAGAAAGATTTTCTTACCTCCAGAGAAGGTGTCGTCTTTAAAAGATTTGACCCACTTAGTGGGTACAAAAAGAAAACCATCCATACGCCTGTGCATGAGGCTGCTGGGAAAAATGGTGGCTTCATTCGAAGCGGTACCCTACGGTCAATTCCATTCAAGGAATTTGCAAAGGGCCATACTGTCAGCCTGGAACAAAAAAGTTCAGGCTTTAGACTTACCAATGTCCCTGTCCCCTTCCGTTCGCAAGAGCCTCCATTGGTGGTTGGTGCCCCAGAATCTGGAAAAAGGAAAACCCTTCAGTCCGGTTTCTTGGAAGGTGGTCACTACAGATGCCAGCCTCATAGGCTGGGGGGCAGTACTGGCGCAATGGTCTCTCCAGGGTAAGTGGTCAGAAGCAGAAAAGGCCCTGCCCATCAATCTCTTAGAGATACGAGCAGCCCGGTATGCCCTAGTAGCATGGACATCCAAACTCCAAGGGTCCCCTGTCAGAATTCAATCAGACAATGCCACAGCAGTGGCATATATCAATCACCAGGGTGGCACCAGGAGTCGTGCAGCCCAGAGGGAAGCGAATTGCATCCTGGAGTGGGCAGAAAAATATGTCCCAGCCATATCCGCGGTTTTCATCCCAGGAGTGGAAAATTGGAGAGCGGACTTTTTAAGTCGCCAACAATTATGCCCGGGGGAATGGTCTCTTCACCCCGAGGTTTTCCAGGCAATATGCCAGCGGTGGGGAACACCGGATGTAGATCTGCTAGCATCCAGATTCAACGCAAAGGTGGACAGATTTGTGTCTCGCACAAGGGATCCCCTAGCTTGCGGCTCGGATGCCCTAGTGTTCCCTTGGGATCAGTTCAAGCTGATATATGCATTCCCACCGCCACAATTGTTACCGCGATTACTCCGCAGAATCAGGGTAGAAAAGAAACCAGTGATTCTGGTGGCTCCAGCGTGGCCCCGAAGGGCATGGTACGCGGAGATTGTAAAAATATCAGTGAGGAGTCCTTGGACCCTCCCACATCGTCCGGACCTGCTGTCGCAAGGACCGATATACCACCCTTCCTTACCAGCCCTAGGTTTGACGGCCTGGCTATTGAAGCCCACATTCTGAAAAAGCGAGGGCTCTCTAATTCTGTGGTATCTACCATGATCAATGCCAGGAAGCCGGTATCCAGGCAGATCTATTATAGGATCTGGAAGGCGTACATTACGTGGTGTGAGGCCAAGAAATGGCATCCACGTAAGTACGTGATAGGTAGGATTTTGGACTTCCTACAGTGGGCTGTAGATAGGAAGCTGGCCTTGAGTACTATCAAGGGTCAGATTTCGGCCTTGTCAATATTTTTTCAAAGGCCCTTGGCTTCGCATTCACTAGTCAAAGCTTTCATACAAGGAGTGATGCGTATTAGCCCTCCGGTTAGTATTCCCATATGTCCATGGGACTTAAACCTGGTTCTGTCGGTTCTACAGAAACAACCATTTGAACCATTGCAACACATTTCCTTGGTTCTTCTCACCAGGAAATTGATTTTCTTAGTAGCCATTTGTTCGGCTAAAAGAGTATCGGAATTAGCCGCCTTGTCCTGTAGGGAGCCATATCTGGTTGTCCATAAGGACAGAGTAGTATTACGTCCTCATCCAGCCTTTCTTCCCAAGGTGGTATCGAGGTTTCATTTGAACCAAGATGTGGTTCTTTCTTCTTTTTTCCCCAAACCTAGCTCGGTAGAGGAAAAGTTATTACATTCTTTGGATGTAGTAAGAGCAGTTAAAGCTTATCTAAAAGCCACTGCTCAGATTCGCAGAACGGATACTTTGTTTATTCTGCCGGAAGGCCCTAGAAAGGGTCAGGCAGCATCAAAATCTACTTTAGCCAAGTGGATTCGACAGGTCATAATACAAGCCTATGGCTTGAGAAAGAGACCGCCTCCGTTCAAAGTTAGGGCGCACTCCACAAGAGCAGTTGGAACTTCATGGGCAGTGCATCACCAGGCCTCCCTGGCTCAAGTATGTAAGGCCGCAACATGGTCTTCGGTACACACGTTTACTAGATTCTACCAGGTAGACGTTAGAAATCAGGAGGATGTCGCCTTTGGGCGCAGTGTGTTGCAGGCCGCAAAAGATCCTCATGCCTGATGGCGCCCAGCTTATGTATCCCTCCCCTCATTTGGCATTGCTTTGGGACGTCCCATTAGTAATGACTAAGTCGCTCTGTGTCCCGTGATGTACGAAAAAGAAAAAGGGATTTTTATAACAGCTTACCTGTAAAATCCTTTTCTTGGAGTACATCACGGGACACAGAGCTCCCACCCCTCTTTTTGGGACACTTATTGCTTTGCTACAAAACTGAGGTGCTCCCGGATGGGAGGGGCTTATATAGGGGAGGGTACTTCCGGTTTGGAAGTGGCCAGTGCCAGCACCTGAAGGTAATCTATATAACCCATTAGTAATGACTAAGTCGCTCTGTGTCCCGTGATGTACTCCAAGAAAAGGATTTTACAGGTAAGCTGTTATAAAAAATCCCTTTTTCCCTGAGTACTTTTACTCGGCAAATGCTCTGATGCTTCATCCGATACCTGGGCAGTCAGGGACGATGGGTGCGGCGGGGAAAGTTACAAGCACCAATCTCCCTGTATAGATTTCAATAAAGCCTGACAGCTTCTCCCCGGACCCCCCCCCCCCCCCGTCCTTTTCAGTTGCTTTAGTGAAATATATACAGCAGAGATCGGTGCTTGTAACTCCCCCCAAAGTCGCACCGATACCGCTGACTGTCCCTGTATCCTCCTCCAGTCCCCCCTCCGTGCTGCTCCAGTCCCCCCTCCCCTCTGTCCTCGATCTGTCAGGATGGAGAGCGAAGGTAGGAGCCGCTAAACCCGGCTTCTTCCTTTTCCAAATGAACAGTCGGTGATCACTGACTTTGTCCATTCAGATAACTGAAACATTGTAACCTGTGTTAACGATGCTTCAGTTTATGAATGGAGAGGAGCCTCTGTCTTCTGTCCATTCATTTTCAGTGCAGCTGAGGCTGCTGAGAAAGGGACTGGGGAATCTGTGTCCTTAGTCCCTTTTCTCTGTCTCCAAAGGGGAGATGTCAGAGGTCTGTTAAAACCCCTGATATCTCACCAAAGCCCCCCAACAGGGCTAAAAAAAAAATTGCAATAAATAATAAAAATTTACATAAAAAACACACGGACACCATCCACCCCCCTAAAAAAAAAAAAAGAAGAAAGCATAGTAAAAAATAAATAAAATACTGACATGTGCCACTGTCACTTGACATTAAAAATAAGAATCGGTATCGGCAAGTACTGGGGGGGGGGGAGAAATATCGGTACTTGTACTCGGTCTTAAAGTGGTATCGGGACAACCCTATTTAAAATGAATCAATGTAACCTATTGTATGGTGCTCTGAGTTTTTGGTTCCTACCTGCATGCTTTTTCTGTAATCCTTCATTTTTCTTTTTAATGATGATGTCACCGGTGCATGTGCTGTTATGATATGAAAAAACATGCTCGTCCACCGCCCCCAACTATAGCTGACCATCGCAGTAAGCGGCATTGGAAGGCTGAAACTGATAACAACAAAGGCTGGGGAATGCCCAGGAAAAGAACCAAGCCTACTTACCGACCAGCTCGCAGACAACCAATTAAACCTGTCTAACAGTGTGTTAATAACGGATTTAGTCCGCACGCATTTGCAAACGCATGCGTAAGCCATGGAGCCTCGTCACGGCACCCTGGAATCCTGTGGTCTTAACGCTAAACTTATGAGTGTCCCCACAATGGAGGGACATGCATTCTGATGGATAGATGAGGACAGGTGGACTGAAAGGGAGCCCACCCCTTCTTAAAGGTACAGGAGCACACCAAGCAACCAGCACGTAGCTCAATGGCTGCAAAGGTGTTGGTGTGTTGCTGGACCAATACAAACACCAATGTGATATGAAAAAACAAACTTGTCCACCACCCCCATCTATAGCTGACCATTGCAGTAAGCAGCATTGGAAGGCTGACACAGATGACGACAAAGCCTGAGGAATGCCCAGGAAAAAAAACAAGCCTACTTACCGACCAGCTCGCAGATAACCAATTAAACCTGTCTAACAGTATCTTAAAAACAGGGGTTTGGTCCGCACGCATTTGTAAACGCATGCGTAAGCCACAGAGCCTCGTCGCGGCGGTTGGTAAGTAGGCTTGTTTTTTTTCCTGGGCATTCCCTAGGCTTTAAAATCAGTTTCAGCCTTCCAATGCTGCTTACTGCGATGTTTCTGGACTCCTGACAGACCCTTGCATCTTTCATCCAGTGCTGCACTGACGATTCTGAGTTATGGGGAAAGCAAAAGATTTGTCAAAGGATCTGCGGAAAAGGTAGTTGAACTGTATAAAACAGGAAAGGGATATAAAAAGATATCCAAGGAATTGAGAATGCCAATCAGCAGTGTTCAAACTCTTATCAAGAAGTGGGAAAATGAGGGGTTCTGTTGAAACCAAACCACGGTCAGGTAGACCAACTAAAATTTCAGCCACAACTGCCAGGAAAAAATTGTTTGGGGTGCAAAGAAAAACCCACAAATAACTTTGGATGAAATACAGGACTCTCGGAAAACATGTGGTGTGGCTGTTTCAAGACGCACAATAAGGTGACACTTGAAGAAAGATGGACTGCAAGGTCGGGTCGCCAGAAGAAAGCAATTACTACGCAAATGCCACAAAGTATCCTGCTCACAATATGACAAAAAGCACAGAGACAAGCCTCAAACATTCTGGCACAGTCATTTGGAGTGATGAGACCAAAAAAGATTTTTGGACACAACCATAAATGCTACATTTTGGAGAGGAGTCAACAAGGCCCATGATGAAAAGTAAACCATTCCTACTGTGAAACATGGAGGTGGATCACTCATGTTTTGGGGATGTGTGAACTACAAAAGGCACAGGAAATTTGATCAAAATTGATGGCAAGATGAATGCAGTATGTTATCAAAAAATACTGGAGGAACATTTTGCATCCATCAGCCAGGAAACTGCGCGTGGGATGTACTTGGACATTCCAACATGACAATGATCCAAAACACAAGGCCAAGTCAAGCTCTCATTGGCTACAGCAGAATAAAGTGAAGGTTCTGGAGTGGCCATCTCAGTCTCTTGACCTCAATATCATTGAGCCACTCTGGGGAGATCTCCAACGTGTGGTTCATGCAAGACAGCCCAAGAATTTACAGGAACTGGAGGCTTTTTGCCAAGAGGAGTGGGCAACTTTACCATCTGAGAAAATAAAGCGCCTCATCCACAAACACCACAAAAGACTTCAAGCTGTTATTGATGGTAAAGGGGGGCAATACACAGTATTAAGAACTCGGGTATGTAAACTTTTGATCAGGGTCATTTGGGTAGTTTCTGCTATGATTTAAAGAGTAAACACAGTTGATTGATAATAAAGGACTTCAGCCAAACACTAACCATGAGTGAAAGAATTTGAGTGTTTAGACCTCCAGGTTTGGCAGAGTCCTTACTGGATGGTGGAGCCGTTGGTTCTATAAACTTGCACGGATGCTATAACCAAATTTTGGCAGGTGAATGCCTGGGAAGTGCCAGCGCTAATTAGGTGGGACGCTTTTAAGGTGGTACTAAGGGGAGCTTATATGAAAGGAGTTTCAGACCTTAAGAAAGCTAACGGTGATTTTTATTATCTGACCTGTTCCATCAGACCTTTATGACCTTATGTATGTATTTGATGTCCATGTACTGTATCATTGTCAACTTTAATACTTTTAAACAAAAACCTATTTACTGTTAAAAAAAAAAAAGGAACGGGAGTTTTTACCTTTTGGCTACTTAACTGAAAGAGGCTGAGGAGCATATTATGTCAGGGATCCCTCCCCATTTTGTTACAAGATGCCTGAAGGGCTTAAGAGCTGGCTCTAGTGACGAGGACTCAAACGCTTACTATATCAGCGTCAGAGTTTTCGACGCCGGGGACAAAAATTGGAGGCTTCTTACCTTCTTAGCTAAACCTATACCAGACCCCATCACTATTTTCTAGCATCTATGATGGTTCAGCCACTCTCCACTCCTCCCAGGATCGGATTGTGGAGGCCTTTCTACAATTTTACTCAGACCTTTTTATAAATCCCTTTTAGCCCACGTTCACACTGGGGCTGCGGGAGTGAAGCCTGCGAGTTCAGCTGAACTCGCACGATTTCACTCCCGCTGACAGTCCCGATTTCAGCCACGATTTCAAAGACATCTGAAACAGATGTCAATGTAAATCGCGGCTGAAATCGCAAAAAGTAGTAAAACTACTTTTTGTAATCGGTGCAGCGCCGCAGATGCGGCGTCGCACCGATTTGGACGGTGCCATTGCCCGCAATTTGCGGCAAATTTCACCGATTTGACATGCGATTTGACATGTCAAATCGCATGTCAAATCGCACCAGTGTGAACCAGGGCTTATTCACACACACTAATTACAAGCGAACGGATCACAGGTGAGGATGGTTATCTTTTTTAATGGCTATTCAAACCTCCGTGTCAACTTGTGTGCATGTTATCAGGCCAAAATCGCCAGGGTATGTAAACTTTTGATCAGGGTCATTTGGGTAGTTTTTGTTGCCATTCTGATTTTAAAAAGAATAACACAGTTGGTTAATAATAATAATAAATGGCTTCAGCCAAACACTAACCATGAGTGAAAAAAAAAAAATGTTTTTGTGTTATTCATATTCTCTGAAACATGGCCAAGAAATCATAAATTCTGTAGGGGTATGTAAACTTATGAGCACAACTGTAGATGAAGCATAGAATGTGAGTCCTGTATGTGATAAAGAATACACAAGTCTTTTTCCAATATACTTTTGGCTAGAATTTAATGCCAATATTTATCAACGTTGTGAGTCGATAGTTGGACCACAAATGGGGGGGGGGGGGGGCCGATCCTTATGAGTTTAAAATTATGTGAAATCTCCCCCCCCCCCCCCCCCTTTTTTTTTTTTTTTTTATCTTTTTCTTTTCTTAAGCGGATGAATACTTTTGCAAGGTGGGGGTGGGATTATGCCACTGAGCAGGGCGGATTTGATTTAACCACTTAAGCCCCGGACCATTTTGTAGCTAAAGGACCAGAGGTGTTTTCAGAATTTGGTACTGCGCTGCTTTAACTGGAAATTGTGCGGACATGCAATGTTGTACCCAAACGAAATTTGCGTCCTTTTCTTCCCACAAATAGAGCTTTCTTTTAATGGTATTTGATTGCCTCTGCGATTTTTATTTTTTGCGATATAAACGGAAAAAGACCGAAAATTTTGAAAAAAAATGATATTTTCTACTTTTTGTTATAAGAAAAATCGAATAAACTCAATTTTAGTCATACATTTAGGCCAAAATGTATTTAGCCACATGTCTTTAGTAAAAAAAAATATCAATAAGCGTATATTTATTGGTTTGCGCAAAAGTTATAGAGTTTACAATCTAGGGTACATTTTCTGAAATTTACACAGCTTTAAATTTATGACTGCCTATCTCATTTCTTGAGGTGCTAAAATGACAGGGCAGTACAAAACCCCCCCAAATGACCCCATTTTGGAAAGTAGACACCCCAAGGAAATTGCTGAGAGGCATGTTGAGCCCATTGAATTTTTATTTTTTTTGTCTTAAGTGATTGAATAATGACAAAAAAAAAAAAAAAATACAAAAAGTTGTCACTAAATGATATATTGCTCACACATGCCATGGTTATATGTGGAATTGCACCCCAAAATAAATTTTTCTGCTTCTCCTGAGTACGGGGATACCACATGTGTGGGACTTTTTAGGAGCCTAGCCGCGTACGGGACCCCGAAAACCAAGCACCGCCTTCAGGATTTCTAGGCACAAATTTTTGATTTCACTCCTCACTACCTATCACAGTTTCGAAGGCCATAAAATGCCAAAATAGCACAAAACCCCCCAAATGACCCCATTTTGGAATATAGACACCCCAAGCTATTTGCTGAGAGGCATGGTGAGTATTTTACAGCTCTCATTTGTTTTTGAAAATGAAGAAAGAAAATAATTTTTTTTTATTTTATTTTTTTTCAATTTTCAAAACTTTGTGACAAAAAGCGAGATCTGCAAAATACTCACAATACCTCTCAGCAAATAGCTTGGGGTGTCTACTTTCCAAAATGGGGTCATTTGGGGGGGTTTGTGCCATCTGGGCATTCCATGGCCTCCGAAACTGATAGGCAGTGAGAAGTGAAATCAAAAATTGACACCCTTAGAAAGCCTGAAGGCGGTGCTTGGTTTTTGGGGTCCCGTACGCGGCTAGGCTCCCAAAAAGTCTCACACGTGGTATCCCCGTACTCAGGAGAAGCAACAGAATGTATTTTGGGGTGTAATTCCACATATGCCCATGGCATGTTTGAGCAATATATCATTTAGTGACAACTTTGTGCAAAAAAAAAAAATTGTCGTTTTTCCGCAACTTGTGTCAACATATAAAATATTCCATGGACTCGACATGCCTCTCAATATATAGCTTGGGGTGTCTACTTTCCAAAATGGGGTCATTTGGGGGGGGGGTTTTGAACTGTTCTGGCATTTTATACACAACATTAGGAAGCTTACATCCACTCTTCTAACCACTTGAAGACAAAGCCCTTTTTGACACTTTTTGTTTACATGAAAAAAAAATTTCTCTTGTCATCCATGGACTGACACAGCGTGTCTTATACACCTTTATACGTGGGTTATGTCCCTGCTTGCAGGAGAAGACCTAGGCAGAATGTGAGATGTTATACATACATTCTAAACAGCCAGAGCTGAACAGCCCCGCCCAGGGGGGCGGTCCCTCCGGGCATAACCCTCCCACTGCAGTCAGCAGACCTCAGTTTTTTTCTGCCTAGCAGAAGGAGAAGACGTGGCTCTCTCAGGAGCCAGTCTCCTGACCTATTTTTATTCTTTTGGAAATTTTTTTCCTATTTTATTTTTTTGAGATCTTCTATCAACTGTCGGCTGGGCAACAGGTTGGGTACAAGATATCCTCGTAGTCTTCCCTGTCCGACCATCGAGCGTGCTGATCCTCGCCTTGTGTGCGTGAGACTCAGTTCACGACATGCCCCACGACTCCAGGGGTGGCCGGTGGGCTCCCAGCTCCGCGGTCCTCTCAAGATAGAACAGTCCGGCTGTATCTTTCGCGGTGGACCGGGCCGACAGCTACTCAGTACCGCACTGTGATAGTTCTGTCAGGAACACACCAGCGGGTCCCTCAGGGGACGGGTAAGTAGTCTCTCCTGGCTGCAGGTGAGTACATGCTGTGTGTTTCTTGTGTGGGGGGATTTCCCTGTCTCCCCCTGTGTTTTTAATGTCACTCTCTGTTCACTAGTGCTGGCGCTGTACTATGGGGGGTGCCTGATGGAGGGGACTCCTGCGTTTAAGGACCCCACTGACAGGAGGTCAGAAGTGGTGAGTAGAGCCATGTTCGCCTTGTTGGGATCCGCCCTACGGCCCGTAGTAGCGGCGACCCTTGTGTCTCAGACACTCACGGAATGGGCAAAAATTTTGCACCAAACTGTGCAGGAGTATAACCTTCCTCCAGACACTATTGCTCTGGCCCACCAGATGGTGCAGGGTCTGATATATGTGTGCGACACCACGTTGGACGCGGCCCCTTTAATATCCAGGGCCTCTGTCTCGGCGGTGGTATTGCGTCGTCTCATCTGGTTGAAATGCTGGTCTGCTGACCTAGCCTCTAAGAAGCTCCTGACGGATCTACCTTTTAAGGGTGGTAGACTTTTTGGTGCTGCTCTGGATGACATCATCAAGGATGTCACGGGAGGTAAAAGCACTCTCCTTCCTCAAACTATCAAGGGTAAGGAGGCCCGACGTAAACCGGGTCCTTCCTTTCCAGCAAAAAAGGGTTTTTTTCGTCCGTCAGAGTCCACGGGTAAGCCATCCCAGACTGACAATAGTGCGGCTGGCGGGCACAAGCGCCCCTGGGTGCGTAAGCCGAACAAGCCGGTTCCCAAGCCCGCCTCTGCGTGAAGTCTTGCCCCCGCCCGTCTCTGGGGTGGGGGGACGACTTCGCAGGTTCACGGATCGGTGGACCTCCCAGATCTCCGACCGGTGGGTGTGCGAGGTGGTCACCTCAGGATACAGAATAGAGTTCCGCTCCTGGCCCCCAGACAGATTCTTTCCCTCAAATCTCCCTCTCCTTCCTGCCCGTCGGGCAGCCCTCTTGGGGGCTGTACAGGATTTGATCGGGTCCGGAGTAATTGTGCCGGTTCCGTCCCAGGAGAGGTTTCAGGGATTCTACTCGAATCTGTTTGTTGTTCCAAAAAAGGACGGGGTTCGGCCGATCCTGGACCTCAAGGCCCTGAATGCCTTCGTGAAGGTGCAAAGATTCCGCATGGAATCCATTCGCACGGTGGTCGCTACGCTCCGTCAAGGGGATTTTCTGGCATCTTTGGACATCAAGGATGCCTACTTGCATGTTCCGATCTGCGCAAGCCACCAGAAGTTTCTGCGCTTTGCGGTCGGCGAAGTCCACTATCAATTTTGTGGCTCTTCCCTTCGGCCTGGCCTCGGCACCGAGGGTGTTCACCAAGGTGCTTGCTCCGGTCCTAGCTTTGCTGAGACAGCGAGGCATTGCTATCGTGGGCTATCTGGACGATTTCCTTCTAAGAGCAGACAGTGGCTCAGAATTGGAAGAAAGTGTGACTATCGTCAGTCAGACCCTCAGGGAGTTTGGGTGGCTCCTGAACGTTCAGAAGTCGGTTCTAGTCCCGACTCAGCGTCTGGAGTATCTAGGTCTGATTCTGGACTCCTTGGAGGCAAGAGTCTTCCTACCTCCAGACAAACTACTGACACTTCAGTCTGCGGTACGGGTGCTGACGTCCCGGAAATGGTCGTCAATCCGCTTTTGCATGAGAGTCCTGGGACTCATGGTGGCCTCCTTCGAGGCCGTTCCTTATGCCCAAGCGTACACCAGGGCCTTACAGAAAGAGATCTTGTCCACTTGGGACAAATCCCAGTTGTCCTTGGATCTTCAGATCCAGGTGAGTCACCTGGTCAGGGCATCCCTGACGTGGTGGTTGAGGTCCCCGGCTCTTCGGTCCGGGAAGTCGTTCCTCCCCATCCAATGGACGGTGATCACGACGGACGCCAGCCTGACGGGCTGGGGGGGAGTCTGGGGAGTCCGGTCGGCCCAAGGACTTTGGACTCCGGACGAAGCCCTCTTACCGATCAATGTGCTGGAGATACGGGCAATCAGACTGTGCCTCTCCTCATGGTCGGAGAAACTACAGGGTCACTCCATCAGGATACAATCGGACAACGCCACAGCAGTGGCGTATGTCAACCATCAAGGGGGGACTCGGAGCTCAGCTGCGGCTTCCGAAGTCGCCCGCATCCTGAGGTGGGCCGAAAGAAGCGTGCCGGCTCTGTCGGCCGTCTACATTCCGGGCGTAGACAATTGGCAGGCGGACTATCTAAGTCGCCAGACGCTGGACCAGGGGGAGTGGTCCTTGCACCCGGAGGTCTTTCAACTTCTTTGCAGACGGTAGGGCACGCCGGATGTGGACCTGATGGCTTCTCGACTCAATCGCAAGGTGTCGAGGTTTGTGGCCAGATCCAGGGATCCCTGGGCGGATGCCTCGGATGCGTTGGTGGCCCCATGGGGTCAGTATCGCCTGATATACGTTTATCCTCCGCTGCAGTTGCTCCCTCGCCTGCTCCGCAGGGTAGCGACCGAGGGCATTCCGGTGATCCTCATTGCTCCGGATTGGCCTCGGCGTCACTGGTACGCCGATCTGGTACGTCTCGTCGCAGACGTTCCCTGGCGGTTACCAATACGGGGGGACCTTCTGTCTCAAGGTCCTATATTTCATCCTGCTTTACAGTCTCTGGTTTTAACGGCATGGTTCTTGAAAGCCAGGTGCTGAGAGACCGAGGTCTCTCGGATTCGGTCATTTCGACCATGTTAAGGGCACGGAAGTCTTCCTCCAGAAGGATCTATCACCGTACTTGGAGAGCTTACATCGCCATGTGCGAAGAGCTGGACTGGCGCCCACGAACGTATTCCGTTCCCAGAATCCTGCATTTTCTGCAGCGTGGCGTGACCCAAAAGCTCGCTTTGAGTACCATTAAGGGTCAGATTTCGGCCTTGGCCATCTTCTTTCAGCGACCGCTGGCGGGTCATCCCTTGGTTAGCACCTTTGTGCAGGGGGTTCGACATGTGCTCCCCCCTGTCAAGCCTCCTCTCCCCCCGTGGGATCTGAATTTGGTGCTCTCGGTCCTCCAGGAACCTCCCTTTGAAAATATTAGAGATATTCCCCTCTTGACTTTGTCTCAGAAGGTGGCCTTCTTGGTGGCCATTACTTCCATTAGACGAGTGTCTGAATTGGCGGCCTTGTCCTGCAAGTCGCCCTTTTTGATCATCCATAAGGATAAGGCGGTGTTACGTCCGCGACCTTCCTTTCTGCCAAAGGTGGTCTCGGCCTTCCACTTAAACGAGGACATTGTCCTCCCGTCCTTGTGTCCTCACCCATCGCATCCCAGAGAGTTTGCGCTACACACTTTGGATGTGGTACGAGCCTTGCGGGTGTACCTGTCTGCTACTGCTTCTATTCGGAAGTCTGACTCACTATTTGTGGCTGTCTCTGGGCCAAAACAGGGCCAAGCGGTTTCGTCTGCCACCATTTCTAGGTGGATCAGACAAACCGTCATTCAAGCTTATGCTCTCAAGGGGCGGGCGCCTCCCTTTCCGGTTACGGCACATTCCACCAGGGCAATTGGTGCTTCCTGGGCTTTCCGACATCAAGCGTCGGTTGCACAAGTGTGCAAGGCGGCGACCTGGTCGTCTGTTCATACCTTTTCTAAGTTTTATAAGGTTGATGTGGCTGCATCTTCGGATGCTTCCTTCGGCCGCAAGGTGTTGCAGGCCGCTGTTTGATGTTGCAACTCCTCCGTTGAGGAGCTCTGCCTTGTTTGGAGTGAAGTTTTTGGTTTTCCATTTATACTGCTCCCATCCCTCTTGACACTGCTTTGGGACATCCCACGTGTAAAGGTGTATAAGACACGCTGTGTCAGTCCATGGATGACAAGAGAAAATAGGATTTTTGTACTCACCGTAAAATCCGTTTCTCTGGCATCCATGGACTGACACAGCACCCACCCTTCTTTTTAAGTTTGTACTGCTTTGTTACGAACTGAGGTCTGCTGACTGCAGTGGGAGGGTTATGCCCGGAGGGACCGCCCCCCTGGGCGGGGCTGTTCAGCTCTGGCTGTTTAGAATGTATGTATAACATCTCACATTCTGCCTAGGTCTTCTCCTGCAAGCAGGGACATAACCCACGTGTAAAGGTGTATAAGACACGCTGTGTCAGTCCATGGATGCCAGAGAAACGGATTTTACGGTGAGTACAAAAATCCTATTTTTTTTGCAAGAAAATTATGTTGAACCCCCAAACATTATATATATTTTTAAAGCAAAGGCCCTACAGATTAAAATGGTGGGTGTTGCATTTTTTTTTCTACACAGTATTTGCGCAGCGATTTTTCAAACGCATTTTTTGGGTTAAAAAATACACTTTTTTTTTAATTTTAATGCACTAAAACACACTATATTGCCCAAATGTTTGATGGAATAAAAAAGATGATCTTAGGCCGAGTACATGGATACCAAACACGACATGCCTTAAAATTTCGCACAAACGCGCATTGGCGACAAACTACATATATTTTTAAAAGCCTTTACAGGTTACCCCAGTAGATTTACAGAGGAGGTCTACTGCTAAAATGACTGCCCTCGATCTGACCTTCGCGGTGATACCTCACATGCATGGTGCAATTGCTGTTTACATATGACGCCAGACCGACGCTTGCGTTCGCCATTGGGCAAGAGCAGGGCAGGACAGGGGTGCTTTTTTTTTATTTTTTTATTATTAATTTTGCTTTTTTATTTTATTTTTAAATTGTTCCTTCCAAGTATTTATTTTTTTTATCATTTTTATTGTTATCTCAGGGAATGTAAATATCCCCTATGATAGCAATAGGTAGTGACAGGTACTCTTTTTTTGAAAAAACTGGGGTCTTCTAGACCCTAGATTTTTCCTCTGCCCTCAAAGCATCTGACCACACCAAGATCGGTGTGATAAAATGCTTTCCCAATTTCCCAATGGCGCTTTTTATATCCGGGGGGGGGGGGCATTCCCTCCCACTGCTTGTAAAAGCAGTCCAGAGGCTAATTAGCCGCTAGGATTGCTTTTACATGAAAGCCGGCCGCAGGCTGAAAAGAATGATACCAAGATGATACCTAAACCCGCAGGCATCATTCTGGTATAAACATTCAAAGTCCAGCAACATACCAGTACGTTGCTGGTCCTTGTTGGACATGTATTGTAATCTTTTTTTTTTTTTTTCATGCAGCCAGTTGAGATTGATCGGTGGGTATGCCCACCATTAGAATACCGCCCTTCATCCACCCACTTCCAATGATGGGCATACACGCACCATTTATATATGCCGAAGCATGGGGGCATCCGCCCGCAAAAAAGTTATGCCGCACACACATGGTCGGACTTTTCCACGGGCAAGCCTCCGTCGGAATTTCGACCGTATGTACGCAGCATTAGGAGCAAAATCGCTCCTCCGCTCCTGCTGCCCCAATGCTTCGGCATATATGCTTTTTTTATTTAAATGTGGTGGTGAAATCACTGGAGTCGCAGGGATCAGGCCTGTCTCTGCGAACGCTGCAGTTATGTGTGTTGTGTTTTGTAAGTGACAGTGATCGATCGATACTGCACTTGGGTGGCCTGGGCTGGACGGAGGGGCAAAACGCAGGTGCTAGCAGGTATCTGGGCTGATCCCGCTAACACTGCGTTTTTGGGAACCCTAAACTGCTGGGGACGCTAGTATAGATCTGATCAGATATTGATCTGTTCAGATACTATACCACTAAGGGGGGTGTATGCTTCACGCATGGGTGTTAGCGTTACTGGCACTAACCTGACGCTGCCTGGGGTGTGACGCAGACCCTCTCTGACGCTAAAACCTAATTGATATCACCCGCCGGGCGATCAGGGGGTTAAACCTTTATTGGGTTATATACGGCGGGTGCCCTGACACTATAAAAAGCAAACTAACTAACCAGCGTCACCCGTAACACTTACCGTATTTTTCGCTCCATAAGACGCACCTGACCATAAGACGCACCCAGGTTTTAGAGGAGAAAAACAAGAAAAAAAATATTCTGAACCAAATGATGTACTAAAATATTTAATATTATATTACTACTATAGGTGGGTGGTGGACACACAGCAATACCAGCCCCCCCTATCAAATCAGCTTAGCTACACTATACCTGGTTGGTGGTGGACACACAGCAACCCCCCCCCCCCCCTTCCCAGATCAGCTCAGGGTGGCAGGGCAGACACAAACACCCCTTTAGCCTCTCATATAACAACAGCTCAGGTGATGAACAGTGGATACCATCCCACACCTCCCACCCCCTTATCACTCACCTCAGGCAGTGGAGGACACTGCCATTACAATCCACAACCCCCTCTGGCTGGCTCTCAGCATCAGATACACCAGGCAGCAGCTAGGATGGATGACTGAGGACATAGTTTGCAGCAACAGCAGCGGCAAGGGGAGAGAGGCAGGAAGTGAGACTGGACCAGACCACGGCGCCGGGGGTGTTCCAGCTGAATAAAAAAAGCCATCCAGGGCTCTTGTCGCTTGCAGGATGGGGTCACATCTGGCGGATGTCAACTTACCTGGGTGCGGAGTGTACCATTATAGCAACACCACTGACAACCCCCATGTTTTGGCACCTGGGGCAGACCGTCTCCCCCCGCTCCCCCTTGGTATGCCCCAGCAAGGATCTGCCTCACATCCTGTCATCTCTCCTCCACAGAGAAGCCGAGTGTCTGTACTCTGACACGGCGGCGGCGATGGGGGGGGGGGGTGGAGCCTGCTCAGTATTCACTCCATAAGACGCAGGGACACTTTTCCCTATTTTTTTGGGGGGTAAAAGTGCGTCTTATGGTGCGAAAAATACGGTATATGGTGATCACTGGTGAAAGGGTTAACTAGGGGCAATCGGGGGGGTTAAAACCTTTATTAGATAATATATGGGGGTACCTGACGCTATAAAAACCTGCGGCGAACCTAAAAAAAATTACTGCCTACCGATCTGATCACCGACACTAAGACAGCGATCAGAAAAACGATCGCTTAGCGACAGTGGTGATAGGGGGTGAAAGGGTTACCTGGGGGGCGATCAAGGGGGTTAAACCTTTATTAGATAATATATTTGGGTACCTGACGCTATAAAAACATGCGGCGAACCTAAAAAAAATTACTGGCTGCCGATCGGCATCACTGACGCTAAGACGGCGATCAGAATAATTATCGCTTAGCGACAGTGGTGATAGGGGGTGAAAGGGTTATCTGGGGGGTGATCAGGGGGTTAAACCTTTAATAGGGGGGGTTAGGGGCTACACTGGACCTAAAACTGAATGTACTGACACTTTTACAGTCACAAATGTCACTGATTGCAGTGATCAGTAAATAAATGGTCACTGCAATCAGTGACACTGTGACTGGCGGCTGGGGGGGTGATCTGGGGGGGCGATTTATGTCCCTATGTGTCCTGGTGTCAGTGTAGTGTTGTGTGCACTGACCTGATGTCTTCTCTTGTACGGCGCTCGGTATATGTGAGCGCCGCACCAGAGATGACATCACTTCCTCCTGCTTCCTCTGCCTGACACAGACAGAGGGGGCATTTCCATTCGCCGGGAGCGATCGCGAGGGGGTGGCCGGAAACGAATGGCTGCCCCCTCATCCCGGAACACTCCCGGACACTTAGCCACCGCTCACTGTATAGGAGGGGGGTCCGATTGGACCCCCCAACTATACAAAGGCAATCACGTATGCTCTACGTGATTGTGCCTGTCGGTGCCATTCTGCCGACGTGTGTGTATATATACAGTGAGCGGTCGTTAAGTGGTTAAATAATAATTTAAATCACTACTAAAAAGACTTGATTTAAATCAACGTAAATCATAATTTTTAAAGAGCAACTGTCATCTCTGTTTCGCAGCGGCTCCTCCTCTGATCTGCTGTTGACTCGCCGACAGTCCTATTCACTTTAATGGGATGGCTGGTGATGCGGGAGCCACCCGCAGTCCCTAAGGGTCTGACTGACAATAGTCACACTTCTAACTTTGAGCCATTGTCTGCTCTTAGAAGAAGATCGTCCAGATAGCCCATAATAGCAATGCCTCGCTGTCTCAGCAAGGCTAGAACCGGAGCAAGCACCTTGGTAAAAAACCTTTGGTGCCGAGGCTAGGCCAAAAGGAAGAGCCACAATTGATAGCGGTCTTCGACGATCGCAAGCGCACCGAAACATGCCTCAGCATGCCTTTCAGCAATTTCCTTGGGGTGTCTACTTTCCAAAATTGGTTATTTGGGGGGGGGGGGGGGGTTGTACTGCCCTGCCATTTTAGCACCTCAAGAAATTAGATGGGCAGTCATAAATGAAAAGCTGTGTAAATTCCGGAAAATGTACCCTAGTTTGTAGACGCTATAACTTTTGCGCAAACCAATAAATATACGCTTATTGACATTTTTTTTTTACTAAAGACCTGTGGCTGAATACATTTTGGCCTAAATGTATGACTAAAATTGAGTTTATTAGATTTTTCTTATAACAAAAAGTAGAAAATATCATTTTTTTCAAAATTTTCGTGTTTTTTTTTCCGTTTTTATATCGCAAAAAATAAAAATAGCAGAGACAATCAAATACCATTAAAAGAAAACACTATTTGTGGGAAGAAAAGGACGCAAATTTAGTTTGGGTACAACATTGCATGACCGCGCAATTACCAGTTAAAGCAGCGCAGTGCCAAATTGTAAAAACACCTCTCGTCTTTATGCTGCGTATTGTTCCGGGGCTTAAGTGGTTAAACAGAAAACTATACTAAGATCGATTTTTACTCCAAAAGCATTTTATTAGAATAAATTACATGATTAAAAAAAAGTGATTTATTTTTATTTTTATTTGGTTTTTATCCACCCTGCCACTGAGTTTCCTGTAGAATAGACAAGCTATCAGAACCCGTTTTCCTGCTAATTTTGAAGTACTTTATAGCTTGCTTGACATCTTGAACATAAACCTCTGCTTTAGATAGATAGATCAGAACAGTGTTGGGTGAGGGTTACTAGGGAGGTCCCCTGTAAAAGTGATTTTAAGTTGTACAGGGAAGTTGAAGGTGGCACCGTTTTTATTTATTATTATTTTTTTGAGAGAAGTTTGAATTCTTTGAAAATATTTATCAAGTTGCTAGTCTGAAAAATAAATGTGGTTTTAAGACTATAGAGATAAATCTGGCAGAGAATGTCTTCAGTTTGTTGGATAGCATACAGCAGCCCTAAAATGTTATATTCTCATTTTGCGAGTGGAAAATGATTGCTGGCGAGCATGGGGTTGCCTCAAGGGGGGGGGGGGGCGCGAGCTCCGCCGACAGGCGGGGTTAAGAGCTATTCTCCCTGCGATCGCCTGAAGGAAGAGGCAAGCCGGCCGGATCATCAGAGCGGGTATTGCCCGCTGTAACAGCTTCTTTTTTAAACAGAAGGAATGTTTATTGAGATATTCTATCGGTTACATGTTAAGCATATCAAGTGTTACAATGAAAGACAATAAGTGATATGACGGCAGGGAAAATCGCAGAACAAAACTAAGGAGCCAACAAGCGTCAGGCGAGCATAGTACAGTAGGGTATATTCCAGATTGACTTGGGAACAGGATAACATCTGAACAAACCAGGGGTACCCTATCATCACGCACGATGGGCCTGACATGTAACAGCTTCTTTTTAAATTGCCGGGGGTTCCCAAAGCTCATCGTCATAGTCTCGCCTTCTGGCCCAGCGTCTTTCATAGACCGAACACCTGTCCAATGTGGGTCGTGTGATGTCGTCAAAAGCGCCAGGTCAGGAGGTGGGACTATGTGAAGGTGAGCTCAGAACACCGGGCAATTCAAATGAAAGCCATTACAGTGGGCAATCCCCACTCTCTGACCGGCTGCCTCTCCTCTCTCAGCACTGGTCTCGCTGCATTGATGGGCACTGGTGAGCCTATGAGGAAGATGATCCGCACTCCGGTCGTTTCTCTTTAAAAAATCTTTGTTTTTATTAAGCCACCGCGAACAAATGCAAATGATAACAGTTGACGCGTTTCAGCCTATAAGGCCTTAGTCATAACCACTGGTGAGGCTGTGCTGATAGGCTGCAATGGTGGGCACTGATAAAGTTGTTTAATGTTTAATTTTTTAACTTAATTCTGCATAAAACATTTAAGTGTCCTTTCATGAGATGATTTATGAGGGTGTTTTTAGGGGTGGGGCATGGTAAGGGTTGGGTTGGGGCAGCTGGTGACAAGTAACCCTTAAGGCCTGGCTAGTAGATCTGGACTTGAAATTTTGAGCCCTGGCATAGTCATCCTTTTTTTTACATTAACTTAACTTTTTTTTTTTTTTTTTTTTTTTGTCCATCTCGGAGAGCATTCATCCCGATCTGCTAGGGTAGGAATAAAATCTTTTCTAATGGTGTGCAGCAGTTTACGATTAGTTTGTGTCGGATTGACAAGGTCTTATCCAGTGCTGACTTTTGTATGTTTTCATATGGTGTGTGTTTTTCTTTCGTCAGGAAGCATTTTAAGTTCTGATAACAGCCTTGTAAGCCCCAATGATCAGTGAAAGTGAGCATGTGTTGAGTAACCTGGTCAGTGCTGATATGAGATAAATGGAAGTAGTAGGTGTAATCTTTGCTAGGTTAGAGTTAACTAGGTCATTTTGAGGTAGAATATTGTTGAATCCTCTGAGGAATAGTGTTGGCTGTCAAATGGGTACTGAGTAATGAGTTTCCATTTTAGGACCCGCGATCAGGTTGGAATCACTGCACAGGAGGAGAGTTCTTGTCTGGTACATACAGCAAAAGTGAAGAAAGGTGTTTGTGTGATCAAGGCACAGTAAATGAGGCTGATGACTTAGATTGTTTTTAGAGGATCCTTCAGTAAGAATATTGCATTTAGGGACTCCTTTTAAAGAGGAGCTCCAGGCATCTTCAGAAAAAGGCAGACAAGTGGAGCTCCACTTTAATTTTTGGTATGGGTATTGGTGTAGAAAACTTGCAAGGCATTGTGTTATTAGGTGCTGAGGTTTTAGCTAGATGTATTTCTTGTAAGCAGGTAGGTATTGAAACCCTTTGACTTTTTCATGTAGAGATTATTCCTTGAACATTGAGGATTAACATGTTAACGTGGTTGTAAACTTCAGACATGGAATATGAACAAAGCATATCCCCTCTAGTGTGTACTTGTCTCAATTAAGAGCACCAAGTGTCATTTCTGTCTGCTTCCTTGTTTCTCTATCTGCAGGAGTAATTTCTGACAAGTTTTCCTGACACCAAGAGAAAAAAGATGACGGAGGGATAATCCAGTACACGGCCTGTGACTGACAGCTTCAACTCTGCTGTCCTCACTGAGCTCTGCATTATGTACTTTCAGCTACCTTTTTTTTTTTTTTTTTAGGAAAGCTCAGACCAGCTTTATAAATTCTGGACTGAACGGATGTAGAGAAGAGAGGGATGCATACAGTATACACGGATACAACATATGTAGGAGGATTTGTTTAATCTCCGTGTATCGCCTGCGGCCAGTCACTTCACTGGGCATAGGTAAGCGTTTCCAGACACTTTAAGTGTCATTTGCCACTGTTATCAAGACAGTGGCAGAGCTTCTCTGGGACTCTTGGGAAAGGAAGAGGGGAGGGAAGTTTAATGAAAAGGGATAAAAAAAATGTGAGGAAGAGAGGACTATATGCTGGGACCAGAGAGTACATAATGACATTCTAGTCAATATGGCATTGTACAATGCATGGGGGAATGGCTTGTTGTGAGCAAGTCTGGTGACCACACAGTAACTAAGAATAGGGAGGGCACGGAACCACCCATGCAAGGGGGTTCCTATTTGAATATAGTTTTGTAAAAGAGAGGTACCACTTAAAAAATAAAATAAAAATTGCTGTGCCTTTCTTTATCGTACACCACGGGACACAGAGCTAGTCATTACATAATGGGTTAAGGGTCACCAGCGGTGATTGGACACTGGCACAACCAATGGAAGACAGTTCCCCTCCATATAACCCCTCCCATCAGGGAAGTACCTCAGTTTTTTCGCCAGTGTCGAAAGGTGTTGGACGCGTTAGGAGGTGCTAAAGGAAAGCTCTACCAAAGAGACCCTCTGGGGGTAAAAGAGCTATGCTTTCGGATCCATCCAAGACGCCTACAAATGAGCTGAATCTGGATGGGATCCGGGCCTCATCCATGAGGCGTCGCCTGTAATATCTCTCTTCGGAGGACTGGGCTCTAAGATCCAGCACTTTCGCTATTTCGCTATAAAGTCCTGGTAAGAGTCTTGTACAAGGCCCAGGGGAGAGGTATCCTTTAAATAGGAACCCATATCCCTGAAGGTTGGCACACATAGCCCACCGTGAAGGGTGAAGTTTGGTATCTGTCTGAAATCTTTCAGCAGAAAAACCTGCGGCGTGGATAAGGTGAGATTAGAAGGTCCATAACTAGGTTGGGACCTTTTTCAAAAAATGGATGTCTTCTTTTTTTCCACCACTGGGGGGAGTAAAGAGCTGAATATACTCACCTCACTCTGTTCAGTGTCGGCTTCGGCGAAGTACACTGCTCGTCACCTCCGCTGCTGAGCTTGCTGGGGCACCCCGATCCTCCTTTCGGTGGCCGACCAGACACCTGCAGATGCAGGTAAGTGGGAACAAGGGCTGATGAGAGTCCTCTCTCACTATGGCCACCGCCATAGCGCTAAGGGCCGCGCGCGCTTTATCGGAGGGGGGGGGCGAAGGCGTGCGCGGGCACGTGGCGCGCGCAGGCACAGAAACGGCGCCAAATTTAAAAGACTGTCAGTGTGAGAAGCACTGCAGCAGCAAGCAAGCTCGTTAGTTCTCTTGTTCCTGGCAGAGAAACACAGCAGCTATACAGGGACGTAAGACTCCATGTGGTTGGATTGGGTACTTCCTAGAAGACATCCATGTTATGCATAGTTATGTGTTAAAAGTTGCATACTTAATGTATTTGCTAAACTGAACACGGTAGTATATGCATTTAGGTACCTTGTATTTTGTCTAAACAGTAAGCCTTCCAGGGGAAGTAATACGGACAAAAAGAGATAAGAAAGCACCACCGCCTGAGAGGAGGCTCTAGCTGTGCTGACTCGGTACCTTCCTCTCCTGTGTTGCCAAATGCACCTGTACAGGATGAGCCATTACCTCTGTCAGGTATGGCGGCTTCCCCAGTGAAGCCTGGGCCTGTATATGTCACTGAGGACACTTTATCAGCTGCCTTAAATAATCTGGAGGAAAAAATTGTTACCTGTCTCCTCCCTAGGGTCATTAAGATCCCTGCAAGGTGCATGCTCCTTCCCGGTTCATCAGTTACTAGAGGATCTAATATACGCAAACTGGCAACATCCAGATAAGCGTTTCTCACCTCCAAAAAGGTTTAACATTCTTTATCCTATGGGGGAAATTTTTTTAAAGAAATGGAGCCTGCCTGCGGTAGTTGCGGCTATTTCTTGTGTAAATAAAAACCTGACATGTCCGGTGGATAATGTACAAGGGTTTAAAAGATCCTTCTGAGAGGAAGTTGAAATCCTCCTTCCTTTTGGCCGGCTCAATTACCCAACCTGCAGTAGCAGCAGTCGGTATGTGTCAGGTCATCAGCCAACAGGTAAAGCAGGGGCTGAAGGAACTGCCTTCAGAGCAGGCTAGAAATTGGGAAAATTTGCCTAAAGCCTTATGCTTCACAGTGGATGCCATGAGAGATTCTATCATACAGGCATCACGCCTTACACTCCAGCTGGTACAGATGCGCAGAGTACTTTGGCTTAAGCATTGGTCAGCGGAAACCCCATGCAAAAAGCTGTTGGCAAGTTCCCGTACCATGGCGAACGCCTATTTGGGGAAGATTTAGAAAAATATATACAGAAGATATCAAGTGGTAAAACGACTTTTACCTGAGAGAAAGAAAAACAAGAGATCTTGTTTTAAACGCTCTCTCTCTCCCCAGCTCCCGGGAAATCTGACTCCAACCAGTGGCGGCGGCCTGTTTTAGCCGCCCACAAAAGCCAAGGGGCAAGCTCAGAAGAACAAGAAGCCGTGGGGTGCAAGAGCTAATAAGCAAGCCCCCAAAGCCTCTCAGTGAAGGGGCGCCCCCGCTCGGCCGAGTGGGAGGAAGGCTTTATCAGTTCTGAGCGACTTGGGGGTCAGAAATCCAGGACAATTGGGTAGTATCCACAATATCCTCAGGGTACAAACTGGAATTTCGAGAGATCCCACCTTCTCAATTCCGAGGTTCAAGACTCTCCAAGGATCCACAAAAAAGAGAATCCTTCTTCAAAGGTTTGAATCACTTAATGGCTCAAGGGGTAGTTACAGACGTACCCCAAAAAGAGCGAGGTGCAGGTTTTTACTCAAACCTCTTTGTGATTCCAAAGCCAAATGGAGATGTCAGACCCATCCTGGATCTAAAATCCCTAAATCGGTTCCTGAACGATCGCCATTTTCGAATGGAAACGATCCGATCCGTGGCCGCCACTTTAAAGGGCGGAAAATTCATGGCGCCCATAGATATCAAGGACGCACATTTACACATACCCATCCTCCCCGCTCACCAAAGATTCCTAAGGTTTGCGGTAGAAGATCGCCACTTTCAATTTGTGGCTCTGCCGTTTGGTGTAGCCACCGCGCCCATAGTATTCACAAAGGTGCTAGCTCCTCTGTTAGCAAACCTAAGAACACGGGGCATTGCGGTAACAGCCTATCTGGACGATCTACTAGTAATAGATCAGTCAAAGGAGGGATTGGGTCACGCTGTACACACTACAGTAGGATACCTGGAGCATTTAGGATGGATTATAAATTTACAAAAATCCTCTCTCCAGGCCCAAAGAAGGATAGTGTACCTGGGCATGATCATAGATACAGCCCAAAACGGGGTATACCTGCCAGAACCGAAGATACAGTCTCTGAAAGACCTGATCCACAAGGTCAAAGCAAACAAGAGGCCGTCTATTCGCCTTTGCATGAGACTATTGGGAAAGATGGTAGCCTCCTTCGAGGCGGTCCCTTACGCCCAGTTTCATTCGAGACTACTTCAAGGCAATATTTTAGCTTCCTGGAACAGGAAGAGCCAAGCTCTGGATATACCCATGCGCCTGTCCTCACAAGTACGCCACAGCTTCGATTGGTGGCTAGAAGCCAGGAATTTACGGAAGGGAAAGTCCTTCCTCCCAGTGGCCTGGAAGGTGGTATCTAGGGATGCCAGCCTATCGGGCTGGGGTGCAGTATTCGAGGAGGCTTCTACCCAGGGAACCTGGGCCAAGACTCAGGGGATCCTGCCCATCAATGTGCTAGAGATCCGGGCGGTATATCTAGCCCTCAAAACCTGGACATACAGGTTACAGGGCTACCCAGTTCGGGTTCAATCCGACAATGCTACTGCATCAATCACCAAGGAGGCACCCGCAGTCGGGCAGCCCAAAGAGAGGTGAACCGGATCCTGGCATGGGCAGAAGAGCATGTACCTTGCCTTTCTGCAATCTTCATTCCAGGGATAGAAAATTGGCAAGCAGACTACCTGAGTCGTCAGCAGCTGCTACCAGGAGAGTGGTCTCTTCACCCCGAGATCTTTCAGGCCATATGTCTGAGATGGGGAAACCCAGATGTAGACCTGCTAGCTGCCAGGTTCAACAAGAAATTGGACAACTTTGTGTCCAGAACGAGAGATCCTCTAGCCTACGGGACAGACGCTCTAATAATACAGACGCTCTAATAACTCCATGGAATCAGTTCTCACTGATCTATGCATTCCCTCCGATCCCTCTTCTACAAAGACTGCTTCGCAGGATCAAGGAGGAGGGAATACCAGTAATCCTAGTGGCCCCAAACTGGCCCAGGAGGCCTTGGTACGCCGAGATTGTAAAAATGGCGATAGGAAGGCCCTGGAAGTTTCCACTTCGACACGACCTGCTGTCACAGGGTCCAGTATTCCACCCTTCCTTACAAAGGCTAAAGTTGACGGCCTGGCTGCTGAGACCCACATTTTGAAAAAGAGGGGTCTCTGGTCCGGCTCTTTCTATGCTCATTAATGCTAGAAAGCCAGCCTCCAGACTCATCTATCAGAGAGTCTGGAGAGCATACGTTTCCTGGTGTGAATCCAGATGTTGGAATCCTCAGAAATATGAAATAAGTAGGATTCTTGCTTTTTGCCAGTTAGGAGTGGATATGAATTTAGCCCTTAGCACCATCAAAGGGCAAATATCGGCTCTATCAGTCTTCTTTCAGAGACCATTGGCATCTCACTCCCTAGTTCAGACATTCATTAAGGGGGTACTGAGGATAAATCCTCCAGTTAGGACTCCCTTGTGTCCATGGGATTTGAATTTGGTATTGTCAGTGTTGCAAAAGCAACCTTTTGAACCTATTCGCCATATTCCTTTAATTATATTGAGTAGGAAGTTGGCCTTTCTGATTGCTATAGCTTCTGCTAGGAGAGTATCAGAGCTAGCAGCTCTTTCTTGTAAAGAGCCTTATCTAATTTGTCACAAGGACAAAATCGTACTACGACCCCATCCGGCTTTTCTACCTAAGGTGGTGTCGGCTTTTCACTTGAATCAAGACATTGTTCTGCCTTCCTTTTTTCCAAACCCGCGGACGGCGGGGGAAAAATTATTACACTCTCTAGATCTAGTGAGAGCGGTAAGGGTGTATCTGCAAGCAACCGCTCAGATACGTAAAACAGATGTTTTGTTTATTTTACCAGATGGGCCCAAGAAGGGCCAAGCGGTATCAAAATCCACCATTTCCAGGTGGATTAGACAAGTAATTGTTCAAGCTTATGGTTTAAAGAACAGGACTCCTCCTTTTCCTGTTAAGGCGCACTCTACCAGGGCGATAAGTGCTTCATGGGCAGTGCACCACCAGGCTTCGATGGCTCAGATCTGTAAAGCTGCAACTTGGTCTTCAGTCCATACATTTTCCAAATTCTATCAAATAGATGTGAAAGGACATGAGGATTCCGCCTTTGGGCGAAGTGTGCTGCAGGCAGCAGTATAGGGCTTCTGGTCCGCAAGCGGCCTGTTTTGATCTGTGTCTCCCCCCCTTCATATGAGCATTGCTCTGGGACGTCCCATTATGTAATGACTAGCTCTGTGTCCCGTGGTGTACGATAAAGAAAATAGGATTTTTATAACAGCTTACCTGTAAAATCCTTTTCTTGGAGTACACCACGGGACACAGAGGTCCCCCCCTTCTTATGGGAACCTTACTGCTTTGCTACAAAACTGAGGTACTTCCCTGATGGGAGGGGTTATATGGAGGGGAACTGTCTTCCATTGGTTGTGCCAGTGTCCAATCACCGCTGGTGACCCTTAACCCATTATGTAATGACTAGCTCTGTGTCCCGTGGTGTACTCCAAGAAAAGGATTTTACAGGTAAGCTGTTATAAAAATCCTATTTTTTGTTGGGTTGTAGAGCCAAAGGAGCGGGGGACAGTAATGTACAGGGTAATTCAAGGATTAGCTGAAATCTTTTGGGTCATAAATATGTTGCAGGAGTCGACATGCATTTTAAACGAGTGATTCTGTAATACTCATTTGCAGTAGCAGGGCAGTATAACAATGCAAGCGATGCAAATACTTGGGTTTCGGCACATCATGGATCAGGTGGACAGATTACTGGGAAGGGCTGGGGAAGACCCAGCTGTCATGTTGCACGTTGTCACCAATGACAAAATCAGAGGAAGATGGAGCATACTAAACGATTTTAGGGACTTAAGAGCTAAATTGAGGAAAAGGACCATCCTAGGTAGTATTCTCAGAAATACTACCGGTACCTGGAGCCACACCATAAAGGCAGAGGGAGTTTAGGGAAGTAAACAAGTGCCTGAGCAGCTGGTGTAGAAAGGAGGGCTTTGGGTTCCTGGAGAACTGGGGAAACTTCTCAGTCAGTTACCAGCTCTATAGAAGGGACGGACTGCACCTAAATGGGGAAGATGTAGATCTGCTGGGAGTGAAGATGGACGAAAAGTTAGCCAGGCTTTTAAACTAGGCGACGGGTGGGGTGGGGTGGGGGTTGGGGCGGGGTTCAGAGGTACAGATAGTCAGCTCGGAACATATTCCAGAGGGTAGTATTGGGGGCATTAGTGGTAGGTTGATTAAGGCACCTAAACCCAAGCTAAGTATAGTAACAAGTCCTATTTGCAACCCCAGAGCACCCCTTAGGGAGATAGTATGTGACCGGTCTAAACTATGTGGCATGTTCACCAATGCCAGGAGTCTGGCAGGCAAGATGGGAGAACTAGAGCTACTGTGTTACAAGGAGGACTTGGATTTTTGTAGGAATTGCAGAAACTTGGTTCGACAGCTCTCATGATTGACTGGCAACCATTCAAGGGTATTCCCTATATCGCATGATGGAGAGGATAAAAAAAAAGGAGGGGTATGCCTGTATATCAAAAATAATGTACAAGTGAATGTGAGAGATGACATCACTAAGGGAGCAAGGGAGGAGGTGGAATCCTTATGGGTAGCGCTACAAAGGGAGGACTTTAAGGGGAAAGTAATACTGGGAGTATGCTATAGGCCCCCTAACCAGAGGGAGGAGGAGGCGGCGGACCTCCTATCACAATTTGGATTAGCGGCAAGAATGGGAAGTGTCATTAATTATCCAGGCATAGACTGGATGGAGGGAACCGCGCATTCATCTAAGGCTCGCCAGTTCCTAAATGTATTGGAGGACAATTTCATGGGTCAGATGGTAAATGCACCAACTAGAAACAAAGCGTTACTAGACCTACCGATTATCAACAATACAGACCTGATCACGAATGTGGAAATACGGGGCATTTTAGGAAACGGCGATCACAGGTCAATTCGTATTAGTATAAATCGCACAAATGGGAAACGTAAGGGGAATACAAAGACACTGAATTTCAAAAGAGCCAACTTGCCTAAACTATGATCCTTGCTAGAAGATAATTGGGATAAAATCTTAGGAACAAAGATCACGGAGGAAAAATGGATATGCTTTAAGAGCATATTAAATGAGGGCATTAGCCAGTGCATCCCAATGGGAAATACATTTTAAAAGAGCTAATAAAAGTCCTCGGTGGCTTTAATTTCAATGTAAAAATGCATATAAAACCAAAGGAGAAGGCTTTCAAAAAATACAAGGCTGGGGGATCATCGTCAGCATTCCAACTTTACAAAGAATGCAACAAGAAATGTAAGGGTGCCATCAGGGTGGCTAAGATAGAACACAAAAGGCACATAGCGGAGGAGAGTAAAAAAAAAATCCCAAGAAATTATTTTAAGTACATAAATAGTAAGAAAAAGAGGTCAGATAATATTGGTCCCATAAAGAATGATGATTGGAATCTGGTTACTAAGGACGGAGAGATGGCGAAGGTATTGAATTTATTTATTCTTCTCAGTTTTCACAAGGGAATCCGGGGGCTTCAGTAACCAAAAGTGCAATGTTTATCCTCATGACACGCCACAGGAAGCACCCTTATGGCTAACAGAGGAGAGAATTAGAAGTGGACTCTAAAAACTTAACATTAATAAGTCACCAGATGGCTTGCACCTGAGGGTCCTTGAGGAACTCGGTCAGTCAATTGCCAGACCATTGTTCCTAATTTTTACGAACAGTCTACTGACTGGAATGGTACCAGCTGATTGGCGAAAAGCCAACGTAGCACCAATATTTAAAAAAGGGCCACGATAGATCCCTGGGAATTACAGACCAGTTAGCCTAACATAAATTGTATGCAAGCTCTTGGAGGGGGTGATAAGAGACTATATACAAGATTTTAGTAATGACAACGGTATCATTAGCAGTAATCAGTATGGTTTGGCAAGAACAATTCTTCATGAATCCAATCTATTAACCTTCTATGAGGAGGCGAGCGGCCATCTAGATAAAGGAAGGCCTGTAGATGTGGTGTATCTGGATTTTGCAAAAGCATTTGACACAGTTCCCCATAAATGTTTACTGTACAAAGTAAGGCATGGACCATAGGGTGAGTACATGGATTGAAAACTGGCTACAAGGGCGTTTTCAGAGGGTGGAAAGTGGGGTCCCCCAGGGTTCTGTCCTGGGACCAATCCTATTTAATTTATTCATGAACAACCTGGAAGAAGGGATAAATAGCTCAATCTCTGTATTAGCGGACAATACTAAGTTAAGCAGGGCAATAACTTCTCTGCAGGATGTGGAAACCTTGCAAGAAGATCTGAACAATTAATGGGGTGGGCAACTACATGGCAAATGAGGTTTAACGTAAAAAAATAAAATAATGCATTTGGGTGGCAAAAATATTAATGCAATCTACTCACTAGGGGGAGAACCTCTGGTGGAATCTAGGATGGGATAGGAAAGGACCTAGGGGTTCTAGTAGAGATGGCAGGCAGGTTTAGCAATGGCATGCAATGCCAAGCTGCTGTAAGCAAAGCAAACAGAATATTGGCATGCATTAAAAAGGGATTAACTCCAGAGATAAGACAATAATTCTCCCACTCTACAAGACACTCTGGTCCGGCCGCACCTGGAGTACGCTGTCCAGTTCTGGGCACCAGTCCTCAGGAAGGATGTGCTGGAACTGGAGAGAGTCCAAAACGAATAAAGGGACTAGAGGACCTTTGGTTATGAGGAAAGGTTAGGAACACTGAACTTTTTCTCTCTGGAGAAGAGACGCTTGAGAGGGGGATTTGATTTCAATGTACAAATACCATACTGGTGACTTCACAAAAGGATAAATGTTTTTTCTGGGAAATTAATAAGACACACGGCCATTCACTGAAATTGGTAGAAAAGCAATTTAACCTTAAACTGCGTAGAGGGTTTTTTACTGTAAGAGCAGTTGGGATGTGGAATTCTCTTCCATAGGCAGTGGTTTCAGTGGGGAGCATCGATAATTTCAAAAGCCTATTAGATGAGCACCTAAACGGCCACAACATACAGGGATATGCAATGTAATACTGACATAAAATCACACACATAAGATTGACTTGATGCACTTGTCTTTTTTTTTTTCAACCTCGCCTACTATGTGCCAACCAGAGAGGCATCAAAGCTAGTAGTCCAGACTCATGGGTCCATATTAAAGTACGGTGGACTATGTATATTAAGGGTCATGGGTCATGTGTAGGTCAAAAAATTCTTCATGTAGTTGCATAGAAGGAATGTTGAAGTGTTCCCAGTTGACCAGGAATCTAAATATTAAAGTGCTTTTTGGTGCTGTGAAAACTGTGGCAGTAAACAGTACAACTTAAAAACTTTAGGGGGAGTCAATGGGCTTTAGGAATGTCAAACATGCATAAGAAAAGGTGCAGAATACTAAAAGTATTGGTAAGGCAGTGGAGAACGCTGGATACTAAAATGGTGAGGCACCCATTCTTCTGCTGAAGAGTTGTGCCTGAAGCCTGCGAAGGGTAATTTATCAGCTCCACGGAGGACGCTGCTCTTTGGGAGCTGACAAAGGAATATGGTATGTCTCTTGCAAAGCACCCTTCAGAAGCTGGATTGAGTCAATATGGTCCTCTGAGGGGGATTTTGGGTCAAGTTCAGCAAATCATTTGCTTATTTTCGTAAAAAAGGATGCTTAGTATTGTGCTATCTAGTAGCTACAAAATGGATCGAATGGGAAGCCCTCTTTTGAGTGTATATTGTTGCATTGCAAGATCTTATTGTGGGATTCTAGGGCTCTGCGCTTGATGGTAGTTGGTGTGAGATCAGCAAGCAATAAATTCATCTTTCTCACAAGTGGCTTTGGACTGATCGTAGTAAAATTGCCTCCCTCCATTTAGGCAGGGTTCACATTGATGTGATGCAGGACTCCACATGTAATTTGCACAGGAATCGCACCGCATTCCTGTGCGAGTTGCATACGGTGTCTCTGGGGTGCGATTTGAGCCATGGATTTGTATGTCTCAAATCGCACCACATTTACACCAAACTCGTACAGTTTTTTTTTGGCTGCACCAGAATCACATCACATTGGTGTTCACACCCATGTAATTAAATTCTGCAAATCGTACTGCATTTTGCAAACCGATTTCATGGTGCCATTAACATACACTCCGCAATCGGTTCGCATGTACGGGTTGCAATTTTGATTCAGATTTTCAGCAGATTTGCTATGAATTCGCACCACATCTAGTGTTAACCGAGCCTTAGTGAGTAGGTGAGCGTCTTTCTGGGTCCATGGTGTGCAGAGCCAAGGGGAAAAAATAAACAAAGTGTTTATATTATAGACGCGTGTGCTGTGTATTCCCTCTACATCATTTTGTAGTTTTTGTTTGTTTTTTCTCTTGGAGATTTCAGACTGTTGTGCGTTTTTAACTTTTAGTTCTAACCAGTAGATGCGCCATACATAATAATTTACAATGTAAACTAATTTCTATGTATTGTATTATACTATCTCTTGCTTACTTTCGAGCCATAGACTTTGCATCCTTGGCATTAAAAGATAAGTTCACCTTTTGTTAAATGTTACACCTATATTCAGGGTGTAACATGTTACAGATGCACCTCCCCCTGATCCCCCTTTTTGACAGCTAGCGGGGGATCTCCCCTCCCCCCCCCCCCCCCCTTAGCTGTCAGTTTGCAAAAAACGTGGCTCCACCAGCCTGGCTGCATACTCCGCTCGGTGTTCTGTGAATGGGAAAACTACAAGGTCCAACAGCCTTTGCAGCTGTTGGCTTTGTAGTTCTCAATTAACCACCACAATGATGTCTTCCTGTCGCAGTGTAACTGCCTTGCTGTTTTGGACAGGCAGACAGTCTGCAGGACCATGGCATTAGACCCATGATCTGCTGATTTGTGGGTGCAATGCTTTATAGGTCCATTAAAAAAAAATGCATGTTTTATTTTTTAGCTGCCAAAAAAAGTGCATTTATTTTTTGTAAAGATGAACTTATCCTTTAGCACTATAGGAGCACAATAGGAAAAACTTTATTTTGGCTAGAATAAGGGGGGGTGTAACTCGAAACATTTAACCAGTAAAAAAAATAAAAAGCGTTGCCTGTGTGGATTTTTAAGTACCGAAGTTTGGCGCCATTCCACGAGCGTGTACGATTTTGAAGCGTGACATGTTGGGCATCTATTTACTCAGCGTAACTTCATCTTTCACATTATGCCCAAACATTGGGCTAACTTTACTTTTTTTTTTTTTTAAGCATGAAACTTCCCCCCCCCCCCCCCCCCCAAAAAAAAACGCATTCGAAAAATTGCTGCGCAAATACCGTGCAAGATAAAAAGTAGCAATGACCGCCATTGTATTCTTTAGGGTCTCTACCAAAAAAATATGTTTTTGGGGGTTCCATGTAATTTTCTAGCCCAAAAATTATGATTTTTACATGTAGGAGAGAAATGACAGAATTGGCCTGGTTGGCAAGTGGTTACCCCCCCCCCCTCCCCCCAGTCCCCAGAACTAACATACTCATTGGAAGATTCGCCCCCCCCCCCCCTCTTTATTTTTCCTGAGATTATGGGCTTTTCTTTTACTTTCACTTGAAATAATGGTAAACATGACAAATATAGAAAGGGAATGTCCGAAACGGCACAGACCGTAATAGAAAATGACGGGTGTTCTAATCCCTCTCCACTCTATCTAGAAACTAAAATAAAATGTTTTGCCTTTTTAGTTATACTGTATTAATGATTTTTGTCATGGACAGTTTAGTCAGGTTTTTTTTTTTTTTTTATTCCATTCATATGTATCTGTATCTGTAGAATTGGAAGAAAAGTTAGAAAACAAATCACAGGACAGGAAAATACATGCTGAAGTGTAGTCTTCAAAATGATCAACATTATTAAATGTTTGTCTTGTCTTTTCTTCTGTGCCCATTAGGGGGTGCTATATCCCAAGGCCTCTGTGAATTGTTAATGCTTGCCTGTGCAGAGTTTGCATAGGCTACAAATGCTTCAGATCTCTTTTATGCTCCATTTTTTGTGAACGTATATAGCTTTTCTTGTGTAACATTGCTTGTAAAAGACTAAAAAGTAGTAGTAGCTTTTCTCTTATCGTCCATGGACTGACACAGCTGGATACTGTAAACATGTGAGTATATGTCCGTGCTCGCAGGAGAAGATCTAGGCAGAATGTTAGATGTTAGAAACATACATTCTAGAACAAACCAGAGCTGAACAGCCCTGCCCAGGGGGGCAGTCCCTCCGGACATTACCCTCCCACCTGCAGCTAGCAGCCTCAGCCCCAGTTTTTTTCTGCCTAGCAGAAGGAAAAGACGTGGCTCTGTCAGGAGCCAGTCTCCTGGAAGATTTTATTTTTAAATTTTATTTTTGAGACCTTCAATCAACTGTCGGCTGGGCAACAGGCTGGGTAGACTGGTATCCTCGTAGTCTTCCCTGTCCGACCATCGAGCGTGCTGATCCTCGCCTTGTGTGCGTGAGACTCAGTTCACGACATGCCCCATGTCTCCTGGGGTGGCCGGGTTGCTTTTATGCTCCCGCGGGCCTCTCAGGATTGAACAGTACCTGTCTGTATCTTTCGCGGTGGACCGGGCCGGCAGCTACACAGTACGACTCTGTGATAGGTCTGTCTGAAACAAGCCAGTGGGTCCCTCTGGGACGGGTAAGTAGTCTCTCCTGCTGCAGGTGAGTACATGCTGGCTGTGTTTCTTTATATGGGGGGGTTTCTCCCTGTCTCCCCCCTGTTATGCTGCTCCCTGTACTGGTGCTGTGCTGTGTGGGGGTGCTTGGGGGTCACTCTGGCCTGACTGGGGGCGCTCATATCTGTGTAGTGGAAAGGAGCAGTGTTCTGCGAAAAAAGTGAGGGAGTGTGGGGGCTTCATTGCGTGCGCCATTAGCGCTGTGTGGTGAATTTGAAAAATGCGCTCGGCGGCCATCTTGCTGTGTTTTAATGGCGCAGTAATATATGCGGCCGGCGGCCATTTTCTTGAAGCTGCGGCGCTTTCACTTCGGTTTCGGCCTCTAGCGGTGCTGCTGCGGCACGAATCTCCTCACACTCTCCTCACTCTCCTCACACTCTCCTCACACTCTCCTCACACTCTCCTCACACTCTCCTCACACTCTCCTCACACTCTCCTCACACTCTCCTCACACTCTCCTCACACTCTCCTCACACTCTCCTCACACTCTCCTCACACTCTCCTCACACTCTCCTCAGGCTTCAATCGCGCTGCAGCGTGGTTCATACAGCGGAACTGAGCGGTCCTTAAGGGTTGGCGAGTCCGCTGGGTATCCCCTCCTCAGCGCAGCCAGTGGGTGGACTGTACTATTCACTATAATAAGTGTATAGGGTCTGAGGGTGGCAGTATGGAGTCTGATACACCTGCTTCTCCACACTTGTCAGAGGCAACAGGCAGTGCTCCTGCACCTGCGGTCCCTATGGACCAGTTGTCGGCAGTCCTTGTCAGAATGGAAGCGGTGTGCGAGCGCAAGGGAGCTATAAAGCCCCCTCTCCCCACAAAAATCTTTAGTGGAGGAGTGCTCTGATTCAGATATTGGGCCTAGCTACTGCTGCTCAGGACCCTATTTCTGAATATTTTAATGTTTTTGAACAGGACATTCCCTTGTGAGGAAGACTCCAGTTCTGTGTCAGTAAATGACAGGGCGCTTGTAAGTGAACTCATTGATGATGTGAGAAACACTCTCAAGCTGGATGCTGTGATACCTCAGGCGGACGCTGTTTCCCTTGGTTCCTTCAAGCTTTTCTTTTACACAGCTTCCTCACTGTTTTCCTCACACGCTGCGTCGAGAGTAGCATGGATGATACAGTGGTACACTGTGTGTGTGTGTGTGTGTGTGTGTGTGTGTGTGTGTGTGTTTCCCGCCATTTCCTGGGGAACGCTCTGATATCTGACAGGACCACGGTCTGAGGATCAGAGGTTACCTGTTACCTGCATGCTGCTTCGGCAGCACAGTTAAGCAGGTTGGAATGATGCGCCATAATTTAAACTCATCTTATACCCAGGGCCAGCCCAAGACATTGTGCTGCCTGGGCCCAAGAATGAAATGCTGCCCCCCACCCCCCAAAAAAAATAATCCCGCCCACCAAAATCTATTCCCTATTTTGTGGACGCTATTGCGCAAACCAATCAATACACGCTTATTGCGTTTTATTTTTTATTTATTTTTTAACCAAGAATACATATTGGCCTAAACTGATGAAGACAGTTTTTTGGGGGATATTTATTATAGCAAAAAGTACTTATTTTTTTTTCAAAATGTTTGTTTTTTTCTTGTTTATAGCGCAAAAAAATAAAAAATGCAGAGTGGAGCAGTGGACGGTGTCAGTGGATGTGTCAGTGGGGCAGTGGACGGTGTCAGTGGGGCAGTGGACGGTGTCAGTGGATGGTGTCATTGGGGCAGTGGATGGTGTCAGTGGGGCAGTGGACGGTGTCAGTGGGGCAGTGGACAGTGTCAGTGGGGCAGTGGACAGTGTCAGTGGATGGTGTCAGTGGGGCAGTGGACAGTGTCAGTGGGGCAGTGGACGGTGTCAGTGGGGCAGTGGACAGTGTCAGTGGACGGCGTCAGTGGGGCAGTGGACGGCGTCAGTGGGGCAGTGGACGGCGTCAGTGGGGCAGTGGACGGCGTCAGTGGGGCAGTGGACGGTTTCAGTGGTGTTTTTTTTACCATATTTTTTTTATTAGCCCTGTTGGGGGGGCTTTGGTTTTAGGTCTCTGAATGAACACAGGGGGCCCCCTACTGCCTGTACACTATAAGACCCAGCATGTCCAGGACTCACCCCTCCCCCATGCTGGCTTCTGTCACAACCCCAAATATAGGATGTTCCCAGTACAGGGGGAGTCAGGAGAAGTTTCAGTCTCCCTCAGTGTGTAGAAGATCAACCAGCCCTGTGTCCCGCACTGCAGAATGTTCTAACATTCCCACTTCCGCCCGCCCCCACTCCACTCTTAACTAGTCACACTTCTTTCGCTCCAGCTAGAGAGCATGTTAATCCCCCAGCGGGCCCCGCCATGACTGAGGACAGGTGTGGGAGAGGCGGTTGTAAGCGAAGAGGGAGGTGAAAAGACACAAGCGGCGTCTGATTTGAATGGAGAGGTGAGGGGAGGAGACAAGGGGGGAGGGGGTAGGACCAAACTGTTTCTGAGCCAGAGGAGCAGAAACGGGGAGGACACAGAGTTCGGAGGCAGTGTGGAGAAGGCGGGTCTGTGAACCAGGAAGGCAGAACATTCACCGCAGTACTGCCTGTCATTCCACGCCTGTCATTCCACGCAGTACATGACCCGCCTCCTCCATTAAGCAGCCCCATCTCACCTGTGTGAAGGGGAGGGCAGTGGTCTGCCTGTCACAGTCTGGTATCCGAGGTGATGCCTGCCGCCCACACAGACGCATTGACATTGAATCTAATGTGAGAGGGAGCCCGCACCGCCCCCCCCCCCCCCCTGGAGCAGGGGCCGGGTAGCTACGGAAACTCTGCGGCTGTATCCCTTCATGCTGCCTTGTCACTGCCGGCTGCCGCCCCTCTGTAAATGCCGCCTGGGACCATGGGCCCATTGGGTCCCATGGTAGGGCCGGCCCTGCTTATACCTCTACACTGGATACATTCACAGTGTATGTATGTGTTAGTGGTCTCTGTGTCTGCGTGGGTTTCCCCCCCATGTTCCAATGCTGTGTTTCAGTGCCATACACGATATAAACATACACAATATGTTTATGCACGACTCTAGATACATTCACAGTATATGTATGTATTCTACTCTCTGGGTTGGCATGGGATTCCTCTGGGGGCTCCGGTGTCTTCCTGCGCTCTCATGGTATGTGCGCTTCGGCTCTCTGCACAGTATACACATGTTCAATATGTTTATTGCACATACTATACATATTTACAGTATGGGTATACTGTCTGCGTGGGGTTCCTCCGGTTACTCCGGTTTCCTCCCACTCTCCAATGGAAATGCACAGCATAAACATGTGCAATATGTTTATTCACATGCAATCATTCCTACACGGTATCTGTGTGCTGTCTGCGTGGGTTTCTTCCGGGTCCTCCAGTTTCCGACCATGCTACATGACATGCGTGCCTTTGGTGCAATACACAGTATAAACATACACATTATGTTTATACACAACACTAAATACATTCACAGTAGTTGTATGGATTGTGTCTGCATGGGTTTCCTCCCACGTGCCATTTTCAGCGCTATGCACAGTATAAACAGGTGCAATTTGTTTATTCGCAGGCTAACCTACCTACACGGTTGTGTACGCAATCTGCGTGGCTGGTTTCCGTCCAAGCCCCGATGATGTGCGCGCCTTCGTCGCTGGCACAGTATAAACGTGTTTAATATGTTTATCCACACATACTAAACTACATACACCGTATGTGGTTGTATTATGCTCTTTGTGGCTGAGTGGGTTTCCTCCCACACTCTATTTGCGCGTTTTGACGCAATACACAGTATAAACTATGTGTTTGTACAATCAGCACTTATCTATGGGTAGCTGCTGGATGGAGCATTGTCATAAGGATCCCTGGTATCAGGGGTACCACCTGCCTTCAGTGGCGATCAGAAGCGCTGGCTTGGACTGTGTTCGCCAGGCTGAGGTTAGCGTTACGCCCGTTAGTGGCTGCGTCTCTGGCGTTTCTGAAGCTCAATGACTGGGCAAAAGCCTCTGCTTCATCCATCAGTCGACCAGCATGTGCACTGCAACTGCTTTAGCCTTTAGGGTCTCTGTGCCCGGGGTGGGTTTGCGCTACCTGTGGAGGCTGAGTTACGGGTCCACTGACCGAGTTTCTAGGGAAGCTCTGTGAAGTTGCCTTTATTGGCCAACAGTTGAGGCATCCAGTAAGCCGGGGCCTCCCTTCTCCGATACATTGCGGGGTCTCATTGGGATTTTCATATATCTCGCTGCAGGACAGTCCTGTCGGCCGTCTGCATTGCAGGGAAGGGTCCTTACATCCAGAGGTGTTTTCACCTCCTTTACCGGAGGTGGGGCACCGGATGTGGACCTTATGGCCTCTCGACTCACTCGCAAGGTGTCAGATTCGTGGCCAGGTCCAGGGACCCCTGGTCAGACGCATTGGTTGTCCGTGGGGGCAGTATCGCCTGATATATGCTTACCCTCCGCTACTGTTGTTGCTTCGCAGAGTAGGGGCTGAGGCCATTTCGGTGATCCTCATTGCTCCGGAACGGCGACATTGGTCCGCCGATCTACTTCGGCTAGTCGCAGACGTTCCTTGGCGACTGTCTTTTGGGGTGGACCTTCTGTCTCATGATCCCATACTTCATCCTGCTTTACAGTCCTTGGCTTTAATGGCATGGCTGTTTTAAAGCCAGGTGCTGAGGGACCGAGGTCTCTCGGATTCGGTCCTCTCATCTGTTGTTGGCACGGAAATCTTCCTCCAGAAAGATATCTCACCATACCTGGAATGCTTACCTTGCTATGTGCGAGGAGCTTGATTGGCGTCCACGGATGTATTCCGTTCCCAGGATTTTGCTGTTCTTACAGCGTGGTGTGACCCAAAAGCTGGCCTTGCGTACCATCGAGGGTCGTATTTCGGCCCGGGCTGTCTTTTTCAACGACCACTACCGGGCCATTCCTTGATTGGCACCTTTTTGTGCAGGGGGTTCGCCATGTTGATCCCCCTTGTCAAGCCTCCTCTCCCTACTTGGGATCTGAATTTGATGCATCTTGGTTCTCCAAGAACATCCCTTTTGAAAATATCAGAGAGATTCCTCTCTTGACCTTGTCCCAGAAGGTGGCCTTCTTAGTTGCCATTACTTCGGTTAGACGGGTGTCTGAGTTGGCGGACTTGTCCTGCAAGTCGCCTTGCTTGGTCCTCCATAAGGGATATGGTGGTGTTGCGCCCACGACCGTCTTTCTTTTCAAAAGGTGGTCTCAGCCTTTCACCTTAAGGAGGACATTGTTCTTCCATCCTTGTGTCCTCACCCATCGCATCCCTGAGAGTTTGCGCTTCATACATTTAAGATGGGTACGAGCCTAACGGGTGTACCTGTCTGCTACTGTTTCCATTCAGAGGTCTGACTCACTGTTTGTGTCTGTCTCTGGTCCAAAACAGGGCTGAGTGCTGTAGTCTGCCACCGTCTTTAGGTGGATCAGGCAGACCGTCATACAGGCCTATGCCCTTAAGGGGCGGGCGCCTCCCTTTCCGGTTGCGGCGCATTCCCCCAAGGCAATTGGTGCTTCCTGGGCTTTCCGACATCATGCGTTGGTTGCACAAGTGTGCAAGGCAGCGACCTGGTCGTCCGTTCATACCTTTTCTAAGTTCTATAAGGTTGATGTGGCTGCATCTTCGGATGCTCCCTTCGGCCGCAAAGTGTTGCAGGCCACTGTTTAAAATGCTGCATCTCCTCCGTTGAGGAGCTCTGCTTGTTTGGAGTGAAGTTTTGGTTGTTCGTTTACTACTGCTCCCACCCTTCTGATACTGCTTTGGGACGTCCCACACGTTTACAGTATCCAGCTGTGTCAGTCCATGGACGATAAGAGAAAATAGGATTTTTGTACTCACCGTAAAATCTGTTTCTCTGACGTCCATGGACTGACGCAGCACCCACCCTTCCTTTTTAAGGTTTGTACTGCTTTGTTATGAACTGAGGTCTGCTAGCTGCAGGTGGGGGGGGGGGGTAATGTCCGGAGGGACCGCCCCCCTGGGCGGGGCTGTTCAGCTCTGGTTTGTTCTAGAAGGTATGTTTCTAACATCTGACATTCTGCCTAGATCTTCTCCTGCGAGCAGGGACATATACCCACACGTTTACAGTATCCAGCTGTGTCAGTCCATGGACGTCAGAGAAACTAATTTTACGGTGAGTACAAAAATCCTATTTTTACCCAATTTCTACAGACCTTTGAAATATTTAACTGCACATTTTCACACTGCTTTGATCTGATTTTTCAGTGTGATTATGTAGTATTGCATATTCTGTTGGGTCAAAATCGTGCTAGAATCGCACCAAAAAATATATCTGGAACCTTTTCCAAAATCATGCCTTGCTGAGCATAATTTAACATATTGTAATTTCCATTGTCATGGAGTTCTGTGTGACTCAAGTGGCATCTGAAATTGCACTAGTGTTGAACCTAAAAATAGTATTTCTTATTTATTTTTATTTTTTTCCCCTTCTATTGTTGGACCTCTTTTTTATAATCAATCTTGAATCAACCAAGAATGGCAAATGGGGAGAACATACTGTAGCTAATGATATAAATATATTTTATAAGATCCCTTTTACTGCCTTATGTGGCTGAGTGCTGGAAATTTTTATATTTTGAGTCGTCTCTGCATCTTGCCCTGCTCTGAATTAGAAATGGATTCAGCAACCAATGTTTTTCTTAAATAGCTGCGATGCAAAATCAAATGGCAAAGAGTATGTAAAACCTGTGTACAAGCTATATGACACATACCTGATCTGTTAATGTCCTCATACCTTGTTCTACTTTTAAAGTGTTACTAAACCCAGGATCCTGCATTCGCTATATATGGTCTAGCACAGTACACAACATGCAATTATTTTAGTAATTATAAACTGCTAAATCCCTTCTCTCATCGGCAGTATCTTGCGGTCTTGTGAATTCTATTAGTGTCTGGCTGAGCTCTGGTTTAAAGCCTGTAGGAGGAGTTTTCATTCTCATCTGACTGTCCTATGAGGCAGCATGACTCCTGACCCTCTGTCTGGACAGTGCTTATGGGCTCTGTGCTGATTACATGCACCATACCAAGTGAAAAAATAAAAAATTGGGATGTCTCCTATAATCTGTGTTGATTATGTAATGTATACAAGCCAAAAGTTTTTAGTGGGTCTATTTTTTATTTATTTTTTGTTACTTTTATTACATATCAAAAAAAAAGTACTACTTTTTTATGTTTTTTTGTGTTTTGAGAATTCCGATTGTCTGCGGTGCCTATAATCGTTGTTCTTGAGCAATTGGAGGGTTTTCATGTTCCTATTTAATTTGGGATGATGGCACTCCCACTGCTCTCTACCATGCATCTGTGCTAATAGCAGCAGACATAAATCACACTTGCTGCTCTGGATTGAAATGAGTACACACTACAGAGGGCTATGCTTTGTTTGTATTTCGTGTCTGAGGTTTACAACTACTTTTAAAACTTAATGACTCCTTTTTATACATCTGGGATAACCAAACAACATTGGAAATATAACCACTTGCATCCGTTTTTTTAATTTATTTTTGGTTCATCAATGGCCACAGGCCAGTGTAAACATTGCTTTCCTTATTTAGTCAGCCAATACTCTTCAGCTTCTGCACTGTACAGGAGAGTAGAACTGAGAAGGAAGGCATTGAGGGTCCCTGCGTACATGTGTATTCTGCTTCCCGCAATTGTAAATCTAGAATCAACCAAGAATGGCAAATGTGCAGAACATACTGTAGTTAAGCTTCTAACGAGGTGGATTGAAGCAAATGGGTATCTCGTGTTCATTGCAGACTTCTATCTAAAGAATGTATACACTGTGCCGACATCTAATGTATTAACCACTTAACGACCGCCCACTGTATATATACGTCGGCAGAATGGCACGGACAGGCAAAATCACGTGCCTGCCTTCGTATGGGTGGGGGGGTCCAACCGGACCCCCCTCCGGTACAGTGAGTGGCTGGTATCGCTTCGGGAGCGATCTGTGATGAGGGGGCCGCCATTCGATTCTGGCCACCCCCTCGTGATCGCTCCCGGCGAATCAAATGCTTCCTCTGCCTGTGTAATGTTTACACAGGCAGGAGGAAGTGATGTCATCCCTCATGCGGCGCTCACATATACCGAGCGCCGCATGAGAGAAGACAGAGGTTAGTGCACAAACACTACACTAACACCAGCACACATAGGCACATGATCGCCCCCCCAGACACCCCCAGATCACCCCCCAGCCACAGTGTCACTGATTGCAGTGACCATTTATTTACTGATCACTGCAATTGGTGACATTTGTGACTGTAAAAGTGTCAGGGCAGTTCGTTTTAGGTCCAGTGTAGCCCCCTAACCCCCCCCCATAAAGGTTAAACCCCTTGATCGCCCCCCAGGTAACCCTTTCACCCCCTAGCACCGCCGTCACTAAGCGATCGTTTTTCTGATCGCTGTTTTAGTGTCGGTGATGCCGATAGGTAGCCAGTTATTTATTTTTTTTAGGTTCGCCGCAGGTTTTTATAGCGTCGGGTACCTCCATATATTACCCAATAAAGGTTTAACCCCTTGATCGCCCCCCCCCCCCCCAGGTAACCCTTTCACCCCCTAGCACCGCTGTCACTAAGCGATCGTTTTTCTGATCGCTGTCTTAGTGTCGGTGATGCCGATAGGTAGCCAGTAATTTTTTTTAGGTTCGCCGCAGGTTTTTATAGCGTCGGGTACCCCCATATATTACCTATTAAAGGTTTAACCCCCTTATTGCCCCTAGTTAACCCTTTCGCCAGTGATCACCATATAAGTGTTACGGGTGACGCTGGTTAGTTTGCTTTTTATAGCATCAGGGCACCCGCCGTATATAACCCAATAAAGGTTTAACCCCCTGATCACCCCGCGGGTGATATCAATTAGTTTTTAGCGTCAGAGAGGGTCTGCGTCGCCCCAGGCAGCGTCAGGTTAGTGCCAGTAACGCTAACACCCACGCGTGAAGCATACACCTCCCTTAGTGGTATAGTATCTGAACAGATCAATATCTGATCAGATCTATACTAGCGTCCCCAGCAATTTAGGGTTCCCAAAAACGCAGTGTTAGCGGGATCAGCCCAGATACCTGCTAGCACCTGCGTTTTGCACCTCCGTCCAGCCCAGGCCACCCAAGTGCAGTATCGATCGATCACTGTCACTTACAAAACACAACACACATAACTGCAGCGTTCGCAGAGACAGGCCTGATCCCTGCGACTCCAGTGCTGTAGGAGGTGATTTCACCACCACAGTTAAAAAAAAAAAAAAAAGCATATATGGCAAAGCAGGGGGGCAGCAGGGGCGGAGAAGCGATTTTGCTCCTAATGCCGCGCACAGTCGAAATTCCGACGGAAGCTTGCCTGTGGAAAAGTCCGACCGTGTGTATGCGGCATAACTTTTGCGGGAGGATGCCCCCATGCTTCGGCATATATAAAAATGGTGCACGTATGCCCATCATTAGAAGTAGCTGAATGAAGGGAGGTATTCTAATGGTGGGCATACCCACCGATCAATCTCTTTTTTTCGTTCAGCCAACAGGCTGCATGAAAAAAGAGATTACAATACATGTCCAACAAGGACCAGCAACGTACTGGTATGTTGCTGGACTTTAAATGGTTATACCAGATTGATGCCTGCGGGTTTAGGTATCATCTTGGTATCATTCTTTTCAGCCAGCGGCCGGCTTTCATTTAAAAGCAATCCTAGTGTCACTAAATGATATATTGCTCAAACATGCCATGGGCATATGTGGAATTACACCCCAAAATACATTCTGTTTCTTCTCCTGAGTACGGGGATACAACATGTGAGACTTTTTGGGAGCCTAGCCGCGTACGGGGCCCCAAAAACCAAGCACCGCCTTCAGGCTTTCTAAGGGTGTAAATTTTTGATTTCACTCCTCACTGCCTATCAGTTTCGGAGGCCATGGAATGCCCAGATGGCACAACCCCCCCCCCCCCCAAATGACCCCATTTTGGAAAGTAGACACCCCAAGCTATTTGCTGAGAGGTATGGTGCGTATTTTGCAGATCTCGCTTTTTGTCACAAAGTTTTGAAAATTGAAAAAAATAAAAATAAAAAAAATTTATTTTCTTTCTTCATTTTCAAAAACAAATGAGAGCTGTAAAATACTCACCATGCCTCTCAGCAAATAGCTTGGGGTGTCTACTTTCCAAAATGGGGTCATTTGGGGGGGTTTTGTGCTATTTTGGCATTTTATGGCCTTCGAAACTGTGTTGGGTAGTGAGGAGTGAAATCAAAAATTTGCGCCCTTAGAAATCCTGAAGGCGGTGCTTGGTTTTCGGGGTCCCGTACGTGGCTAGGCTCCCAAAAAGTCCCACACATGTGGTATCCCCGTACTCAGGAGAAGCAGCAAAATGTATTTTGGGGTGCAATTCCACATATAACCATGGCATATGTGAGCAATATATCATTTAGTGACAACTTTTTGTAATTTTTTATTTATTTTTTTGTCATTCAATCACTTGAGACAAAAAAAAAAATATTCAATTTGCTCAACATACCTCTCAGCAATTTCCTTAGGATGTCTACTTTCCAAAATGGGGTCATTTGGGGGGGTTTTGTACTGCCCTGCCATTTTAGCACCTCAAGAAATGAGATGGGCAATCATAAATGAAAAGCTGTGTAAATTCCAGAAAATGTACCCTAGTTTGTAGACGCTATAACTTTTGCGCAAACCAATAAATATACGCTTATTGACATTTTTTTTACTAAAGACATGTGGCTGAATACATTTTGGCCTAAATGTATGACTACAATTGAGTTTATTCGATTTTTCTTATAACAGAAAGTAGAAAATATCATTTATTTTTTTTTCAAAATTTTCAGTCTTTTTCCGTTTATCGCAAAAAATAAAAATCGCAGAGGCAATTAAAAGAAAGCTCTATTTGTGGGAAGAAAAGGACGCAAATTTTGTTTGGGTACAACATTGCATGTCCGCACAATTTCCAGTTAAAGCAGCGCAGTGCCAAATTCTGAAAACACCTCTGGTCCTTTAGCTACAAAATGGTCCGGGGCTTAAGTGGTTAAGATTAAAAGCCTTCTGTTTGCAGCAGCCCCCCAAATACTTACTTGAGCTCCCTCCAATCCAGTGATGCAAGTGAGACTTGGCCTCTCTCTCCCCTTATTGGCTGAGACAGCAGTGAAGTGCTATTTACTCCTGCTCCTGTCAATCAGTCAGTGAGCCAATGAGAAGAGGTGGCGGGGGGGCTGCTGCTTGGGTACCCCCTTAGCAAGCTGCTTGCTGTGGGGGCACTCAACAGGAGGGGGGGTCAGGAGCGCACAAGAGGGACCTGAGATGAGGAGGATTTGGGCTGCTCTGTACAAAGCTACTGCACGCGAGACTTTAGTATCGCTTTAAGGGTGGCTTTGCGCTGCCCTGCTGCGCTTCCGCTACAGCGCAGCTAACCCACAGTTTAATGCAGTCTAATTACTAAATAGACTAAGAAATGGACTTTGAACGGCACATGGATAAATAATGTAAAAATCTAAGGGTTTTATTATTGTAGAAGGATAATAAAAAGTACATAAATACATTCAGAATTTATCAAGATGGTGATGAATCAATACTTGACCCAGGGTAATGCTCTAGTATCGCTTCAAAAACTACAGTATCATAGTTGAACTCAATAGTAAAAAAGATACTTATCCAACAAACAGAAAATGGTAGGACAGTGTACATATGAAGCGAGTGGCATTAGCCGTGGGTCCAATGTATAGAAATGTAGTCTTCATTTGCTCTACATGTTTCGCGTGTTGTAACACTTCTTCAGGAGCATGATGATCTGTAAAACGTATACATAATCAAACATCAAAAAGCATCAAAACCTATTTTTAATACATACATAAAACATACAACAGCAAATATAATTTATAAAATCAATTGCTGACCGTATATGGTATAAATACTTCACCTCTCCCAACCAACACCAACCAGGGCAAATGGACTGCATCCTACAAAATAAGGATAAGTAGTAGTATGATGGGTATGCACCTTGGATAACAGTGGTAATTTTAATGCAGGTTAGCTGCACTTCCTCATAGACTTCTATGAGGTCCTGCGAATTTGTTGCGATTTCCAAAAGCTTACCAATACTCCTGCATGCTAAAACCTCACCAAAACCGTCGGACATCATAGAAGTCTTTGGGAAAGCTGCTGGTTAGGTGAGCTTTGCCCAAAGCACACCAAACCAAACTGGGGCAGTGTGAAGCTCCCTTAAGGCACAAGGAAAGCCAGGTTAAACCAAAGGCTTATCTTTGCAAAACTGCTTTGTGTTTATGCATGCATTTAACGAACGACTGTCTCTTGAAATAACAATTAGTGGTTCTAAAGGCTGAAGATTTTTTGCCTTCATGCATTTTATGCTTGAAGGTAAAAACCCCTCAGTATGCAGCTTCCCCCCCTTCAAGTGGCCTCCTATGGGTGGCACTTCGCAAAGGGGAGAAGCCAGGAGTGGCAGCAGGGGACCTGAGAAGAGGATTGGGGCTGCTCTGTGAAAACCCACTGCACAGAGCAGCTAAGTATACATGTTTGTCAAATTAAAAAATAAATACATTTTTTGTATCACTTTAACCACCTGAGCTACCAAAGTTTGTATCCCCTTCATGACCAGGGCATTTTTTGCTATTCAGCACATTTTTATCTTTTTTTTTTTCTCACACAAATCGTTTCCGTTTGGTAATTACGGTAATCACCACTCGGTTTTTATTTTTTGCGATTTAAACTTAAAGCAGACCGAAAATTTTGAATGCAAAACAATATTTTCTACTTTGTTATAACATAATCAAATTTCTTCATGAATTTAGGCCAACATGTATTCTGCTACATACTGTCACCAGCGTGGCGGTGATCAGGGACACTGACTGGTGACCGTATTTAAAAATAAATAAATAAGTGTGTGTGTGTGTATAAATAAAAAAATACTTTTTTTTTTTTTTTTCTTTCCCCTACTTTCATCAGAGTACCGTAGTTCAGTACGACCATAGTAACTCTATACTATGAAGGGGTGATGATGTGTTTTTTTTTTTTTTTTTTACACTGTTACAATGACAATTCTTGTGACAGCAGTGTCTTCAACTGTCACAAGTGGGTTACATTCATGACAGCTCTGATTACCAGTGATCTGTGATTGGCTACAGCTAATTATATGGTACTGGGCTCTGTGATTGGCCCAAGTACCATATGATAGCTGTGGACCAATCACAGCATAGGAAACTGCTGTTGGAAATACATTTATTCATAACTTTTTTGACCTTGTGATCGCATAGCAATTACATGATTAAAGGGTACCGGGATCCTGTACTTCTGGGTCCTCTGCCGGCGCTCTTGGCTCCTCCCTCCCAATGAGTGCCCCCATAGCATGCAGAAAATGCATCAAGGTAAAAAAAAAAAAACACCTGCCTTTTTAGAACCACTTTAAAATTTAAAGTACATTGAAGTTCTTTTTGATGTGGCTATTGGTAGCATATTTTATCATCTTGTTTCAGGGTCGGTAAACACCACAGTTTGTGTTCTGGATGAGTTTTTACATGCAGGTTTTTGATGCATTCCAGTGCGGTTTTTTTATTTATTTTTTCCCGTCTTAATTTAAGACGTGCGTTTTTTTTTTTTTTTATTCAATTCAATGTGATTTTGATGCGCTTTGCCACATTCCATGCAGAAAAAATTAAAGCAGCGACTGGAACGCACTGCGCTGATGTGACCTAGGGCCATTGAAAACGCTGTGCATGCGTTTTTGATAAAGATTAATAACTCCCTGGACTGCATCTGGCATGAACTGGCCCTTAAACATTGCCAACGTTTTCACTGCCTTTGAAGATGCCAGCTTCAGCAGCTATTCATGTTATCTAATGGAGCTGCCAATGATCATGGCATGCTGGCGATTTGTAACTGCAAAATAAGCATTGTACCAACTACAGCAGAAACTCCTGCAAATTTACAGAGCAAATAAGTACATTTGTATCTGCTACAAATGTCTACTTCAAAGTTGCTGGTATGACATGGCCTGTAACCTTATTGTATACAAAGTACACCTACTTTAGCAGACCTAAACACATTCACACTATAGCGCACCACGAGGCACAGATATAAATGCCCTGTGGTGCGTTCTGCTGCATTGTTGGAAATTGTTCAGATGTGGTTTTTTTTTTTTTTTTTTTTTTTAAAAGCCTGGAGGTACATTGTGGGTCAATTTAAAAAGAAAATAGACCCAAAGGCTAATGAGCCCTAGGTTTATGACCAGCTATGCTGTGAGGCTGCTCAACAAGCAAAGAACATGGCAGAATTCCTTCTCTGTTCTATATCTTACATGTGTATCTGCCCCAAGCTATTAGAAGCCAAACGGTGCCAGCAGTACACTGGAGAGCTGAACTTCACACAGAGTGCAGTGGCCCAGGCCCACAGATGTTTGTTTAACTTGGCATTTACCTGCGGGAATTATTGCTGCTGCTGCTAGGGTTTTATTGAATCCCCACACCTCCAGCACTGACTCGTAGTGTTTACTTTTTTTAGGTTATGCCCTGGATCCATCTTTGGATGTTCAAGATACAGCCACCAAATACATTGGTTCTGTGGATGAGGCTGAGAAAAACCAAGGTAAGTGTATATTTAAGTTTTCAAAGTCTGTTTAATATCTGCTTTGTCAACCTTATTGTGTCCTGTCTCAACACAGCCTCAGTTGCTTAAGTCTTCCAAATCAATAATTGGCAGCACTCTAAATGGCTAGTATTTCAAATTTACACTGCAGTTATGAAAGGAAACCTCATAAAATACTTAATTGTTGTACATGCACAAGATCTCCCCACAGTTCCTCTATTTATTTATTCTAGACAGAAGCAGGTTCTCACCTACAAGCCTCATTTACATCTTCATTAGAACGCTGAGGAGATCCATGCAAAAAGTACAGCAGTTAACTATCAATACACATGGATAGATGTCAGAAAGAACTGGTATGAGAACACTCGCGATCAGGTGGAGATGATTGTAGTACTTACACAAGATCTCCCAGAGGTTTCTCGATTTAGAAAACGAGCAGGAGAGGGAAAAAATCAGGTGAAAGGTACAACAATTAGCAAAGATGCTCATTTGACAAAGGGGTCTTTAGCCTGAGGCTGGGGTTCACACTGGTGCGACAAATGCTCCGAAATTGGGAGCTCATGTCGCATGACGTGTGAAAATCAATGTTTCCCTATGGTAGCCGTCTTAACTGGTCCGACACAAGTTGGTCCGACTTTAAAAATGGCAATGCTCCCTGCACTACTTTTTGGTCTGACTTTGATCCTACTTCAGCCCATTTAATATCACTGAAGTCGGATCGCCGTCTTGCATAATCCGAATTTGGCATGCGACTTGTGCTCTGATCTTTAGGGGAACCCAAGAGCATACCAGACCCTTCGGTTTGGTATGGATTTTAAGGGGAACCCCCTATGCCGGAAAAAACTGTGTGGGGGGGGGTTCCCCCAAAATCCATACCAGACCCTTATTCGAGCACGCAGCGTGGCCGTTCAGGAAAGTGGGTGGGGATGAGCGAGTGCCACACCCCTCCTGAACCGTACCAGGCTGCCTGCCCTCAGCATGGGGGGTGGGTGCTTTGGGGTAGGGGGGCCTTGCGCCCCCCACCCCAAAACAACCTTGTCCCTATGTTGATGAGGACAAGGGCCTCTTCCCTAAAAATCCTTGGTTGGTTGTCGGGGTCTGCGGGGGCTTTTCGGAATCTGGGAGCCCCCTTTAATAAGGGGGCCCCCAGATCCCGGCCTCCCACCCTATGTGAATGAGTATGGGGGTACATCATACCCCTACCCATTCACCTGGGGAAAAAGTGTCAATAAAAACACACTACACAGGTTTTTAAAGTAATTTATTAGGCAGCTCTGGGGGTCTCTTCCACGGTTCAGGAGGGGCTGCGCTCGCTCGTCCCCACCCCCTTTCCTGACTGGCCGGGCTGCGTGCTTGGATAAGGGTCTGGTATGGATTTGTGTGGGCCCCCCACGCCGTTTTTTCGGCGTAGGGGGGTTCCTCTTAAAATACATACCAGACCGAAGGGCCTGGTATACTCTTGGCAGGGGAACCCATGCCGTTTTTGTTTTAATTTGGCGGGGAGTTCCCCCTCAAGATTCATAACAGACACAGTGCCTGGTATTGTCGGATCCCTGTTCATTGAAGTCGGTCGCATGTCGGACTTCAGGGCACAGTCGATCCAAAGTAGTACGACTGTCGTGTCGTACCAGTGTGAACCCAGCCTGAAACGATGCGATTACCACCTTTAGCTGATTTCAAGTGCCTGAAAACCTGCTAGTGTCTTGGAGTGCTGCCTATTATTATTTTTTACAGTATAATTCCGGTGTGTGTGTGTGTGTGTGTGTGTGTGTGTGTGTGTTTTTTTATAGTTCTAGCACCCACACTTATTTAGCAATGTTTTAATTTGGGTGTGCATTATCCTATTTTTTGTTTTACTAGCGTGAGAAAGTCTTTGTGTTGGGGTTAGGGTGTGAGTCTATCAGAAGGTATTTAGCAATGTAAAATAACATTGCATTTTAACTTTTCATTTTGTAAAACTTGATTCCTAGGTAACCAGTTTTTAGTTTAGGAAGCTTGGCTGCCTCTCATTTAAATACATTTCATTTGTAAAAATGAAATTTGTTGCAAGATGAAATGGAATTCTTTTGGTGGTTTTTAATATGAAGCTTTTTTTAAAGACCCCTATGATCAACTAGTAAATGTAAATTTGGTTTCCCAATACAAAAATTTGGTGGTAGCCATGCGGGGGGGGGGGGGGGGTGGGTGTTGGGTGGTGGTCACCATTGGTTTCCTCTCTTGATACAGGGCATGCAGTGGGCATACATGATGTAATTGATATTCTGAATGCATTTTTTTTCTACTGGTACTTTTTTTCCATAATATACAGGTGCATCTCATAAAACTTGAGTATCCTCAGTTATTTCATTGCAGTACTGGTTATTGAATTCAAAAAGTGAAACTCTTGTATATCTTTTTAGATGCCTTACACACAGTGATATATTTCAAGAATTTCTTTCTTTTCATTTTTATGATTATGACTTACAGCTAGTGAAACCCCAAAATTCAGTATCTCAGAAAATTTGAATGTTGCATAAGACCAATTAAACATAACAGGATGTTTAATACAGAAATGTTTGTTTACTGATAGTGTGTCCATTTGCAGCTTAGTATGCACGCCATTCTTTGTTTGGGGCTCCTTTTGCATGAATTACTGCATCAATATGGCATTGAGGCGATCAGCCTGTGGCACTGCGGAAGCCTAGGTTGCTTTGATAGGGACACTCAGCTCATCTGCATTGTTGGGTCTGGGGTGTCTCATCTTTCTCTTGACAATACCCCACAGATACTCTATGAGGTTTAGGTCAGGCAAGTTTGCTGGCCAATCAAGCACAGTGACACCATAATCATTAAACCAGGTATTGGTACTTTTGACAGTGTGGGCAGCTGCCAAATCCTGCTGGAAAATGAAATTGGCATCTCCTAAAGCTGGTCAGCAGAGGGAAGCATGAAGTGCTCTAGAACTTCTTGGCAGAGGGCTGCGCTCACTTTGGACTTGCTAAAACACAGTAGGCCAACACCAGCAGATGACATGGCTCCTCAAATCATCACTGACTGTGGAAAATGTTGCATTTCATTTGAAAGTCAAGTTCCCAGAGTCTGGAGGAGGAGTGGAGAGGCACAGAATCCAAGTTGCATGAAGTCCAGTGTAATGGAGGACTTTTTTGGTGCCAGGTTCTCTTTAACCACTTGCCGATCGGACCATAGACAAAATATATCCTCTGTCGACAGTCGGGGTTATGACTGCAGCAATATGCAATAACCAACCTCGGTATTTTTATTTATTTTTTTCCCCAGCTGGCGATCCTCCAACCGATTAAAAGCGATCTTGGTGGTGGATTTGCCGCTGGATCACTTTTAGGCTGGGTTCACACCTAAGACAAATGCGGCTGACAGCAGGGGTCTGGTGCGTTCCTGTTCTCTGTTTTTCATGGACGAATCGGCCCCAAATTTTTGCCTGAATTCGAACCTGAAACAGAGCCAAAGACACACAGGACCCTTGTGCAATTCGCCCCGCAGCCGCCCCGGAGATGTGTGAACCGACTCAATTGAGAGCCGGTCACAATCTCTTCTGGAGAAACCCACATCCAATTCACATAAATGTGGACCCTGCCTTAGAAGTGGTGGGAGGGGTTTACATTGTAAAGGAGAGATCTGGGGTCTGACCCCAGATCTCTCCGTAAAGAGGACCTGCCACTGCTCATTCTATCACAAGGTATGTTTCCATTATTTGTGATGAGAATAAAAGTGATTAACACTTTTTTGTAAAGGGAAAGTGTAAAAAAAAAAAAAAAATGTACATTTACATTGCACTTTTGTTTGCATAACTATTTGGTTGGGCACCTATCTCTACCTTTTTAACACATTATTTCTAGCTGAATATTCAAGCTGTTTAGTAGTTGCAGCATTGTCGCTTATTATTTTCAATTTTTTATATATTTATCTTTATTGTATGAAATTTGGTTTGCACATTTGCACCTTGGGGGTAGCGCGGATTGTCCACGCTATACAACTGTAACTGGTAACCTGTAAAACTTTTTAAAGCGTTGCTTATGGAGATTAAGTACTGTAGTTTACCACCATTCCAGTGTGCGCAATTTTAAAGCATGACATGTTTGGTATCTATTTTCTCAGTGTAACATCTTTCATTTTTCACAAAAAAAAATTGGGTTATATAATTTATTTTTATTAAAATGTATAGTTTCCCAAAAAATTGCCGTTTTTTATTCTCTAGGGTCTCTGCTAAAATAAATAAATGTATATTTATCAGAATTAGCCCGGTTGGCAAGTGGTTATTGAGACATCCAGAGTCTAAAAACCCTGGATGTCTCCCCTTTGCTCCACTGAATGTAATGCAATACAGATCGCATTCCGTTACATTCATTCCCGTGTATGCTGGCAGGAGACACCGAGAGGTGGATCCAGAAGTGACATAAAACAGAGATTTCCAGGTCAGCAACGGGGGTGGCTGGACTTGTGTCCACTCTGCTCCCTTCCGGCGGCACACGGTATGTCAGTCCCGGCCCTGCAGATGGGCAAGCAGGGGCGCGCGACTCCAGTACCCAGGGTGTGTGGAAGACGAGAGTCTGCTTGTCATGCTTGCACACAATAGCGGAGGCTGTAGCCAACGGGAATGTGTGTAAAATCCCCTGCTGTCAGGTTTGTAAGACGTACGGACCTGGCAGCAAAAGGGTTAAATAGACCGCTGTATGGCTTGAGAGCCATGGCTGAAGCTTAATTACCCCTTGTAATTTACTTTTTTTAAGCAGACTGTAGGAACAAGTAAGAATAAAAAATTGTATGTTCTAGAATGATTTTTTTTTTTTTTTTTTTAAGTATAACCTTTTTGTATTTCATTGTATTTTTCTTTGCTCAGGGTTAACAGTATTTGAATCTGGTCAGAAAAAACTTGAGAAGAGGAGAAAAATAAAAGGTAGCGATGCTTCTAATATAGATGGCTTCCTCGGTCCATGGGCAAAATATGTTGATGAAAAAGATGTTGCCAAGCCTTCAGAGGTAATATTGATACATATAGCGCTTTCATTACAAGTGCAGCATTTGCTAAGATTGTTTGAAATTCTGCTTTTTTGTTTTTCTGATTTATAGGAAGAACAGAAGGAGCTGGATGAGATAACTGCAAAAAGACAGAAGAGAGGCAAACAAGAAGACGAGAAACCTGCTGATGAGAAGACCATATTGCATGGTTTGTAGCTTTTGTATACCACCTGTTGCATGCTGATTATTTTAATCGTAATCCTTAAATCCAAACAGCCACTATCCTCAAAAAAAGCCTGTCTTAGCTATTGAACTGTGAAGCTATTTTTTATGATAACCTTACAATTCTTGCCACTTTTTTTATTTAGTTAAAGAAATGTATGACTACCAGGGCAGATCGTATCTTCACGTTCCTCAAGATGTGGATGTTAATCTACGCTCCACAGAAGCTCCAGAAAAATGTTACCTACCCAAGAAACAGATCCATGTCTGGTCTGGACATACTAAGGTAGAGCATATACTTTTGGCTTTCACAGTGACAGACAAGTCGCTCCACAATAGTTACTGTAAATGTATTTCCTAAATCACTAAGGCTAGGCTCCCACTAGGGCAGTGTGATTTTTGATCTTATTTTCATTGCTATTTTGTAGTGCAGCTGCAGTGCAACTTTTGCAATTTTGGTAAAAAATTTTTTTTTATGTTTTTAATGGAGGGTTTACTACTGCAGCCAGCAGAGATGAATCATTGGTTGCTAAGGACCCAGCACATGCTGGCATTCCCACAACCAGTGACTCATCCCTGCTGTGTAGGGGGTGGTGTTAGCCATCGGAATCTGGAAGCCCCCTTTAACAGCCCCCGGATTAGACCCATACTCTTTCAGCAAAAAAAAACGAGTGTTTTTGACGAGTGTTTTATTTTAAAAAAATTGTCAATCCATGTTGAAAGCTTGCCACTGACCTGCACGAAAAAAGGCCAACCTGACTCAGCCCTGCTCAGCAGGGCTAAGTCACTTGTTAGGACACAGGCAGTTGCTGGCTCCTAACAACCAGCACAAATCGCACACAGAATTGCATCTAGATGCTTTTCCACTGAAGTCGATGAAGCACAAAATTGCACTGCATCGCACAAAAGTAGCACAGGACTCTTCCCTAAGGTCCCATCGCAGCTGTGGTGTGAACGGGCAACATTGGAAGCAATGTTATTTCCATTGTCATGCAATTCAGTGCATCCTAAGTCCTATCTGAAATCCCATCTGTATGAACCAGACCTAATTGTAGGAAATATAGGTATTGGGGTTTTTTGTTTTTGTTGTGCCTGTAGATACCATAATTGGCCTTCAACTTCTGCTTTAACCTAAAGCCAAGCACCACCCTAGATCCCCCCCCCATCATTCAGCTGTTCTGTGTGGGAGTCTCAGAAATCACTACATTCTCTTGTATTAAAATAAAGAAAAATTACACGTATGGCTATTTTTAAATGACTACATTTGTCCAACTTGGACTAGTGTAACTTTGCATTAAACATACCTGTGTGATCCCTCTAGAAGCTGGAAATCACTGTAGTAGACACTGCTACTACAGTTATCTCCACTAGGTTCTGGGTCCCGTGCTGAGCGGCTGCACTGCCGCATTGTGAACACAGGGGGTTATCTGCTTGGCATGGGTGCCATGCAGAGATCACTTTACATTTTCTCTCAGTGAAGGCAAAGCATTCTCTGTTTGGAAGAGCTAGAGAGGTGGGGTGCTGACGTCGTGCTTTTCACCTCCAATAAGAGAATGCTAGTGGAGATCACTCTAGTAGCCGTGCCTTTTTTATAGTGATTTCCAATTTTCAGGGTGATCCCACAGGTTAGGTACTGCATATTTATAGTTACCGTGGTCCAAGCTGGATCAATGTAATTATGTAAAAATATCCATACCTGGAATTCTTCTTTAATGCTACTTTCCCATGACTGCGTATTGGTCTATTGAATTTCACTGGTGGTTCCAAACCCTGCCTGCACACTGTGTGCAAACAGGCGTAGCTGTTAGTGGTGGTGGTCAGATTTGTGTTCCGTACAAATTATTGGCAGCCTCTGACTGACCCTCAACGCATACAGTGTGTGTCCAGGGTCAGTTCTGGCTGCACAGAAACTGGCTGCAACTAATCTGCCAGTTTGAATTCAGCCATAGCACAGAGTATTGCTGCATCCAGAGGCGATGTTTATACACCTCCCGAACACGGCAAACGATGTGCTCCTGGCTACTTCTGTGAACATAGCCTTGGTTTCATAGGCCGGGCTTAGATCTGAGTCACAGCACAATTTTAGGCCTTTGTATGTAGCTTGTCCCTGGTGAAAGGAGGGTTCAATAAGCCTGTGGTTTAGAAGATTTAACACATCTGAATGTAGTAACATTAGGATTCACCAAGGAGTTGTGCAACTTCTTAAAAGCACCACACTGCAATACATGCATTTACCTGGTCAGGATATTTCCCTTTAACCTATATAATGTAATTTAACAACATTATAGCCAGTGTTTAATCCTTTCCTTTTGCATTATCTATTTAAAAATCCACATTTTAAATGAACCTTTGTTAAATCGCCTCTCTATCTTCCTTCAAGGGAGTCAGTGCCGTGAGGTTGTATCCCCACTCTGGACACTTACTGCTGTCTTGTTCCATGGACTGCAAGATTAAGGTTAGTAAATGCTCATAACGGTAGCAGATCAAGAAAGATGAGCTAGTAGGCTTCTTTTTTTCTTTTTTTAACCTTGTATTACAGTGAAAGACTTTAATATTTTAGGCACAATAATGTCTGAGAACATGTCTTTTAACAAAATGTATTCATAAATGTTCCCTTTTAAGCATGCTTGGTTTTTGAAGTGGACAATCAATAGCATGTTGCTTAGAAGCAGTCTTGTTATGGAACACAAACGGCTACATTATACAGTACAGAGTTTGGGATCACTGTTCCTCAAGGCTGACTTAGGTGGGGTTTTTTTTTTCTTCTCTCTTTTTACACCTCTTTGTTATGCTGCATTTGAGGCTCTGGGAAGAGGCAAAGCCATACAGGCAGGGGACCCTAGGGAGAGGGCAGCCGTGTAGGTGGATAGCTTGAGGGAGAGGGATTTGTGCAGGTTGGGGAGCTAGGAGTCAGGGGCATGCAGACAGGGAAGCCTGGGAACAGGAAAGCTTGTGCGAACACAACTTGCCTTGTAACATAAGCTTTCACAGATGTATATTCTTCAAAAAAACTATTCAAAGGTATAATACATAATTAAGTATGTTTGTTTATGGTATGTTATATACTTGTTTATGCTTTAGTAAAAAAAAAAAGCCTGGATAAAGAGGGAAAAAAGGGGCTGCAGCTCAAAACATGTCCCAATAAACATTCTCCAACATGATGGCCGCATAGTTAGACTAATAAATGCAAGAATTGGAAGCAGGTCACATCAGTACAACTGTCGCCCCTCCCCCTTCTTCCCTCCCAGAGTTTGTGCAGCAAGCAGTTAAAGTGATTGTAAACGACCACATTCCCTTTATTCTCAGCTGCATAGGGGCTAGGGGAGGAGAAGCAGTGCACTGAGCTTGCCAATGAATGGCTGTGCAGCGGGGGCCTCTATGGACAAGTCTGATCATTGGAGGAGAGTACACACAGTTCCCTGCATAGTGGTCTTGTTGTCCTGCTTAGTGTGGTCAGTTTTTAATAGGAAAGCAAGGGGACTAGCAGGAACACCAGGTATTTCACATAAAGTACGCAATACAAAGAGAACAGGATACTTTCTCATACAAGTACATGGTACAGCAGGCACATATCAGGAATATGAGGTGTTGACAAACTCTATAATATTAATAAAATGATATACAATTCCTTCCAGTATAAAGCAGGCCTTGCATGAGAGATATTTCTTCATGTTAAGTTCATGGTGAGCAATGTGTACAGTCACAGGTATCAACTCTTACAGAGATCACATTACGGCCTCTAACCATACCTTCATTTTTCGCTCTCCTCCCAAGACATCTTTTGTTAAAGATCATCCATTGTCAGCATCTTTCTGGAATAAGATGCTGGCCTAAAGATGACACATTTATGTAAATTCTGATGACTGCACAGTATCCTTTATGTTCTTAGCTGTGTGCATATCTCTCACTGCACAGTCCCCTCCGTCTTGCTCTCAATGTGAGAACAACTAGAGTAAAAGTTCACATTATTTTAGTCCCATTTAAAACTGTTTTTAGCCACCCCAAGAATACATTTAGTGTCATACTAATGTGTGAGCATATTTGTGCTTTACATTGATCATTTATTTAATTTTTCTGGTTTGTTCAAACAATGTTCTGAGAAACGTACATGAAGCGTGAACATCATGCTTTGCAATCCTATGTTAACGAACTTGAATTATTTATCAGGAATGGTGTTGTCTTCCCATTAGGAGTGAGATCAGAGTATTAATAGTCTGAGGGTTCTCATTTATCAAGGTCATGGTTTCACTGGTAGTTACTACAGACTTTAGAACAAAGATGTATGGATCCTGATAGAATAGCCCTTGTTTAAAGTGACTGTAAACTCAGAGCTATGTGTTTTTAGAATATAGAATTGCACAAAGCGGCCCTGATCCTTTTCTTCTCAGGTCCTCCACTGGTGCTCCTGGTTCCTCCTCTTCTTGGTGTGCCACCATAGCAATCTGTTTTCTATTGTGGCACACCTGTGTGCTCAATCCCAAGTCACACTGCCTGTGTCCATTAACACAGACAGCCCTGTTCAAACCCCATCACAGGAATTGACTGATGGCAATGGGAGCCAACAGCTCCTGCTGCTTCATCAAAGCCTGTGAGACCGGGAAGTGAGAGGAGAGAGTTGCTACAGACTGGCACAACGCTGTACTAAGTGAGGACTAAGGTAAATATAAAGGGGGGTGAGAGGGGAGTGATACTTTTACCTAACTTTTTTTTTTTTTTATCTTAATGCAAGGCATGCATTACGGTAAAAAAAAAATTATACTTTAGAAACTCTTTAACCATATCATTATGCCAAAAAAGTTGACACAAATTATTTATAAAAAAAAAAAGGACTTCCAATGTACCCAATATAGATCCAAAAACTGTATCAAAAGTTAGTCTTTTTGTAGCAAAATAGTTTTAACTTTTTTTGTAATAAAAAAAAAAAAAAAAAAACGGCATTCAACTGATATTTATAAAACATCTTGTATTACAGAATTAAAGGCATTTGTGATTGCTGTTCATCTGCCCCTCCTCTTCCCTGGTCCAATCATAGAATGCCTTGTGTTCTGTGAATACAGAACACACACAGCGATATGCAATGTCAAAATTGTACAATATAGTAATTGTAGTAATATACACATTAAAACAAGACATGTTCAGTTTTAACAACGAAGAGAAACTTATTGTAATATCAAAAATAGCAAATACATAGACATGCCATATATCTTGTACACCAATCAGCCATTTCTTTATGACTGCCCACCTAATATTGAGTAGTAACCCCCTTTTGCCGCCAAAACAGGCCTGACCCCTTGAGGCATGGACACCACTATACCTCTGAAAGCATGTTGTGATATTTGGCACCAAGCCATCAGTAGCAGATCCTTTAAGTCCTGTAAGTTGCTAAATGGGGCCTCCATGGATTGGACTGATTGAGATCTGAAGAATTTGGAAGCCAAGTCAATGCCTCTGTTGTGTTCCTCAAACCATTCTTGAACCATTTTTGCAGTGTGCCAAGATGCATTATCCTGCAGAAAGTGGCCACTGCTATAAAGGAATAGCGTTTTTATGAAGGGGCGGTACTTGGTCAGCAACAGTGTTTAGGTAGCTTGTATGTGTTGGGTAACATCCACATCAATGGCAGGACCTATGGTTTCCTAGCAGAACGTTGCCCAAAAGAGCACACTGCCTCTGCTGTATTGCTTTATTCCATATTGCATCCTAGTTCAATTTTTTTGCCCAGGTAAAACACCCACACACCTACTTGATGTTAAAGCGGAAGTAAACCCATCCATTAACAGTGCCGGAAATGTAACACTTCAATTGGTTGTGCTCTCAACCAAACTGTCAAACCATCAAATGGCTGGTGTCATAAATGATCACATGTGCAACATCATAGCAGGTATAGATTAAACAGAGGCCAAGATGGCAGCTTCCTTGACTGAACACGGTAGTAAGGTTTACTTCCACTTAAAAAAAAAAAGAGATTTCATCACACCAGGTCACTTTCTTCTATTGCTCTGTGCTCTAGTTGTCATGCTCACCTGCCCGATGTAGGTACTTTTGGCTGAGGACATGGGTCAGCATGGGCACCCTGACTGGTCTGACTTAGCCCCATCTTTTCTGCTTAAAGGCATCAACTTCAGGGACATGTTTACTTGTTTACTATATCCCGCTGACTTTTAGATGCCATTGTAATGGGATAAATCATGTTGTTCACTTAACCTGTTAGTGGTCATAAAATTATGGCCTATTGATCAAACAATCAGATATCCATAGGACCAACATATTTTCTCAAAAAAAAAAATAGTTTGAAGCTGGTGAATTTAAGCTTGGCTTAATAATTTCCCTTTAGTAGTACAGTATAGATCCATTTAATTGCAATAATTGTCCAGATCCAATTGGGGTAAAAAAAAATGCTACAAGAAGGATTGTAATGATGATATAAAGCCATATGCCTGCCAGTTCAGATCATCATAACCACATTTACAATGAAATAAGCGTGGTCATAAATTCTTTGCCAAAAGGTTTTTCTTTCCAATAGCAAAGGCCCCCTATTTAGAATTGGCATATAACGCTGATTTCGCCTATAGTCATGTATTTGGGAACAAACCAGTCTCCTTTAAACACAATTGTTTCTCTCTGTACCCCTCCCCCATAACTACAGTTGCTATGTGTGTAGGTTCCCATATCCCCTGTAATACTGCCTTTAACTAGTTTATTGTTAAGAAAGGTCGTCTGAATATAATCTTTGCGGTAAATGATATTACTCAAGGATTGGTTTTTAATAGATACCACCATTTACAAAGTTTTCCCCTAATTTTTTGTTAGCATAATATATTCTAACTTTTAGGATATTTGTTTTCTAGGTGTATGGTCACTAAACGAAAGGGAGTCTTGAGTCTTTAGCTTGGCTGTTTTTTATATGCTTTTTTAGTGTTCTTGCTATAACCCTTTCTAAAAGTCGATCTTGTTACTGCTAATTTTTGAAACTTATCCTCCTTTTAAAACAGTTGTGTCTAAAACATCAATATTGGCTGCAGGGGATGCTTTTTATCAGGAGAATAGGATGTGCACTGCTGGCATGTAGTGTATATATAGCATTCCCAGCAGTAAGTTTACAAGAGTGTTGTGGCAAAAGTGTCATCTTTCTTTTACAAAAATCTGAACATCAAAGCATGAAATCTTCACTTGGTCCCATGACATTGTGAATTGTAAATAAATAGCATTCAAATCTAAGCAGGTAATAGCTCGCTGCTCCAGGTAATGAAGGCATAGGTACATAGACAAGGCAACATCCCCAATATTTTTTTTTACAAATTTGAAGTGGCGCTATGCTTCAAAACTAAAAACAAAACAAAACTAAAAGACTAAAACTACATAAAGAATTGCAGACAGTAATATTACATGGGTCTGATCTCTCAAGGTACATATTGAATAATGTCAATAATAATATTAAATGATCTACTCTGTGTGTAATCAAGTGCCAGTGCTGCAACAAATGTCTCATCAAGGTGCGCAAAATAACGCAAATAAAAGTAATATTCTTCTGTCTTGTCTTATTTTGATTAATTTGATGACATTTGCCCAATATCACCGGACGCACTGATTTTGTTCTTTTAATGAATGCCATTATACGAAAATCAAGTCGCCAAATTGGATTGTTTTTTCACGTTATCGCTGTATTAATTGTTTAACCACTTGCCAACCGGCCACAGTACATATACTGTGGCAGGTCGGCTCTATTGCGTGAAACGACGTACCTGTATGTTATTTCATGCAGTAGCCTCTGGGGGCGTGTGCTGATTGGCCAGAGGGGGAGCCAATCAACGGGGTCCGGCCACCCGCGATGTCCGCCGGCCACCCGCGATCGCTCCACAGAGAGGCAAAATGGCGATCTTGTGTTCCTGCTTAACAGGAACACGGATCTCTGTCTTTACCCTGTGAGTCCCCCCCCCCACAGTTAGCAAGCACCCCCTAGGGATACACTTTACCCTTTGATTGCCCCTGGTGTTAACCCCTTCCCTGCCGGTAGTACGGTAAGGCCCCTTTCACACGATCCGTGCCCGTGTGCGGGCTCCGCTTTGCTCAGCGGGTTCGCTCCATTGATCCCCGCTGAGCAGGCAGATTACAGGTCTGTCTCCGCACACTGTGCAGGGACCGACCTGTCAGAGCGCTGCTCTCCCCTATGGGGAATCGGATGACGACGGACCGTAGAGTCCGTTGTCATCCGATCCGCAGACGGATGGAAAAGTAGGGTTTTCCTCCGTCACACTTTGGCGGGTCAGATGTCAGCGGACATGTCACCGCTGACATCCGTGACTCCATAGGGGTACATGGAGCATCCGTTCAGGTCCACCTAAAAATCTGACAGGCGGACCTGAACGGGTCCGTCCGTGTGAAAGAGCCCTAACAGTGTTCACTGTAACAATGTCACTGGTTCACAAAAAAGTGTCAGTTTGTTGTCCGTTTTGTCAGCCGCCCTCTAAAAATCGCTGATTGCCACCATTACTAGTTAAATGATCTACTGAGTTTGCACTCAGTTGTTTTTTTTTTTTTTTTTTTTTTATTATTATTATTATTATTCACGTTATTCGATATCTACCTTGAGAGATCAGAGACGCATGTAATATTACTGTTTGCAATTCTTTATGTAGTTTTATTCTTTTAGTTTTGAAGCATAGTGCAACTTTGTAAGCAATTGTATTTTAGATGTGGGGACACATTGTTTAAGTTGTGAGCAGCTGCTTCCTATTTCTTATATTAACTGGTAGCGCATAGGATTCTATACCTACATACCCAAAAAAATATGCTGCCTCTCTTCACCCCAGTACAAATCGGCATAGGGTGGGTCACAATTGCCCTTTGCTCTGCCCTTTACCTGGAAGTATTGGGAGCCCTCAAAGTAAAAATGTTATGTTTCAAAATCAAAGCCAATACTTGAAGCACAAGTGAGTTGTACTTTATGCTCTTTATATACTGCTGAAGGTGGCACATGTTAATTTGGACTGTCCTCTCGTTAGGCCTGCTGTCTCTGGGGTGGGCAGCATTACTGGGAATCCCAGCAAATTGATGAATGTTTATTTTAGACCACAATACTATGTTGATTGCAGTCAAGAAAAAATGGTTGAACTACTGATCTGTTTATTTGATCTGGAACTGTCAACCCCCAATTTCACTTCCTAAACACTTTTATCTGAGTCCTCTCTTGATCCAGTGTTGTGCCCATCTGCAGCAGCAGTGCTGCTCCCTCTCCCCATAGGACTCACTGAGAGCAGCGTGATCCATTGGCTTCTGCTGCTGTCAAACCCTGTGAGGGGGAGTGTGGCCAAGCTGCACGGTGTGTCTATGGATGCACATAGCTTGCTAAAGGGGGGCACTCAGAAGGAGAGGGCCTGCGGGGTACTCCAGAAGAGGAGATTAGGAACCAGTGAGCAGGTAAGTATAACATGTTTATTATAAAAAAAAAAAGCCTTTAGAGGCAACTTAAAGCACTGTAGCTATTTTCTTTATGAAACTCTTTTCAAAAGAAGAAATTGGCATTCTCTTAAAACAGGTTTCCTTGGAATTAAAACTTCGCTGCAAAACAAATTGTGAACAGCCTAGTGCCTCTACAACACCCTACACACACTGTGTAGCCAGAGAGTGGAACCGCTATTTGTACTCCCATAGCTTTCTTGTGTCCCCTCCATTCTTGTAATCTTTCTGTACTGATGGTGATGTACACTCTGGAGTTGATTTACTAATACTGGAGAGTGCAATATCTGGTGCAGCTGCGCATGGTAGCCAATCCGCTTCTAGCTTCAACTTGTTCAGTTAAGCTTTGACAAAAAAAAAAAAACTGGAAGCTGATTGGTTTCTATGTAGATCTGCACCAGATTTTGCACTCTCCAGTTTTAGTAAATCGACCCCATTCTCATTTTGCCTAAACGCACCCCCTTTCTGCATCTGAAAACATGCAATGAACTGAACCTAACTGGATCAGAGTGCTTTAACTCCCAGTCTTATCCCAGTTTCTGGCCATACGCGGATTAAAGAGTTTCCATAAAGATATACATCAAGTAATTAGAATGGCAGTCTTTGGAAATGCATTCAATCTTCAGGTATTTTTACTTTTATATTTGAACATACTCTACAGTCATCCTAGCTGCAAATACCGATGCACAAACAATTGTATCGCTATAAAATCCTAATGTATTCCTTTTAGACCCCATACACACTATTAGATTTTCTGCAGATATTTGTCTTCAGACTTGCCAAAACCATATAATATGAGGTCAAACCTTAAGAGGTTCCGTTTGTATGCAATCAGGCAGGCCGTTGCACTACATGGTTTTGGTAAATCGGAAGACAAAAATCTGCAGAAAATCTAATAGTGTGTATGGGGGTCTTACTCTCACATGACAAATTTGTGCTTTTTTTTTTCCTGCTAAATGTAGATTTTCCTTTTCCCCACCCATAAAGTTAAGTGCTTGTCTACAAGATGTACGCTGTCCTTCAGGCACTTGTGCTCAGACATATTTATGTCACCTCCCCTTCTAAAGAAACCTGTTTTTTACCCTGAGGATGGCAGGACTTTTTGCATATCTTCTGGTAAGAGGATGTGGACAAGTACTGGAATGCTACAAGCCACCTGCACACAGTCTATCTGTGCATGCTGTTACTTGTTTTATGTAGACCTCTATGATCAGTTTATTGAAACCTGTTATCGGTTACCCCAGAGAAATCAAGTGTACCGTATATACTCGAGTATAAGCCGACCCGAATATAAGCCGAGGCACCCAATTTTACCACAAAAACTGGGAAAACTTATTGACTCGAGTTTAAGCCTAGGGTCTTTGCCTCACTGTGTCCATGCCTCACTGTGTCCATGCCTCACTGTGTCCATGCCTCACTGTGTCCATGCCTCACTGTGTCCATGCCTCACTGTGTCCATGCCTCACTGTGTCCATGCCTCACTGTGTCCATGCCTCACTGTGTCCATGCCTCACTGTGTCCATGCCTCACTGTGTCCATGCCTCACTGTGTCCATGACTAGACTGACGTTTAACATGGGAGTCTATGGAAGGGGTGCCCAGGTTTGAAAAATCGGTGCTCCCCGGCCGTAGGTCCCCCGGACAAGAAACTTTTCAAACTTATAGAGGAAGAATGGGGCTACATGTGTGCTAAGTTTGGGGTCCAGAGGACCTACGACCGGCCGTTACCGGGTCCCCAAAGTCAACAGAGAAATTACCGTTTAACATGGGAGTCTATGGAAGGGGTGCCCGGTTTTGAAAAATCGGTGCTCCCCGGCCGTAGCTCCCCCGGACAAGAAACTTTGCACACTTGTAGAGAAAGAGTGGGGCTACATGTGTGCCAAGTTTGGGGTCCAAACTAGGCTTATACTCAAGTATATACGGTATATGTGACACATGTACCAGTTATGACATTGCTGCATATTCCTTGCAGATCGCAGTCACAAAGATCCTAACCATAATTTAATTTTCAGTTTACTTGCTGCTGTTACATGATAAATGGGTACATTTGTGATCACTTTTCTTAATTTTGTTACAGATCTGGGAAGTGTACAATGAAAGAAGATGTTTGCGGACTTTTATAGGTATTGTATTGTATTGTATTGTATTTTTATTTAATTTTTTGTTTTTGTTTTTTCTTCCTTTTTCCCTTTTTTTTTGTCCAAACCGTCTTAAGCCTCGTACACACGATTGGATTTTCCGCAGACAAAGCGTCGACTTTTGTCTGAAGGGCGTTGGCCAGGAATTTGTCTTGCATACAAACAGCAAAGATTTAACGGCCAACAAACACGAATATACTAGACGTGCTACATGTTTTTTTCAACTCCATAGCGCCACCTTTTGGGCACCTTCTGCTAATGTTGTGTTTGGTGAGCATTGCTTCCGAGCATACGTGTTTGTACTTTGGATTTGTCCGACGGACTTGTGTACACACTATCGGAAAATACAAGACTGTAGTACACGGAAAATTTTAAAGCCAGCCATCCAACATTTGTCCACGAAAAATCCGACAACAATGGTCCGATGGAGCGTTCAAGCGGTCGGATTTTCTGCCAACAGGCTGTCAACACACAATTCCCGTTAGAAATTCTGATCGTGTGTACGAGACTTAAGAGTGTCCATTGATGGATGAGAAAGTGGATAGTATCTTTATAATTATCGTAAAAAATGTTTTTGGAATCGTATATAGGACATGGGTCCCTCCCCTCTTCTTTTTTTATTTTGTTGTCCATCCATTGTTGCTGTGTTGTCCGTATACATTTTTCCTGCAGGCAGCAGTTTAACCTGACAGTCTAATAGTTCTAAGAATTCCTGTGTCTCTCAATGAACTCAAAAAATAGAATTTCTCTTGTCATCCATGGACTGACACAGCGTGTCTTATACACCTTTACACGTGGGTTATGTCCCTGCTTGCAGGAGAAGACCTAGGCAGAATGTGAGATGTTATACATACATTCTAAACAGCCAGAGCTGAACAGCCCCGCCCAGGGGGGCGGTCCCTCTGGCATAACCCTCCCACTGCAGCCAGCAGACCTCAGTTTTTTTCTGCCTAGCAGAAGGAGAAGCCGTGGCTCTCTCATTAGCCAGTCTCCTGACCTATTTTTATTCCTTTTGGAATTTTTTTCCTATTTTTTCTTTTTTTTTTCTTTCTCTCTTTTGAGATCTTCTATCAACTGTCGGCTGGGCAACAGGTTGGGTACAAGATATCCTCGTAGTCTTCCCTGTCCGACCATCGAGCGTGCTGATCCTCGCCTTGTGTGCGTGAGACTCAGTTCACGACATGCCCCACGACTCCAGGGGTGGCCGGTGGGCTTCCAGCTCCGCGGTCCTCTCAAGATAGAACAGTCCGGCTGTATCTTTCGCGGTGGACCGGGCCGACAGCTACTCAGTACCGCACTGTGATAGTTCTGTCAGAAACACACCAGTGGGTCCCTCAGGGGACGGGTAAGTAGTCTCTCCTGGCTGCAGGTGAGTACATGCTGTGTGTTTCTTATGTGGGGGATTTCCCTGTCTCCCCCTGTGTTTTTTTAATGTCACTCTCTGTGCACTTCGCTGGCGCTGTACTGTGTGGGGCGCCTGGGGGCCATACTGTCCTGGGGGGGGGGGGCTCATGCTGCTCTGCATTTCGCTGGGGCTGTTTATTTGAGAGTGAGAGGCCTGGGCGCCGTTCGGCGCCATGTTTGGTGACTGCTGTTTTTTTACATTGGCGGCCATCTTGCCGTGGCCGCCAGAGCACATTGCGGTGGCCATTTTCTTGTAGCCGCACCTTCTTCTAGCTCTAGTTTGGCCTCTAGCGCCGCTCAGGAACGGCGCGAATCTCCTCACAGTCTCTCTCCTCTCAGCTCACGCACGCTGAGCAGCGCGGCACAGAGAGACAGGGCAGCGGAACCGAGCGGTCCTGGTCAGGTTGGTGGGTCCCCTGGGCATTCCCCTACTTCAGTCAGCACAGCCTGTGGGTGGTCTCAGAGGGGGACATTATGGAGTCAGAGTCACCAGCTTCCCCTAACATGTCAGAGGCAGCAGCCAGTGCTCCAGCACCTGCGGTCCCTATGGACCAGTTGTCGGCAGTCCTGGAATCATTTCTGACCAGGATGGAAGCTGTGTGTGAGCACAAGGGAGCAAAAAAGCGCCCTCTCCCCACTTTATCTCCACAAGGGGAGTGCTCTGATTCAGATATGGGCCTAGCTATTGCTGCTCAGGACCCTAGCTCTGAATATTTGGATGGTTTTGAACAGGACATTCCTTGTGAGGAAGACTCCAGTTCTGAGTCAGTAAATGACAGGGCGCTTGTTAGTGAACTCATTGATGCTGTGAGGGACACTCTCAAGCTAAATGCTGCGACTGCAGAACCTCAGGCGGATACAGTCTCCTTTAGTTCTTTTAAGACCAAGCCTTCTAAAAAGGTTTTTCCATATGTACCTTTCTTTGACCAGCTCATTGACCAGGTCTGGGAAAAGCCGCAGAAGACTTTCATGGTCCCGCAGCGTTTGTCTATTAGATACCCCTTTGAAGACGCCCTGCTTAAAAAGTGGGCTTCTCCCCCGGTGGTCGACCCTCCAGTCGCCCGATTAAACAAGGCCACCACTCTCCCGATGGAGGGGACTCCTGCGTTTAAGGACCCCACTGACAGGAGGTCAGAAGTGGTGAGTAGAGCCATGTTCGCCTTGTTGGGATCCGCCCTACGGCCAGTAGTAGCGGCGACCCTTGTGTCTCAGACACTCACGGAATGGGCAAAAATTTTGCACCAAACTGTGCAGGAGTATAACCTTCCTCCAGACACTATTGCTCTGGCCCACCAGATGGTGCAGGGTCTGATATATGTGTGCGACGCCACGTTGGACGCGGCCCCTTTAATATCCAGGGCCTCTGTCTCGGCGGTGGTATTGCGTCGTCTCATCTGGTTGAAATGCTGGTCTGCTGACCTAGCCTCTAAGAAGCTCCTGACAGATCTACCTTTTAAGGGTGGTAGACTTTTTGGTGCTGCTCTGGATGACATCATCAAGGATGTCACGGGAGGTAAAAGCACTCTCCTTCCTCAAACTATCAAGGGTGAGGAGGCCCGACGTAAACCGGGTCCTTCCTTTCCAGCAAAAAAGGTTTTGTTTTTTTTACGTCCGTCAGAGTCCACGGGTAAGCCATCCCAGACTGACAACAGTGCGGCTGGCGGGCACAAGCGCCCCTGGGTGCGTAAGCCGAACAAGCCGGCTCCCAAGCCCGCCTCCGCGTGAAGTCTTGCCCCCGCCCGTCTCTGGGGTGGGGGGACGACTTTGCAGGTTCACGGATCGGTGGGCCTCCCGGATCTCCGACCGGTGGGTGTGCGAGGTGGTCACCTCAGGATACAGAATAGAGTTCCGCTCATGGCCCCCAGACAGATTCTTTCCCTCAAATCTCCCTCTCCTTCCTGCCCGTCGGGCAGCCCTCTTGGGGGCTGTACAGGATTTGATCGGGTCCGGAGTAATTGTGCCGGTTCCGTCCCAGGAGAGGTTTCAGGGGTTCTACTCGAATCTGTTTGTTGTTCCAAAAAAGGACGGGGTTCGGCCAATCCTGGACCTCAAGGCCCTGAATGCCTTCGTGAAGGTGCAAAAATTCCGCATGGAATCCATTCGCACAGTGATCGCGACACTCCATCAAGGGGTTTTTCTGGCACCCTTGGACATCAAGGACGCCTACTTGCATGTTCCGATCTGCGCCAGCCACCAGAAGTTTCTGCGCTTTGCGGTCGGCGAAGTCCACTATCAATTTGTGGCTCTTCCAAGGTGCTTGCTCCAGTCCTAGCTTTGCTGAGACAGCGAGGCATTGCTATCGTGGGCTATCTGGACGATTTTCTTCTAAGAGCAGACAGTGGCTCAGAATTGGAAGAAAGTGTGACTATCGTCAGTCAGACCCTCAGGGAGTTTGGGTGGCTCCTGAACGTTCAGAAGTCGGTTCTAGTCCCGACTCAGCGTCTGGAGTATCTAGGTCTGATTCTGGACTCCTTGGAGGCAAGAGTCTTCCTACCTCCAGACAAACTACTGACACTTCAGTCTGCAGTACGGGTGCTGACGTCCCGAAAATGATCGTCAATCCGCTTTTGCATGAGAGTACTGGGACTCATGGTGGCCTCCTTCGAGGCCGTTCCTTATGCCCAAGCGCACGCCAGGGCTATACAGAAAGAGATCTTGTCCTCTTGGGACAAATCCCCGTTGTCCTTGGATCTTCAGATCCAGGTGAGTCACCTGGTCAGGGCGTCCCTGACGTGGTGGTTGAGGTCCCCGGCTCTTCGGTCCGGGAAGTCGTTCCTCCCCATCCAATGGATGGTGAACACGACGGACGCCAGCCTGACGGGCTGGGGGGGAGTCTGGGGAGTCCTGTCGGCCCAAGGGCTTTGGACTCCGGACGTAGCCCTCTTACCGGTCAATGTGCTGGAGATACGGGCAATCAGACTGTGCCTCTCCTCATGGTCGGAGAAACTACAGGGTCACTCCATCAGGATCCAAACGGACAACGCCACAGCAGTGGCGTATGTCAACCATCAAGGGGGGACTCGGAGCTCAGCTGTGGCTTCCGAGGTCGCCCGCATCCTGAGGTGGGCCGAAAGAAGCGTGCCGGCTCTGTCGGCCGTCTACATTCCGGGCGTAGACAATTGGCAGGCGGACTATCTAAGTCGCCAGACGCTGGACCAGGGAGAGTGGTCCTTGCACCCGGAGGTCTTTCAACTCCTTTGCAGACGGTGGGGCACGCCGGATGTGGACCTGATGGCCTCTCGACTCAATCGCACGGGGTCGAGGTTTGTGGCCAGATCCAGGGATCCCTGGGCGGATGCCTCGGATGCGTTGGTGGCCCCATGGGGTCAGTATCTCCTGATATACATTTATCCTCCGCTGCAGTTGCTGCCTCACCTGCTCCGCAGGGTAGCGACGAGGGAATTCCGGTGATCCTCGTTGCTCCGGATTGGCCTCGGCGTCACTGGTACGCCGATCTGGTACGTCTCGTCGCAGACGTTCCCTGGCGGTTACCAATACGGGGGGACCTTCTGTCTCAAGGTCCTATATTTCATCCTGCTTTACAGTCTCTGGCTTTAACGGCATGGTTATTGAAAGCCAGGTGCTGAGAGACCGAGGTCTCTCGGATTCGGTCATTTCGACCATGTTAAGGGCACGGAAGTCTTCCTCCAGAAAGATCTATCACCGTACTTGGAGAGCTTACATCGCCATGTGCGAAGAGCTGGACTGGCACCCACGAACGTATTCCGTTCCCAGAATCCTGCATTTTCTGCAGCGTGGCGTGACCCAAAAGCTCGCTTTGAGTACCATTAAGGGTCAGATTTCGGCCTTGGCCATCTTCTTTCAGCGACCGCTGGGGGGTCATCCCTTGGTTAGCACCTTTGTGCAGGGGGTTCGCCATGTGCTCCCCCCTGTCAAGCCTCCTCTCCCCCTGTGGGATCTGAATTTGGTGCTCTCGGTTCTCCAGGAACCTCCCTTTGAGAATATTAGAGATATTCCCCTCTTGACTTTGTCTCAGAAGGTGGCCTTCTTGGTGGCCATTACTTCCATTAGACGAGTGTCTGAGTTGGCGGCCTTGTCCTGCAAGTCGCCCTTTTTGGTCATCCATAAGGATAAGGCGGTGTTACGTCCGCGACCTTCTTTTCTGCCAAAGGTGGTCTCGGCCTTCCACTTAAATGAGGACATTGTCCTCCCGTCCTTGTGTCCTCACCTATCGCATCCCAGAGAGTTTGCGCTTCACACTTTGGATGTGGTACGAGCCTTGCGGGTGTACCTGTCTGCTACTGCTTCTATTCGGAAGTCTGACTCACTATTTGTGGCTGTCTCTGGTCCAAAACAGGGCCAAGCGGTTTCGTCTGCCACCATTTCTAGGTGGATCAGACAAACCGTCATTCAAGCTTATGCTCTCAAGGGGCGGGCGCCTCCCTTTCCGGTTACGGCACATTCCACCAGGGCAATTGGTGCTTCCTGGGCTTTCCGACATCAAGCGTCGGTTGCACAAGTGTGCAAGGCGGCGACCTGGTCGTCTGTTCATACCTTTTCTAAGTTTTATAAGGTTGATGTGGCTGCATCTTCGGATGCTTCCTTCGGCCGCAAGGTGTTGCAGGCCGCTGTTTGATGTTGCAACTCCTCCGTTGAGGAGCTCTGCCTTGTTTGGAGTGAAGTTTTTGGTTTTCCATTTATACTGCTCCCATCCCTCTTGACACTGCTTTGGGACATCCCACGTGTAAAGGTGTATAAGACACGCTGTGTCAGTCCATGGATGACAAGAGAAAATAGGATTTTTGTACTCACCGTAAAATCCGTTTCTCTGGCATCCATGGACTGACACAGCACCCACCCTTCTTTTCGAGTTTGTACTGCTTTGTTACGAACTGAGGTCTGCTGGCTGCAGTGGGAGGGTTATGCCGGAGGGACCGCCCCCCTGGGCGGGGCTGTTCAGCTCTGGCTGTTTAGAATGTATGTATAACATCTCACATTCTGCCTAGGTCTTCTCCTGCAAGCAGGGACATAACCCACGTGTAAAGGTGTATAAGACACGCTGTGTCAGTCCATGGATGCCAGAGAAACGGATTTTACGGTGAGTACAAAAATCCTATTTTTGTGGAGTACAAAAATCCTGTTCTTTTAGTAACATAAGACGATTCCTTTTAATTTAACTTGGACCCTGAATGGTGGGACACATTTCCATACATCATGTACAGTATATGTTGGTTTCTGGATATGACATAAAGACCATTTACCTGCTTTCTACTTTGCAGGCCACAGTAAAGCTGTTCGGGACATATGTTACAACAATAGCGGGACGCAATTCCTAAGTGCAGCCTATGATCGCTATCTCAAGCTGTGGGACACTGAAACAGGTACTGTATACATTACTATTCTCAGCTTGTTGGTTTAGCTTCAGATATTTGCTTATTTCAGTCTAAGTTAAGTATTAGTAGGTCTGACAGAGTTGTCTGTCCCTGTAAGGGAGATTTTTCCTCTTTTACTTTTTAAGTGAGTTTTGTCACAGGACAAGCAGTAGGGGGAAATCTTTTCAAAAAGGGACCGACCAGCAATAAAACTTGTTTATTAGATTAGTCTAGATTAGAACCTCCATCAGCTTTCCATTGCTTTTTCCCAGTTACAACTTTTATTGCTGGGACAAGTGAGGGCAAATCTTTCAGACAAGGCTGTAGATCAACTGTTTGGTAAATAGAAGTTCCATGACACTTTGCAACACCCTGACAATCACGTGTACTACTCCTAGAGGCAGAAGCATGATGGGATTTGTAGTTTCATCACAGCTGGAGGCCCGAGGTTGCCTACCCCTGCTGTAGTTGGTAATATAAACATGATCACAAATCCATCCAGCACCAGACCCCTTTTCTTTCCTTAGCTGGGAGTGCATGGCTAACAGTGACACGGTGGGATTGGGGGGGAAATGGTGTGATTTGTCAGGGAATGGCTGGTGTTGGCACTTCCATCATCCCGACACAATGGTTGATATGGTGTCAGGATGATTAAAACGCACTATTTCTATTATTACATTGTAATGTATAATAGTTCAACTCGCCATAATGCAGAATCAGTGGAAGCCCTGATCGTGTCACTTGCCACCGTTGCCGGCCACCAGATGCAGCGTGTCACTTGCCGCCATTGCTGACCACCAGTTCCGGAATCTAATGCCAAGTTGATATTTTCAGAAAGCAGCCACAGAGGGATCCCGTGAATCTTGGCATGTTCCATAAGGGGATCGGAGATCTCTGGCAAATGATTCATAGAAAGTACCTATAAACATGTCAGAGCCAGAACATTTACCTGAGAGCAGTAATTGAATGGTGGCATCAATTTCTTGAGAAATAAATGTTGCCAGGTGTTCAACGGCTGTGGCATCTAGAGAAGGGAGGGCAGTACTAACAATATTGGAGGATGTTTATTGCAGGTGATCCAAAGTAGAGTCGGTTACCTTGTTTCAGATGTATATAAATCAGAATAATAGTCATGTGCTAATCGATTCAATTGGTATACAAGCTGTTGACAGGGGCCCCTAATGTTTTAGAAATAGGTACGTTTTCACTTTGTCTAAAGTAGCCTCCAGTAGGTGCAAAAACTGCATGTGTTTTATAGGAATTCTGGAGAATGGCGTCATCCTGGACAGGTTTATAGGATTGTTCCAATATATCAATTTATTTTGGAAGTCTGGTGACCTGTACAGATTTCTACTACTTGAGGCAAGAGCCATGGGCTTTAAGGGGCACCTTGTAGTACAGATATATAGGTTTCCCACTTGATAGGGGAAATTGTTGGTACACATATACACATGCGTCTGATTTTATGAAAAGTGCCTTACCAAGCCTTCCTATTGTTTACTAGCCTGTGATAGATAACTGACACAAATCTTGTTGCTGTAATCGGCGCAGAGGCTTTTCCCTTTTTTAGCTGTTAGAACTCCTTTCCTCTTGGATTCTAGATCATTCAACAAAAATATCACATAAGGTAAGAAAAAGGTAGTGAAAACAATAGTATACCAATTGCTGCTCATTCACCACATGGTGAAAATAGTTTGAGCCAGTTGGTGTCTAGGATAGTTTACTACACTGAGTATTTACAGGCAGATTGTTTCCTGTATATAAAATAAATGCTCTGAGGTTCTAGTACTCAGAGTTGCTGCCCCATTTTAGTCAACAGGTCCAGGCTCTGAAATTTTTGCTTTTGCCTTTGGGGTTTCAGTGCTGCTTTTGATAAAAGGTTCCAAGCAGTTTAGCCTGCTGTAGAAATCCTAAAGCTTTTTACGCAAACACTGTGGGATCAAGTAAATGGAGAACCCCTCTAATCAGACACAGGATATTTTGTATATTTAAATATATAGATGTTCTTCTGTTGGTTCTGTAGGTCAGTGTATTTCCAGGTTTACAAACCGAAAAGTTCCATACTGTGTCAAATTCAATCCGGATGAAGATAAACAGAGTTTGTTTGTGGCTGGAATGTCCGATAAGAAAATAGTACAAGTAAGTATCAATATTGATGGTAAAAGCACAGCATGAACTATGGGAATAAAATTCTGTAATTTTTTTATTTTTCACTTTACCCATCACTGTTTTTTGGATTAGAGACTCATTTTAACCATTTGCCTACAAGGGCAATTTTGAATTTACATTTTATTTATTTTTTTTTTCCTACTAAAGAATTCTTAACACCAAACAGTATGTATTTTCTGAAAGCCGAGACCCTGGAGAATAAAATAGTGGTCGTTGCAATTTTTTATGTTGCACAATATTTTGCACAGCTGTTATCAAAATACAAATTTCTCCTTAGTTGATCGACAGACACATTGCCTCCTTAATCTTGACCATTGTGTTATATCGCCTCTGCAGTAATAGGACTAGGCAGAACATAAAACTTGGCCAAGCCCCATGGGCCATCCTCAGTCAGTGTATATATATACCCCCTCCCTGTTCTAGGTATTCCGTTTTTTTTTTGTTTTTTTTTCTAGTCAGGTTTAAGGACCTTGATATGATCTTTTTGGTCCTAGCTATTTTTTATTCCTTCTATGCATCTCCTAAGAGATCTAAAATCAACTGCTGGGCTGGGTGACGAGCTGGATAATCAAGATCCGGTGGTCTCCCCAGTCCAGTCAGCGAGCGCATGCAGAGACCGCAGGTACATGCTAGGTCGGCCGCGACATGGCCTCAATGGACGGAGCCTTGCCCACGAGTTAAACGTCTCACAGGGTCGCATACGACCGGGCTCTGGTCCGAGTCGCAGCATCCTCCTGGCCGGCAGCCCCCACTTCGGTGGCCAGGGTCTTGTCTGGAGTGATGCCTGCAGCCGTGGAAGGGTAAGTTGTCCCCTCTATACGGGGTGGGGTGGATGCAGGTACTCTCCAGGAAAAATTGGAGCTTCCTGCAGGATCCTTGAGGTGGGGGGACTCGTGCTGCTGTGTATACTGCCTTGCTAGGTGGGGCTGCACAATGCCTGGAGCCATTGGGGTCCCAGTTCAGGGTTCCTCCCCTCTATCACCCCTCTGGGGGTGTTCCCTGGGGGGGGGGGGGGGGGGTGTTCCCTGCCAGCGTGGGTACACTGAAACAAATAAAAACAAAAGGAGGGCGCACCGACCCAGTGGCAAGGTTTATTCATAAAATATAATGATAAAATTCATACTCACAAACAAGTTTTAAAATACAGCTTTAAAAACCCTCCAGCAGTTAGGCGCAATGTCTCTATGCGCCTTCAACCTGGACCAGATGACCGCAGTCTGTCACACCCAGCATGGTGTGCTCCGCCCACTTTGTCTATCATGAAGTATTTCATGATAGACAAGGTGGGCGGAGCTCACCATGCTGGGTGTGGCAGACTGCGGTGGGCAGAGCTCACCATGCTGGGTGTGGCAGACTGCGGTGGGCGTCCACCCAGACACATGGCTGTGGTCTTTTATAGAGGGCTCTGGGGAGGTTTAGTTATATAGCTGTGGCTCTGAGGAAGAGGGTATGCTCTCGTAACGCGCAAGTCGCGATTGATAGTACCTCCGGTCATCTGGTCCAGGTTGAAGGCGCATAGAGACATTGCGTGTAACTGCTGGAGGGTTTTTAAAGCTGTATTTTAAAACTCTTTTGTGAGGTATGAATTTTATCATTCTATTTTATGAATAAACCTTGCCACTGATAATGCACTAGGTCGGTGCGCCCTCCTTTTTCTTTTTATTTGTTTCAGCCTCAAGAATACCTATTGTTCTGAGGAGGGCTGCAAGACCCTAGTCATCCCGTATTTCATTAGAAGGCCCTGGTTGTGCCACTTAGTGACTGGGCTCCCGAGCGCAGGAGATTGTTTGAGCATGGGTACACTACCTGCATAGGGGTCCCAATGCAGAGGGCGCAGCAGAGGCTTCTGTGTGCTCTGGGAATGATGTGCCAGCATTTTACCTTAGCCTGGCTTGGTCTTCGGCCCAGCCGATAGGAGTCTGTGGCACGCAGCATGTTCACTATAGCAGGTTCGGCAATGCGACCGAACCTGGCCTCGGCCCTGGGGTATCAGACACTGACTGAATGGGCCAAGCTTTTGCGCCAGGGTCTGGGGAATGAGCAGGTTCCCACTGCTTATGTGGATCGGTTCGTCCAAGAGCTGCAGTTGGTATGTGATGCATCTTTGGATGCGGCTCCCCTGCTGTCTAAACTTTCAGTTTAATCGGTAGTGATTAGTCGTGTGCTGTGGCATAACTGGCCTGCTGACCAAGCTTCTAAGAAAGCGCTCATTGATCTGCCCTTTCAAGGGGATCGCCTGTTTGGAGCTACACTGGATGACATCATTAAGGGTGTCACAGGGGGGAAGAGTACCTTCCTGAGTCTAAGAAAGGGAAGGGGCCTCATAAACGTGGGTATTCTTGGCCCATAAGAAATTTTCGAGCACCCGGGACTGCAGACAAGGGAAACACATCTCTAAAGTCTTCCTCGAGAGGTTCCAAGCAGTCTTGATTTGGTAAGCCTAGAGCGGGCTTCTCCAGTCCCGCAGACAAGACTCCTTCAGCATGAAGGTCTGCCCTCACGTATAACTGGGCTGGGCGGGGACGACTTCGCTGGTTTCCAGCTTTGTGGACCTCCTTTGTGTACATCAAGGGAATCCATGAATTGAGCCTTTTGGGGGTACCAAAGAAGGGGGGGCAGTGTTCGTCCGCTTCAGGGGGCCCTGAGTCTCCTTGTGCAGATATAATTCCTGCACAAGGATTGAATAACCTGGGTCTGACTTTGGATTTAATGCTGACCAGGGTTGTCTTGCTCTACTCAAACTTTGGCTCCTTGAGCAGGTTCGGTTCAACAGGAAGCCACTGAGATTTGTGGCAATGTCACGGGTTCCTCTGGTAGACGCTAGAGTCGTCCTTGGCCCACTGTTGGGCCAATATCTTCCTTTTCTTCCGCTGTGCCTGCGAAGGATCGAGGACGAAAGACTTCTGGTCATTCTGGTGGCTGTAAACGTCCCTTGGGGGCTACCTCTCAGGACCAGATTTCCCAAGGGCTGAGCTTCCATCCTGCTTTACAGTCGCTGGTTTTGATGGCTTGGCTATTGAAAGCCAGGTACTGAGGGATAGAGGTTTGTCTGGATCAGTGATCCCTACTATGTTGAAGGCGAGTAAGTCGACTTCTAGCAAGATATACCATTGTACGTGGAAAGCGTACATTTCTTGGTGTGAGTCGATTGGCGGTCATCTTCGCTCCTTTTCTATAGCTCGGATCTTGGCTTTTCTTCAACGGGGCGTTTAAACAGATTTTGGCCTTGAATACCATCAAGGGCCAGGTGTCTGCCTTGGCAATCTTCTTTCAGTGACCCCTAGCCACGCATTTTTTATTTCATACCTTGATTCAAGGAGTCCGGCACATTGCTCCACCTGTATGGTCTCTTTTGATGCCATGGAGTTTGAACTTGGTACTCTGTTATCCAGAAACCTCCATTAGAGAATATTCGGGAGATTCACTTACCTACGTTGTCCCAGAAGGTGGCATTCTTGGTGGCTATTACATCTGCCTGGAGGGTATCGAAGTTGGCGGCATTATCCTGTCGTACTCCCTATTTAGTGGTTCTTTGTCCCTGTCCATCGTTCCTACATAAAGTGGTCTCGGACCTCCATTTGAATGAGGACATTGTGTTGGCGATTTGACCCTTCCTGGAGTAGTTACGCTTTCTTACAAGTTCAACGGCAAATTGCAAGTGAATAAAAACATTATTTATAGGAAAGGATAAACACTGTTGGCAAGCTCATTTTTAGCCAAGGTGGCATCTTTATCTCTCTGGGTCACTCTGTTTTTTGATGGAAGGGCTGTGATTTACAGCCTGATGTCACCTGCTGTGGAAGAGGCAAAATGGCAAAACCCAATATTGGAATAATTGGACCGGGGGACACACTGAAGCAGAGTTTTTTTGTTTACAGATATTGCATTAGTGGGTTGCTTGTAAACTAAATATATAGCAGTAATTTCTATATAAATTGGAAAAGGAATGTGGTGTTTTAACAATAAGGTAGAATAATTGTCCCTCTCATGCAGGGATTAGCTACTGAGCTTGTTTTCCTTCCTCAATGGAGCCTTAGTAGCTCAGTAATTGCTCGAGCATCATGTAGTGGGCAGGATAGAACAATTTATGGACACCAATAAGCCACAAATATTGTTTCTTCTAATCAGAAAGCCACCATTTGATTTATGATGAGCAAATGTGTTTACTCTTTCGTTCATGAACCGACACAGCTTCCTATTGACATAGTGGGTATTATCCGTTATTTAGGAGTGACTAGGCAGAAAAACTTGTAAAAAGTGTTGCATCACACCTTCTAGAGTACCGCCCAGGGGGCTGGCACTCTGGGTATATCCCCTCTCTCTGCATCTCGCAGATCAGTTTTTTTCTGTCTAGCAATGATTCTGATCGCTCCAGATTGGCCTCAGCGTCCTTGGTACGCCGATCTAGTACGTCTGGTAGCAGACGTCCCCTGGCGCCTACCACTACGGAAGGACTTGCTATCGCAAGGTCCCATACTCCATCCTGCTTTACAGTCACTGGCTTTAACGGCATGGCTATTGAGAACCAGGTACTGAGAGACCGTGGCCTGTCAGATTCAGTAATCTCTACTATGAGAAGTGCTCGGAAGCCGTCCTCTAGGAGTGTTTATCATCGCACTTGGAAGGCCTACATTTCCATGTGTGAGGAAATGAAATGGCATCCGCGTACTTAGTAGGATTCAGGAGACTGAATGTTTCTACAACGTGGGGTGGACCAAAGGCTTTCCCTAAGTACGGTTAAGGGACAGATATCTGCCCTGGCTGTCTGTCTTTTTTCAGCGACCCCTGGCGGCTCACTCTCTTGTGAGTACATTTGTGCAGGGGGTTCGACATGTGGCTCCTCCGGTCCGTCCCCCGCTACCTCCGTGGGACTTGAACCTGGTCCTCTCGGTGCTTCAGAAGTCACCGTTTGAGAATATTAGGGATATTCCCTTGTTGACATTTTCTCAGAAAGTGGTCTTTTTGGTGGCTGTTACGTCAGTTAGACGAGTTTCTGAGCTGGCAGCCTTGTCATGCAAGGCTCCCTATCTGATCTTCCACAAGGATAAAGTGGTGCTGCGTCCACAGCCCTCTTTTCTTCCAAAAGTCGTTTCGGCTTTTCATCTCAATGAAGACACTGTACTTCCATCCTTGTGTCCCCATCCATCGAATCCTAAGGAGTCGGCGTTGCATTCCTTGGACGTGGTCCGAGCTTTGAGAGTATACCTATCTGCTACTGCTTTGTTCCGGAAGTCAGACTCCATGTTTGTTTCGGTGGCTGGTCCCAAGAAGGACCAAGCGGTCTCGTCGGCCACCATCTCTAGGTGGATCCGACAGATAGTAATACAGGCTTACGCCTTAAAGGGTCAAGCGCCCCCCTTTCCTGTCATGGCGCATTCAACCAGGGCAATAGGTGCCTCTTGGGCTTTCTGACATCAAGCGTCTGTTTCCCAATTATGTAAAGCGGTGACTTGGTCGTCCGCTCACACTTTCACAAAATTCTACAAGGTTGATGTAGGTGCATCTTCGGAAAGTTTTGCAGGCGGCTGTTTAGAGTTGCAACTCCTCCTTTGGAGGAGTGCTGTTTTGTGTTAAGGGTTTGTTTTTTTGACACTGCTTTGGGACGTCCCACTATGTCAATATGAAGCTGTCTGTCCATGAACGAAAGAGTAAATAGGATTTTTTACTCACTGTAAAATCCCTTTCTCTGAGTTCATGGACCGACACAGCACCCACCCCTCCTTGTTTGTTTGTACTGCTTTTTGACGAACTGATCTGCGAGATGCAGACTGAGGGGATATACCCAGAGGGTCCGTCCCCTGGGCGGTACTGTAGAAGGTGTGATGCAACACTTTTTTTACAAGTTTTTCTGCCCAGTCACTCCTAAATAACGGGTAATACCCACTATGTTAATAGGAAGCTGTGTCGGTCCATGAATCCTATTTTCTCCCCCAACACTTAGTTTCAAAAAACATATTTGAAAAAATATGTGGACTATAGACAACAGGACTTTACTGAAATTACTGCATCTTGGTCTACTCTACAGGAACTGGGATGCCAGATTTTCTGTGCTTCTGGTAGTTCCCACAGGCTTTTTAGGGTGGATTCTAACTGCCATGTTGCTTAATGTGTCATTTAGAAGCATATGGGGATAAACTCTTATAACAAACCTTTTAAAATTAGTATTTACTGAAAAGTATAAATGTATTCGTTAAATTTTTTTAAGGATTGTGTATGTTACAAATACATTCTTCGTTAGAAAAAAAAAAATCTTTTATTTGTGTTAGATTAACGAAGTCCTGATAAAGCCATCTCCATGTAATGACTGTCTGTTAAATTTCCAGTGGGATATTCGGACTGGAGAAATTGTCCAAGAATATGACAGGCATCTGGGAGCTGTCAACACTATCACGTTTGTGGATGAGAACAGACGCTTTGTAAGCACCTCTGATGATAAAAGCTTGAGAGTTTGGGAATGGTAAGTCTCATGGTGAAATAATTTCTGCAATCCAAAGAGAGATGGTATACAAATGATTGCATAGTTTTATCAGTGCAGTTTTATTTTTTTGTTTTTTTTTATTATCATTGGAACTTTCCCCTATTTTTTTATCAAAACAACATATGCCTTTCTTCAGCATATGGTCCTTATTCATTCTTACAAACTAGATTTTGTTTCTTTGTCATTCCAGTGTTGTGTGCATTTGCATCTGTAATTACACTTGGAACAGCTTGAGCTCATTTTCAGAGTTGGATTCTGTTCCTTCAGCAATTAAATTTTGTCAGTTTTGCTTCCAATAACATGAGGCCACTTTCAATACGGCAATATTATAAGCATTTTTAATTACGGTCAGGTTACAGTGACTTCCTTTGAATGACATGCCGGACGACATGCCAGATATGAAAATGTTCGTTAAAAAAAAAAATGACAAAAGTGAATCCATGGTTTACTTGTCAGATCATACAATATATAAAACTATGAACTTCATATACCCCTTTTAACTATTCCATTATTTTGTTTTCTAGGGATATTCCTGTGGATTTCAAATACATAGCGGAGCCAAGCATGCACTCAATGCCAGCTGTTACACTTTCTCCCAATGGTAAGTATAATGCAGGGTAAAGTGGACAGATTCTGGGGAAGTGACAAACTGGTAAACCCCAAGCTACGTCTGGTAGACTGACTTGTCCCCTACCTTATTACTTTGGAAAAAAAATAAAAATTAATAATAGAACTGCCGGCTGGTATAATGTGCAGGCTAAAATACCAGATTGCACTGCAAACTTTGAAAATTGTTTTGACAAAGCTTTAGTGCCCCTTTCCAGGCATTTATATAGTCCAGTGAGGCAGCCCATAATTGTAATGGGCCATTAGTAATACAGGGCAGTGGGAAGAAATAGGCAAGCTCTAGCAGTACCTAGAAGTGTCAGATTGTCGACTAGCCCAACAAAGGGATGCCCAGGAAGCAGTTAAAGCTGCAGGTGCCTGTAGTCACTGAGAACATAAGAGATAAGCAGTTAAAAGATCTGTTACTGATTTAAAGTGTGACATTTTGGTTTTGGAAGCTGTCCGTGTGAACTTTCCATATGACATCCAAAAAGCTGTCAGTGCATGTAAAAGGGGCATTAGAAGCCTGAGAACCAAACAAACCCATCAATGAGAGAGAAGGAACAATGGGAATGTACAGTAAATACAGCTACAATGTTCTGGTTCTTAACCACTTCAATACCAGGCACTTGCGCACCTTCCTGCCCAAGCCAATTTTGAGCTTTCAGCGCTGTCGCAATTTGAATGACAATTGCGCGGTCATGCAACACTGTACCCAAACAAATTTTTTATCATTTTGTTCCCACAAATAGAGCTTTCTTTTGGTGGTATTTGATCACCTCTGTGATTTAAAAAATTTTGCGCAGCGAATAAAAAGACTGAAAATTTTGAGAAAAAAAGTTTTTTTATTTGTTAATTTTTTTGGTAAATAAATACGTTTTCTTCAATGATGGGCACTGATATGGCTGCACTGACTGGCACTGATAAGGCAGCACCGATGAGGTGGCACTGATAGGCGTCACTGGGCACTCATATGCAGCACTGATGGGTACAAATTGGTGGCATTGATGGGTACATATGGGTGGCACTGATGGATGGGCACTGATAAGTGGCCCTGTGGTACACTGATGAGTGGCACTGATTACTGGTGGGTGGCATTGCTGGGCATCACTTTTTTACTGTAGTATTGTGCCAGTCAGTGCCCATTTGTGGGCACTGATTGGCACATATTTTGTATGTTTTGGAACATGTGGATGGCCATGGGGGATGAACCTGGCCATCCACATGTTGAAGGCTTCCCTGGTGGTCCAGTGTGGGCATCTGAGGGGGGGGCTGCGCTGATGAACAATCGGCGCAAACCCCCCCCCTGTCAGGAGAGCCGCTGATCGGCTCTCCTCTACTCGCGTCTGCCAGACACGAGTGAGGAAGAGCCGATCAACGGCTCTTCCTGTTTACATTGTGATCAGCCGTGATTGGACACGGCTGATCACGTGGTAAAGAGCCTCCATCGGAGGCTCTTTACCGAGATCGGTGTAGCGGTGTGTCAGACTGACACACTGCACCACCAATCGCCACGATGTGCGCCCCCACGGGCGCGCGGCGGCTGTTATCCTGCAAGACGTCAATGGACGCCCAGTCAGGATAACACAACCACCGCACGGCCGTCATTTTGCTATAGGCTGGGCGTGAAGCGGTTAAGAGTGCAGAAGGGTTAAAACCCCTGTCAAGTTTTTTTGTTTAACAGCTGTCTGTGCCTCCACTGGCAAGATTCACCCACTGTATTTTTCCTGGTGACCATTGTTACGGAAATAGAATGATGGGAAATCCAAAATCTTTTGACACCAGAACTGAAATAGAAGGGAGAACTTTTTAATGGGAATCTCTCTTCCGATGGCAACTTTTGGGTTTGCACTGTCACAGCGCATGAATGCATGCACATGTAATGCTACGACCGTATGAGCCGCTTGAGTATTACCCAGACAGTTCTCACTTCTTCACTGGCAGCCAGGCACAAAGTATTTTTTGCAGCCAGGTCTCAATGTAGTCAAATACCAGTCTAGGGGTGTTGTTTTGTAGATTTAGTTTGTAGGAACTTGGATAGGGTAGGGGATTTTTAGTAGGATACTCCAGAGCAAAGCTTTGCACAACTTGAGGACTCTAGCTGATCTAGAATTTAGTAGTAGGTGCAGTCCCTTGCCTGGAGCAGATGGCAGACTTCTCATGTGTAGCAGTGCAGGAATAAAGAGCATGAGCAAAGTCACTCTCTTGTATTGAAGGACAAGGGGGGTGACTCACCCCCCCCCCCTCTCTCTTCCTGGTAGACAAAGCTCTTGGATCAGTATGCAGTGATCCCTTTAGTTGGAACCTTTGGCTGACTGTACTAGCACAAAGGGGTAGCCAAAAAGAAATGAGCAGTCCTAACTAATGAGTTGCAGCATTTTGTTAGGCAGAATGCTGAAGATAGATTTGCCTCTAGCTCCACCGTTAGGCGGAGGAGCAAATTACACTAATCTAAATATTTACATCCCAGCATCTATACTAGAAGGGTGCTACACAGAGTAATGTCACATATTAACCACACCTGAGTTCTGCAGTCTAGTGTAAGTTTTTTGATTTGCAGTTCCATTTTTATTTTATAATTGTTACATTTGCTTCTTAATGGTTATGGATTGTTTGTCTTACTGTATTGTTCCACTTCATTTACAGGTAAATGGCTGGCATGTCAATCAATGGACAACCAAATTTTAATATTTGGCGCACAAAATAGGTTCAGGCTGAATAAAAAGAAGATTTTTAAGGGTCATATGGTTGCCGGCTATGCTTGTCAAGTAGACTTTTCACCAGACATGAGGTAATTGTTACTTTTTGTTTTGTTTGTTTTTTTGTATCTTTGCAGGCCTGTCGTCTTGACTTGTATACTATATTTTACATTCCAACAATAATTAAGAATCAGTGTGTTAAAATTGAAACTAATGAATACATCTTATGCATTATGTAGAATGTCATGATTTGTGCCATGCCTGAACTCTGCTATAGGAAATATAGAGGCTGCCTTTACTAACATCTGACCCGGAAAAAGTATGCACTTCTGCTTTTACTAGTTTATATTATGCAAAACTCCAGTTTTTCTCCCAGCTAACTGGATTTTTAATAAGGACCTAAAGCATTTATAAACTCGGTCATATCTTGTATAAGCTATAAAGTGGTTGTAAAGGCAGAAGGTTTTTTTCTCTTTATGCATTATGATAAAATCTGTGTGCAGCAGCCCCCCTTGGCTGGCTGTAACTAACATTTAAAAATATGTAATTTCTGCTTACGTGTGTGTGTGTGTGTGTGTGTGTGCGCGCGCGCGCGCTTCTTCCCCCTCCATGCTGTCGGCGGCCATTTTGCGGTGGTCCATGCCGGGTTCGGCCTCTAGTGACCGGCGGCCATCTTCCTGTGGTTTCAGCGCCATTTTCTTGTAGTCCCACACCCTCTGGCCTCTATCGACTGATCGGCGGCCATGTTTGTAATGATCCACGCTGTATGTATATATTGCCGTTCGGCGGCCATCTTTTTGTGGTCTACGGCTGCTTTGGCCTCTATCTTCGGCTCGGCAGGCATTTTCTTAGAGCCCACATTATCTTCCATACAGACGTTTGGCAGCCATTTTGCGAGAGTCTCCGGCCTCTAGGGTGCATTACACTGGCGCGAGAAATTCACACAGGAAGCACTGATAAAAGAAGCAGACTGACATAGCAGCGGTGGGACAGCATCACAGGTGCAGCGCGGCAGAATAGCGGTACCGATCCAAGGGTGGTGAGTCCTCTGGGTGACCCAGCATCTCTGCAGCACAGGAGGGTGGCCTATTGATATCTTGCCTGGAGCCCTGTGGGTGTCAGCACGTGGTCAGCATGGCATCTGAGCCAGATGTCTTCTCCCCTGAAACACAAGATTTAGCAGCTGGTGCCCCTGAGGTGTCTATGAACGCTATGATGGCAATCCTAGAGGCGTTTGCTGCCAGGGTGGAAGCAGCACACAGGAATACAGGGGGTAGTAAACGCCCCCGTCCCCTGCAAGCTTCTGGTGATAATTTTGATGCAGAACCAGGTCCAGCTACGGCTCAGGGCCCAGATTCTGACGCATCAGAGACTGCAGACCGTGACCGGACAGTGAGGATGACTCCAAGTCCAGGTCAGTACACGAGACGACTTTGGTATCTGACCTTATTACTGCAGTGCGGGATACGCTAAAGTTGGAAAATACTGCAGAAGCAGCAGAGACTCCGGTCAACTTTGGGTTTCATAAACCTGCCCGCACTGCTAAGGCGTTCCCTTGTGTGTCTTATTTTGATAAACTCTTGTACAAGGAATGGGAGAACCCACTGAGGGTCTTTACAGCCCCAAAGAGGTTTGCGGTACGGTACCCCTTTGTGGAGAGTTTTCTGAAGAAATGGACCTCTCCCCCTATAGTGGACCCTCCGGTGTCCAGACTTAATAGAGCCACCACAATTCCAGTAGAAGGGGCTCCTGTTTTCAAGGACCCTGTGGATAAGAATGCTGAAGCACTCGCTCGCTACCTATACTCAGTGGTAGGCTCGGCAGTACGCCCGGCATTGGCGGGGGCCCTAGTGTCTCAGACACTTACTGAATGGGCAAGATTGCTACTCCAGGGTTTAAGGAGCGAGATGCTCCTCCTTATGAGATAACATTGGCTGACCAGTTGGTTCAGGGCCTTAGGTTTGTCTGCGAGTCAGACATGGATACTATTCCCCCTGCTGTCAAAAGCTTCGGTTTATGCAGTAGCAATACGCCGCCTGATCTGGCTAAAGGGCTGGTCTGCGGACCAGACTTCCAAGAAAGCCCTGTTGGATCTGCCTTTAAGGGCGACAGACTTTTTGGGGCCTCTATGGATGACATCATCAAGGATGCCACAGGAGGTAAAAGCACTTTGCTTCCTCAAACTAGCAAGGGTAGGGGCCACGCCAAGGGCCCTCCTTTACTGCACGCAAGCGTTTTTTTCGTCCCCCTAGGGCGACAGGGAAAAGACCCCAGGCTGACAAGGCGCCTGCCCAAGGACAAAAGCGTCCTTGGTCCCGCAAACCCAACAAGCCTGCGGACAAATCTATGAAGGTCCGCCCCCAACCAGCTCTTGGGTGGGGGGTTGTCTTCACAAATTCGCGACTCAGTGGACAGCTCTAGTCTCCGACAGGTGAGTTTGCGAAGTAATATCCTCAGGCTACAAGATAGAATTTCTCTCTTATCCACCGGACAGATTCATCACCTCCAATCTCCAGCTACTACCGACCCATCAGGTGGCCCTGTATGGGGCGGTCCAGGGTCTACTGGAACCCGGGGTAGTTATTCCAGTTCCAGAACAGGAACGGGGTCAGGGTTTTTACTCAAATCTGTTCATTGTGCCGAAGAAGGATGGGGTTCATCCAATCTTGGCTCTCAGAGCCCTCAATTTCTTTAAGGTACAAAGATTTCGGATGGAGTCGGTTTGATCTGTAGTCATGGCTCTCCATCCGGGGGACTTTCTGGCCTCCTTGGACATCAAGGTCGCATACCTGCATGTCCCCATATACTCCAGACACCAGAGGTTTCTGCGATTTGCTATCGGGAAGAACCACTACCAGTTTGTGGCCCTCCCGTTTGGCCTTGCCTCAGCACCCAGGACGTTCACCAAGGTGCTCGCTCCGATTCTGGCACTTTTAAGACAGTGGGATATCGCTATCATGGGCTACTTGGACGACCTTCTACTGAAGGCCCCTTCAAGCTCAGAATTAGAGGTAAGCGTGTCCATTACCTGTCAGACTCTTCGAGACTGTGGTTGGATACTAAACACTCAAAAGTCAGTATTGGTGCCCACTCAACGCCTAGTGTACCTGGGGTTGATTCTGGATTCCTCAGAGGCAAAGGTATTCCTCCCTGTGGAGAAGTTGCAGACCCTCCGGGCTGCAGTACAGCAGCTGACTTCCAGGAACTGGTCGTGACTCCGTTTTTTGCATGCGAGTGTTAGGCCTCATGGTAGCCTCCTTCGAGGCGGTCCCATATGCTCAATACCACACCCGAGTGTTACAGAAGGAAGTTCTGTCCAGATGGAACAGATGTCCATCATCTCTGGATTATCAAATCCGAGTGAGCCCACCTAGTCAGGAAATCCCTGGTATGGTGGCTGACAGCACCGGCTCTAATGGCCGGGAAGTAATTTCTTCCGGTTTACTGGATAGTGATCACGACGGACACCAGCCTTACAGGTTGGGGGGGGGAGTCTGGGGTGTTCAGTCGGCGCAAGGTCGCTGGACCCTAGAGGAAGCCCTCCTGCTGATCAATGTCCTGGAAATCCGGGCGATCCGGCTGTGCCTCTTCAAATGGTCTCAGAGGCTGCAAGGGTCGTCCAGTCAGGATCCAGTCAGACAATGCCAACAGCAGTTGGCATATGTCAATCATCAAGGAGGAACAAGAATCTCGGCTGCAGAATCGGAGGTCCCTCGCATCCTGAAGTGGGCAGAGAGGAGCGTACCGGCACGGTCGGCCGTGTTCATTCCGGGTGTGGAAAACTGGCAGGCGGACTACCTGAGCTGCCAGATGCTGGACCAGGGAGAATGGTCCTTACACCCGGAGGTGTTCGAACTCCTCTGCCAAAGATGGGGCACACCAGATGTAGATCTTCTGGCTTCCCGACTCAATCGGAAGGTATTGAGGTTTGTGGCCCGGTCAAGAGACCATGGGCAGACGCAACGGACGCATTGGTGGCATCGTGGGGTCAGTATCGGCTAATCTATGCCTTCCCTCCCTTAAGGCTTCTTCCTCTTCTGCTCCACAGAGTGGAGGCAGAGGGAATTCCAATGACCCTAATTGCTCCAGATTGGCCTCGGCGTCCTTGGTACGCCGATCTAGTACATCTGGTAGCAGACGTCCCCTGGCGCTTACCACTACGGAAGGACCTGCTATCGCAAGGTCCCATACTCCATCCTGCTTTACGGTCACTGGCTTTAACGGCATGGCTGTTGAGAACCAGGTACTGAGAGACCGGGGCTTGTCAGATTCAGTAATCTCTACTATGAAGTGCTCGGAAACCGTCCTCTAGGAAGGTTTATCACCGCACTTGGAAGGCCTACATCTACATGTGTGAGGAAAGGAAATGGGATCCGCGTACTTATTTGGTTTCCAGAATCCTGCTGTTTTTACAGCATGGGGTGGACCAAAGGCTTGCCTTAAGTACGATTAAGGGACAGATATCTGCCCTTGCGGTCTTTTTTATTTCAGCGACTCACTCTCTCTCGTGAGTACATTTGTGCAGGGGGTTCGACATGTGGCCCCTCCGGTCCGTCCCCCGCTACCTCCGTGGGACTTGAACCTGGTGCTTCAGAAGGCACCGTTTGAGAATATTAGAGATATTCCCCTGTTGACACTTTCTCAGAAAGTGGTCTTTTTGGTGGCTGTTACGTCAGTTAGATGAGTCTCTGAGCTGGCAGCCTTGTCCTGCAAGGCTCCCTATTTGATTTTCCACAAGGATAAGGTGGTGCTGCGGCTGCAGCCTTCCTTTCTTCCGAAAGTCGTTTCGGCTTTTCATCTCAACAAAGACATTGTACTTCCATCCTTGTGTCCTCATCCGTCGAATCCTAAGGAGTCAGCGTTGCATTCCTTGGACGTTGTCCGAGCTTTGAGAGTATACCTATCTGTTACTTCCCTGTTCCGGAAGTCAGACTCACTGTTTGTTTCGGTGGCTGGTCCCAAGAAGGGCCAAGCAGTCTCGTCGGCCACCATCTCTAGGTGGATCCGACAGATAGTAATCTAGGCTTACGCCTTAAAGGGTCAAGCACCCCCCTTTCCGGTCACGGCACATTCGACCAGGGCAATGGGTGCCTCTTGGGCTTTCCAACATCAAGCGTCTGTTTCCCAATTATGTAAAGCGGCGACTTGGTCGTCCGCTCACACTTTCACAAAATTCTACAAAGTTGATGTAGGTGCATCTTCGGATGCCTCTTTTGGCCGCAAGGTTTTGCAAGCGGCTGTTAAGAGTTGCAGCTCCTCCGTTGGAGGAGTGCTGTTTTGTGTTTGGGGTGAAGTTTATTTTTATGCTGTTACCACCCCTCGTTTTTTCTCTGACACTGCTTTGGGACGTCCCACTTTGTCAATAGAGAAGCTGTGTCGGTCCATGGACGAAAGAGTAAATAGGATTTTTTACTCACCATAAAATCCTTTTCTCTGAGTCCATGGACCGACACAGCACCCACCCCTCCTTTTAAGTTTGTACTGCTTTTTGACGAACTGATCTGCGAGATGCAGACTGAGGGGATATACCCAGAGGGTCCGCCCCCTGGGCGGTACTGTAGAAGGTGTGATGCAACACTTTTTACAAGTTTTCTGCCTAGTCACTACTAATTAACGGATAATACCCACTTTGTCAATAAAGAAGCTGTCGGTCCATGGACTCAGAGAAAAGGATTTTACGGTGAGTAAAAAATCCTATTTTTTGAAGGGAAACAAAAACTTTTATCACTTTAACATGGTAATGTTATTTCAAAATTAATTTCAAAATCTGCAGCTTTCATTACAATAATGCCTGGTATTCCTGTCTTGTTTCATATGGTAACAACGCTCTCCCAAATATGCTGCTGTGCTTTCACCCTGTCACACAGACCTGCTAAAAACGACATGTAAACGTTTCCATTACAGTTTTTACTATGAGAAAATCAATTTTGGTAATCCAAGTAGCCACCACTGAAGTGAAAGCTTGTAGACAGGAATTGTAGTGGCTACAGATCAGCACCTCTGAGATGCAATAAAGGATAAGAAAGCAGGATGAAAAAGTAGAAGTTCACCCTAAAACTCAAATCCCTGCATCTGCAGACATCCACGATCTAACACTAACCTATCTAGCCCTATAAAGAAGAAATCAGTATACATACCCTTTCTGCAGTCGATCCGACCGCATCCCACACTGAGCTGTCAGCCGCGACTTCTCTGTAGAGGTGGGTGCAGAGGACACGTACGACAATGGAAGCCCCATAGTAAGTCTATGGGTGACGTCACTCCCCATTAATTTTCACAGCCGCTGTTGGCTGTGTCCTCTGCAGAGCTTCTGCCGCTGGAGACCGGATCGGCCTCAAAAGTATGTTTACAGATTTATTTTTTACAGGGCTAGATAGGTAAGTGTTCGAATGTGGATGCCTGCAGATGCAGGGATTTTAGTTTTAGGGCTGACTTGCACTTTTAAAATGGCAAATGATACACAGTGCTTTAGCAAACTAAACTAAAAAACTAAAAACAAACTTAACGTGTGTAAATATTCACAGCCTTTGCCATGACACTCAAAATTGAACTCAGGTGCATCCTGTTTCCACTGATCATCCTTGAGATGTGTCTACAACTTGAATGGAGCCCACCTGTGGAGAATTCAGTTGATTGGACATGATTTTGAAAGGCACACACCTGTCTATATAAGGTCCCAGAGTTAATGGTGCATGTCGGAGCACCATCCAAGCCATGAAGTCCAAGGAATTGTCTGTAGACCTCAGACAGGATTTTATCGAGGCACAGATCTGGGGAACGGTAGAGAAAAATGTCTGCAGCATTGAAGGTCCCAATGAGCACAGTGGCCTCCATTATCCATAAATGGAAGAATTTTTGAATGTCTAGGACCCTTGCTAGAGCGGGCCGCCAGTCCAAACTGAGCCATCAGTGGAGAAGGGCCTTAGTCAGGGAGGTGACCAAGTACCCGATGGTCACTCTGAGCTCCAGCGTTTCTCTGTGGAGCGAGGAGAATCTTCCAGAAGAACAACCATCTCTGCAGCACTCCACCAATCAGGCCTGTACGGTAGAGTGGCCAAACGGAAGCCACTCCTCTGTAAAGGGCACATGATGACCCGCCTGGAGTTTGCAAAAAGGCATCTGAAGGACTCAGACCATGAGAAACGGAATACTCTGGTCTGATGGAACAAAGATTAAACTATTTAGCCTGAATGGCAAGCGTCATGTCTGGAGGGAACCGGCACCGCTCAGCACCTGGCCAATACCATCCCTACAGTGAAGCATGGTGGTGTGACAGCATCATGCTGCAGGGATGATTTTTAGCAGCAGGAACTGGGAGACTAGTCGGGATCGAGGGAAAGATGAATGCAGAAATGTACAGAGACATCCTTGATGAAATCTGCTCCAGTGCGCTCTGGACCTCAGACTGGGGTGAAGGTTCATCTTCCAACAGAGCAACGACCCTAAGGACCCAGCCAAGATAACAAAAGTGGCTACAGGACAACTCTGTGAATGTCCTTGAGTGGCCCAGACTTGAACCCGATTTTAAACATCTCTGGAGAGATCTGAAAATGGCTGTGCACCGACACTCCCCATTGAACTTGATTGAGAGGTCCTGCAAAGAATAATGGGAGAAACTGCCCAAAAATAGGTTTGCTAAACTTGTAGCATCATACTCAAAGTCTTGAGGCTGTAATTGGTGCCAAAGGTGCTTCAACAAAGTATTGAGCAAAGGCTGTGAATATTTTTTGTACATTGGACTTTTTTCGTTTTTTTTATTTTTAATACATTTGCAAAGATTTCAAACAATCTAATTACCAAAGGGACAAGGCAACTTCCTGTTCTGGAATGCACCACACATGTTGCCATCAGCTCTGTATCGCTTTACTAATGTGGGAGTGTTGGTGTAATAAAGAAAAATCTTCCAGCTGCATCATTGAGCTCTGTCTGCAAATGCTCTGCATGTTTCTGACTGTCAGATCTAACCATCTCTTACCTGGACCACACTAGACTGAGAGACCTGGGGATATGTAGTTTCTTCACAGGAAGTGTCAGTTCTTGGACTACAGACAGAGGCCATGTATTAACTTTTGCAGTGCAATGCTGCACGCCTCATATTTGAACACAAACAGAAACTGCTGACAAAGGAATGTGAAAATTTACACCACTATATGCTGTATGTACAGGCCAACAAATTGGTACCATGAAACTTCATGATTGATGCGCGTTAAAAACACAAGGTGCAGGTAGGATGTGTTAGGATGTGTTATGTTTGTAAGGTCCCTTACACACAGGCTTTCCATTCATCCATTTTTCATCTGGACTGCAATTTGTACCTATGGGCTTGTAAGTGTAAATGACAGTCTGTGTACAGAGCTAGCCATTCGCAGGTAATCGCTCCATGAGCAGCCTCAAATAGCTGCGGCAGCTGTCAGCCTCCAATTGCTTTCATTGGGACTTTGCATCTGCTGCTAATTGCAAGGAACCCCACTGGGTCTCCCACATCTAATCACAAACTGCCCAATTTTCAAGTGTGAATGGGTCCTTAAACTGATGTAACTTGAATCAGTATTCATAATTTTTTTCTTAGACGTCATCAGTTCAGTCACATTTTTCGTTATGTGAAAGTATCCAGAAAATGGTAAAACAAGCCACTTTGCATTATTAGAAGTAATCTCCTGTTTTGTAATTCGGAAATGTTCGTAAGTCGGCCGCGCATGCGCAGAACGACAATTACGGACATTTCCAATGTTCTGTCGAATGCCATTCTGCGCATGCAGGGCCAATTACGGACATTTTCGTCATTTTCCGAGGCTCCGTCTGGCCGCGCAGAGGGTCCCCGCAGTGCCTGGTTCGTAAGTAGGAGGGGTTCGTAAGTCGGGGGCCCCCTGTACATACTGTTTTGCTAAATTTCTGGTAATGGTAATTTTGAGTTGCTGATTGTAATATATCATTGATATCCCTAACCATGTATTTTTATTTATTGCTTTTAGTTATGTGGTTTCCGGTGATGCTGATGGAAAGCTGAACATTTGGGATTGGAAGACCACTAAACTGTACAGCAGATTGAAAGCTCATGATAAAGTGTGTATAAGTGCAGTATGGCACCCACATGAAACATCTAAAGTTATCACATGTGGATGGGATGGCCTCATCAAACTTTGGGACTAACAGCTCAGCATCGACATATGTTGATTAGACCACGTGCTTATGTGTAAAGAACTTTATCTTCTGATGGAGCTTGCACCCAGAGAATGGTTGATCAGACTACTTTACAATTGAAAGGGATTTTGATGAACAGGAATTACACGTGTACCGGACCATTGCCTTTCTTCCCTGGTGTAGACATTGCTTCTTCTCATTCAGTATGAAAACCTTACTATTTATTTTCCTGGATTTTCTTGACTCAAACCAGTATCTATGTATTTCCTTTTTTATTTCCTTAAAAAAAGCCAGAAGCTTTTCAGAAAATCGGATCCTAGAAAATAAATTTATAACACAGATATATACACTTTTGGCTGTGATCACCAGGGTGGGTGTCCTTTTATAATGGTTTTGGTAAAAACCAGGGAAAGAGGTACAAAGCATACAGCCCCCAAACTGAAACAGACTCCAAGCAAAGAGAAAACATTACTCATCGATATTCTCCATCATTTTCACTTCTCACCTGTGGGACAAGAATTGTGCTGCTGTATAGAGAACAACTGTTCTATGTGTTATTTTTACATCTTTGCCATTTTATACCAAACTAGAATAGTGGTGAAAAAGAACTGTGTATACATGTAATTATTCTGCTCAGGCAAAAAAGACTTGACTGCATGTGTATTTATACTCAAAGACCGTCTCTAAATATTTGTGCATTACTGAAGATACCTGTACAGAAACTGTTTTTTGTATGTCAAAATAAATTTTAAATTTTGTCTTTTTACATTGCTTTAGTCAGTGATTGCTGATTTTTATTATGGCACCGACACCATTTAATTTTTTATTTTTTTTGTTGTTGCCATACACCAGTAGATGGCTAAAAAGGTAGATATATGCAAGATATTTTTTTAAATAAAGTTGAATCTGGAATAATAAAAACATGGGCGCTTCTCTTAATGACCTGTTTAACCACCTGCCTACCAGGCACGAAAACTCCCTTCCTGCCCAAGCCATTTTTCAGCTTTCAGCGCTGTCACATTTTGAATGACAATTGCGCGGTCATGCGACGTGGCTCCCAAATGAAATTTGCGTCCTTTTTTCCCCTCAAATAGAGCTTTCTTTTGGTGGTATTTGATCACCCCTGCGGTTTTTATTTTTTGCGCTATAAACAAAAGAAGAGAGTCCAGTTTGAAAAAAAACACTATTTTTTACTTTTTGCTATAATAAATATAATTTTTTTTTTTTAAAAAGTAAAAATTTTCCTCCGTTTTAGGCTGATACGTATTCTACATATTTTTGGTCAAAAAAATCGCAATAAGCGTATATTGATTGGTTTGCGCAAAAGTTATAGCGTCTACAAAATAGGGGATAGATTTATAGCTTTTTTTTTTATTTTTATTTTTTTTACTAGTAATGGCGGCGATCTGCGATTTTTATTGTGACTGCGATATTGCGGCGGACAGATCGGACACTTTTGACACATTTTTGGGACCATTCACATTTATACAGCGATCCCTGCTATAAAAATGCATTGATTAGTGTATAAATGTGACTGGCAGGGAAGGGGTTAACACTAGGGGTGAGGAAGGGGTTAAATGTGTTTCCTAGATGTGTTCTAACTGTGAGGGGAGGGGACTGACTGGGGGAGGTGACCGATGGTTGTCCCTATGTACAAGGGACACACCATCGGTCTTCTCTCCCTGACAGGACATGGATCTGTGTGTTTACACACACAGATCCACTGTCCTGCTCGGATACTGCGCAATCGCGGGTGCCCGGCAGCCATCACGGCCGCCGGGCACGCGCATCGGGTCCCCAGCGATGCGGCGGGCGCACGCGCCCCCTAGCTGCCTTTTTGAAAGGCAGGACATCATATGACGTCCTGTCAGAACGAGAGAGTCTTCCGCCCGCCGTCATTTGACGGTGGGCGGTAGACAAGAGGTTAACCACTTCAATACCTGCCCAAACCAATTTTCAGCGCTGTCGCTTTTTAAATGACAATTGCGCAGTCATGCAACACTGTACCCAAACCTACATTATTTATTTTTTTTTTTTTTATCATTTTGTTCCCACAAATAGAGCTTTATTTGGGTGGTATTTTATCACCTGGGTTTTTTTTTTTTTTTTTTGCTGAACAAATTTTTTGGGGGGGAAAAAAGTTTTTCTTAGTTTCTGTTATAAAGTTTTGTAAAGAAGTATGTTTTCTCATTCACTGACAGGCACTGATGGGCATCACTGTAAAGGAGGCACTGGCAGGCATTACTGATGGGCACGTGGCATTTTTGGGCACAGATTGGCATCCCTGGTGGCCATGGGTGGCATACCTGGTGGTCATCTTCGGGGGGTCTGCGCTGATAATCAGCCAGACCCCCCCTGTCAGAGCAGCTGATCGGCACTACTATACTCACGCACTCCTATACTCACGTCTGTCAGATTTGAGTGAGGAAAAGCCAATACACGACTCTTCCTGTTTACACCGTGATTAGCTGTGATTGGACACAGCTAATCATATGGTAAAGAGTCATCAGAGACTTTCCAGAGATCGGTGTTGCTGTGTGTCACTGACACACCACACCACTGATCGCCTAGCGCCACCTGCGGGCACGCGCTGGCTGTTATCCTGAAAGACGTAATATGACGTCCAGTCAGGATAACAGAACAACTGCCCGGCTATCATTTTGCTATAAGCCGGGAAGTGTTTAAGGACTCATTTGCACCAGATGCAGTCAAATGCATATGCAGAAACTTGTATTTTAGTAAGCCTAGTTTACACAATTGTGGTACTTTCAAGTACATTTAAAAAATTGTACAGCATGCTGCATTTTTAGCATGTAAACATACCAAAATGCACTGCAAATTGTCCACAAACTATTATAAATGCATAAATCTGGGGTATTGAATTTAAAATTCATTGAGGGATGACCAGTAAATCTTTGTTCCACCAGAGTTCCGAACTGATTTTTTTTCAGCCCCCTCTTTCTATATCATGATTCTTTTAATTCAGTGACTTCTGCCCCCCCCCCCCACATCACAGTCCCCCACTTCACATCAGTTTCCCATTCACAATTGTGTTCTTAGGCCCCCTGCACATCACCCCCCATTTACAATAGTATACTGAACCCCTGTTCACATCCCACACCCCCTTTATTCACAGCAGTCCTCAACCCCCCCCCCCCCCATCTAATCATGACCCCCACCCCACAGTATTGTCCTCTTCCCCCTTCACATCCTCCCTAACAGTACATCACCCCCCCCCCCCCAGCAGAACTGCCCACCTTTACATCTCCTCCCACAGCACTTCCCTCCCCCCCCACATCACAACCCCCCACAATAGTATGCTCTGCCCTCCTCACATTAACACCCCCCCCCCCCACAGCATTGCCCCTCTTCACATTTTACCCCCGGAAGCACTGTCCTCCCTTAGTAGTGTCCCCTGCCCCCTTCACTCTCCTACTTCTTTTTTTTTTTTTTTCTCTCAAAAAGGATGTTTATTGACACATATAGTAACAAAAAAGGTTTACATACATATGCAGAACTAAAACAATCATTCCAGAAAGCCTTGGAATGATAAAAACTTAAACAACATAATCCTCTCACATTCCACAAACCAACATATAGTAGATACCTAACCAACCAGGTCACAATAGCTTTCCCCCTGACAGACCAAGACAAAAGTCTGCTTGTAGACATTTGTGCCTTCCACCCATGACTCTATCACACATCTTAAAGAAGCAGTCTGTCTATCACCAGTTCAAGAGGGGCCAACCCTGGGGCATTCAACCAAGGGGCCCACAGTCACTCTCCTACTTTAGACAGAGTGGAGAGTGGAAGGCATAACATTTCTTGACTGAGTGTGGGACGCACAGCATTGAACGGAGTGTGGGAGCTGCTGGGATAAGCTTTTTCGTAATAAACAGCAGGTGATTGGCTGCTAGGACCACCCTGCAGCCATTCGCCTGCTGGTTAACCCCCAGCAGCTCATGCTCCTGTATTAGGTTTAATGCTATGCGTCCCACACTTGGTCTAGAAATCTTCTGCCTCTCACACTCTGTTCAATGCTGTACTAAGCCTCCCACACTCGGTCCAGAAATGCTCTGCCTCCCATTTTCCACTTTGTCTAAGTTGGGAGAGTGAAGGCGGACAGAGGACACTACTCTGGCTGTGTGTGGGGGTGAATGATGTCAAGGGGGGCAGTGACGGAGAATGGGGGAAAGAGACGGCTCCTAAATGGCATGACCGCGGACCCAGACCACAGTCTGCAATTTAGTGATGCCTGGCATATTTATATAGCGCCAACAGTTTACGCATCGCTTTGCAATAAAAAGGGGGACAGTACAATTGCATTACAATTGCAATACAGTTCAATACAGAAGGAATAGGTGGGCATATATTGTGTGTTTTGAGTCACTTAATGAAAGATACCAGATCATTAAACCTTTTTTTCAAATGTCTGCTACATGACTTAAAGTATAACTAAAGGCAAACCTTGTTGGGACAGCTACGTACGCACGCTACTGCGCATGCGCTATCGCTGTCTGAATTTTAAAGGAATCGTTTGGATTGTGATATGCTCTCAGCTTGAACTTTACAATCTGATGTAAGTGCACTACTTTTATTAAACTGCAAAGAAGAGACAATATCACACTGTGTGGAGTCTTTGTGTTTCTATATACACCCCGGCTCTGAGGCCTAATTAACATGTCCTCCTCAGCTGTGAACCTCCTGGTGTATACTATCCAAGGCTGCTGGAGAGAGGTTTGGATTTCTTTTCAGTGGATCATAGATCCAACCAAGTACTTTGTAACCTCCCTGAGTAAGGGGGGTCGCTGGCTTTTCGGGAAGCCTTAATTTTGTTTGTGGTGATGGGTATTGCGCTGTCAAGTGTTTGATCATTATTTCCAATGCCCCTTTCCTTCATGGGACTCTTCTGATGAAACTCATCTGCATATGAACTTTTTTCTGTTTGCACAAAATTTTTCACATGCAATGCAAACACTGCATATTTGTTATATATTCTAACATTTACACTGTTGATATTTAAATGATTTCACTTTATTATAAACTTGGTCATCTTTGCACAATGCTTTATGCTATTCACATGAATTGCACTCTATTGTTCTAACACTGCACTTTATTTAAATATTACCTCTGTGCTTGGTACCTGGGTTATAATGCAGCTTACTACTTCAAGGGCAGATATATTTTTCACAGTTTTTATTGCTGTCTGCACCCCTGTTCAGAAGGTTCACTTTTTCTATTTCTCCTGTTTAGCATGATCATTGAAAGTAAAAGAAAACCTCAAATTTTGGGTTGTCCCCAGAAAACTAATAGTGGGGAAATCTTCCAATGGGGATACTAGTTCTGGTGACCTAGGTGTCCCTAAGTAACTCTCTTAACCACTTGCCGACTAGTTATGGGATGGTATCATATGACGGTATCCTTGATTGTGCCCACCACGGGGTGCGGGCGGCGAGCCCTGTGATCAGTGTCTGCTGATCACAGATTGAGGTAAAGAGTCAATCAGCAGCTCTTTACCACGTGATCAGCTTGTGAGAAGAAATACCGTATTTATCGGCGTATAACATGCACCCCAAGTTTAGGAGGGAATTTCAAGGAAAAAAACTTTTAGGAGGGAAATTCAAGGAAAAAAAACTTACATTTAAATGCAGCCTTGTCCATCATTGCAGCCTTGCCCAGTGTACATCTGCAGCCTTGCCCAGTGTCCATCTGCAGCCTTGCCAGTCTCTGCGATTTTTAAAATTGGCGCCGATTTCTGTGTGGAGAGGAGCAAGCGGGGCCGAGTGTACTTTGGCTAGACTCTGCTCCTCTCGCAGTCCCGCCCATCTCCACTGACTGCGCCGGCTGACATACAGAAAGCCGAGTGTACTTCGGCTAGACTTGGCTCTGCTCACAGTCAGGGGCGGGACTGCGAGAGGAGCCGAGACTAGCCGAAGTACACTCTGCTTTCTGTATGTCAGTGGCGCAGTCAGAGATAGGCGGGACTGCGAGAGGAGCCGAGTAAAGCTGAGTGTACTTCAGCTTCGTGTATCTCGGCTCCTCTCGCTCTTTTCAGCGAGGGGATCGGCGTATAACACGCACCCACGATTTCCCCCTAATTTTAAGGGGAAAAAAGTGTGTGTTATACGCCGATAAATACGGTAATATCTTTTTAATTTTTATACATCATGAGCCCCTTGAGAAAGGTGAAAAAGAATCGCAATGACTTCAGCTGTTTCCAACTTTTAACCACTTCAGCCCCAGAAGATTTGGCTGCTCAATGACTGGGCCATTTTCTCTTATCGTCCATGGACACTGACACAGCCTCTCTTACACTTTACCCGTGGGTTATGTCCCTGCTTGCAGGAGAAGACCTGGGCAGAATGTGAAAACAATGTTATACATACATTCTAAAAAGCCAGAGCTGAATAGCCCCGCCCAGGGGGGCGGCCCTTCCGGACATAACCCTCCCACTGCAGTCAGCAGACCTCGGTTTTTTTTTCTGCCTAGCGGAAGAAGACGTGGCTTTCTCAGGAGCCAGTCTCCTGACCTATTTTTTATTCCTTTTTGGAATTTTTTCTTGTTTTATTTTTTGATATCTCCTATCAACTGTCGGCTGGGCAACAGGTTGGGTACAAGATATCCTCGTACTCTTCCCTATCCGACCATCGAGCGTGCTGATCCTCGCCTTGTGTGCGTGAGACTCAGATCACGACATGCCCCACGACTCCAGGGGTGGCCGGTGGGCTTTCATGCTCTGTGGTCCTCAAGATTGAACAGTCCTGCTGTATCTTTTGCGGTGGACCGGGCCGACAGCTACTCAGTACCGCACTGCGATAGTCCTGTCAGAAACACACCAGTGGGTCCCTCAGGGGACGGGTAAGTAGTCTCTCCTGCCTGCAGGTGAGTACATGCTGTGTTTCTCTGTGTGGGGGATTTTCCCCCTCTCCCCCTGTTTTATTGTCACTCTGTCACCATTGCTGGCGCTGTGCTGTGTGGGGTGCCTGGGGGTCGTACTGTCCTGGGGGGGGGCGCTCATGGTGGTCTCCATTTCGCTGGGGCTTTTTTTTTTGAGTGTTTTGGGGGCCTGGGCGCCGTTCGGCGCCATGTTTGTGTTGGTGCATTTACTTTACATTGGCGGCCATCTTGCTGTGGATCGCCTGAGCACATTGCGGAGGCCATTTTCTTGAAGCCGCGTGCTTTTTAAACCTTTGTTTGGCCTCTATCGCTGCTGGGAATGGCGTGAATCTCCTCTCACACTCCTCTCAGCTCACTCACGCTGATACAGCGTGGCGCAGAGAGGGACAAGGCAGCGGAACCGAGCGGTCCTGGTCCGGGTTGGTGAGTCCCCTGGGCATCCCCCTACTCAGTCAGCACAGCCTGTGGGTGGACTTTTTTTTTCTGAGGAGTCTGAGAGGGACAATATGGAGTCAGTGTCACCAGCTTCCCCTTACATGTCAGAGGCAACAGGCAGTGCTCCAGCACCTGCGGTCCCTATGGACCAGTTGTCGGCAGTCCTGGAATCATTTCTGACCAGGATGGAAGCGATGTGCGAGCGCAAGGGAGCAAAAAAGCGCCCTCTCCCCACTTTATCTCCACAAGGGGAGTGCGCTGATTCAGATATGGGCCTAGCTGCTGCAGCTCAGGACCCTAGCTCTGAATATTTTGATGGTTTTGAACAGGACATTCCTTGTGAGGAAGACTCCAGTTCTGAGTCAGTAAATGACAGGGCGCTTGTTAGTGAACTCATTGATGCTGTGAGGGACACTCTCAAGCTGAATGCTGCGGCTGCAGAACCTCAGGCGGAGGCAGTCTCCTTTGGTTCCTTAAAGGCCAAGCCTTCTAAAAAGGTTTTTCCATATGCACCTTTCTTTGACCAGTTCATTGACCAGGTTTGGGAAAAGCCGCAGAAGACTTTTATGGTCCCGCGGCGTTTGTCTATCAGATACCCCTTTGAAGAAGCCCTACTTAAAAAGTGGGCCTCTCCCGATGGAGGCGACTCCTGCATTTAAGGACCCCACTGACAGGAGGTCAGAAGTGGTGAGTAGTAGAACCATGTTTGCCTTGTTGGGGTTTGCCTTACGGCATGTGGTAGCGGCGACCCTTGCGTCTCAGACACTCACGGAATGGGCAAAAATTTTGCACCAGACTGTGCAGGAGCATAATCTTCCTCCAGACACTATTGCTCTGGCCCACCAGATGGTGCAGGGCCTGATATGTGTGCGACGCCACTTTGGACGCGGCCCCTTTAATATCCAGGGCCTCTGTTTCTGCGGTGGTGTTGCGTCTTATCTGGTTGAAATGCTGGTCTGCTGACCTAGCCTCTAAGAAGCTCCTGACAGATCTACCCTTTAAAGGTGGTAGACTTTTCGGTGCTGCTCTGGATGACATCATCAAGGATGTCACGGGAGGTAAAAGCACTCTTCTTCCTCAGACTATCAAGGGTAAGGAGGCCCGCCGTAAACCGGGTCTTTCCTTTCCAGCAAAAAAAGGTTTTTTTTTGTCAGAGTCCACGGGTAAGCCCTCCCAGACTGACAACAGTGCGGCTGGTGGACACAAGCGCACTTGGGTGCGTAAGCCGAACAAAGCGGTTCCCAAGCCCGCCTCCGCGTAAAGTCTTGCCCCGCCTGACTTTGGGGTGTGGGGACGACTTCGCAGGTTCACGGATCGGTGGACCTCCCGGATCTCCAACCGGTGGGTGTGCGAGGTGGTCACCTCAGGATACAGGATAGAGTTTCGTTCCTGGCCCCCAGACAGATTCTTTCCCTCAAGTCTCCCTCTCCTTCTTGCCCGTCGGGCAGCCCTCTTAGGGGCTGTAAAGGATTTGATCAGGTCCGGAGTGATTGTGCCGGTTCCGTCACAGGAGAGGTTTCAGGGGTTCTACTTGAATCTGTTTGTCCCCAAAAAGGACGGGGTTCGGCCAATCCTGGACCTCAAGGCCCTGAATGCCTTTGTGAAGGTGCAAAAATTCCGCATGGAATCCATTCGCACGGTGATCGCTACACTCCATCAAGGGGATTTTCTGGCGTCCTTGGACATCAAGGACGCCTACTTGCATGTTCCGATCTGCGCAAGTCACCAGAAGTTTCTGCGCTTTGTCATCGGCGAAGTCCACTATCAATTTGTGGCTCTTCCCTTCGGCCTAGCCTCGGCACCAAGGGTGTTCAATAAGGTGCTTGCTCCGGTTCTAGCTTTGCTGAGACAGCGAGGCATTGCTATCGTGGTCTATCTGGACGATCTTCTTCTAAGAGCAGACAATGGCTCAGAATTAGAAAGTGTGACTATCGTCAGTCAGACCCTCAGGGACCTCGGGTGGCTCCTGAACATTCAGAAGTCGGTCCTGGTCCCGACTCAGCATTCGGAGTATCTAGGTCTGATCCTGGACTCCTTGGAGGCGAAGGTATTCCTAGTGCGGGTACTGACGTCCCAAAAATGGTCGTCAATCCGTTTTTGCATGAGATTCCTGGGTGTGGGACTCATGGTGGCCTCGTTCGAGGCCGTTCCGTATGCCCAATCACATACACGGGCATTACAGAAAGAGATCCTGTCCACTTGGGACAAATCCCTGTTGTCCTTGGATCTTCAGATCCAGGTGAGTCACCCTGTCAGGGCGTCCCTGGCGTGGTGGTTGAGGTCCCCGGCTCTTCGGTCCGGGAAGTCATTCCTCCCCATCCAACGGACGGTGATCACGACGGACGCCAGCCTGATGGGCTGGGGTGGAGTCTGGGAAGTCCTGTCAGCCCAAGGGCTTTGGACTCCGGACGAAGCTCATTTACCGATCAATGTTCTGGAAATACGGGCAATCAGACTGTGCCTCTCCTCGTGGTCAGAGAAGTTACAGGGTCGCTGCCTCAGGATCCAGTCGGACAACGCCACGGCTGTGGCGTATGTCAACCATCAAGGGGGGACTCGGAGCTCAGCTGCGGCTTCCGAGGTCACCCGCATCCTAAGGTGGGCCAAAATAAGCGTGCCGGCTCTGTCGGCCGTCTACATTCCGGGCGTAGACAATTGGCAGGCGGACTATCTGAGTCGCCAGACGCTGGACCAGGGAGAGTGGTCCTTGCACCTGGAGGTCTTGCAACTTCTTTGCTGGCGGTGGGGCACGCCGGATGTGGACCTGATGGCCTTGACTCAATCGCAAGGTGTCAAGGTTTGTGGCCAGGGATCCTTGGGCGGATGCCTCGTGTTTATCCTCCGCTGCAGCTGCTCCCTCGCCTGCTGCGCATGGTGGTGACCGAGGAGATTCCGGTGATCCTCATTGCTCCGGATTGGCCTCAGCGTCATTGGTACGTCTTGTTGCGGACGTTCCTTGGCGGTTGCCAATAAGGGAGGACCTTCTGTCTCAAGGTCCTATATTTCATCCTGCTTTACAGTCTCTGGCTTTAACGGCATGGCTATTGAAAGCCAGGTGCTGAGACCGAGGTCTCTCGGATTCGGTCATTTCGACCATGTTAAGGACACGGAAGTCTTCCTCCAGAAAGATCTATCACCGTACCTGGAAAGCTTACATCGCCATGTGCGAAGAGCTGGACTGGCGTCCACGGACGTACTCCGTCCCCAGAATCCTGCGGTTCTTGCAGCGTCGCGTGACCCAAAAGCTTGCTTTTAGTACCATTAAGGGTCAGATTTTGGCCTTGGCCGTCTTCTTTCAGCCACCGCTAGTGGGTCATTCCTTGGTTAGCACCTTTGTGCAGGGGTTTCGTCATATGCTCCCTCCTGTCAAGCCTCCTCTCCCTCATTGGGATCTGAATTTGGTACTCTTGGTTCTCCAAGAACATCCCTTTGAAAATATCAGAGATATTCCCCTTTTGGCCTTGTCTCAGAAGGTAGTCTTCTTAGTGGCCATTACTTCTGTTAGACGGGTGTCTGAGTTGGCGGCCTTGTCCTGCAAGTCACCCTATTTGGTCATCCATAAGGATAAGGCGGTGTTGCGTCCGCGACCTTCTTTTTTTGCCAAAGGTGGTCTCGGCCTTTCACCTAAATGAGGACATTGTCCTCCCACCCTTGTGTCCTCACCCATCGCATCCCAGAGAGTTTGCGCTTCACACATTGGATGTGGTACGAGCCTTGCGGGTGTACCTGTCTGCTACTGCTTCTATTCGGAAGTCTGACTCACTCTTTGTGTCTGTCTCTGGTCCAAAACAGGGCCAGGCGGTTTCGTCTGCCACCATTTCTAGGTGGATCAGACAGACCGTCATTCAGGCCTATGCCCTCAAGGGGCAGGCGTCTCCCTTTCCAGTTACGGCGCATTCCACCAGGGCAATTGGTGCTTCCTGGGCTTTCCGACATCAAGCGTCGGTTGCACAAGTGTGCAAGGCAGCGACCTGGTCGTCCGTTCATACCTTTTCTAAGTTCTATAAGGTTGATGTGGCTGTATCTTCGGATGCTTCCTTCGGCTGCAAGGTGTTGCAGGCCGCTGTTTGATGTTGCAACTCCTCCGTTGAGGAGCTCTGCCTTGTTTGGAGTGAAGTTTTTGGTTTTCCATTTATACTGCTCCCACCCTCTTGACACTGCTTTGGGACATTCCATGGGTAAACTGTAAGAGAGGCTGTGTCAGTCCATGGATGATAAGAGAAAATAGGATTTTTGTACTCGCCGTAAAATCAGTTTCTCTGACGTCCATGGACTGACACAGCACCCACCCTTCTTTTTAAGGTTTGTACTGCTTTGTTACGAACTGAGGTCTGCTGACTGCAGTGGGAGGGTTATGTCCGCAGGGACTGCCCCCCCCCCCCCCGGGCGGGGCTGTTCAGCTCTGGCTTTTTAGAATGTATGTATAACATTTCACATTCTGCCTAGGTCTTCTCCTGCAAGCAGGGACATAACCCACGGGTAAAGTGTAAGAGAGGCTGTGTCAGTCCATGGACGTCAGAGAAACGGATTTTACGGTGAGTACAAAAATCCTATTTTTCGCGATTCAGCACTGCGTCGCTTTAATTGACAATTGCGCGGTAGTGCGACCTGTACCCAAACAAAACAAAAACCCTAGTGTGTGTTCTAACTGTAAGGGGGATGGGACTGACTGGAGGAATTCACAGATCGTGGTTTCTAGCTTGTAGGAACTCACGATCTGTCTCTCCTCACAGAACAGGGATGTGTGCGTGTGTACGTGTCCCTGGTCTGCCTCTAGTGCCCGCGATCGCGCATGGCCGGCGGTCATAGCTTTCGCCGGCCGTGCGCATCGGCACCGCCGCAGTGCAGCGGGCATGGGCCAGTGCCTCCGGCGGCGCGGGCGCCTGCTATCCCGCTTACAGATGCCAACATTCAGGTTTGCGGGATCGTGCCGACCTACCGCAGTATAATGATAGATAAAAGGACCTGATATTACTTAGATGAGTCGACAATACAAACACGTGACTGATTGTTCTCCAGATGAAATCCCTGTCTGTGGTCAGAGACTATTGTGAAGACTCCAAGAGTTGTTTATCCAGCTGAACTGTCTAAACAGTCAGTCAGACTGGCCATGTTAAGCAACTCGGATATCTTTTTTTTTTTTTTTTTACAATCCGGAATAATAAAGTATACCAGTCATTGTTGCGAATGACATGTATATCGTGACCATGTATACATAAATATATATCCATATAGCATCTGTTTTTAACTAGATGAATAAGTACTCATCTACAAGAGTAATACATTTATCCAAATTCAATAATTTTATGTGATACTGATGAATAAAATTGCACCATGCGTTTTAACAGGCCCGAACACACACACACACACACACACACGCACGCACGCATCTGCTAGATGAGTGGGGGGTGTCATTAAGAATTAATGGCAATAACTTGCATCTGCAAAAGGCAGCACATTTTTGTGCGGTGTGGGAAAACTGGCAATTTTGCACATTATCGCACTGCACTTGTGCCAACGTTGGGGGAAAAAAAAAAAAAAGGGTAAGCAAAACAATGTGAGCCAAAAGGTACATAAAAATTGACACCGGGATCTCAATACTATGGAAAGAAATACACAGCGATGGTTCCAAACGGGAGTTGATGGTGATGGATGGGCCTGAGGCTAGGCACAGAAGGAGGGCCAAACCTGCAAGACCCCCGGAATGGGGAAAAGAGTGGAACCCAAAACGAGTGATGGGTATCAGGATATCACAGAGAGTGCACTGTGAGGAAAGTAAGTAGTAGGTGAGCTTGGGTAAGCTTGCAAGACATGCTATGCAGCTATAGCAATAATGAGGTGCTCAGGTAAAAATTAGTTGAGAACATAGAAAGGGGTATATACTCTTATGCCGCGTACACACGGTCGGCATTTCTGACAGAAAAAGTCAGATATTCCGACCGTGTGTATGCCCCATCTGACTTTTTCTGTCGGAAAAAATTCCTAGCGGAAAATCCGTTCATCTGTATGAAATTCCGACAGGAAAAAAACACACGCATGGTCGGAAATAATTTGACGCATGCTTGGAAGCATTGAACTTATTTTTCTCGCCTCGTCATAGTGTTGTACGTCACCGCGTTCTTAGCGCTCGAAAGTTCAGAGAACTTTTGTGTGACCGTGGCTAATGGTTTGGGTCTCTGGGGTTTCCACATTGATCAGCACTGAAAAACAGAAACTTTTAGCATGGAAAAAATAAATAAAAAATCCTCTGCCTGTGCTGCCAGATCCTCTGTTAATACCTGAACCTTTTTGTATGGATAGAGATAATCGGCCTAATAGACAATCAAGATGTGTGCAAAAAATAAAACCATGTACACTCACATATCTAAGGTGCTTAAACCGCAACGAGAATAGACAGCCACAATGTAGAAGTATGTAATGACTCACACCCCCCCCCCCCTAAAGTATTGGGACACCTGTCTTTACACATACATGAGCTTTAATGGCACCCCGGTCTTAGTCTGTAGGGTTTAATATTGGGTTGGCCCACCCTTTGCAGCTATAACAGCTTCAACTCTTCTGGGAAGGCTGTCCACAAGGTTTAGGAGTGTGTCTATGGGAATGTTTGACCTTTCTTCCAAAAGCACGTTTGTGAGGTCAGGCACTGATGTGGGACTAGAAGGCCTGGCGCACAGTCTCTGCTCTACTTCATCCCAAAGGTGTTCTATAAGGTTGAGGTCAACGCTCTGTGCAGGCCAGTCAATTTCCTTCACCCCAAACTTGCTCATCCATCTCTTTATGGACCTTTTACACAGCTATGGCATGCCTGTATTCTGATAAGCTTTGGTAATAGAGCACAAGTCATATCACAAATAAGGACCAGTGTGCAGGAGCCTCTGAAACTACTGCCATATACACAGGCACAGCAGGGCTGTAGTCTGATTGGTCTTGTAAGGGTAGGGTGGTGATTGTTTGTCACATCCTCCATGTTCTCCCTTAACTCATTGGGCACCTAGTGTGGGTCTCATGAGAGGCCTACCCCTGGGTGGGTTCTTCTGGGCTACGTTGGACACCTTTTTACATGGTCATTTTACACACACACATGGGGTACCTTTACTTTGTGTCATCTTCAACAATGCCCTGGGACAAGGCTGAGGCTGCCTTGGGGAAATACTCAACCTTAGGGCTGACCTCTACTCTTAGGGATGAATGTACACTTGCACTTCAACTGTTCTCTATCTAACACTGTCACTTCCCTGTGACAGTGTACACCTTCAGAGTAACCTGCATTTTGGAGGGCACGCTAAACCGATGTCTACATCCACCTGTCCAGCATTTTTCGAGTAGCAGAGTGGGCCTCGCCCGTTGCTATGGGAGGCAGACTTTAAGCGGAAGGAGTGCTGACAACATCTCCCTCGCTGCTAGAGGCCATGTCACCTATAATTGGTACACGCTATCGACAGGTTGCTTATTACACTTCCGTTAACCACGTTACTCCACACTGAGGTTTTCATACCACAATGTGTTAAGATCCACTTTTTAACTTTATGTGTGCCGTTTACTTGCGATACACCGCTTCAATAACTTTAGACCAGGCAATAACTGATGCACAAACATTCTGTTCCTGTAAAATTATTATTATAATACTTGTTCGTCTCACAAGACAAATTAGATATTGTTTCTGGTAACAACTTGACTTGTTTTCACCTGTGATTAAAAATAAATAAAAAAAGTAACCTTTAAATGTAGTATAGTTGCACTATAGGTGTAGTGGCTGCTTTGTTTTGTTTTTTTCAGACTAAAAACATTTTTAGCAACTACAATAGATGCCTATTTCAAGAAATGCAGTATCCTTGTCACTTCTCACATGTGAGATGAACTGGAAGCAAAAAATCGGATTTTGTACTCAGCGTAAAATCAGTTTCTCTGACGTCCATGGACTGACACAGCTCTAATACTGAAACACGTGGTATATGTCCCTGCTCGCAGGAGAAGATCTAGGCAGAATGTTAGATGTTAGAAACATACATTCTAGAACAAACCAGAGCTGAACAGCCCTGCCCAGGGGGGCGGTCCCTCCGGACATAACCCTTCTACCTGCAGCCTCAGTTCGTAACAAAGCAGTACAAACCTTAAGGCCCCTTTCACACTGGGGCGGGCAGGAGCGGTGGCGGTATAGCAGCACGATTTGCAGCGCTGCTATACCGTCGTTCTTACCGCGGTATGCGGTCGCTAGGGGGGTGAATTTAACCCCCGCTAGCGGCCTAAAAAGGGTTAATACCGCCCGCAATAGCCGCGGTTTGCGGGCGGTATTACCGCGGTGTCCCATTGATTTCAATGGGCACCCGCGGTAAAGGAGCGGTGAACACACCGCTCCTTTACCGCTGTAAAGAAGCGGCTAGCAGGACTTTTGGAGCGGTCCTGCTAGCGCACCGCTTCAGTGTGAAAGCCTTCGGGCTTTCACATTGAAGGCTACAGGGCAGGAATTTTTCATGCGGTATAATAGCGCTATTATTAGCGCTAAACCGCATGAAAAACGCCCCAATGTGAAAGGGGCCTAAAAGAAGGGTGGGTGCTGTGTCCGTCCATGGATATCAGAGAAACGGATTTTACGGTGAGTACAAAAATCCTATTTTCTCTTATCGTCCATGGACTGACACAGCTCTAATACTCAAACACGTGGGACGTCCCAAAGCAGTATCAGAAGAGGGTGGGAGCAGTAGTAAAGGAAAAACCAAAACTTCACTCCAAACAAGCAGAGCTCCTCAACGGAGGAGTTGCAACATTAAACAGCGGCATGCAACGCTTTGCGGCTGAAGGAAGCATCCGAAGATGCAGCCACCTCAACCTTATAGAACTTAGAAAAGGTATGAACGGACGACCAGGTCGCCGCCTTGCACACTTGTGCAACCAACGCTTGATGTCGGAAAGCCCAGGAAGCACCAATTGCCCTGGTGGAATGCGCCGTACCCGGAAAGGGAGGCGCCCGCCCCTTAAGGGCATAGGCCTGTATAACGGTCTGTCTGATCCACCTAAAAATGGTGGCAGACAACACCGCTTGGCCCTGATTTGGACCCTGAGACAGACAAAAACAGTGAGTCAGACTTCCGAATAGAAGCAGCAGCCGCCAGGTACACCCGTAAGGCTCGCACCACATCCAAAGTGTGAAGCGCAAACTCTCTGGGATGCGATGGGTGAGGGCACAAGGACGGAAGGACAATGTCCTCATTAAGGTGAAAAGCCGAAACCACCTTTGGAAGGAAAGACGGTTGCGGGCGCAACACCGCCTTATCCTTATGGAGGACCAGGTAAGGCGACTTGCCTGACAGAGCCGCCAACTCAGACACCCATCCAACAGAAGTAATGGCCACTAAGAAAGCCACCTTCTGAGAAAAAGTCAAGAGAGGAATATCTCTGATATTTTTCAAAGGGATGTTCTTGGAGAACCGAGATGCACCAAATTGAGATCCCGAGGAGGGAGAGGAGGCTTGACAGGGGGGATCGCGAACCCCTTGCACAAGGTGCTAATCAAGGAATGGCCCACCAGTGGTCGTTGAAAAAGACAGCCCGGGCCGAAATCCGACCCTCGATGGTACGCAAGGCCAGCTTTTGGGTCACCCACGCTGTAAGAACAGCAAAATCCTGGGAATGGAATACGTCAGTGGACGCCAATCAAGCTCCTCGCACATAGCGATGTAAGCCGTCCAGGTACGGTGATAGATCTTTCTGGAAGAAGATTTCCGTGCCCACAACATAGATGAGATGACTGAATCTGAGAGACCTCGGTCCCTCAGCACCTGGCTGTCAACAGCCATGCCATTAAAGCCAAAGACTGTAAAGCAGGATGAAGTATGGGACCATGAGACAGAAGGTCCACCCAAATAGGCAGTCGCCAAGGAACGTCTGCGAATAGCCGAACTAGATCGGCGTACCAATGTCGCCGTTCCGGAGCAATGAGGATCAACGGAATGGCCTCAGCCCCTACACTGCGAAGCAGGCGAGACAACAACAGTAGCGGAGTGTAACGGGAAGGCCTAACGGGAAGGCCCGGGGAACTCAGAATCGCTTAGAAGGTATGAGATACCCTTGCTTCAGCTTCCCCAATGCCTCTTATGTGTCAACCACCCTGTGTCTCTATTAGGGGCACAGGGTGAATGAAAACCCCAATATGGTCTATGATAGCCATATTCAATGCTGCACATACATTGTATCTAGATTGGATGTGTACTGTGAGGGGGGGTTGTGTAATCATTGCTGTGAGGAGTTAAGGTGATTTGCATTCTATCGTCTATTGTGGCTTGTGGGAATTAAGCCTATAATTATAGGTTGTGGAACTAGCAGCAGACAGGTTAATCACCTGCCTGCTTGTGTTGTAAATGAGTCTAGGAGGGTCTGGAGACCCTTTTGGTGTGAAAGGGATAGTTAACTCTATGCCTGTGTGCATTGTACTCGGCAGACGGACCGTCTACCAACCCTTTCATTATAAGATGTGTATTGAAGGTCGTTATGTTCTATTGTGTAAAGTCTTTTGAAGCCTAACAGACGTCAAAATAATGTGTATTGGGCCTTGTTATGTGTGGGTGGAGCTGGGCCATTGTTCATGTTAAACTAATGCAGTAGTAGATGTGTATAAAAGTTACAATATCTTCTTCAATAAAGAGACTCGATCCTGGAAGATACAGAGTACGTCTCGTTCTTCCAGAAGGATTAATTCCTAGGGGAAGTGGTCGGCTGGCTGTGGAGGATCGACAGCGAATGTGTGTCCAGGAGAGGGAACATCTTAAACTGTGTTAACCCCCTTTATATGTGGGGTGCCGTTACACGGAGGGTAAGCATACATCAGGCGATACTGCCCCCACGGCCACCAACGCGTCTGATGCGTCTGCCCAGGGATCCCTGGACCTGGCCACGAATCTCGACACCTTACGAGTGAGTCGAGAGGCCAGAAGGTCCACATCCGGTGCCCCACCTCCGGTAAAGGACCGTCCTGCAGCAGGATGGGTATGATAATGCCAAAGAGACCCCGCAATGTATCGAAGAAGGAAGGCCCTGGCTTACTTGGTGCCTCAATTGTTGGATGTAAGCCGCCCCCAAGAAAGGCAAACCGACAGAGCTTCCCAAGAAACTCGGTCAGTGAACCAGTAATTCAGCCTCTACAGGTGGCGCAAACCCACCCCGGGCACAGAGACCCTAGAGGCTAAAGCAGTTGGAGTGCACCTGCTCTTCGACTGATAGATGAAGCAGAGGCTTTTGCCCAGTCATCGAGCTTCAGAAACGCCAGAGACGCAGCCACTAACGGGCGTAACGCTAACCTCAGCATGGCGAACACAGTCCAAGCCAGCGCTGCTGATCACCACCGAAGGGCAGGTGGAAGGTGGTACCCCTGGTACAAGGGATCCTTATGACAATGCTCCATCCAGCAACTACTCCATTGATAAGTGCTGATTGTACAAACGCATAGTTTATGCTGTGTATTGCGTCAAAACGCGTAATTAGAGCGTGGGAGGAAGCCCACTCAGCCACAAAGAGCATAGTACAACCACATACAGCGTATGTAGTTTAGTATGTGTGGATAAACACATTAGACACGTTTATACTGTGCCAGCGACGAAGGCGCGCACATCATTGGGGCGTGGGCGGAAACCAGCCACGCAGACTGCGTACACAACCGTGTAGGCATGTTAGCATGTGAAAAAACAAATTGCACACAATGCGCACACCATTAAAGCGCGGGGAAAAAAACGGAGCACCCGGATGAAACCCACGCAGACTGCATATGCATACTGTGTGGGTACTATAGAATGTGTGATAAACATTTTGAACATGTCTGTGTGCATAGCGCCGAATGCGCGCACACCGTTGGCGTGCGGGAGGAAACCGGAGCACCCGGAGGAACCCCACGCAGACCCAGAGAACACAATACATACATCTACTGTGAATGTATTTAGAGTTGTGTATAAACATAATGTGTATGTTTATACTGTGTATGGCACCAAAGGCGCGCATGTCATGTAGCGTGGGTGGAAACCGGAGGACCCGGAGGAAACCCACGCAGACTGCACACACATACCGCGTAGGTATGTTAGCATGTGAATAATCAAATCGCACAAGTTTAGGCTGTGCATAGCGCCGAAAGCGTCCATACCACTGGAGTGTGGGAGGGAACCGGAGTACCCGGAGGAAACCCACACAGACTGCATACACATACCTCGTAGGTATTATAGTATGCGTGATAAACATATGGAACATGTTTAAACTGTGCAGAGCGTGGGAGGAAACCGCAACACCCGGAAGAAACCCACGCAGACAGCACACAGATACCGTGTAGGAATGATAGCATGTGAATAAACATATTGCACATGTTTATGCTGTGCATTACCATTGGAGCGTGGGAGGAAACCGGAGTACCCGGAGAAAAACCCACGCAGACAGCATACACCTACTGTAGGTATTTATAGTATGTATAATAAACATATTGAACATGTGTATACTGTGCAGAGAGCCGAAGCGCACATACCGTGAGAGCGTGGCAGGAAACCGGAGCACCGGAGGAAACCCCCGCCGATCCAGAGAGTATAATACATACATATACTGTGAATGTATTTAGAGTCTTGTATAAACATATTGTCTATGTTTATATCGTGTATGGCACTGAAGACACAGCATTGGAACGTGGGATGAAACCCACGCAGACACAGAGACCAATAACACATACATACACTGTGAATGTATCCAGTGTAGAGTTATAAGATAAGTTTAAATTATGGCGCTGAGGCAGTATCGTATCGTTCCAACCTGCTAAATGTGCTGCCGAAGCAGCATGCAGGTAAAAGGACACCTCAGACCGTGGTCCTGTCAGAGCTCAGAGCGTTCCCCAGGAAATGGTGGGAAACCACAGGTGCAGAGACCCTGTTGTTGCCTCAGAGACATCACACAGAAGGCTCACAGGGACTAGAGAAATAAATGAATAAAGTCCCCCCCACCATGCTGCACCGACCGGGGGGGGGGGCACTGTGTACCACTGTATCATCCACGCTGCTCTTGACTCAGCCAAGAACCAAAGGAGACAGCGTCCGCCTGAGGTACCTCAGCCACAGCATCCAGCTTGAGAGTGTCCCTCACAGCATCAATGAGTTCACTTACAAGCGCCCTGTCATTTACTGACTCAGAACTGGAGTCTTCCTCACAAGGAATGTCCTGTTCAAAAAAATTAAAATATTCAGAGCTAGGGTCCTGAGCAGCAGCAGCTAGGCCCATATCTGAATCAGAGCACCCCCCATGTGGAGATTGTGTGGGGAGAGGGTGCTTAGAGCTCCCTTGTGCTCGCACACCGCTTCCAGCCTGACAAGAAATGATTCCAGGACTGCCGACAACTGGTCCATAGGGACCACAGGTGCAGGAGCACTGCCTGTTGCCTCTGACAAGAGTGGGGAAGCAGGTAAGCCAGACTCCATATTCGCCACCCTCTGAGACCTTATTCACAATAAAGTGAATAAACAGTCCACCCACTGGCTGTGCTGACTGAGGAGGGGACACTCAGAGGACCCACCAACCCTTTAGAGGACCGCTCAGCTCCGCTGTATGCATCGCACTGCCAGCGCGAGTGAAGCCTGAGGAGAGTGTGAGGAGATTTGCGCCGCGATAGAGGCCAAAAACAAAAGTGAAAGTGCCGCGGCTTCAAGAAAATGGCCGCCGGCCGCGTGTAATACTGCGCCATTGATCCCCGGCAAGATGGCCACCGTGCGCAGCAAAATTACAGCCAAAGCGCCTAATGGCATCTCCAAACACCCCACGTTTTCACAGTCCCAGCACACAGACATGAGCGCCCCCCCGCCAGGCCAGAGTGACCCCGAGGCACCCCCACACAGCGCAGCGCCAGATTAGGGTGCAGAGAGCAGCATACATGGGGGAGACAGGGAAACACCCCCCCATACAGAGAAACACAGCCAGCATGTACTCACCTGATGCAGGAGAGACTACTTACCCATCCCAGAGGGACCCACTGGTGTGTTTCAGACAGACCTATCACAGAGTAGTACTGAGTAGCTGTCGGCCCGGTCCACCGCGAAAGATACAGCAGGCACTGTTCAATCTTGTGAGGACCGCGGGAGCATAAAAGCCCAACGGCCACCCCTGGAGTCATGGGGTATGTCGTGAACTGAGTCTCACGCACACAAGGTGAGGATCAGCACGCTCGATGGTCGGACAGGGAAGACTACGATGATACTAGTGTAACCAACCTGTTGCCCAGCCGACAGTTGATTGAAGGTCACAAAAATAAAATAATACAATTCTCAAAGGAATAAAAATAAAATCTTCCAGGAGATTGGCTTCGGAGAGAGCCACGTCTTCTCCTTCTGCTAGGCAGAAAACAAAACTGAGGCTGCTAGCTAAAGGTAGGAGGGTTATGTCCGGAGGGACCACCCCCCTGGGCGGGGCCGTTCAGCTCTGGGTTGTTCTAGAATGTATGTTTCTAACATCTAACATTCTGCCTAGATCTTCTCCTACGAGCAGGGACATATACCACGTGTTTCAGTATTAGAGCTGTGTCAGTCCATGGATGATAAGAGAAACAATGTTATCTTTCTTGTGTCGACTATTAATTCCATTGCCTCCATGTAATGGAGATTAACAAAAGCAAACATGTTTTTTTTTAACAATAGAAAAGCAAACATGTTTAAAGTCCAGCCTGTGTGACAACCTGGCACCCTCCATAGATACAGTGGAGGAGTGAGCATAGCCACCCGGAGGCAGGAAGTTTGGTTTTGTTGGGATCACTGGGTGAAGATAAAGGGAAACAAGCCTGAAAATAAAGCTAATGCAGATAATAAGTTGCAAGATATTAAACTTTTGTTTTTTTTGGTATAAATATGCTTTAAGTGTTTATCTGCAAGTTGTACATTGTTTTTCAGTCTTTGGTGCTCAGACACTTTTATATCACCTCCCATTGTAGAGCAACCTGATTTTACCCTGAGGATGGCAGGGCTTTTTACATATCATCTGGCTAGAGGATGTGGACAAGTACTGAATTCCACAAGCCACCTGCACACAGTCTATCTGTGCATGCTGTTACATGTTTTATGTAGACATCTATGACACATGCCCTTTTTGGAAGCTTTAATCTAATGCCTTAGAGAAAGCGACCATTTATGTGTCATGTGCCAGTTATGACATTTGCTGCTTACAGCGTTTATAGCAGACTGCAAACATAAAGTGGAGAATAATTAAAAAGTGTTGAGACAGACTTTCTCAGGGGCACGAGTTGAGACAGAACTAAGTCAGTCCTCGTTAATTCCCCCCAAAAAAGTCAACCATTGATTTGATGATTTGATTTCCATCTTAAGACTTTTAAAGGTATAATTTGCATGTTTAAAATTAAAGTTAGTTTCTATAATCTCCAATAAGGTAATACTGTGGGTTAACATGTTTAAGATTAGGTCATTCTTTTCATAAATAAATAAATATATCTAGAACCTTGTTATTAATGACTTTGACAATGTCTTCTTTATCCATTCATATCTCTCCAGGTACATCCTTTTTCCATTTTTCTGTGTACATCTTCTGTCGTTTTTCCTTTATATCCAGTTGACATTTTAACTTTCCTTTTTTTTTTTTTTACTCTATCGTCCCTGGCAAGTATGTAACCAGAACTATTTAGTAGATAGATATTACGTGGTGCATTCATAGGATATTATGTAACTTGTTCAAACCTGTCAAATTATAGCACTTTTAGTGACACAAGGTGGCATTTCTAATGTTATCCTGATCTTGGATGGTAGGACACTTTTGCCTTCATCATGTTTTCAGACTTTGATTCTAAGCATGTTTGCTTTGCTTATTTCCTATGACGAAGGTCACAGTAAAGCTGCTTGTGACATATATGTCCCAACAATGGCAAAATGCAGTTCCTGAGTACAGGCTATGACCGCTATCTCAGCTGTGGGACTTACAAACAAGTTATGTAACTATCACTACATTTCTTGAAAACTGTACTTAGCGCTGTCATCAGACTTATCCTCCTTTCACATACCAGAGACAGGGCAAGAATACCCTGATGCCTAGTACACACGACCGGGATTCCCGGTGGTAAAAAGTCAGCCGGGAATCCCGGAGGGAAAACCTGCTCGGTAACTTTCCACATGTACACACCAGAGGTTTTCCCATCGGGAAACCTGCGGTGAGAGCTTTGGCCAGGAATCCCAGCCATGTGTATGCTCCACCACAGTGTTTCCCATAGGGAACTGCTGGGAAAAAGACCGCCGGGAATCGCAGCAGGAAAATAGAGAATATGTTCTCTAATTTCCCACCGCGATTCGCAGCAGTTTTCCTGCCGGGAAAACTGCAATTTAGCATACACACGCCCGTTTTTCCTGGGGAAAAACTGTCAGGGTAGTTTTTCTGCCGGGAAAACCGGTCGTGTGTACGAGGCATGAGGGTCCATTCTTTCCTCCACTCTAAGCTTTGGCTGGACTCTATGGGGTTGATTTACTAAAACTAGAAAGTGCAAAATCTGGTGCAGCTCTGCACAGAAACCAATCAGCTTCCACGTTTTATTGTCAAAGCCAGAGGCGGCTAGTGTTTTTTTTGGGGGGAGGCAAACAACCACCCTTCCCCCACCGAGTGGCACCCACCCCCCGCTGTATGTCGGTCGGTCCGGCACTTACCCCATCGTGGCGGGTGGTGCAGCGGCTCGGCTCCGAGTCCTCTCCTCCATGGCCGCTTCCAGCTCCTCCCCTCCTCCACGTAGGCATCCAATAGGATCGCCTGTCCTTTCAGCCAATCGGGTGACCGGTGTCAAAACCTGCTACCTGATTGGCCGGGAGGAGGATCAATGTTACAACAGTGAATATTGATTCGCTGTTGTAACACACCTGGGAGGGCTTGGAGCGCACTCTCTGCGACCCAAGCCCACCCTATATTGAAGCCTATTAGAGCCTCTGGCTCTAATCAGTGCTTCAGAAAAACAGACCCCCCGCAATGGAACCCATGCGCCAGTGTCCTGAAAGGGGCCCGGAAGCATGAATAGGAGAGGTGGTGATGCACAGGGGGGGGCGGCACCCCTGTGCCCTTAATGGACCGGAGCCCTGGTCAAAGCTTAATTGAACAAGCTGAAGTTAGAAGCTGATTGGCTACCATGCACATCTGCACCAGATTTTGCACTCTCCAGTTTTAATAAATCAACCCCTAAGTTATCGATAATTGCAGAAGTGTCATTTGTTGTAAACTGGGGGAGCTTTCTGCTTTGATTTATTGCATCCAACATACTTTTTACTGGCAGGTTTTTTATTCCATTTCCTAAAACCTCAGAGCAGTGTGCAGAATTTCAGAGCATTGGGCTGGAATTGTTGACAATTTATATGGAAAGGTTTTTATACTTCTGTTCATACTACAGCTTTGATGTGGTTACAACAGCTGGTAAAGTAAAAGAACATCTGCCAACTGCAAATCCTGTGCTTGGACTAGACAATTCAGCCTGGGCCCTAGGCTATGCAGTTTTAATTAGCAAACACAAGTACATTTTTTGTTTTAAAAAGATATCGATCTTCTTGTTTGCATGTTATTAGAAGTGTTCTGTTTAGTTGGACCAACAACATACATACCTTACATGTTGTTTTTGAGAAGTAAGAACCATGGGGTTGGTTTATGGAAAGAGGAGGGAAGAAAAGTGCCTTTAAAAACTACAAATACTTCCTACTTTTCTTACACAGGCAATTGAAAGGTTCAATCTTGTTGCTGTGGTCATCACAGAAGCTCACCTTTTTACTTTTAATGTTAAATTGTAGAACTTATTTCTTCTAGGATATTACGCCTTTGAACCAAAATATCAAAGTCAACCCATTAGTATTACAAATGTTGCTCATCATCACAACACTTGGAGAAGGATTATGAGCTAGTAAATGACTAGTATGTGCATAAAGTATCCACACAGGTCCAAGCTCTTTCTGTGTAGATGAAAGCAGCCACACACTTAAAGGGTAACTTCACTTTCATGGGGGAAAAAAAATAGCAAATATATATATATATATATATATATATATATATATATATATATATATATAGTGTATACAATTGCGACTCAAGTCATTTTGTATTTGAATGTTAATAAAAATGATCTTTCCTTTTCAATCTGCAGCTCTGTCATTTTCTGTAAAATGCAATGCAATTTGGCTACCTGGAGATGTTCTGTACACAGAATGTGTACAGAACGCCTCCCAGAAACATTATTTCCTGCTTATGTGATTGGCTCACTGATTTTCCCAGAAGTCTGCACTAACATACAAGTCAGATATCGGGCATTCCCTGCAACAAAAATTTAATTTTTGGTGAGATACTCCCAATAGGAAATCACGTCTAAAGGAATGCAGGCCCAGCAGTTTTCCTCATTAGAGCCCTCCAGGTGCAGCAGCTGACTGATAATAGTGAAACCGCTCCCATTAGATTCACTTTCCCACATGGGCACAGACAAACACAAAGGGATTTTTTCAGAATAACAAAAGGTAGGAATCTGCAACAAAGTTTCTTAAAATCCCTGCAATGTACATAGATCACTCAGAGGTCAGTGGAGTTACTCTTTAAGCCTGATGAAGAAGTAGCATAGCTGTGCTTTTTACACATAGAAACAAGTGATCAGTGGGCATCAGTAGATGGAGATCCATTATAATCAGACAGAATATTTTCAAGCACATATTCTCAACTCAAAAAAGGTTGTTCTATTGCTCTCAGCCTCCTCCAAATCTCTTTTTTGTTGTTGCCTTTTCCAACCTTCTGTTCCTGTTTCTTCTATACAGACGTCATCAGGCTCCTAATGACATCTGTATTGATCAGGTATCACTAAATGGCAGACCGCGATCTGCAGATAGACCGCATGACAGTCTTATCTGGACCGCGGCTCCGCCACTTAGCAGGCTGGGTGTCCTCTCCCGGGTGAATCCTCCTTTCCCCATAGCCGCTGCTGCCACCACCACTTTCAGGCAGAAGGTGCGGCATGTCCAGATAGAGGTCAGGAGCTGCCCAACTTTTCAAATTAACAAGCCTGTGATTTATTGCTAGGGGCAGTCCTAGCAACCAATTATCTGTGTGTTAAAGCAGAGTTCCACCCAAAAATGCAACTTCCGCTTTTCGGACCCCCCGTCCCCGATGTCACATTTGGCACCTTTCAGGGGGGAGCAGATACCTGTGTAATCCAAGTATTTGCTCCCACTTCCGGGCATAGATCGATGCAGTATCCGCAGCGATCTATGCCATGTCCGGCCCCTCCTCCGTCCCCCCCGCTATCTTCTGGGAAACACACAGGTCCCAGCAGACAGCAGGGACCAGTGAGATCACGCAGGTTGCGACTCACACATACGCAATAGGGAACCAGGAAGTGAAGCCGCAAGGCTTCACTTCCTGATTCCCTTACCAAAGATGGTGGTGCCTCCCCCTGAGAGCCGAGGGACAGATCGGCTTCCGGCGTCGATATCACGGGTACCTTGGACAGGTAAGTCTCTATATATTAAAAGTCAGCAGCTGCAGTATTTAGAGCTGCTGACTTAAATAAAATAATTTGGGTGGAACTACGCTTTAACATGAAAAGTTGGGCAGGTATCACACTCTGTTCAGACATGCTGCATCTTCTTCCTGCTGTGTAAGGTAGGATTGGAAAGGTTGGGGGGGAGGATTGTGAATGTCAGGGGAAAATGATATGTAAGGGAGTGGGCATGCACATAAAGGGGACTGGGTTGCAAAGTAGGAAGGGGGGCTTTGAAGGAACTGGGATACAAGAAAGGGGAGCTGTGAAAGGGAGTTGCGTGCAAGTAAGGGGGCAGCTTTAAAGAGAACTGGGATACAAGTAAGGGGAGGCTGTGAAGGGGATTGGGATACATGGAAATGGGGCTGTGAAGGAGACTGGGGTGCAAGTAAGGGGGAGCTATGAAGGGGACTGGGGTGCAAGGAGGGGGACTGTGAGGGAGAATGTGGTGCAAGTAAGGAAGGGCTGTGAAGGGGACTGGGTTTAAGTAAGGGGGGAGCTATAAAGGGGACTGGGGTGCAAGGAGGGGGACTGTGAAGGAGAATCTGATGCAAGTAAGGAAGGGCTGTGAAGGGGACTGGGGTGCAAGAAGAGGGCTGAAGAGGACTGGGGTGCAAGTAAGCGGGGCTGTAGAGGGGAATAGGATGCATGAATGTGGGCTGTGGAGGGGACTGGGATGCAAGAAAGGGGAAAAACAGAAGGAGAGAGGCGCCTCTGGGTGTAGCAGTATTAAAGCAATTTATTTAGGCAGTGAACAAAAGCCACTCACATTTTGTTGGTAAAAAACAAGCATGTAGAACTTCCCAATCAGGGGAAAGGAGGGATCATCAGATGTGTCAGTCCACTTCTCTTCCTGCTGGGGCGCTAGGGTGCTCTGGATTCGCTCGCACAGCTGACAGATATATAGAAGAGGCTAGCTGCGATGGAGGAGGAAATCCAAAGCGAGGCTTGGAGCGCGATGGTGTAGCAGGCGAGGGGTGCTGACGTCAGCGGGGCGAGCGAATCCAGAGCACCCTAGCGCCCCAGCAGGAAGAGAAGTGGACTGACACATCTGATGATCCCTCCTTTCCCCTGATTGATAAGTTCTACATGCTTGTTTTTTACCAACAAAATGTGAGTGGCTTTTGTTCACTGCCTAAATAAATTGTTTTAATACTGCTACACCCAGAGGCGCCTCTCTCCTTGTGTTTTTCCCCTTTCTTGCATCCCAGTCCCCTCCACAGCCCACATTCATGCATCCCATTCCCCTCTATAGCCCCACTTACTTGCACCCAGAGGCGCCTCTCTCCTTGTGTTTTTCCTGCAGAACTGGAAAATGGTCTCTGTTCCCCTTTGACAGCAGCCCTGGGAGTGTAACTTTAACCCCTGATATACCCTTCACCTCCAGTACTTGGACTTTCAACTAACTTTTCACCTAAGTCTACTTAGCTGTGTCTATCACTATGTACACTTAGTTACTACCATATTATTTGGATATTTGAGTCTCTGGTATTTTTGCGCATTTTTACTTGTATAATGCAAGAAAGGGGGGCTGTGAAGGGTACTGGTATACGATAAAGTGGGCTGTGAAATAGTCTGGGATACAAGGAGGAGAGCTGTGATGGAGTCTGGGATACAAGGATGGGGATGTAAAGGGGACTGGGTTGCAAGTATTAGAAGCTGTGAAGGGGATTAGGATACAAGGTGGGGGGCTGGGTGCAAGTAAGGGGGCTATAAAAGGGGACTGAGATGCAAGGATGTGGGCTGTGGAGTAAACTGGGATACAAGGAAGGGGGGCTGTGATGGGGACTTGGATGCAAGGAAGGGGGGCTGTGAAGGGGACTGGGAAACACAGGAGGGGGCTGTGAAGGGGACTGGGATACAAGGAGGGGGATGTGAAGGGGACAGAGATACAAGGATTGGGGCTGTGAAGGGATCTGGGATACAAGAAGGGGGACTGTAAAGGGGACTGGGGTGCAAGTATAGGGGGATGTTAAGAAGATTGGGATACAAGGAGGGGGCTATGATGCATTGAGGGGGTCTGTGGAGGAAACCGGGATACAAGGAAGAGGGCTGTGAAAGGGACTGTTATGCAAGTAAGGGAGCTGTGAAGGGGACTGGGATGCAAGAAAGGGGGCTGTGAATGGGTCTGGGATGTAAAGGAAGATTGCTGTGAAAGGACTGGGGTGCAAGTAAGGGGAGGGGCTGTAAAGGGGACTGGAATACAAGTAAGGGGGCTGTGAAGGGGTCTGAGGTGCTAAGAAAGGTGGCTGTGAATGGGACTTGGATGCAAGGAGGGGGGCTGTGATGTGAAGGGGACCGAGGGCAGTGATGTAAATGGAGAGACTTGGATGCAAAGGGTCCTGTGATGTAAAGCGGGCACTATATTGTAAAGGTGGGCTGGGATGTAAAAAGGGGATTCTGTGTTTTTAAATAATATCATCCTGCGCTGTTTGACTATTTTGTAACAAGTGGTCAGTCAAATCTGGTAAGTGAGTTATATCACTGGTATGCATCTTGAAGGGTGTGAAGAAGAGGCACTTTACCATACTGAAGACCTGCTATCACATGTCTCACTTTGTGGAAGATGTTTGTTTACACACTGCATGGTTTAATGGGCTTATGATTATATTATATTCTTGATTGATTTTGCAAAATTTATTTATCTTTTTTCACTGTATTATTTGTTGGATGAAGTAATGATGTATTGATTTAATTTGCCTTTATTTATTTGATTTAATGTACTCCTTTTGGTTGTATGCACTATGGTCTAAATCAGGGATATGCAATTAGCGGACCTCCAGCTGTTGCCAAACTACAAGTCCCATCATGCCTCTGCCTCTGGGTGTCATGCTTGATGCTGTCAGAGTCTCGCTATGCCTCATGGGACTTGTAGTTTGGCAACAGCTGGAGGTCCGCTAATTGCATATCCCTGGTCTAAATGATCAGTTTTTATACTTTTAATTTTAAGTAGCACTTTATGTTGTATATAAAAGACACACATAACACTGAAATTCTGTTTCCGCTTCCCCAGTAAAAGAACCCAAGTATGGGACACAGCACACTTCACCACAGCCAGGGACAGCACCTCCCATTATCTGACATTCTTACTCTTCCGCTTCGCACTAAACCTGTTACACATACTGTACACTGCCATACCCTTGGGGCTCCTTTTCTGCAGATACTGGCCCCCCTCGTGCCCTATACCAGTGTTTCTCAATTCCAGTCCTCAAGGCGCACCAACAGGTCATGTTTTCAGGATTTCCCTCAGATGAAACGGCTGTGGTAATTACTAAGGCAGTGAAACTGATCAAATCACCTGTGCAAAATATTGGAAATCCTGAAAATATGACCTGTTGGTGCGCCTTGAGAACCGGAATTGAGAAAACACTGCCCTATACACTCCTTTTCTGCACATTCTACCTATCTAAACAGTTTGGTCACCATTGTTTGTAATCTTCCCAACTTTACTGGTTCTTAAATGGACACACTTCTTCTAGTCAAAAAAATAAGATACACATTATCTCAAAATATACAAAAATAAGATAGAAAATATAAGATATACATTATCTCAGTCTGCAAAAATTGTAATACGAGATCTCCCTAGCAGTCTGTGCTTCTTGTAGAGTCCAGATACTGTATATTCCTCCCATTCTGACTGCCGTGTTGCTTCATTTTCCATTTAGAAGCAGATGAGAATGAACCCTTTACATCTTTTAAGAATCTGTTTTAAAAAGCAGCAATTGCAACAGAGTAAAAGTGTGTTAATTTAACGAATTTAGGGGCTGTGTATGTTACAAATACATTCCCTGTTAAGGAAAAAAAATCATATTATTTGTGTTGGATTTATCAGAACTCAGTTCATCGATGTCGACATAATGGATGTCTGTTACATTTCAGTTGGATATTTCAACTGGGGAAATTCGCCAAAAGTATGGCAGGCATCTGGGCGCTGTCAACACCATTTCTTTATTGGATGAGAACAGGCACTTTGTAAGCACCTCTGATGAGTTTAGGAGCAGCAAGTCTCATAGTCAAATCACTTCTGCAATCCAAACATTGGAGACTGTATACTGTACATACAATTGCTGAGTATATCAGTGCTATTAGTTCTTATCATTGAGAAATCCACCTATTTTTTTCTATCAAAACATATGTTCTCTTCAGCAGATGGTCCTTATGCTTCATTTTCACAAACTTGATTTTGTTTCTTTTCCTTTCCAGCATTGTGTATATTTGCATCTGTAATTACATTTGAACAGCTTGAGCTCATTTTGAGTTGGATTCCTTTCCTCTGGTAATTTAATTTTGTCAGATTTGCTTCCAATAACATGAGTGTATTTGCAATACTGTAATATTTCAAGCATTTTTATTCACGGTTAGCTACAGTGACTGCCTATATCTCGATAAGTTTTTTTTTAAATCAGAGCCACTTACGACCTGATACCCACACCCCAGAACCTGAAACAAGCAGAGGGAAGATTCTGCTTGTTCTTTCTGTCAAGCATCTGCATTATTTAGGCTCATTTTAACAGGATGCTCTATGAGCCTCACCTAAGTACGTTACACTTAACCAGGTTTTCAGATAGCTGCCATTAATCTTGGAGCAAAGGTGACCCACCATAAATGCTCCCCCACAAGCATCTGCAGGAAATGTCCATATCACACAAATTGTACCAGCAGGCCAACCTCAATAGCATCAAAATACACTAAAGGATACAGATATTCTGCAGACTGCTCAGGAGTCGAAAATGGATATGGACGCGAAAAAAAAACAAAAAAAAAAAACATGTTTTCCTTACAGTGTGGCTACAACATTCCAGCTGGACATGGTCCTGTGTCCCACAAAAACCAGGCTGGCAAACATTGTGGAATTGACAGTACCATGGGAAGATGGTATTGAAAGAGTTTATGATAGAAAAAAGACCATGAACATGGAATTGTCAACTGAAACTACTCAAAATGACAGAAAAGTCAAGATTTTCCCTGTAGATGTAGGCATTTTGTTACATCTACAACCAGCCTTCTAAAGAGAATAGGAGTAAATAATTGCTGCCTTTTTGCAAGCAAAAAAGTACTTATTAAATGCCACATAAATGTCCTAAGTCAAGTCCTATTAGCTTTCTTGCCCTCAAAATACCATTTCCGACAAACGTATAAGTATTTTAATATGTATTGTATGGGATCTGATAACAATGATGCATTACTTAGAATAGATTAGCATGAATTAATTCACAAAAATTTGCCCCAAAATCAAAGAAAATATACTATGGGCAAAAGTTTGTGGACACCACCACAACTATGTGAGCTTGTTGGGCATCCCACTCCAAAAAGCATGGGAAATAATATGGAGTTGCCCAATTACCTTTCTTTTAGGTTTTCGTTAAAATATTGACTATCTTAGGGAATGTGTGCCCATTCGGCAAAAAAAAGAAATTGTGAGGTTAGGTACTAATACTGGACAACAGGGCCTTGCTCAATTGACTTTCCAAAGGTGTTTAATAGGGTTGAGGTACAGCCACTCAAGTTGCTTCCCATCAAACCATGTCCTTATTAACCTTGCTTTGTGTACAGGGGCAGTCATGCTGAAAAAGAAAATGACAATCCCCAAACTGTTGCCACTAAGTTGGAGTAGGGCTGGGCGATTTTCCCCCCAAAAAAAATCTGCGATTTTTTTATAAAAAACTCGATTTACGTTTCGATTCGATTTTTTTTTATTTTTTTTATTATATTAATTAAAGTGCATCAACAAACAAAATTGCAAAGGAAAACCCTTTCTCTAACTGCAAAGTCAGTGTGCAACAAACACACAATATAATCCAGCGCTCATGGAACATACATTATTAACTATTGAAAACTCTTGAAACTCTGTGTGTGATTCCTTCTGTCCCAGCCTTGCTGCGATCCTGGCTCTGCATCCTTTTGGGTTGGAGGGCCCTCCACACGCTGGTCTGCCTGTTGTCCATCATTCAAGGTACTGTGCTCACACGGAGATCATGCCACAGGCTTTGTTTTGACTTTTTTAACCCCTCCTTGCTCCACGGATGTCACTGCAAGTTTAACAAGTTTGTCACCACTGGCAACTGGAGAGTTAAGATTAATTTGCCCTCTGCACATTTGGGATTGGATCCCTCTCTTTATTGTGATAAATGGACTAAGCTTTTTTATCAATTCTTCAAGAGTTTTCAATAGTTAATAATGTATGTTCCATGAGCGCTGGATTATATTGTGTGCATGTTGTGTATTTTGTACTTCTGGGTACGGATTTTTTCTTGCTGCGCTGGATCCTGTTTTTTCCCCCTTTTGGATACTTTGTACTTCCCAAAATATTTGGGATTTTTTTCTTATTATTATTATTATCATCCATTATATTTTTTTCTTTATCCACCAATTTAGCGCTTGTAACCTTTTGTTGTTTTTTGCAGTGTGCAACAAAGATTGTTAAACATCCAAATTATTAATACTGTATTTGGATTTAGCTAATAAAACAACAAAAAATCCTGAGGTTACTCTTAGTTGAATTGAACTGTGTCCATGCCTCACTGTGCCCGTGCCTCACTGTGCCCGTGTCTCACTGTGCCCATGCTTCAATCACTGTGCCCGTACCTGATACAGATTTTCATGGAATACGGATTTTACTGCTACACCGGTGGCCATTCCAGTATTCAAAAGCCGCGCCTCCTTCTCGTCTGTGATAGGCGGAACACTCAATTTCCCAGCATTCAGTGTTCCGCCTATCATGGTCATCCTCATAACACAGACGAGGATGAGAGGATGTCCGTGATAGGCTGAATACTGCCTGCTGTGAAATTGAGTGTTCCGCCTATCACAGACGACGAGGACTCGGGAGGCGCTGCTTTTGAACACTGCAATGGCCGCCGTCTGTCTGCATGACACGCTGATCAGGTAGGCAGACGGCGGCTGCAGCGAGTAGATGTAATTGGGGTAATGCTGCCCAGTGCCATTCCGGATATGCCCCCTGCAGTCCTGCTATGGAAACTTTGAAGGGAAGGAAAAAAAAAAAAAAAAAAACATTTTTTTTTTCTTTTTTTAAAAAAAAAAAAAAAATCTAAAAAAATCGATTTTCTTCAAAACTGAATCGATTTGAGCTCAAAACTCGATTCAAGATTAAAATCGATTTTTTTCCCAGCCCTAAGTTGGAGTGCAAAATTGTATAAAATGTCTCTGTACTGAGTTCTGTAGCATTAACAGTAGCCTTCAGTGGAAACACCTGAACTCAATAATTTGAATGGGTGTCAACTTTTGGCGATAAAGTGTATTTTTAGAAAAACACTAAAGTGATTCTTGCTTTCTTGCCAGATAATACAAGAAATACTGTATATCAATATATTATGCCTGTTTTTATTAGTCTTTGACAAGTACTTTGCCTAGGTTTGCCTAGTACCCCAGTGTATTTTCCATGGAAATATTTGTCACACTTAGAACTTACCAAGTTGGAATTTAAAAATAAAACATTCAAGATGCCAAAACTATGTATACTCCAAACCAGGCACAGGATTAGCCAAACTCTGATTTATAGCAAAATTGAGGTGACTGTCAGACAGAGTGCCCGTGCATTTAAAAATATGGCAACCCTGGGTAGAATCTCCCTCTTAGAATCCTGAATTGTACCACTGATGACATCATCCACATTTCCCCCTCCACTGGGTGTCTGCAGAAGACCTCCCTCATCTCTAATATCTCTTCCCTTGTCATGGATATGCATTAATGTCTGTCTGCCATCTTACCTTCCTCCTCATGTGTTCATCTAGAGACCAGACCTCCTTCACCTGGCTTCCTTTATAATCTCCTCCCAGCCTGACTCCACCCCAGGCCCTATCACTGAACACTATATTAACCTGTGCACTGCAAGCCTGCTTTGCTGATCAACGTGTTTGTTAGGCATTGTGTGTTTGGGTTCCTGCCTGCCGTGTGCTACGTCTGTCTCTCTGTTACGTTATTGGCTTGTCCCCGACCATCCCTGTCTGCTCGTGACCCTTGACCTTCGGCTCGTTCTTCGTTATCCTTGTCTGCTTGTGGCCCCTGACCTTCGGCTTGTTATTCGGTTCTCTCTATCGTGTGCTGCTGCTTCCCCTTATCCTACGGGGCGTGAGCTAGGAAACTCCAGGGGCCGCGACCTGGTCCCAGCCTGCAGCGTAACATCCTCACCACTAGAGGCCCTGGAGAAGACCAGCTGGGTCTTAGACTCCGCGCCCTGGGGAATCTTGGCTCTCGCTTCCGTTGGGATCCCGGTTGTGCTCCTCTGGTCCCGCTTTCCACAACCACCCAGTTTCCTATCCACAGAAGCCAGCCATAGGGTTCACTACCTCGCGGTGCACTCCTGTCCCCCTACGGTGTGCATCTGTCACCTGGCCACAGGTGACCCTGACAGTTTGATCAGCCATGAACCCGGCTGACATCCCGCTTCCCGCGGATGATCCATTGCAGGGCATAGTTCGCAGACTTGAGACCCAGGAATCAAATCAGACCCAGGTGATGCGATTCCTCCAGGATCTGGCTTCTCGATTCGAGCAGCTTCAGGTCTCCTTGGGAACCCCGAATCCGCAACCCCAAGTACAACCAGCGGCTGTACCTATCGCACCAGTCGCAGCCTCACACTCACTAAGATTGCCAGCTCCGTTCCGTTTCTCTGGGGACTCCAAGGCCTGCAGGGGGTTTCTCAGCCAATGCACTATTCATTTTGAGCTTCAGCCTCAAAGCTTCCTATCTGACCGGGCTAAGGTAGCCTATATCATTTCCCTCCTCTCCGGTGAAGCTTTGGCCTGGGCTGCCCCCCTGTGGGAGAGGAACGATCCGGTGGTTTCCAGTCTGTCCGAATTCTTGAAGCTCTTTCGTAATATCTTCGAAGAGCCGGCTCGGGCTTCTTCAGCGGCTAGTGCTGTCTTACGTCTTCGCCAAGAATCTAGTTCAGTGGGGCAATATGCTCTTCAGTTCCGTATCCACACAGCTGAATTGAGCTGGAATAATGAGGCCCTGGTCGCTACCTTTTTACATGGCCTCTCTGACCGAGTGAAAGACGAATTAGCGGGAAGAGCCATTCCCGTCGGTCTGGACGATGTAATTTCATTATGCAACCAGATCGACATTCGTTTTCAAGAGAGGTCCTTAGAAAAAAGACGCCAGCACTCTCTGGGTCCTAGCCAGTCTGAGCTCCCCTCCCTTCATTCCGTGGAGCATCCTCTTCCTGCTGAAGAACCTATGCAGCTGGGCCGGACCAGACTAACCCCCGAAGAACGTGCTAGGCGCAGAACTCTGGGCTTGTGCCTCTATTGTGGGGGCAAGGGTCATTTTCGTGACTCCTGCTCGCTTCGTCCGGGAAACGCTCGGGTCTAATACATTTGGAAGGTGGAGTATTGGACCCAGAAACATCACCTTCTCGCCTGCTCTTGCCGGTGTCCCTTCATGTAGGCACTTCTCCTCAGTCAACCCTTGCATACCTGGATTCCGGGGCTGCCGGCAATTTCATGGATTGGAGAACTGCTTCTTCTATGAAGCTTACCCTTTCACCTCTCACTACCCCATTGGTAGTCTCGGCAATTGATGGCACTGTTCTCCCAGGGGGCCCTATTCGCTTCCAGACGCTACCCATTAGGATGTCGGTAGGGATTCTCCACCAGGAGTGGATATCCTTTCTTATTCTACCCAAGGCCTCTACCCCAGTTGTATTGGGCCTCCCTTGGCTACAGCTCCACTCTCCACATGTGGACTGGGTCTCTGGGCAGATCCTGGCCTGGGGTTCCTCATGTTTCTCGTCGTGTCTTCTCAAGGTGACCCCCAAGGAGAGTCTTCCGGTTGCTGCCACTTCTGTTTCTTCTGATCTTCCCGCCGCATACAGCGATTACCGGGATGTGTTCTGTAAAAAATCAGCTGAGGTGCTTCCTCCCCACAGGTCTTTTGACTGTGCTATTGATCTTGTCCCCGGAGCAACTCTACCCAGGGGTCGTACCTACCCTCTGTCCATCCCAGAGACCCAGGCCATGTCGGAGTATGTAGCAGAGAATCTGGAGAGAGGGTTCATCCGGAAATCCTCATCGCCTGCAGGGGCAGGGTTCTTTTTTGTTGCCAAAAAGGATGGTACCTTAAGACCCTGCATCGATTATCGGGGTTTAAATGCGGTTACTATTAAAAATCGATACCCCTTACCCTTAATATCTGAGCTATTCGATAGGTTGAAGGGTGCCTCCATTTTCACCAAGTTGGATCTCAGAGGCGCGTACAATCTCATTCGAATACGGGAGGGTGACGAATGGAAGACTGCATTTAACACTAGAGACGGGCATTACGAATATCTGGTGATGCCTTTTGGTCTGTGTAATGCTCCAGCCGTGTTTCAAAACTTTGTCAATGAAATCTTCAGAGATCTGCTGTACCAGTTTGTTGTCATCTATCTGGATGACATTCTGATCTTTTCTGAAAATCTGCTCGTCCACAGAAACCATGTCCGCACTGTACTTCAACGTCTTAGAGAGAACAATCTCTATGCCAAGCTGGAGAAATGTTCCTTTGAATGTTCTGAGGTCCTGTTTTTGGGGTGCTTTGTCTCATGTTCGGGGCTTCGTATGGACCCTGGGAAGGTCTTGGCTATCACCAACTGGCCTCTTCCTGCTAGCCTCAAGGCCACACAGCGCTTTCTTGGCTTCACTAATTATTATAGGCAGTTCATAAGGAATTACTCTTCCATTGCCGCGCCTATTATCGCTTTGACCAAGAAGGGTGTGAATGCCAGAGACTGGCCTCCCGAAGCTGTCTCTGCATTTCACAACCTGAAACAGGCCTTTGTTTCTGGCCCCCTCTTGAGGAGACCAAATCCTGGGAATGCATTTTTTATTGAAGTGGACGCTTCCTCAATGGGGGTGGGAGCTGTGCTTCTTCAAATCTTTGAGAAGAGACGCCAACCATGTGCGTTCTTCTCCAAAAAAAATTCTCAGGCAGAGAGGAATTATGCCATCGGTGATCGGGAACTTCTCGCAATTAAATTGGCGTTAGAGGAGTGGCGTCATCTCTTGGAGGGTTCCCCTCACTCCATAACGATCTTTACCGATCACAAGAATTTACAGTATCTACAGAATGCTAAACGTCTGAATCCTAGACAGGCCAGGTGGAGTCTCTTCTTTGCCCGTTTTAATTTCACGATTACCTACAAACCTGGTTCCTGCAACGGTCGGGCTGATGCGCTCTCTAGGTCATTTGACACTTTGGACGAGGAGTCCGCCCCTGAACCTGAGCCGATCATTCCCACCTCATGCATTGTTGCCCACTCTACCACCCTGAAGTCTAAAATTCCGCCTGGTAAGACCTTTGTCCCCACTGAGCTAAGAGCTAAGATCCTTCGTTGGGGACATGATTCCAAGGTGGCAGGGCATTCTGGATTCCTCCGATCCTTCCTACTCATCAGTCGTCACTACTGGTGGCCTAATCTCCGCTCAGACGTCAAAGACTACGTTAAAGCTTGTCATGTCTGTGCTCAGTCCAAATCCTCCACACAAGCTCCTGCTGGTCTCCTCATGCCCTTGCCTATTCCTAAGGAACCCTGGGCCCATATTGCCATGGATTTTATCACCGATCTCCCACTGTCTGAGAATAATACAGTCATTTGGGTGGTAATCGATCGATTCTCCAAGATGGCTCATTTTGTTCCTCTTCCTGGTCTTCCTTCTGCCCCTGCCTTGGTTCCCATTTTCATTCGAGAAATTCTCCGCCTACATGGGGTCCCTTCTCATATTGTTTCCGACAGGGGAGTCCAATTCACGTCTCGTTTTTGGAGAGCCTTTTGCAAATCCCTCAATATTGTCTTGGATTTTTCTTCTTCTTACCATCCCCAATCCAATGGACAGACTGAGAGGGTTAATCAGGAGTTAGAGGTCTTTCTTCGCACCTTTGTGTCTTCTCACCATGACGATTGGTCCTCTCTACTCCCGTGGGCAGAATTCTCCCATAACAATCATGTGAATACCAGTTCGCAGAAGACACCCTTTTTCACAGTTTATGGAAAACACCCTCAACTTCCTCTTCCTATGATCTGTTCTCCAGACATTCCAGCTTTGGCTTCGGTTCAGGAGTCTCTCAATTCCGTTTGGGGTCACGTTCATGATTCCCTCCGGGCAGCTGCTGAAAAATTCAAAGGCTTTGCCGACCGCCGCAGGCGTAAACCGCCTTCTCTTCAGCCAGGGGACAAAGTCTGGCTCTCTACCAGGAACATCAAGCTCCGAGTTCCTTCTCTGAAGTTTGCTCCACGATTCATCGGTCCATACACGGTAACTGCTAAACTGAATCCGGTTTGTTTCAAACTCCAGATTCCTAAGAGCCTTAAAATCACTAACTCCTTTCATGTTGCTCTTCTAAAGCCTTTAGTCCTCAATAAATTCTCTCGTCCTCTTCCTACCGTGGCGCCTGTCTCTGAGGATAATCAGGAGTACGAGATCAGTCAAATTCTGGACTCCCGACTCTGTAAAGGCGTTCTTCAGTACCTCGTTCATTGGAAAGGGTTTGGTCCTGAGGAGAGGTCTTGGATCACTGCATCTGAGGTCTTTGCACCTCGTCTGTTAAAGGAGTTTCATCTGAAGTTTCCCTCTAAACCTGGGCCCAGGCGGGGAAGGGGGAGGCCTCGTAAGAGGGAGGGTACTGTCATGGATATGCATTAATGTCTGTCTGCCATCTTACCTTCCTCCTCATGTGTTCATCTAGAGACCAGACCTCCTTCACCTGGCTTCCTTTATAATCTCCTCCCAGCCTGACTCCACCCCAGGCCCTATCACTGAACACTATATTAACCTGTGCACTGCAAGCCTGCTTTGCTGATCAACGTGTTTGTTAGGCATTGTGTGTTTGGGTTCCTGCCTGCCGTGTGCTACGTCTGTCTCTCTGTTACGTTATTGGCTTGTCCCCGACCATCCCTGTCTGCTCGTGACCCTTGACCTTCGGCTCGTTCTTCGTTATCCTTGTCTGCTTGTGGCCCCTGACCTCCGGCTTGTTATTCGGTTCTCTCTATCGTGTGCTGCTGCTTCCCCTTATCCTACGGGGCGTGAGCTAGGAAACTCCAGGGGCCGCGACCTGGTCCCAGCCTGCAGCGTAACATCCTCACCACTAGAGGCCCTGGAGAAGACCAGCTGGGTCTTAGACTCCGCGCCCTGGGGAATCTTGGCTCTCGCTTCCGTTGGGATCCCGGTTGTGCTCCTCTGGTCCCGCTTTCCACAACCACCCAGTTTCCTATCCACAGAAGCCAGCCATAGGGTTCACTACCTCGCGGTGCACTCCTGTCCCCCTACGGTGTGCATCTGTCACCTGGCCACAGGTGACCCTGACATCCCTTTTCTTACTTTCTCTCTTCTTTATACCAAACTCAACATTTTTCGTCTTTATCATTTGATTGCACCTCTACTTCTCATTGTTTGCACCTCTACTTCTCATTGTTTGCCAAAGTATCCTTTTTAATGTTTTGAATGTATGCTACTACTTCCGTTTTGGGCTATTCACCCCTGTATTTGTAATATATATATATATATATATATATATATATATATATATATATATATATATCAAGATCAGGTCTCTTCAACTTTGTGTTGTTACTTGAACCTTTTACAACTTGTAAACTTGTTGTGGGTGCATTCCCCACAACTTACTGTACATTGTACACTGTAATGTATTTAATATGTTTATATATATTATAAACAAAAAACCCTTTCTTTGAAAAGATACACTTGGGTGCCACTGCTATCTGACACTTTGCGATTCATTGTCCTGTGTTGTGATTGTACTTTACTGTTCTTTTATATCACTGCAAGTCTAATAGCCACGTCAGACAGTCTTTAAGGGAAACTATATTAGTTTTAAACCTTTTTCCCCTCATTGTTCTCTCTAAATGAAAATTCTTGTGGGAGCTGTTTATATTTTAGACTTGGGGAAAAAAAAGGCCAAATTCGTTTTTTGATTTACACAAAAAAACAAAAAACAAACAGCCAGCACATTTTAGGGGCCAAAAGAAAATTTGGACTCTCTCTTTTGATCCACAAAACGCATTGAAAGTTTAGTGTAAACTAATAAATTAGTGTTTGTAAAGGCTTAAGGTATTTTACCTTAATGCATTCTCTGCATTAAGGTAAAAAAAATTCCATGGTCAGCTTCCCCAAAAATATCTACGCTGTGCCCGAAAGCAGCAGCGCTCTGCCCTCTCTATCCTCATAGGATATGGAGGCAGTAGTGGGAGTCACTGGCTCCTTTTGCTGTCAATCTTGTAAGGAGGGAGTGGGGGCGAGGCCGAGACATGCAGTGTGTGTGTGTCAAAAGATACACACAGCCTAGCTTGGGATCGAGCCTGCACATATGCCTCCATAGCAAGTTGATTGCTATGAAGGCACTTGGAGAAGAGGAGTCATCTAGAGCTTAGAAGAGGAGGTTTGGGGCTGCTCTGTGATTGCACAGAGCAGGTAAGTATAATAACGTTAAGAGTGCTTATTTTTTTTTTATTTTTTTATTGGTAAACTTATATTTTAAATGTCTTTAACTGGAAATCAACTTAAAAGCTGTCAGGGGCAACATTTCTGTCCTCCTCAGGCTGGTTTCCCATAGGTACCTATAATGTTGATGCCAACCTATTTCTGGTATACCGTTTATAGGCTGCACCTTTGGCATCAATTAAGAAAACAGGAACTGCACATGGCTTTTAGAAGCACAGAAATCTTTTTTTTACATATTACTTGGAAGAAAAAAAACACATAAAGCAATCGTGTATGTTATATGGTGCCATTTATTGTACCAGTCAATCATTTTTTTAGAGACAGCAAATTGATTCAAATAAATACTTAACTTACACCAAATAATATAATTAAACATTGTCAACACAATCCAGTTGTGTTTCATGAACTTCACATTTATCCCATTTTGTTTGAACATACAATGACCATACAGGAACTTATTTGCAAATATGTTTCTCGAAATTATATAGTTCTTTACTAAATAAGGACTTATGTGCCACAGACTTTTAAAATGGAATATGCATTAGCATTGTGTAAAATGACTAAGCACCATTGGTGGCCTGAGTAGTATGTTACTATTTGAGATACCTTTGTTTAAATTTTAGGAGTGGCCACAAGCAGGCTTCAGCAGATTAGATAATATATTGTGTAAAGAAAAAACCCCAATAGCACACAACTAAATAGGACTTTAACGGCACCACACCAAAAACATTTCTATGTATAAAAATGTAATTACATAATTCCATAAAAAAGTCCCTGATAAGGGGCTGAATTGCACATATAGAGAAAAGACTTTACAATCTAAAAATGTCATAAGGACATTTACAAACTAGTTTACATTATCCCTTCATAGTAATTCCTTCCATAATGCAACTTCGGAATAAGAAATTCCACTTATGACATCTTGAGTGTATTCAACGCGTTTCGCAGGACATAACCTGCTTCTTCAGAAAGATAACTTATTTATGTATAACTGTCTGTCAAAGCTGTAAACAACATATACACACATATAAAAGGTGATGGATGGATGGACCAAAAACCAACGATCTTCAAAAGAGCCCGACAGTCAATGGAGTAAAATAGTATGGTCATCAACCCTCCTAGGAGTAATTCCACAAAATCCAGGAAGTATGACTCTGATACGCTCCGACTGCCTCCATACTATGCTGTTTGATTTAGTTGTGTGCTTTAGGGTTTTTCCTTTATGCAAATGTAATTGTTAAGGATGTGGTACCAGTATATCCATAAAACACAGGAGAAGGCCTCATCGCCCTTCTCCCTCCAATAATCTGCAAGATCGATAATACAATGCCTGGTATCTTAATCTCTTTAGTGGATACAATTCCTTAGGCCAATCATCAGCTATAGTTACTTCAGTTTTTCCTGAACCTGTTCTAAAGTTCCACCAACAGTTTGTTTGGTAGGTATTTCACCCAGGTCTGTAAACTGCGTTGCAGTTACTCTATCTATGCACAGGTGAGGTGGCTTGCTAAATATGTCCTACTGATGGGACTTCGTAACAGGTTTGAGAAACACGGATACTGAAAGGCTAGAATGGAAAATGCAGTCATGTAAAGAACGCAACAGTCATTGTAGTGGAGTAGTCATGTGACAGCTTTTACAACAACAGGTATCGGAACGGTTGGCTCAGGTGTTGCCAGTCAGTGCTTCAGTTTCATGTCCCTTGTTGCAACTCAGACCGTATTGGAGAAGCATTGTGCCATAGGCAGCCCACAACATGTAATTGAGGTCTCTTATTTTTATTTTAGAGTGGGCTGCACAATAAAACGTGGAAGCTGATTGGTTTCTGTGCACAGCTGCACCAGATTTTGCACTCTCCAGTTTTAGTAGACCAACCCCTATATGCCTTGTTATTGGATGGATTTCTGTCTCTTGTTGGTTAAATACACAAAGGTCCACAAGTGGGGTACACACTATAAGAAAATCGGGCAAGCGATCGGCCGGTTTTCCTCAATGTTTCACAGCAAGTTGGAAGCGAGGATAGAAATAATGTAAATAAAAGTCTCGTATGACAAAGGCTTTTTTTAAATTGTTGTTTCTGATCATGCGCAGTCTTTTATATCTGATATTTCTGAATATAGTCTGAAAACGGTGCACATTAAACGAAAATTCGTTTTGGTTACGTGCAAGAATTTTTTTGGAGTTTGTCCCTTTGGAAATGTTTGTTTGCAAAGTCGGAATCGGATGTCAAAAGTTGTGTACACACTATACGAAAATCGAACGTTCGTGCCTCCTATTGAGTTTTTCTTGTGTGTACTGAGCTCTACATATTTTTTTTTTTCAAATTAAATAGCTAAAAGTCCACAGCATCTTTACCTCTCCATAATATGTATGAAATGTCTCCTTATTCTAGCAACATTGTTGTATAGGTGTGACCACTCCAGCAATCCTTCTGAAGATGAAGATGAATTTCATGAACAAGCACAAATACATTTTAATTCTTGGAAAAAAAACCTCTTATGCACCAGATTTAGAATGCCTGCCTTTAAAGGAGATTGATCTGCTTACAAAACAAGTAGTAATATGCAAGCACTTAAAGGGGTTGTAAAGGTTCATTTTTTATTTTCTAAATAGGTTCCTTTAAGCTAGTGCATTGTTGGTTCACTTACCTTTTCCTTTGATTTACCTTCTAAATGTTTTTTTTCTTTGTCTGAATTCCTCACTTCCTGTTTCTCCTCACTGAACTTCACACCATCATCCGAGTGGTGTGGAGTCACCCAGAACAGCTTACTGAACAGCTTACTGAGGAGGAACAGGAAGTGAGAAATTCAGACAAAGAAAACAAAGAAAAAAAATATTTAGAAGGTAAATCAAAGGAAAAGGTAAATGAACCAACAATGCACTAGCTTAAAGGAACCTATTTAGAAAATAAAAAACAAACCTTTACAACCCCTTTAACTGAATATGGGTACAAAGAAAAAAAAAAGTACTGCAATGAATAAAGTGATCAGCAGAAAAATTGTCATGTAAAAAACATGTATAAAAATTTAGTTTTTAAATAAACAAATATTTCTCCATCCAGCAGATTTCTGTAAAATAGAGGCTTCTGTCAATAATTCTGTAGAGATGTTCATTTCATGACCATCTGGTGTTAACCCAACTAAGGATATAACAACTGCTTGCATTGAAAGCTTCTTTCTTTAGGAACATTTGTGGTTTAGATAAGTCCTTATATGTGTAGAAAAGTCTGAAGTCTTTTCGCTCAAGTTCTTTGAACAAGCTGTACCAGAATCTCACAACGGTGCAGTTATTTCCACTGACCTCAAACCCAGGCCAGTGAAGGTGGATTTCCACAACAAGCTGTCCTATCTGCTCCACAATACCTTCTAAAATCAGATTCTCCAAGATCTTCCACTCTGCACTCTCCATGTCTGCTTTCAGGACATCAATCTGGAAAACGCATAACGAAAACAAAAGTAGAATCAGTTAAGTTTCTGTAGCTATCATCAAACTTATCACATTTCACAGAGAAAGCCATCAATCAAAGCAGAGAGATTTATAGGTGTGAGAGGATCTGTTCATTTTGTTTTTAAGCAGCATTCCCAAAGCTAGAAAGAACTCTAGCATACCATCCAGGCTTCTTCAGTATCATGGGGGTGTACTTTGACAGCTCCCAACACTGTTGCCTTCCCTAAGATATGGGTGTCTGAGACTCAGATCATGCTTGTAGTTCCAACTGCCATCTATAGTTTATGGGTCTAAGCTCTTCTCAGACTAAAGACAGTGGGGGTTATTTACGAAAGGCAAATCCACTTTGCACTACAAGTGCAAACTACAAGTGAAAAGTGCACTTGAAATTGCACTGAAAGTGCACTTGGAAGTGCAGTCACTGTAGATCCGAGGGGGACATGCAAGGAAAATAAAAAACAGCATTTTAACTTGCACATGATTGGATGCTAAAATCAGCAGAGCTTCCCCTCAGATTTACAGCCACTGCACTTCCAAGTACACTTTCAGTGCAATTTCAAGTGCTCTTTGCACTTGTAGTTTGCACTTGTAGTGCAAAGTGAATTTGCCTTTTGTAAATAACCCCCAATGTTTATATGATCTGTGAAAGATCTCTTACATAAACCCCTGGCAGCCTACATGCTGCCAATGGCTCTCTGTGTGTAGCCCGCTGGGTCTGCCACCTGTTGTGCACCTGTAGGAGTTTTAGGTAGCTGCAGCAGGTTTCTGGAACCATAAGCACTGGCACTGAAATAAAGACAGTACTGTCAGGTGGAGTGGCTTTCGCCCAACCGTACAAGTACAGTACTGGTCTAAATAAAAGAGCTGCCCTTCTGCCTCGTTTCCTTCTTTGTATTGTATAAACTTTACTGCTCATCAAAGCAAACTCACAAAGCCAAAGAATTTTTGTGCATCAATGCAGGGAGTTAAATTTCTCTTCCACGTCACTGAACTTCAGTGTAGAGGGGAGTTTAAAAAACACTGCCACTGACCACCAATGGGATGGAGGTTAAATATCATTGAAGGGGTTGAAGTTAGGAGCACTGCTACTGACCACCTATGTGGGGAGAGGGGTTTAATAGTACTGATACCAGTCCTGGGGGTTATTATTATGGTCACTGATACCATTGCTGGGGGCTATTATTGTGTCCACTGACACCAATGAAGGGATTATTACTGCAGTCACTGACACCAAAGCATGGGAGTTATAATTGTCACTGACACCAATGCTGGGAATTTTTATTGCATCTGCTACCACCATTTTTCTGTTCAGTGTGCATTGTGGTACATTACACAAAATGTAGACCAGAATTTTTAGGCGCTGAGCACCTCAACCCGTGAAAATGCATTGTTCTTGCGTGGCCCTCTGGAAGTGTGGGGGGTCACACTTGAGGCCCCCTATAATTTTCAAGGTGACCGCCACTGAGATAAACAGTGACTATTTTTTTCTACAGAAAAATATTAAGTTGATGCTTCCGTACAGAGGAGATGCACAAGTTTCTTTGTCTGAACGAACAGAACCAATATTCTTCTCAAAATTACATGATTCTTATGGCCAAAAAATTATGGAAACTTAAGAAAAATACAAATCTTTGACACATCTTTGAATCATGCAGTGATGAAGACCTATACACTATTATTGAAAAGCACCACCTGTACCCCTCTGTCAAAGAAGAGATACCTGTAGTAATGTTATACAGTGAAAACAATGGAAGGTGCTTTTTTATGTAAATGGCAGCAGGGTAACAAGTATGAACTGTAGCATCTTTTTCTGATAGAAAAAAAAGTTTAGAAAAGTCCACTGACATACACTATAAGAGGATTTGTGGCAGATTCTTTTTTCCTTGAGTCTAAACCAATAGCAGAACTATTTTGAAAAGCACAGGGAACATATACACTGATCAGCTATACCTTAACCACTTCAATACCAGGCACTTACACCCCCTTCCTGCCCAAGCCAATTTTCAGCTTACTGCGCTGTCGCTGTTTAAATGACAATTGCATGGTCATGCTACACTGTACCCAAACAGAATTTTTATCATTTTGTTCCCACAAATAGCGCTTTCTTTTGGTGGTATTTGATCACCTCTGCGGTTTTTATTTTTTGCGGTCCAGTGGGGTGGCCATCCTGGTGATAAACTATCAGCACAGACCCCCCCTGTCAGGAGAGCAGCCGATCGGCTCTCCTCTACTCGCGTATGTCAGATGCGAGTAAGGAAAAGCCGATCAACGGCTCTTCCCGTTTACATTGTGATCAGCCGTGATTGGACACGGCTGATCACGTGGTAAAGAGCATCCGTCGGTGTTCAGACTGACACACCGCACCACCGATCACCGCGATGCATGCCCCCACGGGCGTGCGGCGGCTGTTCAATAGACGTCTAGTCAGGATAACAGAACCACTTCCTGGACGTCAATCTGCTATTGACTGGGTGGGAAGTGGTTAATGACCACTGACAGATTAAGTGAATAACATTGATTATCTTGTTACAATAGCATCTAAAAGTTGGGGGAATATATTTGTCATGCAAGTAAACATGTTGTCCCTTAAAGCGGAAGTAAACCCTTCCATAAAACAGTTTCATTTCCGGCACGTGCCGGAAATGTAACACTCCCATTGGTTGTGCTCTCAACTAAACTATCAAATCATCCAATGGCTGGTGTCATAACTGATCACATGTGCAGCATCATGGCAGTTGTAGATTAAACAGAGGCAAAGATGGCAGATTCCTTGGCTGAAAATGATAGCAGGGTTTACTTACTCTTTAAGTTGGTCTGTTGCAAACAGAAAAAAAAACATGCATCACAGTTGTGTATTGGGCTGTATAGCCGCAGACCAGCCTTAATACCCATACTGACCAGTGTCTACAGCCAAACGTGGTTACAATGAGCATGTGAGTATCAGAACTAGACCATGGAGCAATAAAAGGCGGTGGCCTGTTCTGATGAATCACATTTTCTTTTACATCATGTGAATGGCCAGGTGAGTCCTTACCTGAGGATGAGATGGCACCAGGATGCACTATGGGATGAAGGCAAACTGGCGGAGGCAGTGCCATGCATTGGGCAATGTTCTGCTGGGAAACTTAGAGATCTGCCATTCATGTGGATGTTACTTGACACATACCACCTACTTAAACATTGTCTCTGACCAAGTAAACTCCCTTCATTAAAATGGCATTCCCTAACGGCAGTGGCCTTCTTTCAGCAGGAAAATGTGCTATGCCACGCTCCAAAAATGGTTTGAGAATAGTTTGAAAAACACAACGAGTTTGAAGTGTTGAATTGGCCTTCAAATTCTCCAGATTTCAATCCAATTGAGCATCTGTAGGGTGTGTTGGAAAAACAAGTCTGATCCACCTCACAACTCACATGACTTAAAGGATCTGCTACTGAAAGCTTGGTGCCAGATCCAACAACATACCTTCAGAGGTCTAGTGGCGTCAATGCCCTGACGGGTTAGGGCTGTGTTGGTTGCAACAGGCGGACCTATTCAATATTCGGTGGGTGGTAATAAATTTATGGCGGTTAATAGAAGGAAGAAAATGTGGCGTCATGGAATCGAAACCCTGGCAACTCAACAGCAGCTGCAACGTAATGACAAGGACCATTGATTACAATTCCGGGAGGGAAGGGGGAATTTGGGACACAGGTGGTTTTGTCGTAGGGGGAGGAGATGGTCATTTTTGCTTACAAAGGATGCTGTGCTTTACTTACTTCTGACTTCTACACTGTGTGCATTACAGACTCCTGACCCATGCACTCTGTGTTTTGCACCTCCTGACCTCTGCACATTATGCTTTCTGGACCTAGAGCTGAGTAGGCTCAGGCTTAATTTAATTATACCTGTTTATGCTCCTCCAGGCTCCAACTGCAAGCACAATTTGGCCACACTCAACATTTGGGGCACCACAGTTAGCCCCATCCCTGTCCCACCTTCCAATAAAAGTGGGCATGGTAAGTAGGGTTTCCCTGGATCACATTTTGAATCTCTGGTCACCAAATGGGTAGGTTTACTAAATGGCCCTTATCAGCCACACAATGCAAGCTACTATTCTAGCCAATGTACTACAACTTAACACGTCAGGAAAAAAACGCTATGGTGTTTTCCTTAAACTGTATGTTTTCTTGTTCAGCACAGTGTCATATCTTGGTACTGTTCATATCAAATTGAAAGCTGTAAGAAGCATACAAACAAGATATTAAAGTGACAAGGGAGAACACTGTAACATGCTTTACAGCAGCAGTCACTTTAGTCTGTTGGAATGTTACCACCACATAAGCTGAAAACCTCTGTGCACATTTAACTTTTTTAGAGCCTGTCTAAATTATATGTTTGTGTAGCAATACTTCCTTTGTCTTCACAATGTCAGACCACTGGACTTGCACCCTAACCTAAGGGCAAATTACATTTTCAGGTCTAAAAACTCTGAAAGCCTTACCATACCTTGTCTGTCAAGATGAGAATTGGATAATTATTTCTGCTTAAACCTGGTTAGTTTTCACCCTTTGGGCATGGCTGATAAGTACTGAATGAACCAAGCGTATTTATTTTCACAAAAGTATGTTGTCTGTAACCTGTTTTTATGTACAATACACAAATCTGTATGCTTTTGCTCAATAGTTTTGCATTACAGTGGTCATGAAAATTAACTGGACTATAATATGCTCTCGTTCTTTCCTTTCCTTTTGATAAGCCCTACTAGCCATTAGGGATGAGCCAAACACCCCCCTGTTCAGTTCGCACCAGAACCTGCGAAAAGACCTAAAGTTTGCGTGAACTTTAGAACCCTATTAAATACAATGGACTCGAACGTTCAAAATCAAAAGTGCTAATTATAAAGGCTAATATGCAAGTTATTGTCCTAAAAAGGGTTTTTCCTAAAAACGGCCGTTTTTTCGGGAGCAGTGATTTTAATAATGCATAAAGTGAAAAATAAAAAGTGAAATATTCCTTTAAATTTCGTACCTAGGGTGTGTGTATAGTATGCCTGTAAAGCAGCGATTGTTTCCCGTGCTTTGAACTGTCCCTGCACAAAATGTAATTTCTGAAGGAAAAAAAGCCATTTAAAACCACTCGCGGCTATAATGAATTGTCGGCTCCCGGCAATACAGAGAAAAGTCATTGATAAAAAAAAAAAATGCGTGGGGGTCCCCCCAAATTCAATTATCAGGCCCTTCAGGTCTGGTATGGATATTAAGGGGAACCCTGCATCAAATAAAAAAAAAAAATGACATAGGGTTTCCCCCAAATATCCATACTAGACTCTTCAGGTCTGGTATGGATTTTAAGGGGAACGCCACCCCAAATTTAAAAAAAAAATGGCGTGGAGTTCCCCCAAAAATCCATACCAGACCCTTTATCCGAGCATGCAACCTGGCAGGCCGCAGGAAAAGAGGGGGGATGAGAGAGCACCCCCCCTCCTGAACCGTACCAGGCCACATGCCCTCAACATGGGGAGGATGTCCCCATGTTGATGGGGACAAGGGCCTCATCCCCACAACCCTTGCCCGGTGGTTGTGGGGTCTGCGGGCAGGGGGCTTATCGGAATCTGAAAAACCCCTTTAACAAAGGGGACCCCCAGATCCCCCCCCATGTGAATTGGTAAGAAGTACATTGTACCCCTATCATTTCACGAAGAAAGTGTAAAAAAAAACAAAAAAAAAAAACACACAGACACCTTGGAAAAGTCCTTTATTAAAAATAAAAACACATTCCAGCGATGTAATCCAATGTCCCGTGGCGATCCGATGTCCAGCGCTGCAGTCTCCACTCAAAACGTCATTGGCTGAGCGGACCTACACTGTGGAGGAAGTTCCCCATCAGGTCCGCTCAGCCAATGACGTAGGCGGGGTCTGATGTACAAGGGGGCGGGGCCCCCTTGTATCTCAGACCCCGCCTACATCTTGGCTGAGCGGACCTGATGGGGAACTTCCTCTTCAGTGTAAAAAAAATTAATAAACACGCCCCTTCTCACGTTCCCCATCAGGTCCGCTCCTGATGGGGAACGTGAGAAGGGGCGGGTCTATTCATTTTTTTACACTGAAGAGGAAGTTCCCCATCAGGTCCGCTTAGCCAATGACGTAGGCGGGGTCTGAGATACGAGGGCGCCCCCGCCCCCTCGTACCTCAGACCCTACCTACGTCATTGGCTGAGCGGACCTGATGGGGAACTTCCTCGGCAGTGTAGGTCCGCTCAGCCAATGACGTTTCGAGTGGAGACTGCAGCGCTGGACATCGGATCACCGGGCGACAATGGATTACATCGCTGGAATGTGTTTTTTTTTTTTAAATAAGGGACTTTTCCAAGGTGTCTGTGTGTTTTTTTTGTTTTTTTTTACACTTTCTTCTTGAAATGATAGGGGTACAATGTACCCCTTACCAATTCACATAGGGGGGCCGGGATCTGGGGTCCCCTTTGTTAAAGGGGTCTTCCAGATTCCGATAAACCCCCTGCCCGCAGACCCCCACAACTCCCCCGGGCAAGGGTTGTGGGGATGAGGCCCTTGTCCCCATCAACATGGGGACATCCTCCCCATGTAGAGGGTATGTGGCCTGGTACTGGGTGGGGATTTGTGGCTGTGGGGAAAGATCTGTACTAGAGGTTTATGGGATTGGGGGGGGGGTTGTATTAATAGAATGGTGCCATTTCCAGCAAATCCCATGTATATATGTATTCACAGCCTTTACCAGGACACTCAAAATTGAGCTGAGGTGCATCCTGTTTCCACTGATCACCCTTGAGTTGTTTCTACAACTTGATTGGAGTCCACCTGTGATTAATTCAGTTGATTCAACATGATTTGGAAAGGCACACACCTGTCTATATGAGGTCCCACAGTTAACAGTGCATGTCAGTGCACAAACCAAGCCATGAAGTCCAAGGAATTGTCTGTAGACCTCCAACACAGGATTGTATTGAGGCACAGATCTGGGAAAGGGTACAGAAAACATTCTGCATTGAAGGTCGCAATGAGCACAGTGGCCTCTATCATCCATAAATAGAAGAAGTTTGGAACCACCAGGACTCTTCCTAAAATGGGCCGCCCGGCCAAACTGAGTGATCGGGGGAGAAGGACCTTAGTCAGGGAGGTGACCAAGAACCCGATGGTCACTCTCACAGAGCTCCAGTGTTTTTTTGTGGAGAGAGGAGAACATTCCAGAAGAACAACCATCTCTGCAGCACTTTACCAACCAGGCCTGTTGTCACGTACCTAGCGGTGATGAGCCCGGACTTGCAGAGGAAGGCCTCCCTTACGGCTCCCACCAGCGGCCCCTGGTAAGGTAACAGCAGGCGCGAGGTAGGAGGGGTACGAGTGCCTGGCAGGATCAACCAAGGTGAAGGTAGGTATGCAGACTTGGTAGGCACACTGGAACACAGCAGGTCGAACTGGAATCAGGAACACTCAGCAAACTGGAATCGTTCAGCAGACGGGACCGGAACCAGGAACACAGGAACTCAGCAAACTGGATCAGCTTAGCAGACTGGACCGGAACCAGGAACACAGGAACTCAGCAGACTGGATCAGCTTAGCAGACTGGACTGGAACTAGGAACACAGGAACTCAGCAGACTGGATCAGCTTAGCAGACTGGACTGGAACCAGGAACACAGGAACTCAGCAAACTGGATCAGCTTAGCAGACTGGACCGGAACTAGGAACACAGGAACTCAGCAGACTGGATCAGCTTAGCAGACTGGACTGGAACCAGGAACACAGGAACTCAGCAAACTGGATCAGCTTAGCAGACTGGACCGGAACTAGGAACAGTGAGCTTGGTCAGACAAGCCGGGTCGGTTAACTGGCTGGCAGCAAGGTACAGAGGGATCAGACAGAGGAGAGGTCACAACAAGCCAGGGGTCGGATGCAGGCAGAAAACTGGGGAAGTCACAGGCAGGCCGGGTCAAACACAGGTAAGTCTTCAGATCAGGTTTTCAGGTACTCAACGCTGTAGAGCAGACAGCAGGGACTGTCTGCGATTGACAGGTTTAAATAGCCCCTCTGGCGCCACCTGCAGGGCGGAGCATGCGCAACTGAGAATCAGGAAGACCAGGACGCCTGCTTCTGGCAGGACCTCCATGACACCTGTATGGTAGAGTGGCCACACGGAAGCCACTCTTCAGTAAAAGGCACATGACAGCCCGCCTGGAGTTTGCCAAAAGGCACCTAAAAAACTCTCAGACCATGAGAAACAAAATTCTCTGGTCTGATGAAACAAAGATTGAACTCTTTGTCCTGAATGGCAAGCGTCATATCTGGAGGAAACCAGCACCGCTCATCACCTGGCCAATACCATCCCTACAGTGAAGCATGTTGGTGGCAGCATCATGCTGTGGGGATGTTTTTTCAGCGGCAGGAACTAGGAGACTAGTCAGAATCGAGGGAAAGATGAATGCAGCAATGTTCAGAGACATCCTTGATGAAAACCTGCTGCAGAGCGCTCAGACCTGGGCGAAGGTTCATCTTCCAACAGGACAATGACCCTAAGCACACAGCCAAGATAACAAAGGAGTGGCTAGGCGACAACTCTGTGAATGTCCTTGAGTGGCCCAGTCAGAGCCCAGACTTGAACCAGATTGAACATCTCTGGAAAGATCTGAAGATGGCTGTGCACCGATGCTTCCAGTCCAACCTGATGGAGCTTGAGAGGTCCTGCAAAGAAGAATGGGAGAAACTGTCCAAAAATAGGTGTGCCAAGCTTGTAGCATCATTCTCAAAAAGACTTGAGGCTGTAATTGGTGCCAAAGGTGCTTCAACAAAGTATTGAGCAAAGGCTGTGAATACTTATGTATGTGTGATTTTTTTTTTTTTTTTTTTTTTATAAATTTGCAAAGATTTCTAACAAACTTCTTTCATGTCATTATGGGGTAGGATTTTGAGGAAAATAATGAATTTAATCCATTTTGGAATAAGGCTGTAACATAACAAAATGTGGAAAAAGTGATTCGCTGTGAATACTTTCCGGATTCACTGTAAGTATCATTAATGCTGCAAGGCAACATGGTAGTCAGTGTTCATGACCTTACACTATTTCTTCCTTTTTTTTTATGTGTGTGAGCCTTCAATTTTATATTATAGTCATTTTCTGCAGTATTGTGATCTAACAGACAGTGTGCTATGTGTTCACAAGCTGTCCATTAAGATCATCCATCCAACATACTGCCCACTCACTACATTTAAAATGTCACAGCAGTTTGCTTATTTTGATTATTATAGCAATTGTCAAATCTCTTATTTTCCACTTCTGCCCACTTTTTATTCCAATTATTGTTCCAACATTCTATTTCAGCAGAGGCACTGTGTAAGAATTAGTCCTCTTATACGATAAAAATAAAGTGTTTTAGTATATTTTATTATACCCATGTATTAAACCACTTAAGAAAAAAATACATGAGCTCTCAGGAGCTTTTTTTATGCAAATGCTATACTAAAAATACACGGTTAGCAGACAATCTGGCTGCCCTTTCTCCCTGCAGAGTGGCTACCAGTGCTTAGCTTTCTCTTTAGAAAGCCCAGCATGATTTTCACACTGGGTGTCATGGATGCAACCAATGTTTATTTAGAAAATAAATATTTAATACAAACATGTAAACATAATATAAATTTATCAGTTTAGAAATTGAATAAAAATGACTAAACTAAATATAGCTTTCTTTTAACAGCAAGGGGTTTCCAACACTACAAAGTCTTTTTCACTAGCAAGTAATTCCTTGCATGGTACAGTATATGCCTAGTGGAAAAAGGATCTCTAATCCTTTTTAATGAAAGACAGTGATTTTCCTTTTAAAATATTATTGTTTTTTTGCTGCAAATAACTAGACTTTGTGTAGCATTTGGCCACTAGAGGAAATATGATTGCTAACTGTATAGACTAGTGATGGCGAACCTTGGCACCCCAGATGTTTTGGAACTACATTTCCCATAATGCTCATGCACTCTGCAGTGTAGTGGAGCATCATGGGAAATGTAGTTCCAAAACATCTGGGGTGCCAAGGTTTGCCATCACTGGATATAGACTGACGTGGCAGATCTTCTGGGTCTGAGACCTGAATAACATCACAAACTACAATGCAAAAAAAGAAACAACAAGACGGATGAGACTTTATACGCAGTTTTCTTGTGGCATATGGTATTTATTTGTGATATCCTCTGTATAGTTTACATGTACTAGCTATGGCTGCCAAGATTCATTGCTTTTAATTTACTGTAAATTTCAGGAAATTGCACAATCACACTGAAGCTAATAAACCCCAAACTTATAATACTGCCAACTTGTGCTGTCATTTTATTGTGTCCTATAAAACCTTTAACTGTAAACTCTATCTAAATGATTGCTGAATGTTAGTTTTCAGACCAGTTACCAACTTATAGCTGGTACTGATATGATTTCATTTGTTGGCAATTTAAAACCAGCTCACCATTGCAACTTGTAAAAAACAGAAGTCCAGCTTCTGTGTTTACAAGAGAAAGCTTACTTTTCCCAGCGGCTCCCACAGATCCCTCTATGCCATGGGCATTCAACCTGTGGCCCTACAGCTGTTGCAAAATGACAAGTCCCATAATGCCTCTGCCTTTGGGGGTCATGCTTATAATTGTCAGCCACTTGCAATGCCTCATGGGAGTTGTAGTTCTGCAACAGCTGGAGGGCCACAGGTCGAGCACCCATGCTCTATGCCCTGCACTCAGGGTGAGGACAAGGGTGTTGCAGATTCCCCGAGTACAGTGTGGTCATGAATCTGGTGCCAGTGCACCTGCTGGATGATCTTGCTGCAAGTGAGAGAGGCAGAGCCACCTACAGTGTTTGGGGGGGGGGGGTACTAGAGCTGGGCTGAGTGCTTTTTGCAAAGGTAAGACATGTGGAAAATGGTGGAGCTTTAAAGGGCAGGGATGATGAGGGCAGTGGAGGGGGTGTTTGTGCATAAAATCAGGGCTGAGGAGGGATGTAAGTGAGATGTGGATAGAATATGCCGAGGTAAGAAGCAGTGGAAGAGAGCTGAACTCTGAACCTTGGGTGGAGCATACCTATGAACTCTCCACCCTGCGTGTAGCACACCCCTGAACTCTGTACTCTGTGCATACGGCACTCCTGAACTTCACAACCTGTGCTTGACGCACTCCTGACGTCTACACAAAAAAAAGCCCTGCTCATGCACATCTGAGTATGAGGTTGACTACAAGTTCCAGTGGGTGACTCAGTAGGGTTTCCTACGAACAGTTGTGGATGAGAAGCCCTATTTAAAGCAATGAAGACAAAGCCTGCAGCCATTTTTGTCATTCTCATGCAATCAAACATGTAGCGATTACCTGTTGATGAATGGCACTGGAAATAGACAGTTTGTGAGAAACCTAGGTGATACATACACAGTGTCCACAATCCTGCCAGCCGGTGTTATATTTGTGTATAAAGAATGTTATTAAAACTGACATGCAGCCATTGAAATATGATTTTATATGAAATATTACTGTAATTAGATAATAGTGTACTTTGACATTAGATACTTTTGGGTGAGACAATGTTCTAAGTTTCAACCACCATGGCTAATCATCTAAAGAAATCACAATTATTTTCATAATTCCTTTGTGCACTTACTAGATTAGCATTGGCAGAGATAAACAAGGCATTGCCAGATGCTAACTTTGATTTTAAACATGGCTAATTAAATAGCTTCAAGGCTTAGTGCAGTTAAAATATAACACCAGATAATTAAAACTGTATTGTCCACCTATAATCCATGTTCTGGTTACTAATAACAGGTTAAGGCAAGACTACTTAAAGCAAAACTCCATTTCATGTATTTCCATGCGCTGCAGCTGAGCGTTGGTGTGGTGCCTGGTGAAGACATAAGGTAAGATGTGGTACATTGTGAAAAAATGTCTGTATTTTTATGCAATGCATTGCAACTAGGGATGAGCTAAGGCAGTGGTTCTCAACCCGGGGGTCAAATGATGATTTGCCAGGGGTCACCGAATCCTGGGCTGTTCCAGAAGCCCGCACCGCTCTTCCAGACTTTTTGCGGCCACCCAGCAGGGCTGTCCTTGGAGCCTGTGGCCGCCCAGCTGGGCTGTTCCTGGAGCGCGCGGCAGCCCACTTAGCCTCTTTGCAGCCGCCCAATAAGTTCACGACATGGCTGGGGGGCAGGGACTAGAGGTCAGCTGACTGGTGAGGAATGTGAAGTGGGAGGGGCTGGAGGAGACCCTGGCTCCTGATTTCGGCATGGGTGTCACTGCTACGAGACACCACCAAGTCGGGGACAGTGTGAGCAACACTGCCTGTGATTATAGTTGCCATTAAAAGTCCCCACTACAGTTCTGAGATCAGCAGAGGACCTTGATCAAGAGCACCTAAGTTGGCTGATCAGAACTCCCCCCAGCATTGCCACTCATCCTAACTCCCCCCACCAAGGAGTAAGAGAAGGAATAAAAATAGAGAATACATGGAAGGGAGAGGAAAAGAGGGAGAAGAAGAAAAAGGGAGAGAAAGAATAAGAGAAAGAACAAGATAGATGGCTAGAGAGAGGGATATAGAGAGATAAAAGGGAAAGAAAGGAGAACAAAGACAGAGTGGAACATCCTAAAATGTACTATAAGGGGTTTTAATATTGTACGAGTGGAAGGGACTCAGGGAACGCTAAATGTGCTTGGGTTAGGGGAGAAAATTACTTGTCTTGCCTTGGGTGCTGACAACCCACACTACGAAAATAATTTTACTGTTAGGGGTCCCCACAACATAGGAAATTTTATCAAGGGGTCACGGTACTAGAAAAGTTGAGAACCACTGAGCTAAGGCATGCCAAACTTGCCTGACCTATCCCGCCAGAAAGCTTTTACTACCCCCCCAGCCAATCATTCCCCGCCATGCAGCCGCAAGGATACAAGGGACATGTAAACACACAGCTACAGGGTGGGGAATGCCTTGGCCACTTTTGACTGGTGGTCTGCAGTGACAGATTCCTGGTGGAATAGCTCAGAAGGGTTTAGACTAGTATCTGAACCCACTTGAGCTTATCCCTAAATGCAACCCACCTCGAGGCAGCCTTGTGGTGTGAACAGGCCACACAGAAAACAATTGTTTTATCTGCCCTGGCATTGAGCCTGTGTTGATCTATGTAGCTCAACTGAAGTGGTGTAAGGGATCCCTTACACTTTCATTCAGGCCAGATAGTATCGCTCTCGCCTGGTCTGCTGCATCTCTCATATGCGGAAGCCACAGAATTGTTTGTCCATCCCTCTCTCCCCTTACCCATTTACAGAACTCCTTGTATTCTTTGAATGGTTTATATAATATTATAGCTATCCTATGTGGCTAGGGTTGCCACCTGTCTGGGATTCACCCAGACAGTCTGGGTTTTAAATCATGTGTTCGGTTTTCAGTCTGCATGTTTTGGAGTCTGTCTATATGGATGGACACCTGGGGGCACCAGATGTACCAGGGGACTGTGATGTGTGAAGAGACTCTGATGGGGGCACCTGATATAAAAGGCACTCTGATGGGGCACCTGATGTAAGATCAGGACACCTGATGTAAGGGGGCTCTGATCGGGACACCTGATGTAAGGGGGGCTCTGATCGGGACACCTGATGTAAGGGGGCTCTTGAAGTAAGGGGGACTCTCATGGGGGCACCTGATGTAAGAGGGACTCTGATGGGGGCACCAGATGTAACAGGGGACTGTGATGTGTGGAGGGACTCTGATGGGGGCACCTGATGTAAGAGGGATTCTGATGGGGCACCTGATGTAAGGGGGACTCTGATGGGGGCACCTGATGTAAGGGGGACTCTGATGGGGGCACCTGATGTAAGGGGGACGCTGATGGGGGCACCTGATGTAAGGGGGACTCTGATGGGGGCACCTGATGTAAGGGGGACTCTGATGGGGGCACCTGATGTAAGGGGGACTCTGATGGGGGCACCTGATGTAAGGGGGACTCTGATGGGGGCACCTGATGTAAAGGGGACTCTGATGGGGCACCTGATGTAAGGGGGACTCTGATGCTGGCACCTGATGTAAGGAGGACTCTGATGGGACAACTGATGTAAGGGGGACTCTGATGGGACAACTGATGTAAGGGGGACTCTGATGGGACAACTGATGTAAGGGGGACTCTGATGGGACAACTGATGTAAGGGGGACTCTGATGGGACAACTGATGTAAGGGGGACTCTGATGGGACAACTGATGTAAGGGGGACTCTGATGGGACAACTGATGTAAGGGGGACTCTGATGGGACAACTGACGTAAGGGGGACTCTGATGGGACAACTGACGTAAGGGGGACTCTGATGGGACAACTGACGTAAGGGGGACTCTGATGGGGCACCTGATGTAAGGAGGGACACTGATGGGGACACCTGATGTAAGGAGGGACTCTGATGGGACTCTGAGGGGGGCACCTGATGTAAGGAGGGACTCTGATGGGACACCTGATGTAAGGGGGACCCTGATGGGGGGCACCTGATATAATGGGGACCCTGATGGGGGCACCTGACGTAAGGGGGACCCTGATGGGGCACCTGATGTAAGAAGGGACACTGATGGGCACACCGCTTAAATTTATTACAGCTGTCCTAGGTGGCCACTTGTGCATTGCAAGAATGTGTGCATTCCTGCAATGCACAAACACACACAGCCCTTTTGCAGGTGTACAGTGATGCCATTAAGTTTTAATAGCACAACCTTACACCTTGCTTATGCGCTCATTCACCTGCAGCAAAACGTATGCCAACAAAATACCATGTGTTTTCGTGCAGCACAATTTTTATAAAGGTTACACAGGTTTTTGTGCTACATTTTGTTTTTCATTTGTTTTGTATACTGCAAAAAAATAAAGATTGCAGTGTGCCTCTAAAGTGTTTGGGTTTGGCTTGAAGAAAAGGTGGCAACCCTATATCTGGCCTGAATAAAAGTGTAAACGTTAAAGAAATGACAGCAATATATAAAGTGGCATACATGCCATGAGACGTAACTTTTTTACACTGCAGATTAAAAAAAGAAATGCCTAGAGTTCAGCGTTAAGCTTTAGGATGGCTATATTTCCCCATTCATCAAATGTTTTTGTGTCTGAGTCTTTGCAGTATTACAATATGTAAACACAATTCATAAATCCAATGCATTACTAATGAGGACTGAACCTGCAAAAATATTGCTTATAGGTGTAGTTTGGAACAATGACCCATGTCTTGAATAAAAATAAAAAAATGCAAGTAAGGGCAACCATGGCTCTGAAGAGCAGGGCTTGTCTGTCACAGGTCAGCATACTTCCAGAGTTCCCAAACAGCATTGGTTTATCTACAATGATCCTTAAACATAAAATCATAGAAGAATGAGAAGAGTGAAAAGCTCTTTTGGACATACTTCTCCTGTGGGTCACAGGGGTGCACTTAGTTTTGCACTTCTTTGACCAGTATTCATCCAGTCGTCATCAATCTCAAAAGACGTGTGGTGTATAATTTAGTTAATATATAACGTTTTAAAAAAGACAGTTTATTCTTAAATATCTCTATGCAAAAGGTAAATACAGGTGATACTCGAAAAAATTTGAATATCGTGCAACTTAAAAGGTGAAACTAATATATGAGATAAATTCATTACATTCAAAGCAAGATAGTTCAAGCCGTGATTTGTCAGAATTGTGATGATTATGGCTTACAGCTCATGAAAACCCCAAATCCACAATCTCAGAATATTAGAATACTGTGAAAGGGTGCAATATTCTAGGCTCAAAGTGTCCCACTCTAATCAGCTAATTAAGCCATAACACCTGCAAAGGGTTCCTGAGCCTTTAAATGGTCTCTCAGTCTGGTTCAGTAGGAATCACAATCATGGGAAAGACTGCTGACCTGATAGTTGTGCAGAAAACCATCATTGACACCCTCCATAATGAGGGAAAGCCTCAAAAGGTAATTGCAAAAGAAGTTGGATGTTCCCAAAGTGCTGTATCAAAGCACATTAATAGGAAGTTATGTGGAAGGGAAAAGTGTGGAAGAAAAAGGTGCACAAGCAGCAGGGATGACCGCAGCCTGGAGACGATTGTCAGGAAAAAGGCCATTCAAAAGTGTTGGGGACTTTCACAAGGAGTGGACTGTGGCTGGAGTCAGTGCATCAAGAGCCACCACACACACAGACAGATCCTGGACATGGGCTTCAAATGTCGTATTCCTCTTGTCAAGCCACTCCTGAACAACAAACATCAGAAGCGTCTTATCGGGGCTAAAGAAAAACAGACCTGGTCTGTTGCTCAGTGGTCCAAAGTCCTCTTTTCTGATGAGAGCAAATTTTGCATTTCATTTGGAAACCAAGGACCCAAAGTATGGAGGAAGAATGGAGAGGCACACACTGCAAGATGCTTGAAGTCCAGTGTTTCCACAATCTGTGTTGATTTGGGGAGCCATGTCATCTGCTGGTGTTGGTCCACTGTGCTTCATTAAGTCCAGGGTCAACGCAGCCGTCTACCAGGAGATTTTGGAGCACTTCATGCTTCCTTCCACAGACGAGCTCTATGGGGATGCTGACTTCATTTTCCAGCAGGACTTGGCACCTGCCCACACTGCCAAAAACACCAAAACCTGGTTCAATGACCGTGGGATTACGGTGCTTGATTGGCCAGCAAACTCGCCTGACCTGAACCCCATAGAGAATCTATGGGGCATCACCAAGAGAAAGATGAGAGACATGAGACCGAACAATGCAGAAGAGCTGAAGGCCGCTATTGAAGAATCCTGGTCTTCCATAACACCTCAGCAGTGCCACAGGCTGATAGCTTCCATGTCACGCCGCATTGAGGCAATAATTGCTGCAAAAGGGGCCCAAACCAAGTACTGAGTACATATGTATGCTTATACTTTTCAGAGGTCCGATATTGTTCTATGTACAATCCTTGTTTTATTGATTGCGTGTAATATTCTAATTTTCTGAGATTGTGGATTTGGGGTTTTCATGAGCTGTAAGCCATAATCATCACAATTATGACAAATCACGGCTTGAACTATCTTGCTTTGCATGTAACGAGTCTATCTCATATATTAGTTTCACCTTTTAAGTTGCATTAGTGAAATAAAGGAACTTTTGCACGATATTCTAATTTTTCGAGTATCACCTGTCTAAATAACCAGCCCTAATTTTTAGGGAACAAATGTTCTACTCCATCTAATCCACTGTAAAATAACAGACATCAACATTTTTATTTAACCACTTTGGCTCCGGAAGATTTTACCCCTTTCTGACCAGGCCATTTTTTGCCATTTGGCATTGCACTACTTTAACTGCCGATTGCTTGGTCATGCAATGCTGTACGAAAAGAAAATTTATATAATTTTTTTTCCCCACAAATAGAGCTTTCTTTTGGTGGCATTGAATCATTACTGGGCACTTTGTATACTGTACATTTTTTACTCTGTTATAAAAAAATATCCAATAAAATTTTTTTTAATCAATTTTCTTTTCATACATTTAGGCCAAACTGTATTCTGCTACATGTCTTTGGTAAAAAAAAAAAAAAAAAAAAAATCCCAAGAAGTGTATATTGATTGGTCTGCCTGAAAGTTATAGCATCTACAAACTATGAGATATATACTGGAATTTATTTTATTTTTTTTTATTTTTATACTAGTAATGGCGGTGATCAGCGACTTATAACGGGATGGCGGGCAATCTGACACTAAATTACATTTTGTGGGAACTGGCTAACTGCCACTGACATCTCCAATGACACTAATACAATGATCAGTGCTAATGATATACACTGGAAGGGGTTAACATCTGGGGCAATCAAAGGGTTAAATGTGTGCCTAACTATGTTTACTGTGTGGTGCTTTTACTAAGGGATGTGTCAGTTTTTATTCCCTTCTCAGCAGGGAAACAAAAACTGGCACATCGTCGAGCTTTGTGTTGTTTACATACACAAATCTCTCTACTGTCACTCGCTCCGACGATCAGCTGGTCCCTTCCATAAATCATTGGGCGCGAACTGCTGATCAGCATGTGCTGGAGCCAGTGACAACACACCTGGGCGGGTGGGCGCATGCACCCCCTACCTGGAAAGAAAACTACAGGTCGGCAAGTAGCTATAAAGAAAGTGTCATTTCCTTACAAATAGGCCTCGTACACACGGCCGAGATTCTCGTCGAAAAAAACATGTCGTTTTTTTCGACGAGATTCTTGGACAAGAAAATTGTCCCGGCCGAGTGTACACACGCTCGATTCAAAGAACCCGCGGTTCTTTGAATGGAGCGTACGCGGTGACGTCATCGACTACGACGAGCATGTGCTCGTCACATTCGATGCCGTCGCCGCCATCTTGGTATACCCTACCTATGCCTAGGAAGCTACCTCGCATGCGTCGAATTCATTTCGAACATGCGCAGGCTTCCGGGAGGACAGGTAAGTGTACACACACTCACTTTTCTCGTCGAGAAACATGCCGACGAGAATCTCGACGAGAAAATAGAGAGCAGGTTCTCTATTTTCTCGTCGAGGTTACTTGTCGGTTTTCTCGACGAGAAACCATACACACGAACGAATTTCTCGGCAAGACATCTCTGCCAGCAAGTTTCTTGCTGGTTCTTGCCGAGAAACTCGGTCGTGTGTACGAGGCCATAGATTCAAACTTGGAAAGCCATCTCAAAAAACTGAAACCAGCAAATTTAGGCTAACTCAATAAAGCAGTGCAAGACGAAAAAAACTTGTGTTTTCACGCAGCAAAACGTGTGAAATTCCTAGGCAGAGATCCCGCTCTTTCTTGGACGCATTCAGGCTTAGGGCAAATGCAATTGCCATAGCAACTAATCAGAATACAACTTTTACTAATGTGAATTTAGTAAAACATTCACTCTGATTGCATGCTATGGGTTGCTGAAATTCTGTTTAGAAATCCTTGCACTCTATATTGAATAAGCGTGCGCTGTATTGGCTACAGTGGTTTACCAGATTCTTTTAGGGATATGTCATATAAATATAAGATGTCAGAATGTGATTCAACCTGCCAGCACTGATGCAACTGAACTAAGGCTGATATATCCAAAATAATAAGATAAACTTGTACAGACCTGGTAAATACGTACTTTGGCTAACATGATCACAAGAGGACATTGTTGTCTGCCTAGTCACCAGATAGACTCGGAATGGAGAATGGAGGTTTTATTAAGCGTTTCTAGTGTGGGATGTAATATCTCATGAATCAGAGGACCGTGTGTGCCTTATGTTTACTGGTAGAATTTACTCTTTATATTAGGGCTGCAACTATCAATTTTTATAATCGATTTGTTGGCCATTATTGATTTGATTAATCTGATAAAAACCTCAAAAAAAGTGTGGTGTATAATTTAGTTATTATATAATATATATATATATATATATATATATATATATATATATATATATATATATATGTAGCGGGGTGCTGAATTTAGGGGAAGTGTTTGAGTGGTAGTTTACTCAAACACCCTAATTTGTCAGGGTTTTTGCAACCATTTTATCCACAGGGAGAGTATCGGTGTACAGTTCCCTGTGGCCTACAGGTGGCGCTGCCATAGTAGGCTAGGGTTAAACTGCTGATACAGTGCTGTGCCTTGTGTGTCCCCTCTTAGCAGCCATACGGTGGGAGTGGTCTACCTGCTGGGCATGCTGGGGGAGGATGAAAAAGGGGAAGATGCTGCCTGTTCGGGGTTCTTGTTCCTGTCCGCCCTGGGCACCTTTAGCACGGGGGCGGGTTGTCGTTGGTTCGGTCATCGGGAGTCCTACTCCCAGGGAGTGTTCCTGTTCCATCCTGGGCACCTTTAGCCCAGGGTGAGGTACTACCATGCTGTTCCTGTCCGCCCTGGGTATGTAAGCCCAGGGATCGCAGTGGAGGCCTGGGGCCCAGCACCTTCGGCTGGGGTCCACCTAGGATCGAGGAATCTCAGGGTGCCGCCTCGCGAGGGGACCCGTATCTAGGATGAGGAGGCCGGGAAAGAAACTCTCCGAAGACCCAGTGCAGTGTCATGGTGACGGTAGGGTCCCAGTAACTCTCCGGACTGATGTCTTCTCCTAAAAAGGGGCCATAGCTAAAGAAGGGGATTAGTTTCACCAGGTCTGTGGCAGAGACCAACTTCACAGTCTGTGGCAGAGACTGTGCGCCTAGTTAAACTTGCTTGAGAATCTGAGCAAACATCTGTAACGTTTGTGCCTGGACCTCCTCCACACCTTGTGCTGTTGTTTCTTGCTCCAACCTTTTTCCTATCAGAGACTGTTATTACTAAGAGAAAATAAACTCTGAGTTGGAGTTTCAGCTTGTGTGGACATTCACTTTACTGGGAAGTCAAGGACTTGTCTCTAATTAACATAGAGGTGAGAATCAGGCTATGGAGGTTTTCATGTTCTGATCGTGGAAGACCCAAAAACAACACCGCTCAACCTCTTCACACAGGAGGGTACGGGCTTCTGGTGCGGCGTGCCTCTCTCTTCCTGCGAGGAGCCAAAGTTAATGCAGGTAGGAGTGAGGTGGGTGCGCTACATATATATATATATATATATATATATATATATATATATATATCAGCTCTAAGGTTAAGGAACAGAATATTTAATCCACAGAATATCTACATATCAGACTCAGAGATCAACATTTTTATTTAATCACTCAAGGACCGCTCCACATACATATACTGCGGCAGGGTGGCCCTTGAGCGCAAAATCACGTACCTGTACATTATTCCTTGGATCAGCTCTGGCGCACGCCGCCGGAGCCGTGCTCCTGCTGTGATTGGACACAGTGGGAGCGAATCAGCAGGTCCGGCGGCCGCAATGGCCGCCGGCCACCCACGATCGTTCACAGGAAAGGCAGAACGGCGGTCTGCCTTGTTTACATAGTTTACATACACGCCGTTCTGTCAGAGAAGAAGAGAGAGATCTTGTGCTCATGCTAATCAGGAACACAGATCTCTCTCTTCTTCCAGTCAGTCCATCCCCCACACAGTTAGAAAGCATTCCCTAGAAGAACACTTAACCCTTTGATTGTCCCTGATGTTAACCCCTTCATTTATACAGTACTGGTAGCACTGATCACTGTATCGGTGTCACTGGTCCCAAAAAGTGTCACTTAGTGTCATATTTGTCCGCCGCAATGTCACAGTCCTGCTAAAAATCACTGATCGTCACCATTACTAGTAAAAACAATAAAAACTATTTTAAAAAGTCCATAAATACATCCTATAGTTTGTAGATGCTATAAATTTTGCGCAAACCAATTAATATACGCTTATTGGTATTTTTTTTAACAAAAAATGTAATGTGTTTTATAGCAGAAAGTAAAAAATATATATATTTTTTCAAAATTGTCAATCTTTTTGTGTTTATAGTGCAAAAAATTAAAACTGCAGAGGTGATCAAATACCACTGAAAGAAAGCTCTATTTGTGGGAAAAAAAGGACATCAATTTTATTTGGGTACAGTGTTGCATTACCACGCAATTGTCAGTTAAAGCAACGCAGTGCCATATCACAAAAAATGACCTGGTCAGGAAGGGGGTAATACCTTCCAGAGCATGGTTAAAAACAAAACAAAAAAAAAACCTAAAACAGATTTTAAGATAGGACTGTAATATAATATTATGTATGACAGACTCCCTTGTCATAGGCAGGTAGCTTGATACAAGTTACCTGCGCCTGCTGTCCCTATAACATTTAGTAGCAGTAGCATGATTTTTGTATCACCTGTCATGATGGGGTTAAAAAACAAAAATTTGCCCTTTATAGTACAAAGCCAGCAAATAATCACTACTAGAAGGAGTTATTTGCTTGCCTTCATGTTGTAAAGCGCTGCGCAAACTGTTGGTGCTATATAGATCCTGTATAATAATAATAATTTATACCATGAAATAATGAAAGTAATAATATATATATATATATATATATATATATATATATATATACGCAAACTATATTACCAAAAGTATTGGGATGCCTGCTTTTACACGCATGTGAACTTTAATGGCATCTCAGTCTTAGTCTGTATGGTACAATATTGATTTAGCCCACCCTTAGCACCTTACTTTGTGCACTGGTCCAAATCATTTGGTGGAGAGGGATTTATGGTGTGGGGTTGTTTTTCAGGGGTTGGGCTTGGCCTCTTATCCCCTGTACACACGATCGGTTTGACCGATGAAAACATGGACTGTTTTCATCGGACAAACCGATCGTGTATGGGGCCCCATCTGTCTTTTTTCCATCTGTGTTAAAAAATAGAACATGTTATAAATTTATCCGATGAAAAAAAAATGATAGCAAATTACTATCGTCTGTGGGGAACTCCATCGGATAAAAAACCCACGCATGCTCAGAATCAAGTCGACGCATGCTCAGAAGCATAGAACTTCATTTTTCTTGGCTCGTCGGAGTGTTTTACGTCACGACGTTTGGGACGATCGGATTTTTGACTGTTGGTGTGTAGGCAAGACTGATGGAAGTCAGCTTCATCGGATTTCCGATGGAAAAATCCATTGGTTTAAAAACCATAGGAAATCCGATCGTGTGTACAGGGCTTTAGTTCCAGTGAAGGGAAGTTAAGGCGCCAGAATACCAAGACTATTTGCACAATTTCATGCTCCCAACTTTGTGGGAACAGTTTGGGGGTGGTCCCTTCCTGTTCGAACATGACTGCGCACCAGTGCACAAAGCAAGGTCCATAAAGACATGGATGAACAAGTTTGGGGTGGAGGAACTTGACTGGCCTTTGCAGAGTCCTGACCTCAACCTGATAGAACACCTTTGGGATTAGAGTGGAGACTGCGAGCCAGGCCTTCTCTCCAACATCAGTGCCTGATCTTACAAATGTGCTTCTGAAAAAATGGTAAAACATTCCCATAGACACACTCATAAACCTTGTGGACAGCCTTCCCAGAAGAGTTGAAGCTAGTATAACTGCAAAGAGTGGGCCAACTCAATATTGAACCCTTAGGACTAAGTCTGGGATGCCAATAAAGTCAATGTGCATGTAAAGGCAGGCGTCCCAATACTTTTGTCAGTATGAGATATATATATATATATATATTACATATTCCCAGAAGTAGGGATGAGCTTCGCGTTCGAGTCGAACATACGTTCGACTCGAACATCGGCTGTTCGATCGTTCGACGAAGATCGAACGATTTGGGCCGTTCGCGCCAAATTCGAGTGACGCGAACGGCCCACAATGCACTACGCCATCGCAGTGTCATCCAGGCGCTGTGATTGGCCAAGCATGCACTGTGACCCCGCATGCTTGGCCAATCACAGCGCCGGCAGCGAGGAGAGCAATGATTGGCCACAGGCAGGATGCCTGTGGCCAATTATTGCTGAGGGTGTTTAGTACACGCCCCACACTATAAAAGGCCGCCAGCACGGCGGCCTAGTGTAGTGTGTTCCGGAGCAGGGAAAGAGCAGCATAGGCAGGGACAGTGACATTTTTTTTTTCTTGCTTAACCTGGATTCCTTTAGTTTAGGGAAAGAGAAGGATAGGTAGGGAGAGTGTCAGTGTGTTTTGTGCTTGTGCTATAGTGTGCTTTAAAAAAACATTTTTTCTAGGGACAGAAAACTCTAGGTAGGGAGAGTGTCAGTTTCTTTCACTGTGCAAGTCCTTGTTTCCAGGGACAGGGAAGGACAGTGAGTGAATTCTCCTTGTGCTATAGTGTGCTTAAAAAAAACATTTTTTTCTAGGGACAGAAAACTCTAGGTAGGGAGAGTGTCAGTTTCTTTCACTGTGCAAGTCCTTGTTTCCAGGGACAGGGAAGGACAGTGAGTGAATTCTCCTTGTGCTCTAGTGTGCTTAAAAAAAACATTTTTTCTAGGGACAGAAAACTCTAGGTAGGGAGAGTGTCAGTTTCTTTCACTGTGCAAGTCCTTGTTTCCAGGGACAGGGAAGGACAGTGAGTGAATTCTCCTTGTGCTATAGTGTGCTTAAAAAAAACATTTTTTCTAGGGACAGAAAACTGTAGGTAGGGAGAGTGTCAGTTTCTTTCACTGTGCAAGTCCTTGTTTCCAGGGACAGGGAAGGACAGTGAGTGAATTCTCCTTGTGCTATAGTGTGCTTAAAAAAAACATTTTTTATAGGGACAGAAAACTCTAGGTAGGGAGAGTGTCAGTTTCTTTCACTGTGCAAGTCCTTGTTTCCAGGGACAGGGAAGGACAGTGAGTGAATTCTCCTTGTGCTCTAGTGTGCTTAAAAAAAACATTTTTTCTAGGGACAGAAAACTCTAGGTAGGGAGAGTGTCAGTTTCTTTCACTGTGCAAGTCCTTGTTTCCAGGGACAGGGAAGGACAGTGAGTGAATTCTCCTTGTGCTATAGTGTGCTTAAAAAAAACATTTTTTCTAGGGACAGAAAACTCTAGGTAGGGAGAGTGTCAGTTTCTTTCACTGTGCAAGTCCTTGTTTCCAGGGACAGGGAAGGACAGTGAGTGAATTCTCCTTCTGCTATAGTGTGCTTAAAAAAAACATTTTTTATAGGGACAGAAAACTCTAGGTAGGGAGAGTGTCAGTTTCTTTCACTGTGCAAGTCCTTGTTTCCAGGGACAGGGAAGGACAGTGAGTGAATTCTCCTTGTGCTATAGTGTGCTTAAAAAAAACATTTTTTTCTAGGGACAGAAAACTCTAGGTAGGGAGAGTGTCAGTTTCTTTCACTGTGCAAGTCCTTGTTTCCAGGGACAGGGAAGGACAGTGAGTGAATTCTCCTTGTGCTCTAGTGTGCTTAAAAAAAACATTTTTTCTAGGGACAGAAAACTCTAGGTAGGGAGAGTGTCAGTTTCTTTCACTGTGCAAGTCCTTGTTTCCAGGGACAGGGAAGGACAGTGAGTGAATTCTCCTTGTGCTATAGTGTGCTTAAAAAAAACATTTTTTCTAGGGACAGAAAACTCTAGGTAGGGAGAGTGTCAGTTTCTTTCACTGTGCAAGTCCTTGTTTCCAGGGACAGGGAAGGACAGTGAGTGAATTCTCCTTGTGCTATAGTGTGCTTAAAAAAAACATTTTTTATAGGGACAGAAAACTCTAGGTAGGGAGAGTGTCAGTTTCTTTCACTGTGCAAGTCCTTGTTTCCAGGGACAGGGAAGGACAGTGAGTGAATTCTCCTTGTGCTATAGTGTGCTTAAAAAAAACATTTTTTTCTAGGGACGGAAAACTCTAGGTAGGGAGAGTGTCAGTTTCTTTCACTGTGCAAGTCCTTGTTTCCAGGGACAGGGAAGGACAGTGAGTGAATTCTCCTTGTGCTCTAGTGTGCTTAAAAAAAAATTTTTTCTAGGGACAGAAAACTCTAGGTAGGGAGAGTGTCAGTTTCTTTCACTGTGCAAGTCCTTGTTTCCAGGGACAGGGAAGGACAGTGAGTGAATTCTCCTTGTGCTATAGTGTGCTTAAAAAAAACATTTTTTCTAGGGACAGAAAACTCTAGGTAGGGAGAGTGTCAGTTTCTTTCACTGTGCAAGTCCTTGTTTCCAGGGACAGGGAAGGACAGTGAGTGAATTCTCCTTGTGCTCTAGTGTGCTTAAAAAAAACATTTTTTCTAGGGACAGAAAACTCTAGGTAGGGAGAGTGTCAGTTTCTTTCACTGTGCAAGTCCTTGTTTCCAGGGACAGGGAAGGACAGTGAGTGAATTCTCCTTGTGCTATAGTGTGCTTAAAAAAAACATTTTTTCTAGGGACAGAAAACTCTAGGTAGGGAGAGTGTCAGTTTCTTTCACTGTGCAAGTCCTTGTTTCCAGGGACAGGGAAGGACAGTGAGTGAATTCTCCTTGTGCTATAGTGTGCTTAAAAAAAAACATTTTTTCTAGGGACAGAAAACTCTAGGTAGGGAGAGTGTCAGTTTCTTTCACTGTGCAAGTCCTTGTTTCCAGGGACAGGGAAGGACAGTGAGTGAATTCTCCTTGTGCTCTAGTGTGCTTAAAAAAAACATTTTTTCTAGGGACAGAAAACTCTAGGTAGGGAGAGTGTCAGTTTCTTTCACTGTGCGAGTCCTTGTTTCCAGGGACAGGGAAGGACAGTGAGTGAATTCTCCTTGTGCTATAGTGTGCTTAAAAAAAACATTTTTTCTAGGGACAGAAAACTCTAGGTAGGGAGAGTGTCAGTTTCTTTCACTGTGCAAGTCCTTGTTTCCAGGGACAGGGAAGGACAGTGAGTGAATTCTCCTTGTGCTATAGTGTGCTTAAAAAAAACATTTTTTATAGGGACAGAAAACTCTAGGTAGGGAGAGTGTCAGTTTCTTTCACTGTGCAAGTCCTTGTTTCCAGGGACAGGGAAGGACAGTGAGTGAATTCTCCTTGTGCTATAGTGTGCTTAAAAAAAACATTTTTTTCTAGGGACAGAAAACTCTAGGTAGGGAGAGTGTCAGTTTCTTTCACTGTGCAAGTCCTTGTTTCCAGGGACAGGGAAGGACAGTGAGTGAATTCTCCTTGTGCTCTAGTGTGCTTAAAAAAAACATTTTTTCTAGGGACAGAAAACTCTAGGTAGGGAGAGTGTCAGTTTCTTTCACTGTGCAAGTCCTTGTTTCCAGGGACAGGGAAGGACAGTGAGTGAATTCTCCTTGTGCTATAGTGTGCTTAAAAAAAACATTTTTTCTAGGGACAGAAAACTCTAGGTAGGGAGAGTGTCAGTTTCTTTCACTGTGCAAGTCCTTGTTTCCAGGGACAGGGAAGGACAGTGAGTGAATTCTCCTTGTGCTATAGTGTGCTTAAAAAAAACATTTTTTCTAGGGACAGAAAACTCTAGGTAGGGAGAGTGTCAGTTTCTTTCACTGTGCAAGTCCTTGTTTCCAGGGACAGGGAAGGACAGTGAGTGAATTCTCCTTGTGCTATAGTGTGCTTAAAAAAAAACATTTTTTATAGGGACAGAAAACTCTAGGTAGGGAGAGTGTCAGTTTCTTTCACTGTGCAAGTCCTTGTTTCCAGGGACAGGGAAGGACAGTGAGTGAATTCTCCTTGTGCTCTAGTGTGCTTAAAAAAAACATTTTTTCTAGGGACAGAAAACTCTAGGTAGGGAGAGTGTCAGTTTCTTTCACTGTGCAAGTCCTTGTTTCCAGGGACAGGGAAGGACAGTGAGTGAATTCTCCTTGTGCTATAGTGTGCTTAAAAAAAACATTTTTTCTAGGGACAGAAAACTCTAGGTAGGGAGAGTGTCAGTTTCTTTCACTGTGCAAGTCCTTGTTTCCAGGGACAGGGAAGGACAGTGAGTGAATTCTCCTTGTGCTATAGTGTGCTTAAAAAAAACATTTTTTATAGGGACAGAAAACTCTAGGTAGGGAGAGTGTCAGTTTCTTTCACTGTGCAAGTCCTTGTTTCCAGGGACAGGGAAGGACAGTGAGTGAATTCTCCTTGTGCTATAGTGTGCTTAAAAAAAACATTTTTTTCTAGGGACAGAAAACTCTAGGTAGGGAGAGTGTCAGTTTCTTTCACTGTGCAAGTCCTTGTTTCCAGGGACAGGGAAGGACAGTGAGTGAATTCTCCTTGTGCTCTAGTGTGCTTAAAAAAAACATTTTTTCTAGGGACAGAAAACTCTAGGTAGGGAGAGTGTCAGTTTCTTTCACTGTGCAAGTCCTTGTTTCCAGGGACAGGGAAGGACAGTGAGTGAATTCTCCTTGTGCTATAGTGTGCTTAAAAAAAACATTTTTTCTAGGGACAGAAAACTCTAGGTAGGGAGAGTGTCAGTTTCTTTCACTGTGCAAGTCCTTGTTTCCAGGGACAGGGAAGGACAGTGAGTGAATTCTCCTTGTGCTATAGTGTGCTTAAAAAAAACATTTTTTATAGGGACAGAAAACTCTAGGTAGGGAGAGTGTCAGTTTCTTTCACTGTGCAAGTCCTTGTTTCCAGGGACAGGGAAGGACAGTGAGTGAATTCTCCTTGTGCTCTAGTGTGCTTAAAAAAAACATTTTTTCTAGGGACAGAAAACTCTAGGTAGGGAGAGTGTCAGTTTCTTTCACTGTGCAAGTCCTTGTTTCCAGGGACAGGGAAGGACAGTGAGTGAATTCTCCTTGTGCTATAGTGTGCTTAAAAAAAACATTTTTTCTAGGGACAGAAAACTCTAGGTAGGGAGAGTGTCAGTTTCTTTCACTGTGCAAGTCCTTGTTTCCAGGGACAGGGAAGGACAGTGAGTGAATTCTCCTTGTGCTATAGTGTGCTTAAAAAAAACATTTTTTATAGGGACAGAAAACTCTAGGTAGGGAGAGTGTCAGTTTCTTTCACTGTGCAAGTCCTTGTTTCCAGGGACAGGGAAGGGCAGTGAGTGAATTCTCCTTGTGCTATAGTGTGCTTAAAAAAAACATTTTTTCTAGGGACAGAAAACTCTAGGTAGGGAGAGTGTCAGTTTCTTTCACTGTGCAAGTCCTTGTTTCCAGGGACAGGGAAGGACAGTGAGTGAATTCTCCTTGTGCTATAGTGTGCTTAAAAAAAAACATTTTTTCTAGGGACAGAAAACTCTAGGTAGGGAGAGTGTCAGTTTCTTTCACTGTGCAAGTCCTTGTTTCCAGGGACAGGGAAGGACAGTGAGTGAATTCTCCTTGTGCTATAGTGTGCTTAAAAAAAACATTTTTTCTAGGGACAGAAAACTCTAGGTAGGGAGAGTGTCAGTTTCTTTCACTGTGCAAGTCCTTGTTTCCAGGGACAGGGAAGGACAGTGAGTGAATTCTCCTTGTGCTCTAGTGTGCTTAAAAAAAACATTTTTTCTAGGGACAGAAAACTCTAGGTAGGGAGAGTGTCAGTTTCTTTCACTGTGCAAGTCCTTGTTTCCAGGGACAGGGAAGGACAGTGAGTGAATTCTCCTTGTGCAATAGTGTGCTTAAAAAAAACATTTTTTCTAGGGACATAAAACTCTAGGTAGGGAGAGTGTCAGTTTCTTTCACTGTGCAAGTCCTTGTTTCCAGGGACAGGGAAGGACAGTGAGTGAATTCTCCTTGTGCTCTAGTGTGCTTAAAAAAAAACATTTTTTCTAGGGACAGAAAACTCTAGGTAGGGAGAGTGTCAGTTTCTTTCACTGTGCAAGTCCTTGTTTCCAGGGACAGGGAAGGACAGTGAGTGAATTCTCCTTGTGCTCTAGTGTGCTTAAAAAAAACATTTTTTCTAGGGACAGAAAACTCTAGGTAGGGAGAGTGTCAGTTTCTTTCACTGTGCAAGTCCTTGTTTCCAGGGACAGGGAAGGACAGTGAGTGAATTCTCCTTGTGCTATAGTGTGCTTAAAAAAAACATTTTTTCTAGGGACAGAAAACTCTAGGTAGGGAGAGTGTCAGTTTCTTTCACTGTGCAAGTCCTTGTTTCCAGGGACAGGGAAGGACAGTGAGTGAATTCTCCTTGTGCTATAGTGTGCTTAAAAAAAACATTTTTTCTAGGGACAGAAAACTCTAGGTAGGGAGAGTGTCAGTTTCTTTCACTGTGCAAGTCCTTGTTTCCAGGGACAGGGAAGGACAGTGAGTGAATTCTCCTTGTGCTCTAGTGTGCTTAAAAAAAACATTTTTTCTAGGGACAGAAAACTCTAGGTAGGGAGAGTGTCAGTTTCTTTCACTGTGCAAGTCCTTGTTTCCAGGGACAGGGAAGGACAGTGAGTGAATTCTCCTTGTGCTCTAGTGTGCTTAAAAAAAACATTTTTTCTAGGGACAGAAAACTCTAGTTAGGGAGAGTGTCAGTTTCTTTCACTGTGCAAGTCCTTGTTTCCAGGGACAGGGAAGGACAGTGAGTGAATTCTCCTTGTGCTCTAGTGTGCTTAAAAAAAACATTTTTTCTAGGGACAGAAAACTCTAGGTAGGGAGAGTGTCAGTTTCTTTCACTGTGCAAGTCCTTGTTTCCAGGGACAGGGAAGGACAGTGAGTGAATTCTCCTTGTGCTCTAGTGTGCTTAAAAAAAACATTTTTTCTAGGGACAGAAAACTCTAGGTAGGGAGAGTGTCAGTTTCTTTCACTGTGCAAGTCCTTGTTTCCAGGGACAGGGAAGGACAGTGAGTGAATTCTCCTTGTGCTATAGTGTGCTTAAAAAAAACATTTTTTCTAGGGACAGAAAACTCTAGGTAGGGAGAGTGTCAGTTTCTTTCACTGTGCAAGTCCTTGTTTCCAGGGACAGGGAAGGACAGTGAGTGAATTCTCCTTGTGCTATAGTGTGCTTAAAAAAAACATTTTTTATAGGGACAGAAAACTCTAGGTAGGGAGAGTGTCAGTTTCTTTCACTGTGCAAGTCCTTGTTTCCAGGGACAGGGAAGGACAGTGAGTGAATTCTCCTTGTGCTATAGTGTGCTTAAAAAAAACATTTTTTTCTAGGGACAGAAAACTCTAGGTAGGGAGAGTGTCAGTTTCTTTCACTGTGCAAGTCCTTGTTTCCAGGGACAGGGAAGGACAGTGAGTGAATTCTCCTTGTGCTCTAGTGTGCTTAAAAAAAACATTTTTTCTAGGGACAGAAAACTCTAGGTAGGGAGAGTGTCAGTTTCTTTCACTGTGCAAGTCCTTGTTTCCAGGGACAGGGAAGGACAGTGAGTGAATTCTCCTTGTGCTATAGTGTGCTTAAAAAAAACATTTTTTCTAGGGACAGAAAACTCTAGGTAGGGAGAGTGTCAGTTTCTTTCACTGTGCAAGTCCTTGTTTCCAGGGACAGGGAAGGACAGTGAGTGAATTCTCCTTGTGCTATAGTGTGCTTAAAAAAAACATTTTTTATAGGGACAGAAAACTCTAGGTAGGGAGAGTGTCAGTTTCTTTCACTGTGCAAGTCCTTGCTTCCAGGGACAGGGAAGGACAGTGAGTGAATTCTCCTTGTGCTCTAGTGTGCTTAAAAAAAACTTTTTTTCTAGGGACAGAAAACTCTAGGTAGGGAGAGTGTCAGTTTCTTTCACTGTGCAAGTCCTTGTTTCCAGGGACAGGGAAGGACAGTGAGTGAATTCTCCTTGTGCTATAGTGTGCTTAAAAAAAACATTTTTTCTAGGGACAGAAAACTCTAGGTAGGGAGAGTGTCAGTTTCTTTCACTGTGCAAGTCCTTGTTTCCAGGGACAGGGAAGGACAGTGAGTGAATTCTCCTTGTGCTATAGTGTGCTTAAAAAAAACATTTTTTATAGGGACAGAAAACTCTAGGTAGGGAGAGTGTCAGTTTCTTTCACTGTGCAAGTCCTTGTTTCCAGGGACAGGGAAGGACAGTGAGTGAATTCTCCTTGTGCTATAGTGTGCTTAAAAAAAACATTTTTTCTAGGGACAGAAAACTCTAGGTAGGGAGAGTGTCAGTTTCTTTCACTGTGCAAGTCCTTGTTTCCAGGGACAGGGAAGGACAGTGAGTGAATTCTCCTTGTGCTATAGTGTGCTTAAAAAAAACATTTTTTCTAGGGACAGAAAACTCTAGGTAGGGAGAGTGTCAGTTTCTTTCACTGTGCAAGTCCTTGTTTCCAGGGACAGGGAAGGACAGTGAGTGAATTCTCCTTGTGCTCTAGTGTGCTTAAAAAAAACATTTTTTCTAGGGACAGAAAACTCTAGGTAGGGAGAGTGTCAGTTTCTTTCACTGTGCAAGTCCTTGTTTCCAGGGACAGGGAAGGACAGTGAGTGAATTCTCCTTGTGCAATAGTGTGCTTAAAAAAAACATTTTTTCTAGGGACATAAAACTCTAGGTAGGGAGAGTGTCAGTTTCTTTCACTGTGCAAGTCCTTGTTTCCAGGGACAGGGAAGGACAGTGAGTGAATTCTCCTTGTGCTCTAGTGTGCTTAAAAAAACATTTTTTCTAGGGACAGAAAACTCTAGGTAGGGAGAGTGTCAGTTTATTTCACTGTGCAAGTCCTTGTTTCCAGGGACAGGGAAGGACAGTGAGTGAATTCTCCTTGTGCTATAGTGTGCTTAAAAAAAACATTTTTTTCTAGGGACAGAAAACTCTAGGTAGGGAGAGTGTCAGTTTCTTTCACTGTGCAAGTCCTTGTTTCCAGGGACAGGGAAGGACAGTGAGTGAATTCTCCTTGTGCTCTAGTGTGCTTAAAAAAAACATTTTTTCTAGGGACAGAAAACTCTAGGTAGGGAGAGTGTCAGTTTCTTTCACTGTGCAAGTCCTTGTTTCCAGGGACAGGGAAGGACAGTGAGTGAATTCTCCTTGTGCTATAGTGTGCTTAAAAAAAACATTTTTTCTAGGGACAGAAAACTCTAGGTAGGGAGAGTGTCAGTTTCTTTCACTGTGCAAGTCCTTGTTTCCAGGGACAGGGAAGGACAGTGAGTGAATTCTCCTTGTGCTATAGTGTGCTTAAAAAAAACATTTTTTCTAGGGACAGAAAACTCTAGGTAGGGAGAGTGTCAGTTTCTTTCACTGTGCAAGTCCTTGTTTCCAGGGACAGGGAAGGACAGTGAGTGAATTCTCCTTGTGCTCTAGTGTGCTTAAAAAAAACATTTTTTCTAGGGACAGAAAACTCTAGGTAGGGAGAGTGTCAGTTTCTTTCACTGTGCAAGTCCTTGTTTCCAGGGACAGGGAAGGACAGTGAGTGAATTCTCCTTGTGCTCTAGTGTGCTTAAAAAAAACATTTTTTCTAGGGACAGAAAACTCTAGGTAGGGAGAGTGTCAGTTTCTTTCACTGTGCAAGTCCTTGTTTCCAGGGACAGGGAAGGACAGTGAGTGAATTCTCCTTGTGCTCTAGTGTGCTTAAAAAAAACATTTTTTCTAGGGACAGAAAACTCTAGGTAGGGAGAGTGTCAGTTTCTTTCACTGTGCAAGTCCTTGTTTCCAGGGACAGGGAAGGACAGTGAGTGAATTCTCCTTGTGCTCTAGTGTGCTTAAAAAAAACTTTTTTTCTAGGGACAGAAAACTCTAGGTAGGGAGAGTGTCAGTTTCTTTCACTGTGCAAGTCCTTGTTTCCAGGGACAGGGAAGGACAGTGAGTGAATTCTCCTTGTGCTCTAGTGTGCTTAAAAAAAACATTTTTTCTAGGGACAGAAAACTCTAGGTAGGGAGAGTGTCAGTTTCTTTCACTGTGCAAGTCCTTGTTTCCAGGGACAGGGAAGGACAGTGAGTGAATTCTCCTTGTGCTCTAGTGTGCTTAAAAAAAACATTTTTTCTAGGGACAGAAAACTCTAGGTAGGGAGAGTGTCAGTTTCTTTCACTGTGCAAGTCCTTGTTTCCAGGGACAGGGAAGGACAGTGAGTGAATTCTCCTTGTGCTCTAGTGTGCTTAAAAAAAACATTTTTTCTAGGGACAGAAAACTCTAGGTAGGGAGAGTGTCAGTTTCTTTCACTGTTCGAGTCCTTGTTTCTAGGGACAAAGAAGGAAAGTGAGGGGAATTCTCCTTGTGCTATAGTGTGCTAAAGCATTCCTCATCAACCATCTTTGAAATCCTTGATTTTTGGACAGTCAGGGAAATTGTCGTTGTGCTATTCTGTGCAAAAGCAATCATCCTCAACCATATTTAGAAATCCTTAAGTAAAGGGACAGAGAAGGACACCTGAAGGTAGCCCTTATTGCTTTTTTCCCATCTCCCTGCAGGCCATCTATTAGAATGTCTGGAAGGCAAACAAGGAGAGGCAGACAGTCAGGAGGCAATAAAAGAGGGCAAGCAGGCTCTGTGTCTGGGGGCAACAGTGCTGGTCGTGGACGCGGTGCATTGTCATCAGCACATGGCCATGGGACACGCTTGTCCTTTTCGGCAGCTGGACATGTTGAGCCACATCATGCCGAAGACTTGGTAGAGTGGATGACCAAGCCCTCCTCCTCCTCCTCATCCTCTCTCACCCAGGCTCAGGGTACTGGCAAAGCAGCTGCCAAAGCGTCCTCTTCCCTGGTATCAATGTCAGACTCATCATCAGTCACTCCTTCCCTAGACCCACCATGTCCTCCTCCTGAGGAGTCCCCCGAACTGTTTGAGCACAGTGTTGGGTACATGCTCCAGGAGGATGCCCAGCGTTTCGAAGGGTCTGATGATGAAACCCAGCTACAGGAAGGCAGTAGCGTGAGAGCAGACAGAGGGGATGCTCAAGAAGGACACCAATCTGGCAGTCATGTTCCAGCAGCTGCAGCATACTGCCAGATTGGCTCCAGTGATGAGGAGGGAGGGGATGATGAGGTCACTGACTCCACGTGGGTGCCTAATAGGAGAGAGGAGGAGGAGGATGAGGAGGAGGCACATCTCCAACGAGGCAGGATGCCCTTTGGTGGCCAGCGTAAGGGCAGTACACCGACGGTATCACACCGCAGAGCTCCGCCTGTGCAGGGCGCTGCCTCTGCCCGTCATTCAAAAAGTTCCTTGGTGTGGGCCTTTTTTGAGGCTAGTGCATCAGATCGCACAGCTGCTGTTTGCAACATATGTCTCAAGCGTATATCGCGTGGCCAAAACATCAGCCGCTTGGGTACCACATGCCTGACCAGACATATGTTGACCTGCCATGCAGCTCGTTGGCAAGCCTACCTCAAAGACCCACACCAAAGAACAAAGTGGACCTCTCCTTGCACCGCATCAGCTGGGATCTCCAACCCCACTATAACTTCAGTCCTCTCTGAAACATGCACTGAGAGGAATGAAGGTGTATAATTAGGTGTGTCACAGCCAAGTACTTGCGGCCACTCTGCTAGCAGTACACCGACGTCCGATTCTAGCAGGCAAATTTCCCTGCCCCAGCTGCTGGACCGTCGAAAGAAGTTCACTCCCAGCCATCCACATGCCCAGCGGTTGAATGCTAGCTTGGCTAAATTGCTAGCGCTTCAACTGCTGCCTTTTCAGTTGGTAGACTCGGCCCCCTTCCGTGAGTTTGTGCAATGTGCGGTTCCTCAGTGGCAGGTTCCCAAACGCCACTTTTTCTCACGGAAGGCTATTCCGGCTCTCTACCGGCATGTGGAAGGCAATGTCTTGGCCTCGCTGGACAGGGCGGTCCGCGGTAAGGTGCATATTACCGCTGACTCATGGTCCAGCAGGCATGGACAGGGACGTTACCTTTCTTTCACGGCCCATTGGGTCACTCTTTTGGCAGCTGGGAAGGATGCAGGACAAGGTGCAGTAGTGTTGGAGGTTGTCCCACCGCCACGCCTCCAAAATGCTACTACTGGTTGTGACACACCTCTCTCCTCCACCCCCTCCTCTTCTTCTTCCTCCATGGCCTCTTCCTGTGGTTTGTCCTATGAACCAGCGGTGCTCCGTAGCCGTTCACGGGGCTACGCAAGTACGCAGGCAAAAAGATGCCATGCCGTGCTTGCGCTGGTGTGTTTGGGGGACAGAAGCCACACTGGGGCAGAGGTCCTGTCTGCTCTGCAGGGCCAGGCCGAGAGGTGGTTGACGCCACGCCAGCTTAAGCCAGGAATGGTGGTTTGCGACAATGTCACCAACCTCCTCTCCGCCCTTCGACAGGGACAACTGACCCATGTGCCCTGTGTGGCTCACGTCCTTAACCTGGTGGTGCAGCGGTTCTTGGGCAGGTACCCGGGCTTACAGGATGTCCTGAGGCAGGCCAGGAAAGTCTGTGTGCATTTCCGCAGATCTTATAATGCCAGTGCTCGCCTGGCTGAGCTGCAAAAGGAGTTGAACCTGCCCAAGAACCGCCTTATATGTGACATGCCCACCAGGTGGAACTCAACGTTGGCCATGCTGCAGCGGCTGCACACGCAGCAGAGGGCCATCAATGAGTACCTGTGCGACTACGGCACCAGGACAGGGTCAGGGGAGCTTGGTTTTTTTTCTCCACGCCAGTGGGGCATGATCAGGGATGCATGCACTGTCCTGGCACCATTTGAGGAGGCCACGAGGATGGTGAGCAGTGACAGTGCATGCATCAGTGACACTGTACCTCTTGTCCACCTGTTGGAGCACACGCTGCGTGGAATAATGGACAGGGCACTTGAGGCAGAACAGAGGCAGGAAGAGGAGGACTTCCTTGCCTCTCAAGGCCCCCTTTACCCAGACAGTGTTCCTTCTGTCCCACCCATCGCACAGGAAGAGGAAGAGGAGGAGGAGGAGGAGGAGGAGGAGGAGGATTGTGTCAGCATGGAGGTGGAGGCTGGCACTCAGCATCATCAGCAGCAGTCTTTTAGGGATGATTTACAGTCCCAAGAAACCAGTGGACTTGTACGTGGCTGGGAGGAGGTGACTGCGGATCATGTCGTCCTTAGTGACCCAGAGGACTCCGGAGCGAATGCCTCAGCAAACCTACGCTGCATGGCCTCCCTGATCCTGCAAAGTCTGCGGAAGGATCCTCGTATTCTTCGGATCAAGGAGAGGGACCATTACTGGCTGGCCACTCTCCTTGATCCACGGTACAAGGGTAAGGTTGCGGACCTTATGTTACCGTCGCAGAGGGAGCAGAGGATGAGACAACTCCGGGAGGCCTTGCAGAAAGGTCTGTGCAACGCGTTCCCAGAGACTGGGAGGTTACAAACTCCTGGTCCTGGACAACGAGTTGCTGAGACTTCGGCCAGTCAAAGAAGGAGCGGTGGGGAAGGTGGCCGTCTGACCGATGCGTTCAGACAATTCTTTAGTCCGCAGCCCCAAAGTATGATCGGTTCCAGCAACCATCGCCAGCGTCTGATAAACATGGTGCAGGAATATCTAGGGGCAAGGTCAGACTTGGACACCTTCCCCACCGAAAATCCTCTGGCTTACTGGGTCTTGAGGATGGATCACTGGCCAGAGCTTGCACAGTATGCAATTGAGCTACTGGCCTGTCCTGCATCCAGCGTTCTTTCGGAACGCACATTCAGTGCTGCTGGAGGATTTGTCACGGATCACAGGGTGCGCCTGTCCACCGACTCGGTTGATCGACTGACTTTCATCAAGATGAACCAGTCTTGGATCACCACCAGCTACCACACACCTGATGCTGATATAACAGACTAATTGATTTTAACATGTCACATCCCTTCAAGACTGATGCTGATGCTGAGTGCCTGTGCTGTTATGTTGACTGGCTATCCTCCTCCTCCGAGTCCTCAATGATACGATTGATGATAATAGCTTGGAAGATCATTTTTGTTTATGGGTGCCGCCACCAGTGGCTAAGGCCCAATTTTTCAGCCCCTGTTTTACAGGGGCGTGTACTTACAATTTTTTTAGCAATAATTTGCCATAGGGCTCATTGCTGTGCTCCAAGTACAGTATCTGTGAGGGGTTGGAGTGTTGTGGCACCAGTGCCTAAGGCCCAATTTTTCAGCCCCTGTTTAACAGGGGCGTGTCATTACAATTTTTGAAGCAATACTTTGCAACAGGGCTCATTGCTGTGCTCCAAGTACAGTATCTGTGAGGGGTTGTAGTGTTGTGCCACCAGTGCCTAAGGCCCAATTTTTCAGCCCCTGTTTAACAGGGGCGTGTCATTACAATTTTTGAAGCAATACTTTGCAACAGGGCTCATTGCTGTGCTTCAAGTACAGTATCTGTGAGGGGTTGTAGTGTTGTGCCACCAGTGCCTAAGGCCCAATTTTTCAGCCCCTGTTCAACAGGGGCATGCAATTACAATTCTTGATGTAATAGTTCACAGCAGGGCCCATTCCTGCACCCACCAAGAGTAAGTCTGAGGGCTTACAGTGTTGTGGCAACGCCACCACCACCACCACGAAAGGCCCAATTTTTCAGCCCCTGTTCAAAAGGGGCATGTAATTACAATTCTTGATCTAATAATTCACAGCAGGGCCCATTGCTGCACCCACCAAGAGTAACTGTCAGGGCTTACAGTGTTGTGGCACCAGCACCACCATCAAAGCCCCAATTTTTACTACCACTGTTCAACAATTATATGTAATTAAAATTCCTGATATAATAGTTGACAGCAGGGCGTTCCAGCACCAACCAAGAGTAACTGTGAGTGCTTACAGTGTTGTGCCAACACCAACAACTAAGGGGCCTATTTCTGCAGAGTATATACGGCAGGTCCCTACTTTCAAACATCCAACTTACAAACGACTCCTACTTGCAAACGCAAGAAGACAACAGGAAGTGAGAGGAAATCTACCACTAGGAAGGAAAATTCTCTCCTGTAAGAATAAATATGGGAGAAAGGTGTCTCCTCTGTACTGATGCTTTATCAGCAATCCTTGTTTCAAGAAAAACACCACATTTCAAAAACAGTTGTCATTGGGACGGAAAGTGAGGTGAAATGTTCTGAACAGGGGCACAGACAGCAAAACAAATGTTACAGGGGTGATAACCCTTACCTATGTTTTCCAAAAAGTTTAAAAATAGATTTTTGGGCTGGAGCTACACTTCAACAATGTACCTGTTCAAAATTACAAACAGATTCTACATAAGAACAAACCTACAGTCCCTGTCTTGTATGCACCGCCTGTATACGGCTGTTCAGAGTATATAGGGCCTTTTTTATTTTATGTGCGGGGTTCCCCTTAATATCCATACAAGACCCAAAGGGGCTGGTAATGGGCTGGGGTAGGGGGGGGGGGTCATGGGGTAGCTATGCCATTTTTCTTAAAGATTTTCATCCATATTACCGGGACCAGACATTACATTAAAGCCGCAAGCAGTTTTAAATGGCTTTTTTTTCCTTTAGAAGTGTCATTTTGTGCAGGGACAGTTCTAAACACGGGAAACACGTGGCACTTCACAGGCATACTTTAGACACCCCCCAGGTACGATATTTAAAGGAATATTTGACTTTTTTTTTTTCACTTTATGCATCATTAAAATGACTGCTCCCGAAAAACGACCGTTTTTAAAACTTATTTTTGCATTGATACATGTCCCCTGGTGCAGAACCCGGGTTCCCAAACCCTTTTTAGGACAATAACATGCATAATAGTTGTTATAATTAGCACTTTAGAATTCGAACGTTCGCATCCATTGTATTTAATAGGGTTCTAATGTTTGTACGAACTTTCGGTCCGTTCGCGGGTTCTGGTGCGAACCGAACCCGGGGGTGTTCGGCTCATCACTACCCAGAAGTAGGATATACACAGTATTTTAACTGGGAGTCAGACATAAAGCTACATGAAGGGTGTAGGGGGGATATATTATGTCATATAAATAAAAGATGCCCCCAGCTACCATCCCCTTTTTCTCCACCTCCCTGCTCCTCCCCCTTCCCCCTACTCCTCCCCTCCCAATTATTCTGGACTGGTATGGATATATTTTCTGGTAATATGTAGACCAAAGCCTGTGGATTGACTTTGTACAATGTACAACTTGTCTGTTACCGCTACAGTTCCTATTCATGACTATACTATGTATTATTTTCACCTGACCTGTACTATGTGTTAAACATCCATAAACATTTTTACTGGCAAAACATTCTACAAATCAGCAGAATTATTTTTTACCTTCCAATGCCCAAATTCATTGAGAATGGCTCCAAGCTTCTTAGTATTGCCATGTAATCGATGTGGGGGAATTATTGGGTTGGGATCCCTCCAATCAACTGAAAGTCGATGATGCCAAAGTCGCTCCCCTTCATGGATGTGAGCAGACCCAAGACTTGGATCAAACCGATGGACTTCACAACCGCTAGTGGCCATGTTTACTTCAAATATGCTGTCATCTTCTCCTAACCTAAGATATAAAAATTATTTTTATATTTCATGATCTTCTACTAATTAACTCTATAACAAAATAGGAAACACAAAACAGACATAAAAAAATATATTATTTTCAGGTTATTTATACATTTTCTGGGTTTTATTTTCAAACAATATTACCTCGATAACTGTTGTGTGTTTTCAATAAGTATGCACTTAAACTTGTTAAAATTTATTTTAGACTCTCATGTTTTTCTTCCTGTTCCATATTTGTATTAATGTATTTATTTGTATTAATTAGGAAACACTTCCTTTAGCCTGCTGATTGTGGGCAGTTTAGGAGCAGCTACACACATACTGGTCAATTTCTAAAAAAAAATTGCTGGCCAAATGTAACACGCATTTGTCCAACATTGACAACGTCCTACTGTATTTTCAGTTCCATCTAGCGGCCATAATGTGGTATTTTTCTCTGATTAGGGTATTTCATAAAAATGACTGCGTAATGGCCACTAGATGGAGTGGATGATCAGAAAAAATCCTTCTATTAAAAAAGATATGGTGAGTATTCCTCAAGGATGGGTAAATGCTTGTCACATTCATCCAACTTTTTTTTAAATAAATAGATCTCTAAGGCCTCGTTCACATGGGAAGCATGGGGTAGTAAAAACTGGTGGTTGAGTGTCAGTTTTCTGCTCCCCTGACCTCCCACGTAGAAAAAAAAAAATAGCATGTGGGTTGAACACATGTCCCAGCTCCTGCAAAAATTTTACCCACTATCGCATCCAGCTGGCAGGACCACAGCCAAAAAATTCAAGGGAATAAAGCTGCACTGCAATCACGAGTCAAATGCCATATTTATATAGAAAGTCCCCATTGGGCCGTCAACAAAAAAAAAAGGGCATTCAGGAATTAAGGAGGGGCAATTGTGCAATTGTGACAGAGAAAATTGAGTACTGTCCGTGATACTTTTTTTATTTGCACTAACATACAATTTTTCAGCTTGTCCTGAAAAATTGTATGTTAGTGCAAATAAAAAAAGGATCACGGACAGTACTCAATTTTCCCTGAATGCCTGAAAAGCAATCAACTCCTGATTGGTAAAAGTTGCCACAAGTGTTAAAGCAGTAGTAAACCACTATTTAAAAAAAAAAACCTGCAAGGCAATGTTATAATGTACTAGCATATTATGTAAAACTTACCTTTGAATGAAGCCCTCCAACGGCACGCTGTCACCGATGAAGGCCCTTCCATCTTCACCTGGTCTTCCTTCCGGGTTCGCGGACTCCGGCTGTGTGAGTGGTAGGAGCCACGATGACATCACTCTCGCGCATGCGCATGGGAGCCACCATTTATGGCACAGGTAAAATTCATACATGGGAGTTTATTCCCACCTTAACAATCCCACAAGCCTCGTACACAGGACCGTTTTTCTCGGCAAGAAAACTGCTGGGAGAGCTTTTTGCAGAGAAAACCGGTCGTGTGTATGGTTTCTCGTCGGGAAAACTGCAGGGAATCTCGACGAGAAAAATAGAGAACCTGCTCTCTATTTTCTCATCGGCCTGTTTCCCGACGAGAAAACCGTGAGTGTGTATGCTTACCTGTCCATGGTAAACCTGCGCATGCTCGAAAAGACTTTGACGCATGCGCAGTAGCATACAAGGGTAGTGTAGGGTGTAGCAAGATGGCGGCGACGGCATCGAATGTGACGAGCGCTTGCTCGTCGTAGTCGATGACGTCACCGCGTTCTTGCCATTCAAAAGAACGGTGGTTCTTTTGAATGGCCGTGTGTACACTCGGCGAGCAAGGCAAGCTTGTCGGGAATCTCATCGGGAAAACCAACGTTTTTTTTCCCCAACGAGATTCCCGCCTGTGTGTACGAGGCTTAAGTCGTCATCTCTGCTCAGTCTGCTCTTTTCTTGTGTCAGCATGTTCTCCGTCAGTACACATGCTTGCAGTAGAGCCTGACTGCCTCTACCTCCCCCAGTCTAGGTGCTGCTGTAATGTATTAACAAAAAAAGCTGATACCACGATTGATTGAGGTACTTTACTAGTTGTATGTAAATAAATGTAGTATTTATTTTTGTAAGAAATACACAACTGCATTAAGTTGTGTTTTTTTTTATTATTTTTTTTATATCTGCTAGAGGGCTTTAAGCCTCTATCAATATGTCAAATACCAGAACTTTGTTGGACAGTGAAGGCTGCCGTATTGGACAATTCATTGGTAGTGGTTAGGGCTTAAAATGGAAGAAAAGGTAGCTAACTATTCTAGGAATGTCCCCCCCCCCCCCACACACTTATCTCGGATACCCTGTAAAAAAAGATTTGTGTACTTACCTATTTTTAATCTACTCCCATCTGGTCACATGATCCTGCAGCTCCAGCTACCCTTTGTTACTGAGCAGCTGCTGCAGGGGAGAGGAAGGAGTGCCAACAATAACTAGGCCATGGGAGCTATCACGGCTCCAGAAATCCAAAACTGTTGACAAGTGTTCCATTATATAGGGTCTGCTGGATAAGTAGGAGGAGGGGGGGAGAATGTTTTAAGAATAGCCGGAGTTATGCCCCATATACACTATAAGATTTAATGCAGATTTTTTGTCTTCAGATTTACCAAAAACATATAATATGAAGTCAAACCTTAAGAGTTTCAATTTGTATGCAATCAGGCAGGCCGTTTTGGTAAATCTGAAGACACAAATCTGCAAAAAAACCTAATAGTGTGTATGGGGTCTTAGACTTTACCCCCACTTTAATATTGATATAAGCAGAAGTCAAGGTCCCGTGTAGAGCCCTGGCCTATGATCAGAGAGGCTGCACTGGGATACATAGGTTGATCTGCAAACTAACAACTTCCAGGCACCACAATGCACCCGCGCTTCAGCAATATTGTTACCTTGAAAACATTTCAGGTCTTATTCTCTCTAAAGAAAACCTGTCTTGGGAGACAAATACAGGCTGCTGACTTATTCGTCTAAAAATGCCAGAACTTTGGACGGCCTGCTAATTTAATGGCTTCAGTACCCTGTAAGTCAATGACCCAGAACAAGTATGCGGATCAGGTGTTCGAAATTCAGTCTGACTTTCTTGAATTGCATGCCAGTTAAAGTACAGAGGCAGGAGAGACAAGTAACATTTTAAAAAGTAGATCAGTAATGGCAGTCTCCACATTTTTCTCAGCACATTTCCTTTAAGGGATGCCATCAATGTTATATTAGATATTGTGTAATTAAAGCGTTTGTTAACCCAACACAGTATATTTCTGATATGTGCCTGCTGTACCATGTTTTTGTATGGGAAAGTATCCCATTCTCTTTGTATTGCTTCCTTTATGTGAAATCCCTGGTGTTCCTGTCAGTCCCTCTTTCCTAATATAAACTGACCACCCTAAGCAGGAGAACACACTGTGGTCAGTTCTCTAGCTGTGCTGGGAACTCAGTGTACTCTCCTCCAATAATCAGACCTGTCCTCACATGCCCCCGCTGCACAGCTATTCACTGGGAAGATCAGTGTGCTGTTCCTTCTCCTCCCCCAGCTCTTATGCAACTGAGAACAGGGGGAATGTAATTTATAATGTTTTTTTTTTATATATCCATACAAAAATGTTTTGCCTTCCATTTCTATTTTAAATTGAATGGGTTGTTTTACAAGGTGATCGTTTACAATCACTTTTATGCCTCGTACACACGACCGGGATTCCCGACGGGAAAACTGCGATGAGAGCTTTTGGCCGGGAATCCCGGACGTGTGTATGCTCCGTCGAAGTTTTTCAGACGGGAAAACTGCCGGAAAAGTCCAGCAAAAAAAAGAGAACCAGCTCTCTTTTTTCCCGTCGGGATTCCCGACTGACTTTTCCCGTCGGAAAACCTGGCCTTGTGTACAAGGCATAAGTCTCAGATACATCATCCTAGACACTAGGGTACAAGAAAAAGTGGGCACAAAAGACTATGCGTAAAAACTGAAACATTATTAGAGATTTCAAAATTAGTGCATTAAACCTGCTTCTTATCTTCTAGTTTCCAGTTCCAGATCAGCAGGGAGAAGGGTAAGGAAGGGCTCTATTACAACATGTGTTTCCAATAGTCAGAGAAATGTGTAGTGTAAACTGTGAATAGAGTTGCTATGATAAAGGGGAGCCAAGTCAAGAGACACAGTATTTATACACCCATCAGATGCTCAACGTAGTATATAGATTTGGTGAGTGTAGGAATATTTTTTGATGTTTGTTCATGTTGTTATGGAAGTCTTTGCTCAGATGACTAATCCTTAAAGATATACATTATCAATTAATGCCAGCATTTCTATTTTAATGTATTTATACAGCTGAAAGTTATGCTTTACTGCTGTGACATCAATTTTCAGAGAAAAAATAATGTTCACACGTCTTTTGTATAAACAAAAAAAAAAGTTTGCAAACACAAATGTACCTTAATAGACACTGGAGGATATACATCGCACCCCCCCCCCCCCCCGCCATCACAGAAAGAATACAAGGCTTTTTCTGAATGGAGGAGGTGTACAACAAGCAATCTGCTTTGATCAATACAATACAGCTAGACCAGTGTTGTATTTAGGTTTTGTGCTGCCCTAGGCCTGACTAAACTCGTGCACCCCCTAATTTAAATATGACCCACCCCTTTCTGTCAGTGCCACACCCCTTCATGTTTAAGACCCGCCCTATCACCTGTAAACCACACCTCTTCCTCTTTAGGCTCCACCTTGATGGCACTATATAAGTACCTGAAATAAATAAATAAATGAATAATAAATTAGGACAGTGACAGTGCATATTTTTACCACTGATCACTGTATTAGTGTCACAGGTCCCCAAAAAAGTGACAGTGTCTGATTTGTCCGCCGCAATGGACCAGTCCCACCATGTACATGAAAGAGTAAAGACCAGTTATCCATAGTGTAAATTCATAGTGTAGGAAGCGCTTGTAGCTTGGGAACGAGCAGTTTTATATGTGAGTAGCAGCTACTTGTAATGTTTTAATCAAATAAAATGGATTTACACTATGGGTGCCCATGCCCAGTCTTTACTCTTTCAACATGTACATGGAGTAGAGAAGTAAATATGGGGCTGACCCGATCTATCTTTTACGAGGTGCAGATATTTTATTGTTCCGGTGAGTGAGGACACATAGGAGGGGAGCACAGAGTGTTACACCTGGGGCACTGGAATAATGCATAGAGGCACTGAACACTTTCATATCACAGCTTATTATTGTATATAAATTATGCATTGATTATAGCACGGAGCACTTTGGAGCATACACATTTTTATTGGATGCGGACTGTTTAATAGATTTGAAGCACAGAGCACTTTTATTGCAGTATCTGTACATTCATTTAATGCATATTGATCACTTTATACAGTATTTGCTTGATCCTATTGCTCTTAAGATAGAAAGCAGTTGTAAACTAAATGCAACTGCTCTTGTTGAGCACAGAAGGAAGAGACATGATGCTTTCTATCATCAAAGAGATAGCTTCTGTCCCTGCCTGTTATCTATCAGACCCAGTGGCGGCTGGTGCTCAAAATTTTTGGGGGGCGCAACCAAACTGAAAAATACTGGAAAAAAAAACAATCAATTGCAGCCTCACTGTGCTATCAAATGCAGCCACTTGTGCCCATCAAATGCAGCCACTTGTGCCCATCAAATGCAGCCACTTGTGCCCATCAAATGCAGCCACTTGTGCCCGTCATATGCAGCCACTTGTGCCCGTCATATGCAGCCACTTGTGCCCGTCATATGCAGCCACTTGTGCCCATCAAATGCCGCCACTTGTGCCCCATCAAATGCCGCCACTTGTACCCCATCAAATGCCGCCACTCGTGCCCATAAAATGCAGACACTTGTGCCCGTCAAATGCAGCCACTTGTGCCCGTCAAATGCAGCCACTTGTGCCCGTCAAATGCAGCCACTTGTGCCCGTCAAATGCCGCCACTTGTACCCCATCAAATGCAGCCACTTGTGCCCATCAAATGCAGCCATTTGTGCCCATCATATGCAGCCACTTGTGCCTGTCAAATGCAGCCACTTGTGCCCGTCAAATGCAGCCACTTGTGCCCGTCAAATGCAGCCACTTGTGCCCCATCAAATGCCGCCACTTGTGCCCCATCAAATGCAGTCACTCGTGCCCATCAAATGCTGCCAGTTGTACCCCATAAAATGCAGCCACTTGTGCCTCATCAAATGCAGCCACTGGTGCCCATCAAATGCCGCCAGTTGTACCCGATCAAATGCAGCCACTTGTGCCCCATCAAATGCAGCCACTGGTGCCCATCAAATGCCACCACTTGTACCCCATCAAATGCCGCCACTTGTACCCCATCAAATGCCGCCAGTTGTACCCCATCAAATGCCGCCAGTTGTACCCCATCAAATGCCGCCACTGTGGCCCACGCCCACCAGCTGTCTGCCCGGCACATACCCCATATTAATGGCGGGTCAGGCAGCGGGTGATGGTGGCGAGCTGTGGGATAGCTCCTGTGTCCTCCATGCTTCCCCCTCCTCTGTTTTTCCATTTTGATAGGTGTCCAATCGGAGCGCCTCTGCCTTCAGCCAATCAGGTAACGGGTATTCATTTGTTTTTCTAACACACATGGGTGGGCTCTGAACGCAATGCTTTTTTGAAGCCTATTAGAGCCTATTAGAGCCTATGTGATGAGGTGCTTCAAAAAAAGACCCCCGCCGCTGTAATTCAGGCGCCCGGTGTCCGAAATCCATGGATAGATTCATGCTATGTATGAATCTATCCATTAATTATAGAGAGGGTGGCTGGAGAGGGGGCGGCACCCATGTGCCCTTAATGGACAGGCCCCCCCAGACCCATGTGGAATTTAGTTGCAGCTTTTGTCCAGGTCTGACAAGCAGAAGGTATGCACCACCAGGGACATTGCTGGAGCCATGTGTTTGCTGGGGACAGACCTATGCAGCATGGATTGGAGCCATAGGAAGTGCTCTTACAATCCTCATCAGCTCTGTGCTAGCTACACAGGTATGACTGACAGGAAGTGGGCAGAGACAGGAGCCAACAACTAGGGTACATCTCATTCAAACTCCTCCTTGTCTGCATGCCATACAGGCTTGACAAGTGGCAGTAACATTTGCAGTGGAACTAGCGCACTTACATTATTTAGGAGCAGGATGCACCAGTGCTTGCTGGACGGGCAGGCGGGCGGGCTGGTCTGCCTGGGAGTTCCCCTAGTCCTCCTCTCTCTCATGGATTGTACAGAGCCAGGGCAGGAAGGACGCTGCAGAGGAAGGTAGGCGGAGCATTAGGCTCCGCCTCCAGCAGTTGTACTTAATGCAGCCGGTCTGGACAATCACTGCTTGCTTTATGGGGGCGCCAGTCGCTAACCACCCCCCTCCTGCCGCACAGTCTGCCCCATGCCATAATGACATACAGTGTAACGGCTACACAAAAGCCGCCGGCCGCCGCGGACTATTTTGACGCGGGAGGAGAGTTATTTTTTTCGTGTGGGGGAGGGGCGTTTTTTTGCCACCGCCCCCCGCAAATTGCCGCCCTAGGCCTGGGCCTTGTTGGCCTAGGCTAAAACACAGCACTGAGCTAGACCTACAAATCTCAGCGCTGGGAGTTTGTTGCTTACTGCACTGTGGGGGCTGAATGAAAGTAACAGTTTTACCTAATGGAGCAACAGCCAAAATCAGGGCAGGCATCAAATTATTTTCCCAGGGTTCAATTTTAAAGCTAAGACACAAGATCAAATCACTTTCAGATTTTTTTTTTTTTTTTAAATCAATACATATACACTATTACTATAAAAGGTGTTGCAGCTCTGTTTAAGGGAGAAGAACGTTTGACTGTACTTCTACTGTGGTTTACTGGGGTGCAGTTCATTCTGCACTCCTGTGACCCATGCGATTCCCATGATTAAGCTCCAAGGGGTGGAGCGAAACACATTGGGGGTGTGGCCTGGCTGGAGTCCGGGCTGAGGCTGCCATTCATCTTACTTACTTGCTGTCGGCTAATGTCACAGAGACGGTCCAAGGTGGGGAAAGATTGCGACAATATGGTCGGAACCTACCCAGGTGCCTGGACCGGCACCTGGCTCAGCCTCTCAGCAAGCCGCAGAGAGCCTGAGCCAGCCGCTCCCACCCTCTCCACAGCCCAGTGCTCCAGTGAGAAAGAGGAGGATGAGTGGAAAGCCAAATGACAGTCACCAGCTCTCTGCTCATGGAGCTCTGAGAACTGAGCGATCAGCGGTCTTTGATCGCTCAATTCTCAGTCTTAGAGACAGCGGGGGACAGATGCAGCATCAGACCGTTGCTACATTCACTTAGGTAAGTCAGACATTGCTCATTTCCAGATATGTACAGGCATTGCTCATTACAGCTTTCTCCGGGGGGGTTATGGGGGGTCCTCTCTGAGATGCCAGGGCTCCCAGACCGCACAATGACAATCTCTCTTATCAGCCAGGTGTGCCGTTAGGGACTCCATAATCTCTACATCCTTGATTCTAGCATAGAGCTCTGCTGGTTTTGGCGGGGTACATCTCTTCCATTGAAGGGCAATCAAGCACCTGGCTGCCGTCAAGGTATAACTAGCCATTTTTTTTTGGCTAAACCAAGTAATTTAGGAGGAAGTAGCCCTAAAAGATAGGTTTTTGGGAGATGGAGGATATCGACCTCGAAGAGCCGATGGAGGAGCCCCTGGACCGAGTGCCAATAAGATTGCAAAGACGGGCACTGCCAGTAGATATGGAGCAAGGTACATTTCCACCCTAGTTACAGCTCTTCCTGCCCTGCTACAGCCCAGGATTTCTTAGTGACTCTTCTTAAAATATATGTAAACCCTCACCTTGTACAGTAAAACAACCCATTTAGTTAAAAATATACAGGTGATACTCGAAAAATTTGAATATCGTGCAAAAGTTCATTTATTTCACTAATGCAACTTAAAAGGTGAAACTAATATATGAGATAAACTATCTTGCTTTGCATGTAATGAGTCTAAGCCATAATTTGTCATAATTGTGATGATTATGGCTTACAGCTCATGAAAACCCCAAATCCACAATCTCAGAAAATTAGAATATTGTGAAAAGGTGCAATATTCTAGGCTCGAAGTGTCCCACTCTAATCAGCTAATTAAAGGGGTTGTAAAGGTTTTTTTTTTAAATAACAAACAAGTCATACTTACCTCCACTGTGCAGCTAGTTTTGCACAGAGTGGCCCTGAACCTGGTCTTCTGGGGTCCCTCGGAGGCTGTCTCGGCTCCTCCCTGCAAGAACTAACCCCCTTCATGCAAGCTCTCTCCCATGGGGGTTAGTTCTTGTGGGCGCACTCCCGTGATACAGCCGGCGGCCATAGCCGCAGACTGTATCACTCGGCCCCGCCCCCTGGCGCGTCGCATCATTGGATGTGATTGGAAGCAGCGTGAGCCAATGGCTGCGCTGCTATTAATCCATCCAATCTAGCCAATCAACGGCCAGACTGAGCGGAAAAGAGGATGTCGGGGGCGAGCGCAGCAGGTGAACGGGCTCAGGTAAGTAAAACGGGGGGCTTGGGGGGGCCGTAACTGTCAGATATTTCTTCACCTTAATGCATAGGATGCATTAAGGTGAAAAAACATGAACCTTTACAACCCCTTTAAGCAATAACACCTGCAAAGGGTTCCTGAGCCTTTAAATGGTCTCTCAGTCTGGTTCAGTAGGAATCACAATCATGGGAAAGACTGCTGACCTGACAGTTGTGCAGAAAACCATCATTGACACCCTCCATAAGGAGAGAAAGCCTCAAAAGGTAATTGCAAAAGAAGTTGAATGTTCCCAATGTGCTGTATCAAAGCACATTAATAGAAAGTTATGTTATTGCCGGCGGTATAGCCGCAGTGTCCCATTGATTTCAATGGGCAGGAGTGGTGGAGGAGCATATACACACCGCTCCTTCACCTCTCCAAAGATGCGGCTAGCAGGACTTTTTTTTCCCGTCCTGCTAGTGCACCGCTCCAGTGTGACAGCCCTCGGGCTGTCACACTGGAGACACAGCAGCGCCTGTTTAGGGTCGGTTTGCAGGCGCTATTTTTAGCGCAATAGCGCCTGCATACCGCTCAAGTGTGAAAGGGGTCTAACACCTCAGCAGTGCCACAGGCTGATGGCTTCCATGCCACGTCGCATTGAGGCAGTAATTGCTGAAAAAGGGGCCTAAACCAAGTACTGAGTACATATGTATGCTTATACTTTTCAGAGGTCCGATATTGTTCTATATACAATCCTTGTTTTATTGATTGCGTGTAATATTCCAATTTTCTGAGATTGTGGATTTGGGGTTTTCATGAGCTGTAAGCCATAATCACCACAATTATGACAAATCACGGCATGAACTATCTTGCTTTGCATGTAATGAGTCTATCTCATATATTAGTTTCACCTTTTAAGTTGCATTAGTGAAAAAAATGAACCATTAGCACGATATAAATTTTTTTCGAGTATCACCTATACATGAAAGGCAAAACATTTGTGTATATATATATATATATATATATATATATATATATATATATATATATATATATATATTCTTTTTCCCCCCATACCCTCTGTTCTCAGCTGCATAAGGAGATCAGAGAGCTGGGGAGGAGAAACAGCAGCAAATTGGTCTTCCCAGTGAATGACTGACTGTGCAGGGAGAGGAGAGGGGAGGGGGGATGTCAGGACAAGTCTAATCATTGGAGAAGAGCAGGCTGAGTTCTCAGCCCAATCAGAGAACTGATCACGCAGTGCTCTCATGCCTAGTGGTCGTTTTTTGAAAGAAAAGCAGAGAGCAAAGGGACTAGTAGGATCAGTAGATATTTTACACAAAGGAAGCAACACAAAGAGAACAGGATACAAGTACATGGTACAGCCTCCACTTATCAGATAACCTGTTGAGTCTGGTATGAATTTTTGGAGAAACCTGACGCAAATAAAAAAAAAAAAAAAGATGTCATGAGGTTCCCCTCAAAATCCATACTGGACCCTTATTTTAGCATGCAGCCTGGCAGGTCATGAAAGGGGGGGGGGCAAGTATGAAGCCATGTTGATGAGGACAAGGGCCTCTTCCCTTCAACTGTGGCCTGGTGGTTGTTGGGGAGGGGAGTCCCCAGATACTGCCCCCACATAAGAATGAGTAAGGGGTATATACTACCCCTACTCTTTCACCAAGAATAATCAAATGTGCCCTAGAAATAAACAAACCAAAACTTTTGACAATCTCAATGAGCGCCGACTGCACGAAAAAAAAATACGTCACCCACCGATACGACTACTCCATCGTTTGGATCTCCCGCCGTCTGACATGCTGCTTCTCCCCTGAAATAAGCTAAGGGGCGGGGTCACCCAGTGACAGCATTGACCATACGTGGACACATTCAAATTTGTTGAATGATGTCATAATAGGGTGGGGTCACCCAGTGATGTCATTGACCATATATGGCCATCTGGTGGCCCCCTTGTTAAAGGGGCTTCTACATTCTGATAAGTCCCACCCCCCGCCCCTGCAGCTTCACAGCCACCATGCCAGGGTTGTGGGGAAAAGGCCCTTGTCCTCATCCACATGGTGACAATGTGCTTTGCCAGGGGCTGTATGCTGGCATAAGGATCTGGTACAGATTTTGGGGGGACCCCATGCCAATTTTATTTATTTTTGACATGAGGTCCCCCAAAATCTATACCAGACCTGAAGGGCCTGGTATGTATTTGGGGGCACTCAATTAAAAAAAAAAAAAATTGCTGTTGGCTCTTTTGTGCACATTCTGCAATCAGCGGGGAATCCCTTGCTGACAACAAGGATGAGTTATGGTTGTTAAGACGCTGGCGGGTGCCGACTCCTTAACAACCAGCATCCCTGAGCAGAACACAGAAGGTTTTTTACCTTCAGCCTTTAGAACAGTGGCAGCCCGTCCATTAGGGGCGCACGGGCACATGATCTACATGCAGGGTGCCAAAAGCATGGATTCCAATGGGGGTTTTAATATTTTTTGAAGCACGTGATTAGAGCCAGAGGCTATTGTCACACTGATTCTCCTCCCAGCAAATCAGGAAGCGGGTTGTGAGACCCATTTCCTGATTGTCCGAAAGGAGAAGCGATCTTGTTGGCCAAGGGGGAGGAGGGAGAAGGAGACACACAGCCGGAAAGACACGCGGCTGGAGGAGAAGCAGGGGAAGACCGACCGACCCACCAGCTGCCACTGTGACTACAGGGATGATTCACCCGCAACGGTTCAGCCATCCAGCACTCCCTGGCTCGGACAGGGAGGGAGGAGAAAGGGAGATTGGAGTCATCCTGGGCAGGACATTAGGCCGCCCATCTCCAACGCTGCGGGGGGGGGGGGGTGTTCCCGTGTCTCCCGCATTCATGTCCATCTCCCACATTATCGAGCACCAGCCGCCACTGCTTTAGAACCATTTTACCTCCTAGTGAATTGAGTCCACGGCATGGTAACTGGAGAAAAAGCATCTCGATGATGAAAGCCTAATAACCACTCTTCTTTCATTTCAAAATAATTCATGTTATGAATTACACTTCAATCACCCCAGGATGCACCTTATTAAGTCTACAATAACATCATATTTTTCTAATTCCACATTTAACTGTTTATTGGATACTGATGCATTTGAAAATAAATAACACAAAGCTTTTCAAAACTGGGAATAAAATATCTTTTTGGCTTAATGTATCTATATAATAATGTTTGCCAGGTCTTAGGCTGCCAGCAGAAACTTCTGCCAAGCATCTAGGAGGATAAGATGCAGCCCACAGGGAATTTAAAAGCTTCAGCACTGCCAGGATGAAGGAACACACAGCACAAACATTCCCCACGTCCTGCTTCTGTAGAATTTCATAGACTGGCCTTTACTTCAGAGACGCATTACTGCTTTCACACAAATAGCACATTCATCATTAAGCTGGCCCAGCCAACTCAAACTGTGTTAGCCTTTGAGCTTCAAGATATGGAAAAATATATATACATACTGTATATACACACAAACACAGTATATATACAGTGCTGTGAAAAGTAATTGCCCCCCCCCCCCATGCTGAATCATGAACTGCGATTAACCGTAATTTTTTGGAAAGCTGAGTAATATTTCACTTGCCACACCCAGGCCTGATTACTGCCAGACCTGTTGAATCAAGAGATCACATAAATAGAAGCTGTCTGGCAAAGTGAAGCACGCTAACAAATCATAAAAAGCCAAACATCATGCCACAACTAAAAAAAACTCATTGCCAGTTATCGCAAACGCTTGATTGCAGTTGTTGCCGCCAAGGGTGACACAACCAGTTATTAGGTTTAGGGGCAATTACTTTTTCATATAATGCCAGGCAGGTTTGGACAGCGTTTTTGTCTTAAAGCTGGATGCCACCCGCAAATCTTTTTTTTTTAAAGTCAGCAGCTAAAAACACTGTAGCTGCTGACTTTTAATAAGGATGCTTACCTGTCCTAGGCGCCCGCGATGATGGGCCCCCCCCCCAATGCCGATCCAGATCATTGCAGGTCCCGGCGCCGCCATCCTCAGTAAGGGAAACAGGCAGTGAAGCTTGTGGCTTCACTGCCCGTTTCCTACTGCGCATGCGCGAGGCTCGCGCTGCTTTGTGAATGGGTGGCTGCTCTCTGGGATACACACAGTTCCCAGAAGGCAGCGCGCCCCATTCACCAGAAGGAGGATGCGGAATAAGACCAGCAGCAGACTAGGAAGAGGCAGATTAGGAACATCCGCATAGCAACAGGTATTTTGGGTGAGTAAAAAAAATGTTTTTTCCAATTTTTTTTTTTTATTTTTTTTTTCAGCATTTTCGTGTATTTTTTTTTTTTTCAGGGTAGAACCCCACTTTAATAAAGGAATCCATCATTTAAAAACGGCATTTTGTATTTACTTGGGTTATCTTTATGTAATAAAATCTGTTTGATGATCTGAGTCATTTAATTGTGACAAACATGCAAAAAAAAATCAGAAAGGGGGCAAATACTTTTTCACACAACTGTATATACACAGTATCTCACAAATGTAAGTACACCCCGCATCTATTTGTAAATATTTTATTATATCTTTTCATGTGAAAACGCTGAAGAAATTACACTTTGCTACAATGTAAAGTAGTGAGTGTACAGCTTGTATAACAGTGTAAATTTGCTGTCCCCTCAAAATAACTCAACACACAGCCATTAATGTATAAACTGCTGGCAACAAAAGTGAGTACACCCCTAAGTGAAAATGTCCAAATTGGGCCCAAAGTGTCAATATTTTCCAGCACTACCTTAACCCTCTTTCGGGCATGGAGTTCACCAGAGCTTCACAGGTTGCCACTGGAGTCCTCTTCCACTCCTCCATGACGACATCACAGAGTTGGTGGATGTTAGAGACCTTGCGCTCCTCCACCTTCCATTTCAGGATGCCCCACAGATGCTCAATAGGGTTTAAGGTCTGGAGACATGCTTGGCCAGTCCATCCTCTTTACTCGCACCTCCTTTAGCAAGGCAGTGTTTGTCTTGGAGGTGTGTTCGGGTCATTATCTTGTTGGAATACTGCCCTGCGACCCAGTCTCCGAAGGGAGGGATCATGCTCTGTTTAAGTATGTCACTGTACATGTTGGCATTCATGGTTCCCTCAATGAACTGTAGCTCCCCAGTGCTGGAAGCACTCATGCAGCCCCAGACCATGACACTCCCACCACCATGCTTGACTGTAGGCAAGACACACTTGTCTTTGTACTCCTCACCTGGTTGCCACCACACACGCTTGACACCATATTAACTTTCACTGCCAACACCCTGAGGGATGGATCACAATTGCCAGAGGTCAGTATGCATCTTAGTATTGTACAAGCTCTATGCAGGATGATCCAGAATTCGCATGCCACTGCTCCCCACATTGCATTATCAGTTGGTTCTCAGATATCCCCATAAAAATAAATGAAATGCTCCAATGGTATAGATAATTTCGATCAATTTATTAAAGTGGCTGTAAACCCTTAGGCCCCTTTCACACGGAGGTCCGTTCAGGTCCGCCTGTCAGTTTTTTAGGCGGACCTGAAACGGATCCTCCATGTACCCCTATGGAGGCACGGATGTCAGCGGAGACATGTCCGCTGACATCCGCTCTGCTCCGCTCCGCCAAAGTGTGACGGAGGAAAACCCTATTTTTCCTTCCGTCGGCGGAGCGGATCGGATGACAACGGACTCTACGGTCCGTCGTCATCCGATTCCCCATAGGGGAGAGCGGCGCTCTGACAGGGCGGTCCCTGCACAGTGTGTGGGGACCGCCCAGTCATCCGTCGGCTCAGCGGGGATCAACGGAGCGATCCCCTCTGAGCAAGCGGAGCTTCACGGGGCGGATCTGCACGGATCCGCCCCGTGTGAAAGAGCCCTTACATACACTGAGTAACATGACTAGTCTCAGGTGATACACAGAGATGAAAGGTTGTACCTGTTTATCTGAAGTCTTCTCTTCTCTACAGCTGGTCAAAGTCCAGAATTTATACAGCTTGTCTAAGCTTTCAGAAAGCAGGGGGCCAGAGCTGAAGTTATACTTACTGAGAAGAGCTGAGAGTTGATTGAAGGGAAGAGACCCCCCCCCCCTCTCTTCACACAGCACACAGCAACAGAGCTGAAGCTATCAATCACAGGCTGTGGGTTGAAGCTCGCTCCCGTTATTTTTTACCTCTTGGTGTCAGGGAAGTTTGTCAGAAGTGACTCACACAGATAGCAGAAGAATGAGGAAGTAGACATAAATAACACTTAGCGCTCTGGATTGAGACAAGTGCACACTATATAGGAATATGCATTGTTCATATTTCATGTCAGAAGTTTACAACCACTTTAAAAGGATGTCCAAATCTCAATAAAATTGCTGACAAAAGGCCGCCATACAAAAAAGTGTATAAATCCACTATATATAATATCTGCTATCTAAAATTTTTAATAGCAATGACACTAGTGAAACTATGTGCATGCATACACCCATGCTTGACATGCATGATGAAATCAGTGTCCAAAGGCTCCAACTGATGTGTTTCATCGCAATGGACATTTTCAGGAGTCATGGACACTGACAGATACAGAAGCCTTTTAAAATTTCCAAAACGTAGGTGGGTGTCAAACGATTGGAAATAAAGGCAAATAAGAGGTTAAAATTTTCCTTACCCCAAGCATTTCAGATTCCTGATATGCATCGGTTGTACCATGTACCATGTTAAAAAATATCCTGTTCTCTTTGCATTGTTTCATTTATGTGATCCTGCCAGTAGCACATCCATCGAAGTGTGGTTCGTTTTCTGGCTGTGCTGGGAGAACAGCCTGCCTGTCCTTCAGTGGACAGACTTGTGCTGACCCCCGACCCCAGCACAGCTCTTCACTGAGAATATCAGTGTACTGCTGTTTGTCAGCCCCCTGCAGTCTTCCCAGCTCGTGAATCCCCTTATGCAGCTGAGAACAAAGGTCATGAAATCAATCGCACTGATCTGCGGCTTTGAAATCACACTGAAGTTCAGCAATTTCAAAGCTTCACCAAGGAGAACCAGGGCTAACACTTTGGTATTTCCAAGTCCTTGGAAATGTAGGACATTACATTGCCAAGGGACTTTGCTAAGGTATCATGGCAAATCAGAAGTTTGAAGATTAAATCAGAGTTTAGAGGTGCCCCTTACAAAACAGGATTTGAGTAGCCAAGGGAAAGATCTTTACATGATAGCCAAGTTTGAATCTCTATGGAGCCATAAATCGCAACAGCAGTATAGTTTTTATGCTCCATGTACACAGAAGCTCAAAAACGGTCGTTTTTAAAGCAGCAGAAAAAGCTAACTTTTATCAGCGTTTTTTTACTAGCTTTTATTAGCGTTTTTCAGTGTAGCGTTTTTTAGCTTTTTTTTTTTGTTTTCAATTGACCAAAAAACGCTGAAAAACACTCGCGGCCAGCGTTTGAGCGTTTATGAGCGTTTTTTTTGCGTTTTGCGTTTTATTGCGTTTTTTTCTGCCGAAAAACGACACTTTGAACGCAAATTTCTTGCGTTCAGAAAAAAGCCAATTAACTCCACTGCACATTAAAGCTAAAAAAAGTTATGTGTACATAAACACATAGGCTAACATAGAGTGCAGTTAATGGGCTTTTTAAAAAAAACGCCAAAACGCCAATAAACTGCAGTTTATCAGCTTCTGTGTACATGGAGCCTAAGTGTACAACCTTCACGATCTTTCAGATTAAAAGGAGTCTAGAGCTAGAAATAATTGAATTACAATGTAGAAATAAACATGATTTTACATTCTGACCATGGGATATGCTTACTGCTAACTGATCAAATGATACTAAGCAATAGTCAAAATTAGGTACAATGTACTGTAGTTTTTAGGCTCCATGTACACAGAAGCTCAAAAACGGTCGTTTTTAAAGCAGCAGAAAAAGCTAACTTTTATCAGCGTTTTTTTACTAGCTTTTATTAGCGTTTTTCAGTGTAGCTTTTTTTAGCTTTTTTTTTTTTTTTCAATGGACCAAAAAAAACGCTCGCGGCCAGCGTTTTTGAGCGTTTATGAGCGTTTTTCGGCATTTTGCGTTTGTTTCTGCTGAAAAACGGCACTTTGAACGCGAATTTCTTGCGTTCAGAAAAAAGCCCATTAACTCCACTGCTCATTAAAGCTAAAAAACGTTATGTGTACATGAACACATAGGCTAACATAGAGTGCAGTTAATGGGCTTTTTAAAAAAATGCCAATAAACTGCAGTTTATCAGCTTGAGTGTACATGGAGCCTTACTTAGTGAAGATTCCCGCACATTTACTTCCTTGAATTCTGTGACACGTATTCACTGTGTCCTGTTGATAGGCATTGCCATAGCTTCCAACTGTTCCTGATTTCAAGGGACCTTCCCTCATTTGGAACAAAGTCCCTCTGTCCCTCATTCCTCCTAATTTCTCCCTTATTTTGGTCTGATCTACAGGTATATAGTTCTATATAAAAAGCACTACTTATCTATCAAAAAGTGTTTCCCAGTGCTAAACCTTTCATCGAATTTCTAAATTGCTGCAGTTGTAAAGTCTAAAAGCCATAGTGGTAAAAAAAAAGCACTTGTGAGTTTAATCAATCTTTTTTTGTACAATTCTCCTTTAACCACTTAAGGACCGGACCAATACGGACCATAATGACCAGAGGTGTTTTCACAATTTGGCACTGTGTCGCTTTAACTGACAATTGCGTGGTCGTGCGACGTGGCTCCCAAATAAAATTGACGTCCTTTTTTTCCCACAAATAGAGCTTTCTTTTGGTGGTATTTGATCACCTCTGCGGTTTTTATTTTTTGCGCTATAAACAAAAATAGAGCGACAATTTTGAAAAAAATGCAATATTTTTGACATTTTGCTATAATAAATATCCCCAAAAAATATATAAAAAATTTTTTTCCTCAGTTCAGGCCGATACGTATTCTTCTACATATTTTTGGTAAAAAAAAAAAATCGCAATCGGCGTTTATTGATTGGTTTGCACAAAAGTTATAGCGTTTACAAAATAGGGGGTAGTTTTATGGCATTTTTATAAAAAAAAAAAATATTTTTACTAGTAATGGCGGCGATTAGCGATTTTTTTGTGACTGCGACATTATGGCGGACACATCGGACACTTTTGACACATTTTTGGGACCATTGTCATTTTCACAGCGATCAGTGCAAAAAAAATGCACTGTGAAAATGACACTGGCAGTGAAGGGGTTAACCACTAGGGGCGCTGGAGGGGTTAAGTGTGCCTAGGGGAGTGATTACTACTGTGTGGGGGCATGTGACACGTCACCGATCTCCGCTCTGATTACACAGAGCGGAGATCTCTGACAGTGTCAGTAGCAGAGCGGGGAGATGTTGTGTTTACACACACATCTGTCCGCTCCATGCCTCCGTGAGACGATCGCGGGGATCCCCGTGGTGATCGAGTCCGCGGGACCCGCGACCCGACTCACGGAGAAGGCAGGGGGGTCGCGAGCGCGCCGCCAGCGGCGCGCGCGCGACCCCAACGTCAGCAGTTAAAAGGCCACGTACAGGTACGTGATTGTGCCTCCAGGTGCCCTTCTGCTGACGTATATATACAGTGGCTGGTCCTTAAGTGGTAAGGGGGCGTGGCAGGGGTGTGTGTCCTATGTCTACATACCTTTGCTAATAGGTGCCCCTCATTCCCATCTCAGAAAGTTGGGAGGTATGGGCATTGCTGTGTCATGGAATCCACAGAGCCTGCCTTCCGAACTACAGAGAGGGGCTGTGTGCAGGCAACCTATATTAGTGGATGGAGACACAGCAGCTGTACGGACACAGCCACACATGTAAGTTTGACTGGCATGCAGGGATGAGTGCACAGAAATCGGAGGGTCTTCTCCAGTAGCTGGGTTTTCCAGAGAATATAAGGTATAAGGCTCTGGCCTGGCTGCCCTTAGGTTCTGACAGTGGAGGGCATCCTACCTGGCCGCAGATCACTTGCTCAGCTACTTCTGCCTTATCAGGTGTGGCCTCTCTAAACTGCCGAAGGAGGAAAGCTGAGGAATTTATACTCCCTAGCCGTGTCCAGGAATCCAGGGAATTGTGGGAAATTGAGTTAAAGGGTCCTGAGCCTGCACCTGAGCATGAGTACTGTAAATAGGCAATCTGCTAGATGTCTACCTATTTTTTTCTTTTATTTACAGCATCTTTTTATGTGTCCCCATTGTTCAAAAAAATGTGATCAATGGAAAAAGAGAATGATTCATTACACAATAAATAATATGATACCACTCTGTTATATCTTTAAAAAAAAATTCTGTTCATCAGATAAATTCAATTTTTACACACCTACGCAACACATCACATCATTCATTAAAAAACAGATTTGGCTATAGGTTGAAAAAAAGAAAGAAAACATTACCCTAATGAGTAAACGCGACATTGCTTATTCTTGATCTGGTATGCCAAGCTGAATTTGGGATCCAGGCAGATTGTCCAAGGCTTTATACTGTCTTCAGACTTCTCCATCAATCCATTTGTCACTGGTCGAGAACATACAATCTGGAGGACAACAGAACTCCTTTTACTTTCCGTCATAGAACACAACTTGAAAGAGCACTCCTTATCACAAACACACACACACACAGGTACTGTCTGGCAGAAGGGTTGTGGATGGTGTGAATGTGTCATCTCAGATTCTCCCCCAACACATTGTGAGGGGTTCCATGGTTTATGGTGGATGTGGAGAAAACAAACTTTTTTTTTTTCTCAGAATCATAACAATCCCTGTACTGGGTCCTGAAGCCTGGAGGTTTTGTAGAACTTTCAGTGGCAATAAGCCTCCATTCCTAGGTTCTAGTGTTATTTTTGTTGACAAAAATATTTCCGTCATCATTTTTGTCAGCTGCATTTTTTCAGTGCTGAAAACTAAACGAAAAAAAAAATTTGAATTAAGTAAATTGATGAAAACTATGATGAAAATCAATTCCAATTTCCATCAACGAATGTAAATGGAACGAAAATGGGAGGGAGGGACATTAACCAAACTGAACTTCCGCTTTCCTCAGAGTTCTACCTGTTCAAGCGGAACTACACTGCCTCTGAGCACCACAAACCAAAAACTAGTTAATTTATTTTTAATATTCAAAGCAAACTCACCCAGCTACCCCATGTCTCCATAATTTATTATGATGAGAAATCACTTTGAAAAACACCCCCTAGCATTTATAAAAACTATGACTAAAATTAAATCGATATTTGACATCAAAATTAACACTGCTAGGTCCACATCTTACCTCTCGGCTGTGAAAAGGGTTTATACACACGATATTACCAAAAGTATTGGGACGCCTGCCTTTACACGCACATGTCCTAGTCCAGTGATGGCGAACCTTGGCACCCCAGATGTTTTGGAACTACATTTCCCATAATTCTTATGCACTCTGCAGTGTAGTTGAGCATCATGGGAAATGTAGTTCCAAAACATCTGGGGTGCCAAGGTTCGCCATCACGGTCCTAGTCCATAGGGTTCAATATTGAGTGGGCCCTCCATTTGCAGCTATAACAGCTTCAACTCTTCTGGGAAGGCTATCCACAAGGTTTAAGAGTGTATCTATGGAAATGTTGGACCATTCTTCCAGAAAACCCATTTGTGAGGTCAGGCACTAATGTAAAGGTTTGGCTCGCGGTCTCCGCTCTAATTCATCCCAAAGGTGTTCTATTAGGTTGAGGTCAGGACTCTGTGCAGGTCAGTCAAGTACTGAGCCCCAAACTCGCTCATCCATGTCTTTATGTACTGTGATTTGGGCACTGGTGCGCAGTTGGAACAGGAAGGGGCCACACCCAAACTGTTCCCACAAAGTTGGGAGCATGAAATTGTCCAAAATGTCTTGGTATGCTGAGGTCTTAAGAGTTCCCTTCACTGAAACTAAGGGACCAAACCCAACCCCTAAAAAACAACCCCACGCCATAATTATACCTCCACCAAATGATTTGGACCAGTGCACAAAGCAAGGCCCATAAAGACATGAATTAGTGAATTTGGGGTGGAGGAACTTGACTGCCCTGCACAAAGTCCTGACCTCAACCTGACAGAACGCCTTTGAGATGAATCAGAGCGGAGACTGTGAGCCAGGCCTTCTCGTCCCACAGCAGTGCCTGACCCCACAAATGTGCTTCTGGAAGAATGGTCAAACATTCCCATAGACACACTCCTAAACCTTGTGGACAGCTTTACCAGAAGAGGTAAAGCTGTTATAGCTGCAAAGCGTGGGACAACTCAATATTGAACCCTACGGACTAAGACTGGGATGCCTTTAAAGTTCATGTGCGTGTAAAGGCAGGCGTCCCTATACTTTTGGTAATATAGTGTACAGTAAATTTACTGATGTTTAGGACTGTTGTGTCATATCTGTTGCATACCTTATATGCTTGCCCACAGTTCATACAGGGTGCTTTAGTGATTTTGTGGATGGCACCACCATGTAGTCATAGAAAAATACAGATCCCCACCAGGACACTGTGGTATAGTGAAAAACCTATACTAATTTATTCACATAAAGCAACAGGCATCAGAGGCTGACATTTAGTGATCTTTGTAGGATTTTGTGACGCCTGTTGTTTCATGTAAATAAAGGAGATTATCACTATACCACGGTTTGCTGGTGAAGATACTTATTTTCTTATGATTTCCAAGATTCTCTTAATCTTTCTCTGCTGTTGGAGTCTGCTGCAGTGTGAAAAAGCTGAGTGCTGACAAATCACTAAAAAGGTACAGGTGCTGCCTGGTTGTTTTTGGGAGTCCAATCGGGGGCACCCTGTTAGTCAGGAAATGACCTGAGTTTAGTTAGTAGCTTGGATGAGCACATGTTTTGTTTTATGATATGGACTTGCTGTACAAAGCCCTCCTGCATGGAAACTGTTTGTTTATTGGATTGTTAAACCAGTTAGATACAAATAGAGCCTTCGACCGACCCTGGTTACATTCAGTGTGTGTTTAGGGTCAGTGGTTCTGGCTGCAGCTAATAGGCTAATTTGCATGCGCCCATAGTGTTGCTATGTCCAGGGCTAGCACTTAGTCCCATTCACACAGGAGGTTCCTTCTGTCCAGGGATGGACTGGGAAACAAATTTGGCCCTGGACTTCACCCAGACCGGCCCACTTTATTTTTCCAAACACACACAAAAACAGTTTATAAACTATACGCAATTGCGGAATAAAAACAATAAGTAAAAACATTCCTCTGTAAGTATAAACGGGTTTTGAATGTACTGCCACTGATGCATTAATGGCTGACCAGTGGTCAGCCATTAATGCATCAGTGACAGTACATTGATTCATCATCAGTGACCATGACCAGCAGTGGCAGTACATTCATTCATCAGTGACCGTGACCAGCAGTGGCAGTACATTAATTCATTCATCAGTAACCACGACCAGCAGTGGCAGTACATGAACTCATTCATCAGTAACCATGACCAGCAGTGGCAGTACATGAATTCATTCATCAGTAACCATGACCAGCAGTGAGAGTACATTAATTCATTCATCAGTAACCATGACCAGCAGTAGCAGTAGATTAATACATAAGTGGCAGTACATTCCTTCATTCATCAGTAACCATGATCAGCAGTGGCAGTACATTCATTCATCAGTGACCGTGACCAGTAGTGGCAGTACATTAATTCATTCATCAGTAACCATGACCAGCAGTGGCAGTACATTAATTCATTCATCAGTGACCATGACCAGCAGTGGCATTAAATTCATTCATCAGTGACCATGACCAGCAGTGGCAGTAAATTCATTCATCAGTGACCGTGGCCAGTAAATTCATTCATCAGTGACCAGTAAAATCATTCATCAGGGACCATGACCAGTAAATTCATTCATCAGTGATTGTGACCAGTAAATTCATTCATCAGTGACCGTGACCAGTAAATTCATTTATCAGTGACCAGTAAATTCATTCATCAGTGACCGTGACCAGTAAATTCATTCATCAGTGATTGTGACCAGTAAATTCATTCGTCAGTGACCGTGACCAGTAAATTAATTCATCAGTGATTGTGACCAGTAAATCCATTCGTCAGTGACCGTGACCCGTAAATTCATTAGTGACCAGTAAAATCATTCATCAGTGACCAGTATATTCATTCATCAGTGACCAGTTAAAAACATTCATCAGTGACTGTGACCTGTAAATTCATTCATCATCAGTGACTGAGACCTGTGCAGGACATTATTACATCAGTTACTATGACCAGTGTGTGGGAGTACATTTACCCCCTCCCCCCTGCCATGCTGCATATTAAAAAAAAATCAGACAGACAGTCACAGTCACAGACAGTTCATAATCAGACTGCAGTCAGATGGCTGCATTCTGTATGGCATCCATCAGCCAAATTTAGCTTAGTGGTGGTTTCTTACTGACTGTCTGAAGGAACTTTACTTGTATGAATTTGTTGGTTGGGTTAGGGTAGAGTTCCTCCTTGGCGGCGCTGGCAGTGGCTCCTCTTGCTTGCAGCAGCTCTCTACGGCTCCTCCTCAGGGCCGTTTGAAGGAATTTTGGGGCCCCAAGCAGATTGAGAATTTGGGGCCCCCAAGCGGGGGGGGGGGGGCTACTGATTTTTTTGAGAAGCGGGGGGGGGGGGGTTTGGGCTGCTACACAATTTTTTTAGATTTTGTAGCGGAGGGGTGCTACTGAGATTTCTACTGATTTTTGGTTTTAATTTAGAAGGGGGGGTGCTAACGCGGGACAACAATCGCGGGAGGAGGGGCCGCCGTTCGCGGGAGGGGGACCACCGATCGGGGGGGCACCGATCGCGGGAGGGGGGGCCTGCCGATCGCGGCAGGGGGGGGGCGCGGATCGCGGGGGGGGGCGCGGATCACATGAGGGGGGCCGCCAATCGCGGGAGGGGGGGCCTGCCGATCGCGGCAGGGGGAGCGCGGATTGCGGGGGGGGCCGCGGATCACATGAGGGGGGGCGCCAATCGCGGGAGGGGGGGGGCCACCGATCGCGGGAGGGGGGCTGCCAATCGCAGGAGGGGGGGCGCCAATTGCGGGTGGGGGGGCCGGTGATCGCGGGAGGGGGGGACGGCGATCGCGGGAGGGGGGCCGCCAATCGCGGGAGGGGGGGCACCAATCGCGGGAGGGGGCCGCCGATCGCGGGTGGGGGGGCCGCCGATCGCGGGAGGGGGGCGCCAATCGCGGGAGGGGGGGGCCGCCGATCGCGGGAGGGGGGGCCGCCGATCGCGGGAGGGGGGGCCGCCGATCGCGGGTGGGGGGGGGCGCCGATCGCGGGAGGGGGGGCCGCCAATCGCGGGTGGGGGGGCCGCCGATCGCGGGAGGGGGGCCGCCAATCGTGGGTGGGGGGCCGCCGATCGCGGGAAGGGGGGCCGCCGATCGCGGGAGGGGGGCCGCCGATCGCGGATGGGGGGGCCGCCGATCTCAGGAGGGGGGCTGCTCTGCTGGGGCCCCAGGCCAGCTGGGGGCCTCAAGCAGTTGCTTGGTTTGCCTCTCCTGTTCCGACGGCCCTGCTCCTCCTCCCACCATGCTAATCCCCTCCCGCCTCCGCTCCGGCCGTGCGTGACGTCACGCCGCTCAGGACAGGGCTGTACACTTAGGAGGAGGAGGGAAGTGTGTGTCGTGGCCGCGATTGAAGGCTATTGGCTGGCACCGCCGGGTGCAGGAGCGTAAATGTGACACACAGATCAGACTCAGAGGCGAGTGAGTGACACAGTGACAGCCGGCCCAGCCCACTGACCTATCGGCCCACCAGGAATCTCCCGGTAGTCCCGATGGCCAGTCCACCCCTGCTTCTGTCTGTTTTTCAGGTGGACCAGATCAGACCCTCTGTTCTCCTCTATGGGCAGTTGGATGTAAATGTCTGTTTACACCTGGCTACCTCCGATCCAATCCAGCAAAAAACAAACAGAAGGGGATCTGTTCCCCTCCATCTGACCGGAACGGATCAGAGGGCAGTCGGATTTGTAAATGGACAGCCAAATCAATTTACATCTGGCTGCTGATAGAGTAGAGCAAGCTGTGTCCGTGTTCGCTTTCTGCATAAACGGAGCGGACATGGACCAATCATCCGGCCGCTCCACTCAGCTCATCAGGGGATCAGTGTTTTTTTCTGTTAAGAAAAAAAACAGATCAGGCCCACGTAAAAGGGGCCGCCTAACACATAACATTTGTTGTATTGTATATACAACACTATAAGTAAGCAAAATGAAAGACAAACGGACAGATAAACCCAACAAAGTCCCAACTAAATATGCTACAATCACCTTTGAAATCAGAAAGAAAAACGGAACAATATATTCCTTGCTCAGATTTTCCGACTTTCTAATCAGCTCTGAGTACCTGACCTGAATTCTAGAGATGGCTGCTCTATGTAACATCTACAGAGCCTTCCTTTTTGATGCTCTGTTTTTCTTTGTTAGCTCCGAGTGAATCAGCAATCAGCAAAATAAGGCAATTTTAGAAAAAGAAATATGGTAACTATAATTTGAATGCTATTATCATCTACAATTGTTTTTGCAAATGTGGCTTTATGTTTTACTTATTTCAACACAATTTGAACCTACCTGTGGTTTTGAGATGTACTTTAGAAAGCGTGTTGCTTCTTCTTCAAGTGAATGTGAAGGGCCAGCCCAGGGCTGAAGATCAATTTGCCATCGTATCGGCTATGACAGAAAAAACAAATAATAATCACGGAGAGAAAAAAAAAAGAAGAAAGATTTACAGTATAACTTTGGGGAATATTTATAAATCAGTGAATGTGACATTAGAAACATTTGAAACATTCACTGGCCATAAATCATTCCCTTTATATTAGAACACATTCAGAAGGAAGATTCACCTGCAGTGAATGTATGAGTAGTTTCTTGGTGTCACTGAACATTATTTAGCCATGATAAAAACCCCACTCTTGGCACCAAAAACATTAGCCCTGCAGTGGGGCCTCCCACAATGTTAAGGTAAAGTGTTTGTAAATTCTAGGGGTAGAGGAAAAACCTGCAGTGCTTAAAGCGGAGTTCCACCCAAGAGTGGAAACTCCACTTATCTGCTTCCTCCCCCCCTCCGGTGCCACATTTGGCACCTTTCAGGGGGGAGGGGGGAACAGTTACCTATATATAAACAAAAAAGTCAGTGCTACTACCCATACATCACATAGAAAGCAGAGCTCCCGGGTGCTCGATCCACAGTCGCTGGCTGAGTAGAAGTGAATGAAGAAAAGATGATCCGCACTCCGGTCGTTGCTCTTAAAGAAATTATGTATTTATTGACAAGCCACAGTAGACAAACACAAATAGGAAAGGTTGACGCGTTTCAGCCTATAAGGCCTAAGTCATAACCAACGGTTACCTGTTTTTGACAGGTACCCGTCCCCACTTCTGGGAGACTGTGCCACTGTGCCGTCCTTCGGGAAGTTCAGCCCCCTCCTCCTTCCTCCGCTGCCGGGTCATTTAGAAAGCGCAGTGCGCTTCGCCCAGTAGGGAACCAGCTGCGAAGCCGAAAGGCTTCACTGCCGGTTTTCCTTACCACGAATTGCGGCGGCAGTACCCGAGAACCGATCCAAAAAATTAGGTGGGGTGCCGACATCACGGGCTCCCTGGACAGGTAAGTGTCCTTATATTAAAAGTCAGCAGCTACAGTATTTGTAGCTGCTGACTTTAATTATTTTTATTCCAAGGCTGGAACACAGCTTTAACTTGCTCCTCTCTCCAGCAGGCTTCCTCCTGGTCCCCTGAAGCTGCTTCTCTTTGGAATTCTGGCTTGCAGTCGCACTCTGACCTCATCACATACAATGCAGGACCAATATTTCTGCATTGTACCTAAGGACAGCGAGGACCTACAAACAACCTGGAGCGTTGGAGAGAAAAGGTGAAGCCTGCCAAAGTGAGGAATAAGATAACTGTTGCAGTGTATTCTTTTGCCCGTGGACTTAAAGTGGTTGTAAACCTCAGACATGAACTATTGAACAAAGCATATCCCTCTCCAGTTTGTACTTGTCTCAATTAAGAGCTCTAAGTGTCATTTCTGTCTGATGCTTCATTCCTCTGCTATCAACACAAGTCACTTCTGACAAGTTTTCCTGACACCAAGAGAAAAAAGGTGACGGGAGAGGGAGCTCCAGCACACAGCCTGTGAATGACAGTCTCAGCTCTGTCCCTGTATCCTGTGTGAAGGGGGCGTGTTCCTTTCCTCCAATCAGCTCTCAGAGCTCTACTCACTGAGCTCTACAGTGTGTAACTTCAGCTCTCTGCTTTCTGGAAGCTCAGACAAGTTTTATAAGTTCTGGACTTTGAACAGATAAACAGGTAATGTAGGAGGATTTGTTTCATCTCTGTTTATCACCTGGGCTAGTAACTTAACTGGGTATATGTAAGGGTTTACAAAAACTTTAATGAGCATTTAAACCTTAAAATTGCTGTAAACCCTGCTGTTCGCAAACATGCACAACATTCTACTTGCATATACTGTTAGTATAATGTATTGTATACATTGTAATGTAATATCTGCTTTATTGCATCTTATGTCATTTTTCTCAGCAGTCATATGACTACACGTTTCGTCTCTCTGTTTCAAGGTCAAGGTTGTTACATGAAGAAGCTGTAGCTCAGGAAGTCTCAGGCCTTTTGCAGACCATCCCCGAGAATACAATGCCGATTTCCAGCCTCCCTCCTGCTGCTGCTGTCAATCCAGTACTGATGGGTGTGGGACATGGGCTGGCAACTGAGAGCTTTCAGGCACACTGTGTCCTTATACAACTGCTTGTAGTGCCTGAGCAGAAGTGTGCATGTGAGTGACAACGGCAATGCTACACTGGGAGCCTGTGGTAGGTGTTGTCATCTCAGAGAGAATTATATGCATTTATTATTATTTTTTTGTTAGGGACCTGTAAAGCATTGCACTCAGCAGATCATGGATGTAATGCCACGGTCCTGCAGACTGTCTGTGTAGCTGTCTGTACATACCTCCGATACAGGCAGGCAGTTACACTCTGACAGGAAGCTCAATGAACTACCAAGAGAGATCAACAGCGGCCGGATAGTTCATTGAGTATTACCAGCTGACAGGAGCAAAGGCTGTCGGGACTTGTAGTTTTCCCATTCACAGAACACTGAATGAATGAGGTGGCCGGGCAGCGAGTGCCAGGAGATTGTGACAGCGAGCGGGGAGAGAAGATCCCCCAGTACCAAATATAAATAAATAGCACAAATACTCCAAAAGCCTGTGTGGGTCCTCCATGTCGTTCTTGGATGCCAGGACACATTATACATTGGGCGCATGCTCCCAGTACTGTAGGAATGAGCATTCTGCCAGGCTCAAAGACCACACATGCACAGTGCAGCAGAGGAAGATGGAGCTTACTGCGCATACAGAGGTTTTAAAACCAGCAGAGCACTTTGGTGCTGGGGGCACATGCCCAATGTACAGTGTGCCCTGGCATCATGGTAGTTATGGTCACTCATTTTTCTGATAGGCTTGGGAGAGGCCGTGCATGGCCTACAACTACTGTGTTTCCCCGAAAATAAGCCCGGGTCTTATATTGTGGCAACAAAAAAAACAGCAGGGCTTATTTTCGGAGTAGGTCTTATCATGCCATGTGTCTTCTCTCCCCCTCTTCCTCCCTGCCTGTCGGGAATCCCCTGTGGAACCGCGTACAAGTGCTTGTTAAATACTAGAATCTTCTCTATTATAGTATTATATATAACGTAAACTGTGTATGTTTTCGACCCTATTGGGAGACAATAGCCACCACTCTAGGTGACATATGTGGTACGAAGATTGCAGTAGACGCCTTGACTCTATTACTAAGCCATTTGGAGGAGGTAGAGGGGGACAGGTATACAAAATTATGCATAATATTCTCTTTGTTCTATGCCAGATGGGAAATTCTCTTGAGATGGAAGTTGTCAGAGCCGCCTACGTGTGACTCCTGGCGACTTTCGGTTAACTCGGTTCAGCCCTTATACAGACTCACATACGAAAGCAGGAAATGCCTAGTGAAATTTGATAAGGTCTGGTCCGAGTGGATAGATGCATGTGGGTGATACAATTACAGCTAACCTAATATACTTGATTGGTGAGGTTGTTTTTTCTGGGTCCCAACCCCTTCCCCTTCTTTCCCCCCCCCCCCCCGCCCTGTGCTGCTACACCCCTCAATTTCTGCTGACTGCACACAAGGGTATGGGAAATTGGAAGATGATGCTGGTAAACCAAATCATTTGTTGTTAGGTCTTGATCTGCTATCCCTAGGATAAATGACACATGAGAGGAGACTAGATCCCCTACCAGATATAGATTTTTTTTTAATTAAAACTGACATGTGATTTGTTGTATGTCTCAGATCATTGCTCTGTAATACTGATTTGTTGTTTAACCACTTTGCGCCCGCCGTACGACAAATGATGGCCGCAAAGTGGTTCTAAAATGCCAGAAGGCCGTCATTATACGGCCTCCGCTCCTCTGGCCACTGGGGGGCGCGCAAACGCCGCCAGAGGCGCGTGCATGCCCGGCGCATCACTAAGATGCTGATGCGCGTGCCTGGCGGCCGCGATGTCCGCCAGGTACCCGCGATCGGCCGGTACACAGACAAGGACGTGGATCTCTGTGTGTAAACACAGAGATCCACGTCCTGTCAGGGAGAGGAGACAGATGTTGTGTCCCTTGTACATAGGGACACAGATCGGTCACCTCCCCCAGTCAGTCCCCTCCCCCCACAGTAAGAATCACTCATAGGGCACACATTTAACCCCTTCCTCGCCCCCTAGTGTTAACCCCTTCTCTGCCAGTTACATTTATACAGTAATCAGTGCATATTTATAGCACTAATCGCTGTATAAATGTGAATGGCCCCAAAAATGTGTCAAAAGTGTCCGATGTGTCCGCCATAATATCGCAGTCCTGACAAAAATTGCAGATAACCGCCATTACTAGTAAAAAAAAAAAAAAGTCAGAATTCTATCCCCTATTTTGTAGATGCTATAACTTTTGCGCAAACCAATCAATATACGCTTATTGGGATTTTTTTTAACCAAAAATATGTAGAAGAATACGTATCGGCCTAAACTGAGAAAAAAAATGATTTTTTTTAAAAAAATTGGGATATTTATTATAGCAAAAATCAAAAAATAGTGTTTTTTTTTCAAAATTGTTGCTTTTTTTTGTTTATATCGCAAAAAAATAAAAACCGCAGAGGTTATCAAATAGCACCAAAAGAAAGCTCTATTTGTGGGAAAAAGAATGACGTCAATTTTGTTTGGGAGCCACGTCGCGCGACCGCGCAATTGTCATTCAAAGCGTGACAGTGCCGAAAGCTGAAATTTCGCCTGGGCAGGAAGGGGGTTTATGTGCCCAGGAAGCAAGTGGTTAAATTACCTTTTTTCTGTTTAAAAAACTAAAATGTTTCTGTAATCATAAAAAATGTTTCTGTAATCTAATTGTGCCACATACCTTCTTATAGCGCCGCTGTGCGCTTCTGTCCCGCCAAAGCTCTGCAGAGGGAGGGGGCCCGAGATCCCCCACCGACAGCTTGGAGAAGAGGAGAAGAGGAGAGCAACCGCTGGGCGCTTCTGTGACCTGCCAGAGCTCTGCAGGGGCAGGGAGGCCCGAGATCCCCTGCTGACAGCTTATTGAAGAGGAGAGCAACGGAGATCAGCTGAGCGCTGCTCGGCACTTCCTTGGCCCGCCGGAGCTCTCTTTCTCACTCCGAGCACTGAAGGGGGGAGAAATCGCCCGCTGACAGCTGAGAGGAGGAGAGCAGCGGGAGATCAGCTGAGCGGCACTATAAGAAGGTATGTGGCACAATTAAATTACATAAACATACACAGTTTACGACTACTAGTTTAATACTACTGTAATAGAGTGGATTCTAGTATTTTACCAGCACTTTAAACTAGGGCTTATTTTTGGGGTAGGGCTTATATTGCAGCCCTTCCCGAAAATCACCGTAGGTCTTATTTTCGGGGTAGGTCTTATATTCATTGAAACATGGTATGACATTTAAAAGAAATCTACTGAGGAGGCTTGAATGCATGTGAACATTTTATTGTAAAGGCAAATGTAGCCTTTTAAAGATCTGACTTTGTAACCACCATATGGGTAGTTCATGTATTTCAGATTTTGAAAGGTATCACCAAGTACAAGTAATGAGATATCACTTCTGAAATGACATCATACTGCAGTTAAAAGGTGTGACACTGTTAATAGCATGAAGTGATAAGGGATATCTTGAAAGCACAAGGTGTGCTACAAAAAAGCGTAAGGAGAAAATAGAAGCAAAGGTTCTACTATAAAGCCTGTGGAATAAAATTCCAGTTTTTCCATTTAACCAGCATGAAGATTTCAGCACAGCAAAGCCTACAGTAACTTGGGTTAACCTGATCATGTTGCAATATTCTACAGTGGTTATTGAGTTGTTCTAGTAACTATACTTTATAAATATACATAAATGTAACCCTGCAATGACTCTCTTGTTTGCTCCATCTTGCTCTTTAAATATACCATTGAAAGTGTTTTGGTATATCTGTACGGTAAGTTTAAAAAATACCACTTTTTTAGATCAGAAATTCAGAGCTGTCCTGTAAACACTTCCTGTGTTATCTCAAGAAGAGTAATTAGGCATCCTGGCTTTTTCGGACAACAGAACTAATATTAGCTTTATTGTAGAGAAAAGAACAGTGGGAGTGTTTCGGTAGTTTAGCAAAAGACAACTTGGCAGGGCTGACACCAATCGGTCCACAATAATGCTGTGTGTTGTCAGCCCACAACAAAAATATAGGCACACCAACAGGTATTTTCTGTACTTGCATGGTCCTAAAGAGAATATAACATAGAGCAATGTGTATGTACAGTATTGCAGAGAAAAAAAAATCCCATAACCTTTCTGTTTGTCCTTATGAGCATTGTCTCCAAGAGTTGCCACCAAGACAGAAATAGAAGATAAATCTTCTCATGGTGGAAAGATGGAGCAGGGTTGTGTGGTTGTACACATCAGCCGGTCAATGTAAAAACATTTCCAATATCCTCCATTGGCACTTGTATTTCACACAAACTAAACTGTTCCATCACCTCACATAACATATATTAAATAGGGAAATTAAAGGTAAGCAGTAGTAAAACATTAGCTATGACTAATTCTCCGACTTCTACTGCTTCCCCCAGTGGAAATAAAATACAGAAGCTTCTATGGAAAGTGAAGCCTCTTCTTAATGGTTGTAGTAGGTGGGTGGAGGTGGAGAGATGTTGCTGCTAAAGTCCTTAAAACCTATTAATAGAGCCATGCATAATGTTGGGGTTATTCAAGTATGTCTGATGCTTTGTCAACCCATGGGGAGCACCAAACAGGCTGGGCTTGGTACAGTGTAGTCTAGGACTGGGGGAGTGATGGTGTCCTAAAGTACATGCCCTCACCTTTCCTGACACAAAAAAATATATTTTTGAAGACTGCGGCAGTGTTTTTTTGAATATCAATGTGATGCTTGGCATCCACTACATTGACATCATTTGGTATATTAGCATTTACATCAGACCGGTGTTTCTCAACTCCAGTCCTCAAGGCGCACCAACAGGTCATGTTTTCAGGATTTCCCTCAGATGAAACAGCTGTGGTAATTACTAAGGCAGTAAAACTGATCAAATCATCTGTGAAAAATAATGGAAATCCTGAAAACATAACCTGTTGGTGCACCTTGAGGACTAAAGTTGAGAAATACTGCATCAGACTAATCTTTAACATGAGCAACACAAAGCCTGGTACACACTATTAGTATTTTTGGGTTGAACGAAAGAATACTGTCAGATCCGGTTGGAGCCACTATACTAACTATGCAAAGTACAGCAATCTCCCCCACGGAGCTATTGTGTTCTGACAGGGAGATGCACAACCCCCCCTCGCCAGAACACTCCAATCAGCGCTCTCTGCCATCGGCTGAGAGCACTAATCGAGAGTCGGTTGCACATCCGACAAATGTTGGCCAAACCACTCTTTTTTAATTCAATTAATTGTCTTTTGATCAAGCTTGGATTGGCCTTAAAATGCACAACAGCTCCCATTTGTATATATATACACGCACACGCACACGCACACACACACACACAGTATATACGTATACACCTTAGTTTAGTAATCCCTAGTTATATCCTATTTCAGATATCACCACCTTTATTGCTGGTGCTGTTTGTTTTTTGTGGGTGGTCCTTGTGGTTACATGGTGGCCCTTCGTGGGCGCCCGCCTGTCCATCCCTTGAGGTAGTTACGCTTCAGCGCCATCCGTCAGGGATCCTTTGATTGATCCATTTGATTGTTTGTTTATATATTGTACATTGAGTATTGTAAATATTCTAAAAACAGCCTGTGTGGTACTTTTTAATATAGTATATACATTTTTTTTTTAATACGCTAGTTATACTATTAGGGCCGAAACAACTAATCGATTAATCGACAACTAATCGATTATGAAATTAATCGATTACAATTTTCATAATCGATTAATCGGCCAGTAACATAATGAGGTTAAAAATAAACTAAAATGAGCCCTTTATAGTACAAAAATAGCAAATTGCTACTGTAAATATTACTTTCACTGTCCCACAGTAAAAAATGAACCCCTTACAGTAGCGATTATTTGCTCTTTTTGTACTAATTTTAGCTTTTTTAACCCCATGTTACTAAACATCTCAGGCCTGGGTCACACCTCCGTGTTTTTTGGTGCTTTTTGCAGAAACACACTACAGTGCATTTACATGGTTTCCTATGGGACACGTTCACATCCATAATTTTTTCAGCTGCTGCGTATTTGGAAAGGGCAATGACATTTTTTAATGCAAAACGGTGCTATTTTAGTTTTTTGGTTTAATATACTTCAATGGAGAAGCTGCAGAAAAGCATGTAATGTGTTTTTGCGGCAATTTGTGTTTTGTAATCTGCCCAACAACAAATTGGCCCAAAAAAAATGTAAAAATGCCAAAAATTACCCTTTTTTTTTTTTACGGTTATTAACCGATTAGTCGATTAATCGAAACAATAATCGGCCAACTAATCGATTATGAAAATAATCGTTAGTTGCAGCCCTATATACTATGCTATCTGGTGAGCATCTATATTTGTATTGTAGAAGGGAAAATTCCCCAGTGTCTCCCCGAAAGAGAATAACTCTGAAACATGTTGGGATTCATCAAAGAAACTCATGTGGATTGACCACAGTATCTCTGGCAGTACCTGGGGTGCATTTGATACCAATTGGGTATTGGTCATATTATGGTTTGAATAATGTACATATGCAGTCATTGTATAAATTGTTACATTGTCTTTTTTACTATTAGGGCCTATGTGTCCCTCCTCTATTTTTTATATTTGTACTAATAAGGCCCCTTTCACACGATCAGACCGACTGGATCCGCCTGTCCGTTTTTCAGGCAGATCCGATCGGGCCACTTATTGACTTCTATGGGTAGGCGGATGTCAGCGGATATGTGTCTGCTGACACCCGCCTGGCATCTGATCCGCTGAAAACAGACGTATAGCGATACATTCGCCATCCAACCAGCAGATCGGATCGGATGAAAACAGACAGGCTGTCCATAGAGGAGAGCGGGGCTCTAAAAGGTCCATCTCAGTACAGTGACCTGTCATCGCCTGCTCAGCGGGGGTCAATGGAGCGATCCCCGCTGAGCAAGCGGAGTCCGTCAAAACGGATCCCCCCTGTGTGAAAGGGGCCTAAAAGTGGCATTGTTGCCTTTTAAACAAATTTACTTTTCATACGATTTTTCTGCATACAAAGTACACGGGGGTTGTTATATATTGCACTCCTGTGCATTTGCATATATACAAATAAAATACAGCAGGTAAAATAAGTATTGAACACGTCACCATTTTTCAAAGTAAATATAGGGTAAATAAAGGTGCTATTGACATGAAATTTTCACCACATGTCGGTAACTACCCATGCCGATACCGATTACCGATACTTTTTTTTAATGTCACGTGACAGTGGCACGTGTCAGTTTTTTAAAAAAAATTTTTTAAATTTTTTTTTTTTTACAATTTTTTGTTATGTTTTTTTACAGTGCTTTCTTCTTTTTTTTAGACCCCTGACATCTCCCCTCTGAGACAGAGAAAGGGACTAAGGACACAGATTCCCCAGTCCCTTTCTCTGCAGCCTCAGCTAAAATGAATGGACAGAAGATCCTCTCCATTCATAAATTGAAGCATCGTAAACACAGGTTACAATGTTTCAGTTATGTGAATGGACAGAGTCAGTGATCACTGACTCTGTTCATTCGGAAAAGGTAGGAGACGGGTTTAGCGGCTCCTACCTCTGCTCTCCATCCTAACAGATCGAGGACAGAGGGAGTGGAGGAGGACGTTGAGAGGGACGCGGAGGGGGAGAGCAGCAGGAGGGGGACATGGAGCACGGACAGCAGCACGGAGGGGGACAAGGACCTGGAGGGGGAGAGCAGCATGGAGGGGGGACACACAGCACGGAGGGGGACAAGGACCCAGAGGGGGAGAGCAGCACGGAGGGGGGACACGGAGCACGGACAGCAGCACGGAGGGGGACAAGGACCCGGAGGGGGAGAGCAGCACGGACAGCAGCACGGAGGGGGACAAGGACCCGGAGGGGGAGAGCAGCACGGAGGGGGGACACACAGCACGGAGGGGGACAAGGACTCAGAGGGGGAAAGCAGCACGGAGGGGGGACACGGAGCACGGACAGCAGCACGGAGGGGAACAAGGACCCGGAGGGGGAAAGCAGCACGGAGGGGGGACACGGAGCACGGACAGCAGCACGGAGGGGAACAAGGACCCGGAGGGGGAGAGCAGCACGGAGGGGGGGCACAAAGCAAGGACAGCAGCACGTAGGGGGACAAGGACCCGGAGGGGGGACACGGAGCACGGACAGCAGCACGGAGGGGGACAAGGACCCGGAGGGGGAGAGCAGCACGGAGGGGGGACTTGGAGCACGGACAGCAGCACGGAGGGGGACAAGGACCCGGAGGGGGAGAGCAGCACAGAGGGGGGACAAGGAGCAAGGACAGCAGCACGGAGGGGGACAAGGACCCGGAGGGGCTAGAGCAGCACGGAGGGGGGACAAGGAGCACGGACAGCAGCACGGAGGGGGACAAGGACCTGGAGGGGGAGAGCAGAAAGGAGGGGGACACACAGTACGGAGGGGGACAAGGACCCGGAAAGGGAGAGCAGCACGGAGGAGGATACAGGGACAGTCAGCAGTGATTGGTGCAGCTTTGGGGGGAGTTACAAGCTCCGATCACCGCTGTATAACTTTCACTAAAGCAGATGAAAAGGGGGCAGGTATCGGGTGAAGCATCGGAGCATTTCCCCGAGTACAATTACTCAGGGAAATGCTTGGTATTGGTACCGATACCAATACTAGTATCGGGACAACCCTAATACATACAAATCCATACATTCAAAAAAACAAAACAAATACGTTCAGAAATTAAGTTATGTGTAATAAAATTGAATGATACAGGGAAAAAGTATTGAACACGTGAAGAAAGGGAGGCGCAAAAAGGCACGGAAAGCCAAGACACCAGCTGAAATCTATCAGTAATTAGAAAGCAACCCTGGCCCTTGTCAGTGCAAATTAATATCAGCTGGTTCAGTCTCAACTGATGGCCTATAAAAAGGTGTCTCATTACCAAGGTGTCACACAAGAAACCTCTCATGATGAGTAAAAGCAAAGAGCCCTCTCAAGACCTTTGCAACCTTATTGTTGCAAAACATACAGTGCATCCGGAAAGTATTCACAACACTTCACTTTTTCCACATTTTGTTATGTTACAGCCTTATTCCAAATGGATTAAATTCATTGTTTTCCTAAAAATTCTACAAACAATACCCCGTAATAATGACAACGTGAAAGTTTGTTTAAAATCTTTGCAAATGTAATAAAAAATAAAATAAAAATCACAGGTACGTAAGTATTCACAGGTTTGCCATGACACTCAAAATAGAGCTCAGGGGGGCATGGCTTAGCGGTATCTCTGAAGCAACCATGACCGGTTCGCATCATGTTGGTGGCTATTCTAAACCAGATCCTGGGCAAACCACCAACAGCTGAGCTGGAGCTAGATAGAGTTCATCAGGTGCTGGGCCCCAGGGCACCTCCTTTCTCTCAACAGACCTCTGTTTCATTGGGGTTTAGAGGTCAAATGGCACTGCACATCACCCCAAAAGCACCCCTATACCAACAGTGAAGTTTGGAGGTGGGAACATCACGGTGTGGTGCTGTATTTTAGCATACGGTACTGGCAAACTTCATATCATTGAAAGAAAGATGAATGGAAAAATGTACCAAGACATTCTCAATAAAAATCTGCTGCTATCTACCAGGATGATGAAGATGAAACGAGGGTGGACATTTCAGCAAGACAATGATCCCAAACACAAAGCCAAGGAAACTCTCAAGTGGTTTCAAAGAAAGAAAATAAAGCTGCTAGAATGGCCCAGCCAATCACCTGACTTGAATCCCATAGAAAATCTATGGATAGAACTAAAGATCAGAGTTCATAGAAGAGGCCCACAGAACTTTCAAGATTTGAAGACTGCTTGTGTGGAAAAATGGGCCAAAATCACACCTGAGCAATACATGCGACTAGTTTCTCCATACAGGATGCATCTTGAAGCTGTCATTACCAAAAAAAGGATTTTGTACCAAGTGATAAATACATTTCAGTTAGCATGTTCAATACTTTTTCCCTGCGTCATTCCATTTTATTACACAAAACTTAATTTCTGAACTTATTTGTTTTGGTTTCTTTGTATGTATGGATTGCATGGGTTGTTACAGACATGTGGTGAACAGATGTCTATAGCACCTTTAGAAATATATTTACCTAGAAAAACTGTGACGTCTTCAATAATTATTTTTCCCACTGTATATGTTTCGGGTAGATGCCGTTGTGTTTAAACAGCACCATGCTCCCTATATCCTTATCATGATCACTAGGGGGATATCAGACAGTTAGGGGTCAATTCACTAAAGGGTTCCATAGGTGATATAAAGGTCACATGACAAATTTTGGGGAAATATCTCATGAGATAATAAAAGAGTCAATTCATCAAAGTAAAATATTGAATGTGAGGTAAATACAGCAACAACAAAAAAATTATAAATCATTGAAGCCAATTCGCTAAAGAACACATACATTCGTTATTTATCACCTGGTAGTAGGCAGTCGGTATTTTAACAATGTACAAATTAACAATGAGGGGAAACTGTGCACTAGCCGGTAAGTTAAAAGTATACAATGTATCAGTGCAAAAATATTCTGCCCTGAGCTCAGGAATGAAAACAAATTGAAACATTTCACCAGAGGTAGACAGTTCTGTCAATGAAAGGACACTAGAATGTTCTCATAGTTTCACAATATTTCTGTGTGCATTTATTTACAGAACTTTCTTCCTCTGGTGCAGTATAAGCATTTTAAAAAATATTGCGAACAAACTATTCCAAAAATAACGCTAAATGTAAGTGATAAATATCGCAAAACATTAATATTTAACGCATTCGGTAAATAACACGTTTTTTAGTTCATTGACTACTTTTGAGATAAATACCACATTAATTATTTTAACTCAGAAATTCATGTGGTATTCATCTTTCAAGCCTCGTAGCAATAAGCTTGGTATGTATGTTTTATTCGGCTTTTCCTATGATTAACTTACAAATGACAATAGCTTACTAATTGACAATAGCTTACTAATTGCATTATACTATCTAGCTTCCTTAGGGATCCTTTGGATTTGCTCCCATGCTCACCCAGGGATGTTTTTGACCTTGATGCCTCTTTTGTTTGCTAGTTCAGCCTTTAAGGTAGATATCCTTGCACCAATGACTGTAACACCCATAGAACACATGGGCTATTCACCACTGTCTTCTATATGTGTCATAATTATGTTTATGTTTATATTTATAAATTTCATTTAATATTTTCAGTGTATACTCCTCCTGTTTTCGTATTTGCTCTCCTGAAGGAGTGGGGAATCTGCGAAACTGTCAGAAACCAGGAATCAGACCGAGACAGAAGTACAGTTAAATCACACTTGTTTAAAAATAATAATAAAAAAGTAAACAGAGTAAGCGTAGTCAAAACATAGCCAGAGTTCAGTAACCGGATCGGGTAGACGGCCAAGCCAATGTCAGAGAGCCAGAGATAAACGTAGTAGTACAGAAAGCAGGATCTGTAGCCAGAAGGAACGTCAGCCGAGCAAGTCCACAACAGGAACGCAGGAGAAAGTCTCTGTGATGTTGACAAAGGCAAAGGCAGAGAGCAAATGAACTGGAAGGCTTTAAGTAGGCAGGACTGACGAGCAGGATCAACAACAATTGAGTCACTGTGTAGAGATAGGAGCTGGTAATTAGCTGACAGCTGAGCTGCCAGCTCAGAGAAGGAAGGGCTGAGCCCAGCCCTGACAGAAACATGGTGAGAGCTTGACCTTTTCTTGTCATATAGTAACTGGAGATATCCAGCATTCTAAGTGGAACCCCAACCTAGGTGGCACGACCACTCCCATACCAACAATGGGATACTGTTATTCTAAATTACACCAATGATGGGACACTATTCCTCCCACCGATACCAACAATGGGACACTGTTCCTCCAACTGACACCAATGATGGGACACTATTCTTCCCACCGGCACCAATGATGGGGCACTATTCTTCCCACAGAAACCAACAATGGGGCACAATTCCTCATATGGAAGTAAACCATGGCACATGGCTTACTCCCACTGGCCACAGTCTGGCCCCCCTAAAGCCTGAAGGACAGTAAAATGGCTCTTTGCTTGTAAAGTTTGAAGTACCCTGGCTTACAAGATAGGAAATGATATGGGAAAAAAAACAATAAAACTGGGGTTCCCAACACTTAAAAACAATTGGCTTTATATATCATTTAATGAATGCGGTAATAAAGAGAACATTTGTTTACTTTAGTCATCCAATCATGTGCAAGCAAAAAAATCCTTTTATTTTAACTTTAGATACACTTTAATGTTTTGAAAGTTTTGACTTTAGATACACTTTAATGTTACCTTATACATGTTGAAGTGCTGTGTTCTACTATATAAAGTTTACAGGACACGCTTGTAGATTTATTAAAAGAATATTATTTTTCAGAGGTGTTACAGAACCCTAAGTCACATTTATCTCAATAATAACTGTTCTCAGCCCCAGGCAGACACCTAATGTCTATAACATGGATTCACATGTCTGTCTTGTCATTCAGCTCTTGTTCACTTAATGTATTTACCCAGAAGCAAGAAGGTTTATACTGAGACTGAATTTCAGAAAGCACATTTTCACAACAGACCACCACCAACAAGAACTTCAATAAATTATGAGTTATGTCAGTCTAAATCTTTAGAACATTGTAAAGTATGTTTAGGTTATAGGAAACGACCAAAAGATTGTAACATTCTTCTCATCTTTCTGTGGATGTACAATGCAACGGTACACTTTGATACTTCTGTAGCGACCTCACCCCTCTCACCCCTTCTCATTCACGGCTTGTCTGTCTCATCTAGGGGTTAACACTGGGGGGAGGGATGAGATACACCACGGCCCATGTCCTCCAATGTGTAGAGGTGAAGGCCAGAACTATCGGGTTTTGTGTATGTGTCCCAGAGCCAAATCCTCTCCTCGGATTGACTCCCCTTTGCTCCTAGTAACGAGAGTTCCACACACTGAATAGGTCCAACTCATATTTATTCTTCTCAATAAAAAGTCATACAGCACAGACAGGTTGAGACCCATATACCACTTCAGTATTTGTGGGGAGTAGGCCAAGGCACAATTCTTTTAGATAGAGCTAACCACTGTGGTGTCACCAGTGGCGGATAGTCATTGCCACTGACTATATTGAACAGAACATGAATTACCTTCGCTAACGTAGCCCCTATCAGGGGAAGGACATCCGTCCAAGACAGTTACAGGAGGCCTCTCCGTCACCAACAATGCTGCAAAATAGGAAAAGGATTCTTCTGGATAGCAGCACTCCAAGATAAAAAGCCTTTATTTCAAAAGTCCAGGAATCCAAAACATACACTGCACATCACGACACACCGATCAAAAGTTAGCTGACATGTTTCACATCAAATGATGCTTACTCAGAGCTATGAGTTTAGCCGCGTTTGGTGTCTGAAATGTCAGAAACTTCGGCGTCTGAACTCATTTTTTTTAAAAAAAGGCCTATAAACGCAACTGCCTAAAAACGAACCTGTGTACATGTACACATAAGATAACATTGAGAGATTTATGGGGCAGTTAGAAAAAACGTGTCCAACTGCCTCTGAACGTCCGTTTAGCAGCAGCAGGGTCTTATGCAAAAATAACCCAGCCCAAAAAAAAACGGAGGTACCACTATTGCCTCCTGAATATCTGAACCCCAAAGGGGTTAAAAGTGTTGGTAGAGACTGGCGCGTATGTAAACATAGCCTCAGTGCCGGACATTCAGCACTTACTGTACTCTACAAGTTAAATTAAAGTACGTTTTCCCAAATGCTGCAGCAGCCACACATGGCGCACACTTCATCAGTACCAACTTATTTTTACAGTGCAAATGTCCAAAAATAGTTTTTGGACTGAGTTCAGCTTTAAGCAAAGCTCATTTGCAAATCACCTTAATTTTATAATCAAACCAGAAAATGTCATACATTTGTTATCATGTCTAAAAAAAGTAAAAAAATCATGTTCGAATTCCTGCTTTGTAACAAAGGAGTGAAAAGCACCTCCTGAGGTATTGAAAAGAAAGCCGCGGTGGATTGTGACAGCGGTAATTATGGTTGTCAGCAGTTCTCTGTGTAGTGAGTCAGTGAATTCTGTCTGCAGACACACCTGGCATGTGGGTGAGAAATGTATATACAGCTTGGCACATGCTCTCACTTTAGCTTCACTGCCTGTCTGACAACTTGCCCATTCTTCAAGTCATTTCAATTGTTTTTACATGTTCAAAGTACAAGTCAGCTAAGTGTTTATCTTCCAATATGACTCATAACAGCCACCCCTATTCTGTCTTCTTTTACAAAATTGAATTACCCTGAACTGGAAACAAAACATAGACTTTCTAAAATCCATTTTTTTAATTAAAGCGGAGCTCCAGGCTTTTTATGTTTATTAAAAGTCAGCAGCTACAAAAAGTATAGCTGCTGACTTTTAATAAACAGACACTTACCTGTTCCACGGTCCAGCGATGCGGCCGAACGGAGCGTTGCTCCTCTCCCCCTCCTCTCTGCCGACGCCTCCATTGCCACTCTGGGCACCCGGCCGTGAGAGCTTTCGGCTTCACGGCCAGGCACGCACGGCGCATGCGCAAGTCGCGCTGCGCTCCCGGAGTGGACAGGCGATCTCCCGGGACCTGTCACGTGTCCCAGGAGATCGCCTAGAGGGAGGGGCCACCTAAGGCGAGAGGAGGAGTTGCCTAGGCAGTCCCTGGGCAGAAAGAAGAAGTGGGACAGGAAGTCCCACTCCTAACGAAGCCCCCACTCCCCCCCCAAAAAAATGACACGCCAAATGTGGCATGTAAGGCGGCGAGGAGTGCTTAAAGCAGAAGTTCCACTTTTGGGTGGAACTCTGCTTTAAATCCACAAGCACTTTTTAGATAGACATCCAACCAACAAGTTGGAAAAATAACCCTTCTTCCGCACACGCTTATTTCAAAAGCTGTTATGAAAAGAATTAGGGAAATTACATGCACTATATTACCAAAAGTATTGGGACCCTGCCTTTACACATACAGGAACTTTAATGGCATCCCAGTCAGTCTGTAGGGTTCAGTATTACGTTGGCCCACACTTTGCAGCTTTAACAGCTTCAACTCTTCTGGGAAGGCTGTCCATAAGGTTTAGGAGTGTGTCTATGGGAATGTTTGACCATTGTTCCAGAAGCGCATTTGGAAGATCAGGCACTGATGTGGATGAGAAGGCCTGGCTCGCAGTCTCTGCTCTAATTGATCCCAAAAGGTGTTCTATCAGGTTGAGGTCAGGACTCTGTGCAGGCCAGTCAAGTTCCTCCACCCTAAACTTGCTCATCTATGTCTTTATGGACCTTGCTTCGTGCACTGGTGGGCAGTCATGTTGGAACAGGAAGGAGCCATCCCCAAACTGTTCCCACAAAGTTGGGAGCATGAAATTGTCCAAAATGTCTTGGTATGCCGACGCCTTAAGAGTTCCCTTCACTGGAACTAAGGGACCAAGCCCAACCCCTGAAAAACAACCCCACACCATAATCCCCCTTCCACCAATTGATTTGGGCCAGTGCACAAACAAGGTCCATAAAGACATGGATGAGCGAGTTTGGGGTGGAGGAACTTGATTGGCCTGCACCTCAACCTGATAGAACACCTTTGGGATGAATTTGAGCAGAAACTGTGAGCCAGGCCTTCTCGTCCACATCAGAACCTGACCTCACAAATGCGCTTGTGGAAGAATGGTCAAACATTCCCATAGACACATTCCTAAACCTTGTGGACAGCCTTCCCAGAAGAGTTGAAGCTGTTATAGCTGCAAAGGGTGGGCCAACTCCAGTGGCGGTGCGTCCATAGTGGGCACAGGAGCGCCGCCCCCTCTCGCTCCTGCGCCCGTCACTCACAACAATACATAGGTTCATGCATTGCATGAATCTATGTATTGTCGCCAGCGCCACTGCTGCCGCCCACTATTCAGATGGCCGGCCCCCTGTTGAGCGCCGGCCATCTGAATAACAGCGGCTGGTTGGTTTTTGGAAGTGCCTATCAGAGCCAGCGGCTCTGATAGGCTTCCCGATTACAGCCTGAGGGCTGTAATCGGCTTCCAAATAGTTAACCAGAGGATGCACGGGGGTGCGTTCCCTGGTTAACACTGACAGGCGTTTCAGCCAATCAGGTTCACCGGTAACCCGATTGGCTGAAGCGACATCGAGGGCGGGAGAAGACATCGAGGACCGAAGAAGGACGGCACTGACCCGAGGAAGGTAAGTGCAGGGCTGGGGGGAAACTGGCTGTATTTGGGGGGAAACTGGCTGCATTTGGGGACAAAATGGCTGCATTTTGGGGGAAACTGGCTGTATATGGGGACAAACTGGCTGTATATTGGGACAAACTGGCTGTAAATGGGGACAAACAGGCTGTATATAGGGGCAAACTGGCTGTATTTGGGGACAAACTGGCTGTATTTGGGGACAAACTGGCTGCATTTGGGGGAAACTGGCTGCATTTGGGGGAAACTGCCTGCATTTGGGGGGAAACTGGCTGTATATGGGGACAAACTGGCTGTATATGGGGACAAACTGGCTGCATTTGGGGGAAACTGGCTGCATTTGGGGGAAACTGGCTGCATTTGGGGGGAAACTGGCTGCATTTGGGGGAAAACTGGCTGTATTTGGGGACAAACTGGCTGTATATGGGGACAAACTGGCTGCATTTGGGGGAAACTGGCTGCATTTGGGGGGAAACTGGCTGTATTTGGGGACAAACTGGCTGTATTTGGGGACAAACTGGCTGCATTTTGGGGAAACTGGCTGCATTTGGGGGGAAACTGGCTGCATTTGGGGGAAAACTGGCTGTATATGGGGACAAACTGGCTGTATTTGGGGACAAACTGGCTGTAAATGGGGACAAACTGGCTGTATATAGGGGCAAACTGGCTGTATTTGGGGACAAACTGGCTGTATTTGGGGACAAACTGGCTGCATTTGGGGGAAACTGGCTGCATTTGGGGGAAACTGGCTGCATTTGGGGGGAAACTGGCTGTATATGGGGACAAACTGGCTGTATATGGGGACAAACTGGCTGCATTTGGGGGAAACTGGCTGCATTTGGGGGAAACTGGCTGCATTTGGGGGGAAACTGGCTGCATTTGGGGGAAAACTGGCTGTATTTGGGGGGAAACTGGCTGAATTTGGGGGGAAACTGGCTGCATTTGGGGGAAACTGGCTGCATTTGGGGGGAAACTGGCTGTATTTGGGGACAAACTGGCTGTATTTGGGGACAAACTGGCTGCATTTTGGGGAAACTGGCTGCATTTGGGGGGAAACTGGCTGCATTTGGGGGAAAACTGGCTGTATTTGGGGACAAATTGGCTGCATTTGGGACAAACTGGCTGTATATGGGGACAAACTGGCTGTAAATGGGGACAAACTGGCTGCATTTGGGGACAAACTGGCTGTATATGGGGACAAACTGGCTGTAAATGGGGACAAACTGGCTGTAAATGGGGACAAACTGGCTGTATATAGGGGCAAACTGGCTGTATTTGGGGACAAACTGGCTGTATTTGGGGACAAACTGGCTGTATATGGGGACAAACTGGCTGCATTTGGGGGAAACTGGCTGCATTTGGGGGGAAACTGGCTGTATTTGGGGACAAACTGGCTGTATTTGGGGACAAACTGGCTGCATTTTGGGGAAACTGGCTGCATTTGGGGGGAAACTGGCTGCATTTGGAGGAAAACTGGCTGTATTTGGGGACAAATTGGCTGCATTTGGGGGAAACTGGCTGCATTTGGGGGGGGGGAAACTGGCTGCATTTGGGGGGGGGGGGAAACTGGCTGCATTTGGGGACAAACTGGCTGTATATGGGGACAAACTGGCTGTATATGGGGACAAACTGGCTGCATTTGGGGACAAACTGGCTGCATTTGGGGACAAACTGGCTGCATTTGGGGGGGAAACTGGCTGCATTTGAGGGGGCAAACTGGTGGTGTTTGGGCACAGTGGCTGCGTTTAATGGGCACAGTGGCGGCAATTATTTTTTTTCAGTTTGTTTGCTCCCCCCAAAAATTTTGAGCACCAGCCGCCACTGGCCAACTCAATACTGAACCCTACGGACTAAGACTGGGATACTTTAAAAATGTAAGTGCGTGTAAAGGCAGGCATCCCAATACTTTTGGTAATATACTGTATCACATGCTGGAAAATCTATGTAAATAATCCAATTGATTTTCAGCCCTTTCAAACGCTTTTCTCAAACCTTGTCATGCCAGTATACACTGGGGTCTGGCTGCACAGTTTGGGCTTTATATGACCCCACTGATGCTGTCTGTTGCTATTGTGACTCCTCTAGAAGAGGTCAGACTTCTGTATATGGTGCCATTGCCACTCCCTGTTGCTATGATGGTCCACCTAGAAGAGGTTCAGCCTCTGCAGTGGTAAGACTGATGCCGCATGTTGCTATGGTAACATATATAGAAGAAGTCAGGCCTCTGTAATATTGACACTGCTGCTACCTATTGCTCTGATGACCCCTCTAGAGCACCATTGCAATTTCAGGAGACTTTGATTATAGTGCTCCTCTATTAGCATCCAGATGAATAACTAACACAGAATATCCATCCAAGCTGTACTGTGCAGTCATTCCAGCAGACACATCTGGTTTTATTTAAGAGTCATTATACACTGTGGTGGCCTGTTTACTTCCCAGCCACCCATTGTATAACTTTCCTTTATATTCAATAGTATAATAGATTATAGTTTTTTTGCATTTAAATCAGTAGTAAGGGTTAAAAAAAATATATTATAAAATATATTATAAAATATAAAAAATACAAACCCTGCAAGGTAAAGGTATGTAGCGGGTACTTGAATTTAAGGGAGGCATCTGGGTGGTAGTGTAACCCAGATGCACAGATTGCTAGGGTATCCGAGACCCTTTTCTGGTTCTTGGAGGACTCTGGTGGTGTGAGATTCCTTGCGGCCCACAGGTGGCACTGTTGCCCTGGGCCGGGGCTGAACTCACACCGCAAGACTGTACCTTTTTGTTCTCCCCTGGAGCTGGTACAGCGGGGCGGGGAACCCGCTGTGACGCAAAGGGAGAGGGGATAAAAGGGGCGGACGCCCTTACCACGGGGTTCAGAGTTCGGAGTTGGGGGACGCGGCCGCACCCAGGCACCTTTGGCCTGGGTGCTGGCGTTCCAGTGTTCGGGGCCTAGGTGCCCTTGACCTGGCCGGAGCGAGGATGGAGTCCATCCCAGGCACCTTTAGCCTGGGGTGAGGTACTATGGCGGAGGCCTGGGGCTCAGTACCTTCGACTGAGTTCCGCGAGGGTGGAGGAATCCGAAGGGGGCCCTAATTTCTTGGGTGCCCGTGTCTGAGTTCTTGAGGACTGGTGTGCGGAACTTCTCTGGAGAGTCCGGCGCAGCATCGCTGGTGACAGAGAGGCCTCCTGTTTCTCCCTTGGACGGATCTCTTTCCCCTGACAGGGGCCGTGCTAGCGAAGGTAATTCACGTTCTACCTCACATAGTCAGTGGCAGTGACTATCCGCCACTGGTGATATCACAGTGGTTAGCATCAGAAGGGAAAGGATTGTGCATGATCTATTCCCCATTATTACTCAGTAGAAGAAACTGTTTATTGTTTGACAAGAAGAATAAAACTGAGTTGGACCTATTCACTGTGTGGAACTCTGGTTACTAGGAGCAAAGGAGTCAGGAACGAAGTACTGGACTTGACTCTAGGACACCTGCACAGGGCCCAATCTTCTGGCCTTCACCTCTTAGCTATGGAGGACATGGGCCATGGTGTATCTCATCTCTCCCTCCCAGAGACCCCTAGACAACAGCCACATAACCGATAAAGCAAGAGAGGGAGAGAGGGTCGCTACACGTGGGGGCTCGTCCTGGATGTGTATGGTGTCTGAATTTGAACTTTGCTGCCCGGAGGAGTTCCGAGTAGGTCGGCCATATTGGCCAACGCGCCACGAGGCAACCCATAGCTGCGTAGTTCGTGGGCGGGGAAAGGGAAAATCCCGCAAACAAGTGCAGAAGGTGGGAGGAGTCTGGCCATGTGGACGTACGCACGTGGAGATTCCGGCGCGAGTGGGTCAGTGCGCAATGGAGCAGCGAAGAGAGAAGATGACTTCAACCACTCAATGGATTTCAGCTTCTTCTTGCATGGACATGACTTCTCTGGCTGCTCCGCTTATGGATACGGGGATAAGACTAAAGCCCCGGGGGCGATTGGCTCTGTACACCTGCAGAGACATGGAGGCCCTCGGTGTGATCTGTCCCGGCTGTTTGGGACTGGTGGTCCAGCTGAAGCCATTCGGGCGATGTGAGGTCTGCAAGGAGTTTCTCTTCGAGGTGGAACCATCCACAGAAAAGCCTTGTGCTTTCCACCTCAACTACCTCACAGGGACTGCCACTCCGGAAGGAGAGATCGATGCTGGTGCGTTCCCCGTGCGCACTGATCCGGTTGAAGTGACTGCCCAAGCGGAGATGAAAAGAGAAAAATCCGAGGATGCTGCCGCGGTCACCAGCAGCTCCCTGCTCCGACCACCGAAGAGGAAAGTCGGCCTAGTGATGGCCTTGTGTGGTCGTGGAAGAGCTTCGCCCCGCCGCTTGCCTGGCCTGGATGGATCCGGTAGGAAGAGTCCTGGACATCCCTGTTCTTCTGAAGGCCCAGGTGAGCCAGAGGTTGGGACTGTCTGTGTGGTTACAAGTGGCGGAAGCCCACAGTCTATAGAGGCCGTCAAGGGAGATAGTTCCGTGACTGGGAACTATCTGCCCGCTGAATGCTATGACACCTCTGACCTGGATTCATTGTCTGACAATGGCGATGATGGGGAGATAGATGAAATCTTCCACCAGAAGGGATGGGACAAGATGAAGCTACCCTCGTCCCGTGTCATCAGGGACCTGCCCATGTCTACTGGAGATAGCACACCTCGGGTGGAGGCCTCGGCGCCTAGGGAAGAATCTGGTCCTCTGTCCGAAGTTCCTCTTCTGGACTCAACATCCATTTCACCTGTTCCTGTTGCGGGAGTGCAACACCAGTCATTGCGGGCTCCTAGGCCCAGATCTACTGAGGTGGTGAACGCACCTCGTCACCCAGAAGTGATTGTTCGGCCTGGAGAAGGAGACCGGGCCACCATGCCACCTTTATCAAGGCTGCAGCGGCTCTTCGGCCAGAAGGTTGCCCATGAGTATGAGTCGGAATACCCGTACCTGCCTCGAGAACTGCTTTATGAGGTGGAAGTTTTTCGCCAAAGATGGTATGATACCTTTGTGTGGGACAAACTTAAAGTACCGCAAGCACGGCGATACCTTTCTTGTTCACCAACGGTCACCAAGGAGTTCCAGGACTGTAAAGCTAAGTGGATGCTGGGAAGGCATATCCATGCGGACAGAGTGGTGATTTGCCGCAAGGAAGGAGGAAATGCTGAGTACCATGTGGAGGTTTTGGACAGACATTTGAAGCCTGTATTCCTACCACATCCAAGGTTTTACCTTTAGGAGAAAAAGAAAGACTCCTGTGTGTACTATTTGCTGTTCATTGCTGAACTTTCCGGAGTGTTTTCACCGGAACACAGGGACTGTGCCCTAGTTTTTTTTTGCATTTGGGCAGTTCTACTCTTCGGAGAAGTGGGAGCTGTTTTTGTTTTGTTCTCCCTCCTTCTCTTTGCACTTCAGAGAAAGCAGTGACTTTGGGTTTTAGTTAGTGTAGAATCACAGAGAAATGATGAAGAGAAAAGTTCATCTGGAAGTGATGAGTGTCTTAACCACGGCATTGTCACCAGGTGGCAGTGTTGCGCAACGATTGTTTTTTTTTTTACATTATGCAGCACTTATTGGAGTGAATGGATTTCTTCTCGGATAGACTCATTCATTCCTAGCAAACACACATATGTTGGTAGGATGTATGTTTCTTTTCTTTCCCTCTGCAGGAGACTCGTCTATCAAGGCTGCTGAGAATGGGTGGTCCTTAAATCACCAGGGGGAGGGAAGAATGTAAATGTGTGAGATATTTACAGTGTTTTATTGGAAAAAAAAAAGTTTTAAAGTTATATTGTTTTAAGTTTTCCCTTTCCCATTCAGGTCTTGGCACAATTCAGGGCTAAATTGTGTAGTTTGGTTTCTGGGCTGAACTTATGTCACCACCCTTGTGGGATGTGAGTTTGTACCAGACACTGGGGACCAGTGTCAAATCACCAGGGGGAGAGTGTAGTGGGTACTTGAATTTAAGGGAGGCATCTTGGTGGTAGTGTAACCCAGATGCACAGATTGCTAGGGTATCCGAGACCCTTTTCTGGTTTTCGGAGGACTCTGGTGGTGTGAGGTTCCTTGCGGCCCACAGGTGGCACTGTTGCCTTGGGCAGGGGCTGAACTCACACCGCAAGACTGTACCTTTTTGTCCTCCCCTGGAGCTGGTACATCGGGGCGGGGAACCCGCTGTGACGCAAAGGGAGAGGGGATAAAAGGGGCGGACGCCCTTACCACGGGGTTCAGAGTTCGGAGTTGGGGGACGCGGCCGCACCCAGGCACCTTCGGCCTGGGTGCTGGCGTTCCAGTGTTCCGGGCCTAGGTGCCCTTGACCTGGCCGGAGCGAGGATGGAGTCCATTCCAGGCACCTTTAGCCTGGGGTGAGGTACTATGGCGGAGGCCTGGGGCTCAGTACCTTCGACTGAGTTCCGCGAGGGTGGAGGAATCCGAAGGGGGCCCTAATTCCTTGGGTGCCCGTGTCTGAGTTCGTGAGGACTGGTGTGCGGAACTTCTCTGGAGAGTCCGGCGCAGCATCGCTGGTGACAGAGAGGCCTCCTGTTTCTCCCTTGGACGGATCTCTTTCCCCTGACAGGGGCCGTGCTAGCGAAGGTAATTCACGTTCTACCTCACATAGTCAGTGGCAGTGACTATCCGCCACTGGTGATATCACAGTGGTTAGCATCAGAAGGGAAAGGATTGTGCCTCGATCTATTCCCCATTATTACTCAGTAGAAGAAACTGTTTATTGTTTGACAAGAAGAATAAAACTGAGTTGGACCTATTCACTGTGTGGAACTCTGGTTACTAGGAGCAAAGGAGTCAGGAACGAAGTACTGGACTTGACTCTAGGACACCTGCACAGGGCCCAATCTTCTGGCCTTCACCTCTTAGCTATGGAGGACATGGGCCGTGGTGTATCTCATCTCTCCCTCCCAGAGACCCCTAGACAACAGCCACATAACCGATAAAGCAAGAGAGGGAGAGAGGGTCGCTACAGATATAATGCTAGTATGCATTGCATTCTAGCCAATTATGAAAGGCTTACCTTGAAACTAAACCCTCCAGCGGCACGCTATCACTGCTGACAGGACTTCCGTCTTCACTCTGACTTTCTTCTGGGTTCGACGGCTGCGGCCACTTGAATGGCTAAGGCGCCATGACGTCACTCTCGCTCATGCGTGTAGGAGTCACGGCCGCGGCAAAGAGCTCTGAAGGAATGGCATGGGTATGCTGTTCCTTCAGAGTACACGTGCCCCAGTGCTACTCCCTAGAATATCTCCTAAACGGTGCATGTTTAGGAGATATTAATTTAAAGGGGAGCTCCGCCAAATTTTTTTTTTTTTTAAAGTCAGCAGCTACAAATACTGCAGCTGCTGACTTTTAAAATAAGGACACTTACCTGTCCGGGGTGCCTGCGATGTCGGCACCCGAAGCCGATCGATCCCTCGGCTGTCGGATGCTGGCGTCGCCATCTTCGGTAAGGGAATCAGGAAGTGAAGCCTTGCGGCTTTACTTCCTGGTTCCCTACTGCACATGCACAATGCCACTGGTCCATGCTGTCTTCTGGGAAGACAGAGGAGGGACGGGAAGGGGCGTAGATACCCGCGGGTGGCTCGGGTATCTTTGCCCGGAAGTGGGAGCAAAATACCTGTATTACACAGGTATCTGCTCCCCCTCCCCCCTGAAAGGTGTCAAATGTGACACCGGAGGGGGGGAGGGTTCCGAAAAGCGGAAGTTCCATTTTTGGGTGGAACTCCACTTTAAGCTTTATTATAAGCTTACTTATAGGTAAAAGTAAAAATACAGACTTTACTACTGCTTTAAGCGTCACTTAAAGTAAAACTTTTTTTTGTTTTGAATAGAGTGGATTTGGATTAGGACACCGGTGAGTTCTTATTGCTGTCTGTGCCCCAATAGGGCGATTCACCCTCTTTATTTGTCCTGTTTACCATTATCATTGAAAGTGAAAGTAAACAAAAATTCCAAATGTTGGGTTGTCCCCAGAACACTAATAGAGGGGAAATCTTCCAATGGGGACTAGTTCTGGTGACCCTGGTGAAACGCTGGGATTCCCCTACTTTGGAGGGATTGCCTCTCACTTCCTGTTTTGGCTACTGGACTGTAATTGAAGAGAATATTCCTCTACAAAACACAGATGGCAAAAAAAAAAAAAAAAATGACAGGGGTTATAACCCTCCCATACTCTATCCAAAAACAAAAAAGTTTTTCCTTTAGTTACACATTAAGGTCTTACTTGGAACTGCTATGCAAGGCACTTGCAAACTCCTCTAACATTCAGAATCTGGCATTCCAGTTAGGTAGCCCACTTACACTGAAATGCTGATTTTATATGAATGTTACAATGTGTAGGGTAAATATGAGTTATTGCATATGGATAATTAGTATTTTTATTTTCTGGTACAATGTTTTTTATTGAGATATGAAAAAAGGGAAAGCAGACAAATTCCCACGCAGGGGATATGGACATGAAACATAAAGAAGTACAAGATAAAGTACATGATAAAATATATACTATAAGGGTACGTATTATAAACTGACACCGACCCACCGGCCAGAGCGTTATGCCTGAGCCTTAAGACCCAGGAGCCAAGGCAGACAAGGGGGAGCGGAGTTGACCGCAAAACGGGGGGGAAAAAAAAAAAAATAGAAATAACGAAAAAAAAAAAAAATTAAAAAGGGGGGGGGGGGGCACAAAGACACACAAAAAGACCCCCCCAAAAAAAACACAAACAAACAAAAACAAAAAACAGAAAAACACGTACACCACGGGGGGGGGGGGGTGGGGGGGTTGGGGGGTGTAGAACAGAGCAGCGAGCAAGAAGCCCAGAAACAAAGAAGGAGTGGGAAAGAGAAAGGAGGGTCCCTCAGGCTGGAGATGGGGTCAAATAAAATTTAGAGTCCTAGACTAGTCGGGTGTGGGTTAGGGAGTGTATAGGACCACCACGGGGCCCATACCTTGAGGAATTTTGCATGTGAGTCGTGGAGGATGCTTGACATTTTTTCATGGATCATAAGGGTCGTCAAGGTATTCTCCGGAAATGAGACAGAAGGTTTTTTCCAAGCCCTCGCTATTGTTCGTTTGGCAGCGATAAATAAGTATGTGGCTAGTTTCTGCTGGTGAGAGAAAAGGCCCAGGATCGGGCAATGGAGTATTGCAAATTTGGGGTCCCTACGGAAGGGAACATGAAATAGGGAAGATAGCAGGCCAAAGACCCTTGACCAAAATCTTACAAGACGGGGGCAAGACCACCACGTGTGCAGTTCATCTCCTCGTTGACCACAACCCCGAAAGCACCTGTCATTGCATGATGGGTTTGACTTGGCGATACGGGCTGGGACCCAGTACCAACGCAGAAGGACCTTATAGGCTGCCTCCAAGGTGGCAGTGTTAAAAGAGCATTTTGCTATGCTGGACCAGGTCTTACTCCAGTCTGCAAGATCTATGGGGGACAGGTCACATTCCCATTTAAGTACATAGGAAAGGGTAGTGGAAGAGCTGCCGGAAGTTAGTAAGGAGTAGATCATAGAGATGGTGCCGCGAGCACCTGGGCAATGCTGGCAGGTGTGCTCAAAGGCAGTTATTTGATACGGAAAGGAGCCAAGGCGCCGAAGGGAGGTTATCCAGTGACGCAGCTGAATGTAGCGATAGAGTTCGGCAGGTGGAGCTTCGTGGGTCTTTTGAATCGAGGACCACATGGGGAAGGCGCGGCTACTAAGAAAGTGACGAACCAGTGAGAACCCATGAGCAGGCCACCATGAAAATGAGTGGGGTTGTTCTAAGCCAGGCGGGAACATGGGATTATCCAGGAGGGGAAGTAGTGGCAGGAATGGGGACATAAGTTTGCCCGCGTACCGTATTGAGTCCCATAATTTCAGACTGTGTATCATGAGGGGGCTGACAGAAGGAGGTCACATTTTAGGGGGTAGCCACAGTAAGGCAGAGATGGGGACCGGCGCACAGTTAGGCACCTCCAGCAGAACCCACAGGGGGGTGTCAGACGTTGCATGGAGCATGGAGAGTTGGGAAATTTGAGCTGCCTGATAATATTTTGCAACGTCTGGGACGCCCAGTTCGCCCCGCAACCTATGGGCATAGAGAGTAGAGCGGGAAACCCTGGGGCGCTTATGTGCCCAAATAAAGGCAGTCTGTTCTGGAGCAGCCGCAGATAAAAAGCAGGGACCCGGACAGGGAGAGTCCGAAAAAAATAAAGAATCTTCGGGAGGATGGTCATCTTGACCGCGTGAATACGGTCGATCCAGGATAGAGTCAGGAATCTCCAAGACGCCATGAGAGCAGTGATAGTGCGCAAAAGTGGGTAGTAGTTGGCGGAGAAAAGGGAAGCATAAGAAGGGGTCAACTTGATGCCCAAATAGTCTAGTGAGTAGCTTGCCCAACGGTAGGGGAAGGAAGATTGGAGATGTAAGACTTGGGGATTTGGAAGATTAATGTTCAGGGCAGTTGTTTTGTGTGGGTTGATTTGAAGGCCTGAAATAATAGAAAAGCGGGTTAGAAGGGCCTGGAGGTTTGGTAGGGTGACGATAGGGTTGGTGAGGGTCAGGAGGGCATCGTCAGCAAACATGTTCAGTTTATAGTTGTCACCTGCGTAGGGGATGCCCTTGATATTAGGGTCTGACCTATGGGCGATAGCTAGCGGTTCGGGGGCAAGAACAAAAAGGACCAGGGATAGAGGGCATCCTTGCCTCGTTCCCCTGAAGATGGGGAAGGAGGGCGAGAGGCAACCAGCATAGCGGACTGAGGCAGAGGGGGATGAGTAAAGGGCCGCCAACCACGACAGGATCGAGTCTCCAAAACCCCAACGTTGTAGTACGTATCGCAGATACTCCCACGAGAGGGTATCGAAGGCTTTATATATATCAAGCAAAAGGAGTAAGCCGGGAATTTTGCGTTGCTGCAATAGGGTGATCAGGTGGACAACTTTCCGGACATTGTCCCCCGCCTGACGGCCAGGCACGAAGCCAACCTGGTCTCTATGAACCAAAGAGCGCAAGTATTTGTTCATTTCATGTCTTCATTTAATAGACAGATTGGGCGAAACGCCTGGGGTTCATAAGCCTCCTCTGTAGTCTTGGGAATCATGGAGATGTGAGCACATAATGAGTCTGGGGAGGGCAGCGCACCCTGTTTCATGCAATTAAAGTAGGCCGTCAGGTGGGGGAGCAAGAGGAGAGAAAACTTGCGGTAGTAAAGTCCGGTGAAGCCATCTGGTCCCGGGGCCTTCGAAACACGAATGCCCTTAATGGCCTGAGCTACCTCCAATTCGGTAATATCATGCACAAGCTGTTGAGGAGAGGGAAGGAAGATGAAGATCGCGGAAGAAATCATCCGCGAGATTAAGAGGGAAGGGGGAAGGTTGGCTGTAAAGCGAGGCTAGAAAGTCTTGCAGAGCCGCAAGACCTTGTTCGGATCCGATGTGAGGTCCCCATTGGCGGAACGAAGGCGGATGGGTTTATGGCCACGAGATGTGGCATTAAGTTTCTTGGCAAGCAGTGCACCCGGTTTATTTGCGCAGGAATAAAATTTGTGTTTAGTCCACTGTAGAGCCTTCTCGGCTCGGTCGGAGGCCAACAAGTCTAGTTCAGCAGCCAAAGTGTCTCTAGCCCTCTTATTTGCTAGCGAGGGATGGGATTTCCACTCTGCATCAGCGGAGGCCAGAAGACCTGTAAGTTCCTGGATACGCTTTTCTCTGTGGCGTTTTCTGAGGGATGCTAGCTGTATACAGTGGCCCCTCATGGTAGCCTTATGGGCTTCCCAGAGAGATAGGCGAAGACACTGAGCCTACATTTTCCTTGAAGAAAGTTTGGAGTCGTGTATTAATCTGAAGGAGGGCGTCTTGAGATGTAAGGAGTGAGTCGTTTAATCGCCACTGAAAGGTAGGGCGGGTCAGACCTGAGAGGGTGAGCAGAAAAACGATAGGGTCGTGATCCGACCACGCGGAGGGGGGGATCGTAATCTTATGGATATTAGAGATGAAGCGCAGAGGAATGAAAACGTGGTCGATCCTACAGAAGCTATCATGTGGGCTGGAGTAGTACGTGAAGTCGCGGTCGCGGGGATGGAGCTCCCGCCAGGCATCCACCAAGCCGTGGGATTGTATTAGGGATCTCATCTGTTCCTCCATGACCAGGTCATGGAGGGGGAGGATCCCGATGCGTATTTCCTGCCTATCGAGGAGTCCAGAGCTACATTTGAGTCACCCATTAGGATAAGGGTTCCGGAACTATGTTGAGAAACGACTTTAAGAAGGTGAGAGAAAAACTTATGCTGGAAGCGGTTGGGGGCATAGTACCCAATCAGGGTTACATCCTGGCCATTTAAAGTGCCCTGGAGTAACAAGTATCTACCGGTTGGGTCTGCAATTTCCTTGGAGCACGAGAATAGGAGGTTGCGTCTAAAGGCAATTAGGACCCCCCTCTGCTTCTCAGGGGCGGAAGCCAAATAAAAAGTAGGGAAGTGAGAGGAAATAAATTTCGGAGCAGAAGAGGAGGAAAACCTGGTCTCTTGCAAGCACACTACATCAATGCAGCTAGATTTTAGGTGATGAAACACCTTGGACCGTTTTATTGGTGAATTAAAACCATGAATATTATGGGAGCCACATCTTCAGTAAGACGTGCGAGGCGGGGGGGCTCGACCGCCGAGCACATGGCCATTCTAAGTCATTGTAGCTCAAAATACAGCAACAAAAGGGGGGTTCCGGGGGGGGGGGATAGCTGGCTGAGCCAACTAAATAAAAGGAAGAGGAGGGAAAAAGAAAGAAAGAGAGAGAAGAGAAGAAAAAAGAAAAAGAAAAGGGGGGGGGGGACCAAACTAAAGGGGTGAAGAAAGCCCACTAAACGGGTGCTATCAGTCAACCTGAGAATGAGTTACAGTGAGAAATTGCTATTTGAGCTCTTAACACAAAATTGTCTAATAACAGTACAAAACACAAATGTATTAAACAACCTCTGAGGTTCGGATCATGCAGTTAGGCTGGTCCCCAGCCAGCCAGCCGAGGGACCAGACAAAGTCTGTCAAGGGATCCCCGGAGGCCAGCCACCAGGCTTCAGCGCCATCAGGAAGCGGGCCTCCGGGGAGTCCGAGCAGACTGAAAAAAGAGGTTGGGCAATGAACATTAACCTGAAAATTATTTACAGCACTTTTAAGCATAACAAAACACATAGTACAATACTATATGAAGACATCAATAAACAGAACTGGCAAACAACTCTTGGAATGTACATCATACAGTCGGGCTAACCCCCAGCCACACGGCTAAGGGGGGCAATCATGAGGTCCGTCTAGAAGTCTCCCGGAGCCGGCCACCAACTGCTACAACAAAGGAGGAGAAGGCCCCGGGAGAATCCCAATAAAGTAAGTGACAGAAACATCGCCAGTTGAGGCCCGGTCAAAAACGTATAAAAAGGTAAGGGAGGGAGAGTAAGGTTTAGGAAAGGCGGGGGGAGGGGAGAGGAAGGAAGGGAGAGGGAGTCAAGGGAGAGGGAGTCAAGGGAGAGGGAGGAAGGGAGTGGGAGAAAGGGAAAGGAAGGGGGGGAAAGGAAGAGGGGGGAAAGGGGAGGGGGAAGGGGGTATGGCGAGCTCTTATATACCAAGCGCCCTCAGGACCATATGACCAAATTGACGGGGGGGAAACCCCATGATTTAAACCAAACAGAGGGGTTCTGGATGCAAAGTCTCAACATAAGGAATCGGCAGTGTAAACAGATCATGGAAGTCCGGAGTGGAGAACCCGAGGGGATAAATTGGGTGGTGAGTGGCTAAAAAAATAAAAAAAAACCCAAACAAACAAAGTCAGGTGCTGCACATCCAGGAGTAGACTGATAAGTTCGGAAATCCTGAAGCAGCACGGTTGAAGCCAACAGGATATAAAAATGAGTAAAAGAGCTCAGAGGTCATTCAGCATGTTTGACGCTTCAAAAGGTGAGTGGATAGGGGGAATTGAGGACGATCATAAACATGGGTGGAGGGAGGGGGCCGACGTCAAAGTCTGCAGGTAGGGTCCAGGCAGGCTGGTGGTGGGGGGAAGCCTAAAGTACGGCCAGCAGTGGGCATGCGGAAATAGAGAACGGTCAAATGCTATTACCGTATGCAGCGGGAGGAGAGTGCAGAAAGGAAGGGGTCCAGTCCAACCATCACTTACGGGGGATGGCGGGTAAAATATGGAAGGGTCCGGGGGACCAAAGGAAAAAGGACAGGACTTACGGTTTCAGAGGTCAACTTGGATCAGAACGTTGAGAGTCAACTACGGATGGAGTGGGAGGGGGGGGCGCCTTTGCCCCTTGACCTTTTCCCACGTGCGACCCGGGAGGTTGATGGAAGGTTGAGAGGAAGCAGATCCGGCTGGGCTCCGGGCGGTTTTACCAGGTGGTAGCAGCTGGAGCGAGTCCAGGACGGACTGACGGACTTAAGAGGGCAGCACAGTGGTGTAGTGGTTAGCACTTTCACCTAGCAGCAAAAGGGTCACTAGTTCAAATCCCGACCACGACACCATCTGCCTGGAGTTTGCATGTTCTCCCTGTGTCTGCGTGGGTTTCCTCCAGGTACTCCGGTTTCCTCCCACACTCCAAAGACATGCTGGTAGGTTAATTGGATCTTGTCCAAATTGGCCCAGTATATATGTATATATGTTTGTACGACTGTGTGTCCCAAGCGTGTCGAGATCCTACGGGGTAAAATGACCGCACCAGCCAAGCAGACAATGGCTGCAAAAAGCGCCTAGAGGTGATTCAGTTCGCATGTGAGCGCTATACAAGTCACTCATTCATTCATTGATTCAGAAAGGTCTGCACAGACTTGGTAGCGGTACCCTGGAAACGTAAGGTTGGGTTTGTCCCGAACCGCACACAGGAGGGTTTCCTTGGTGCGGTAATAGGTAAACTTGATGATGATGTCGCAGGGGGTCCCTCCGATTTCTTGGGGCCGAGAGCCCGGTGGATGCGGTCGAATTCCAGCCTGTCAATGGGGACAGGGGCAAGTTCCTGGAACAGAGCCGTGGCAGTGGAAGTGAGGTCCACGACCGATTCAGGGATGCCCCGCAAGCGCAGATTACCCCTGCAAGCCCTGTTCTCAAAATCCTCCAGGCGCAATAGGGCCCCATCCAGCTCTTTTTTGATATCAGAAATGTCCTGTTCGTGGTTCTCCAGGACAGTAGCAGCGGCATCCATCTTATCCTCCAGGTCATTGGTGCGGGAGCCGAGCTCCCTAATTTCCTTTGTGAGATGGGTGGCTAGCTTAGTGGTTGCTACCGAGAGCTCTGCCTGTAGCATGATTTTGAAGCGGGAGAGGAGATCAGCATCCCGCAGTGATGGTTGTTGGAGCAGAGCCGCTGTCGGGTCCTCGCTCATAGCAGGAGACTGCTGCAGATCTTCAGCTGCTAGCTGGGAGAAGGGGTCCGGGCTCGAGGCCGAGGCTTCAAACATGACGTCCGGTGGGGAGGCCCCAGGCAGCGTGCGGTCCGCGGTTCTCGAGCTGGATGCTCGCGTGAGCATTGCTCTGCACTCCCCCGAATGCTCGGCCGCTACGGGAGTCAGCGGGTGGTGGCGGGGGACGGAGATACCCTCTTACTTTGCTTGCTGAGAGGCCGATGTGTTCAGGCAGTGAGGAGCGAGGTTAGGATGCGACCATCACCGTTCGCTGCTCACGAGCGCCCCCAGTATTTTTATTTTCAGCCAGCAGATGGTGATTCAGGCACCTTTTTTCTTTTTGCAGGTACTGTTTTGCTTAAAACAGCCTGCTGCTTACAGAGCTCAATAACTCAAGCTGAAATGTACACAGGCAGCTAAAAGAGTTAAAGCAGTGTCTCTTCCCATGGCTTTGCCTTCCTCTGTTTTCCGCTGTCTCAATCCATCTGTAGTTTCAGAGACAGTGGGGTTGGTTTACTAAAGGAAAATAGTCTGTTCTACCGGCAAAGGGAATGTTGGTGAATAAGGTACAGCTGTGTTAACTTTTGAGTACCCAATCATGTGCTAGCAATAATCCTTTTCTTTATATTTTCCTCATGATTAAGGCCCCGTTCACACCTATGCGAATTGGTTGCGGCTTAAACCGCATCCAATTCGCATAACATTATAATTTGAAGAATAACATTATAAAATACATTGATTTTAATGAGGCTGGTTCACATATGTGAGATGCATTCGCACTGCGCATTGCCCCAAAAACGTGTGCGTTTTCTAGGCATTGCAGTGCGGCTCAGGTGCAAATTCAGGCCCATTATCTTCCCCATTCCCCCTCCCCTCTCCCAGGTCTCCAAATTCCCAGCTAAAACGGAAATGATCTGCTGAACAGCTCTCTTATCTCTTTGCAGAGATAAGAGAGCTGGAATTTGCACCGCACAAGTGTGAACCCAGCCACAGCTTCATATTATTCACTAACATTCACCTTGCTAGCTGTAAAGTCAAAACTCCTTTAGTAAAATCAACCCCAGCGTGTCTGAAATTGAACAACTTCTGCTGTATTTTCTGTTTAGAAAACTAGTTATGCTCTGCATAGCCAGTGTGACGGGTCCACCCTGTAAAAAAGTGGTTGTAAACCCACTTATGCAACTTGCACCTACAGGTAAGCCTAGATTAAGGCTTACCTGTAGGTGCAAGAAATATCTCCTAAACCTACACGGTTTAGGAGATATTTGCTAAAAATTACATGCACCGATGTCTACGGCGCATGCGCGCCGTAGACAACGGCGTATTCATAGGGTTAATCCCATTCATAAATCCGGCTTAGCCGGATTTGACGGCTCCCGCGCGCATGCCCGGAGTCACGTCTTCGCCGCTCCGGCCAATCACAGCGCCGGAGCGGCGCTGTGATTGGCTGGAGCGACAATACCCGGAAGTAACCTTCCGGCTATCGCCGCAGCGATGGCTGCGGCTGGAGAGGGAGATGAGGACGCCTTCGGGGGCCCCGATCTAAGGTAAGTGATGCATAATGAGCTAGTATGCTAGTCATACTAGCCAGGGCTGGACTGGCCCACCGGGATAGCGGGAAAAATCCTGGTAGGCTGCCTGTCGTGGGGCTGCTTTGAGCTGCAGCTGACTGCAGCGCTCCCCTCCCTCTCTCCTATGTATCACACACACCAGGCATCTCCGCGCTGTGTGTGAGAGCTGACTGGGTCTGTGTTCGGCTGTGCTGCCTGCCTGTAGGAAGGTCCCGCCCCCCTAGACCGACTCATCTGATAGGCGAAACACTGATTCATTCAGTGTTCCCATCTACTATCACACTAGCAGGTCTACAGGCAGCACAGCCGAAGACAGACCCAGCCAGATCTCACACACAGCGCTGGAGATGCCTGGTGTATGTAATCCAGGCAAGTCTCATGTATTGATGGGCTCAGTAAGGCTGCATTTGATTACAGTAAGGCTGCATTTGATTACAGTAAGGCTGCATTTGATGCATTTGATTACAGTAAGGCTGCATTCATGGGATGCATTTTGGGCTGCTTTCATGGGCTGCATTCATGGGCTGCATTCACGGGCTGCATTAATGCACAGTAAGGCTGCATCCATGGGCTGCATCCATGCACAGTAAGGCTGCATCCATGGGCTGCATCCACGGGCTGCATTGATGCACAGTAAGGCTGCATCCACGGGCTGCATTCATGCACAGTAAGGCTGCATCCACGGGCTGCATTCATGCACAGTAAGGCTGCATCCACGGGCTGCGTTCATGCACAGTAAGGCTGCATTCATGGGCTGCATTCATGCACAGTTAGGCTGCATTCATGCACAGTAAGGCTGCATTCATGCACAGTAAGGCTGCATTCACGGGCTGCATTCATGCACAGTAAGGCTGCATTCATGCACAGTAAGGCTGCATTCATGGACAGTAAGGCTGCATTCATGCACAGTAAGGCTGCATCCATAGGCTGCATTCATGCACAGTAAGGCTGCATCCATGGGCTGCATTCATGCACAGTAAGGCTGCATCCATGGGCTGCATTCATGCACAGTAAGGCTGCATCCATGGGCTGCATTCATGCACAGTAAGACTGCATCCATGGGCTGCATTCATGCACAGTAAGGCTGCATTCACGGGCTGCATTCATGCACAGTAAGGCTGCATTCATGCACAGTAAGGCTGCATTCACGGGCTGCATTCATGCACAGTAAGGCTGCATTCACGGGCTGCATTCATGCACAGTAAGGCTGCATTCACGGGCTGCATTCATGCACAGTAAGGCTGCATTCATGGGCTGCATTCATGCACAGTACGGCTGCATTCATGGGCTGCATTCATGCACAGTAAGGCTGCATTCATGCACAGTAAGGCTGCATTCACGCACAGTAAGGCTGCATTCATGCACAGTAAGGCTGCATTCACGGGCTGCATTCATGCACAGTAAGGCTGCATTCATGGACAGTAAGGCTGCATTCATGGACAGTAAGGCTGCATTCATGGACAGTAGGGCTGCATTTACGGGCTGCATTCATGCACAGTAAGGCTGCATCCATGGTCTGCATCCACGGGCTGCATTCATGCACAGTAAGGCTGCATTCACGGGCTGCATTCATGCACAGTAAGGCTGCATTCATGGGCTGCATTCATGCACAGTAAGGCTGCATTCATGGGCTGCATTCATGCACAGTAAGGCTGCATTCATGGGCTGCATTCATGCACAGTAAGGCTGCATTCATGGGCTGCATTCATGGACAGTAAGGCTGCATTCATGGGCTGCATTCATGGACAGTAAGGCTGCATTCATGGGCTGCAATAATGGACAGTAAGGCTGCATTCATGCACAGTAAGGCTGCATTTATGGGCTGCATTCATGCACAGTAAGGCTGCATTCATGGGCTGCAATAACGGACAGTAAGGCTGCATTCATGCACAGTAAGGCTGCATTTATGGGCTGCATTCATGCACAGTAAGGCTGCATTCATGGGCTGCAATAATGGACAGTAAGGCTGCATTCATGCACAGTAAGGCTGCATTTATGAGCTGCATTCATGGACAGTAAGGCTGCATTCATGGGCTGCATTAATGGACAGTAAGACTGTGGAGAGGAGACTATAGGATAAAACCAGAGCTGGAGCTGACTGACTGATCCACGGTGCACCTGAGAGGAGGTCAGTGACAGCCCCACAAGGCCAGTCCGAGGGGGGGTCACTGATGTAAAGGGGGGGGAGTGAATACAACAATGTAAGGGGGGTTCTGATATAAAGGTTTCCCCCTATATTAGTAAACCCACCCCCCTTACCTTAGTGTATTCTTTCTGCCGAAGGTGTTCTCTAGTCAACAGAGTCCCCCTCCCCCCACGTTCCCAGAGTTCCTGGGGTCCCCCTTGATGATTGACCACTTTTAGCACTTTTAACTGGAATTTGCTTTTATTGATATAAAATATATATATATATATATATATATATATATATATATATATATATATATATATATATATATATATATTATATCCCTATGTGCTTTCATATCTGTCTTCTCTAAATATAACACACTCTTCAAATGTGTTTTCAAATGCATCGTTTTCCCTTTTATGAACAAGAAAATAATGATGTTTTGCTGTTGGGCCGGTATAATAATGCTATGGAGCTGGTATGAATTTTTTTCCAGGGCTGGTTTTTACTCCCAGTCCGGCCCTGATACTAGCTCATTATGCCTTTGTCTTGCAGGTTAGTTTAAAAAAAAAATGTTAAAAGGGTTTACAACCACTTTAAATGTTCATTTGCAATTAGTACACATAAATATTTAGTAATGTATAAACTTAAAAAAATGACCAAAAAGACCTTGAAAGTTAAGCTCGAATAGCCATTTTTTTTTTTTTTAAGGGTTTCAACAGCTAGAGAGTTGAAGCTATTTTATAAGTAAAGGGATAATAAAACCCTTGCGTAACACTGGCCAAGGTGACACCAGACAGACATTGTTATCTCCATAGCACTGCAGTATCTATTTGCATGCATATGACCTTCGCTGGAATTCTCTGTTCTCCAAAGTTATTTTAGCCTGTTACCTTCTTAGATCATATCTGTTAAAATCATATACTTAACTTGGGTATAGATTTATGATTTCTTAAATAAATACGGGGAATATGTTATTAATGGTATCTTTCAACAGAATTCCTGCTCTGTTGAAGTGGTTTAATCAGAAAGGAATGAATAAGGAAAACCTGACATGCATACTTTTATTCTTTTCATTTATCAATTTCATCCAAGCATAAATCCTTGCTGCCAGAACTTCAGTCAAATTAAAAGGAAGGATGTCGTTTTAATTTAAGGAGCTTGTATAGATGTCTGACATGGTTCGCATCTTGACTCTATGGAGTTGATTTACCAAAAGTGGAGAGTGCAAAATCTGGTGCAGCTCTGCATAGAAACCAATCAGCTTCTAGATTTTATGGTAAAAAATGAATTGAACAAGCTGATTGGCTACCATACACAGCTGCACCAGATTTTGCACTCTCTAGTTTTAGTAAATCAAAGCCATTAGGACGATGACATTGACCCAATATAGCAAGACTGGTCCTGGTTGGTCCACCTGATGAGGGTAGAGTTTGACGACCCTAAAGGCCCGTACACACGATCGGATAACCTATGGATTTTCGTCCGATGGATTTGTCCATCGGAAATCCGATGAAACTGTTTTTCATCAGTCTTGGCCACACACCATCAGTCAAAAAACCGACCGTTCCAAACGCGGTGACGTAAAACACTCCGATGAGCCGAGAAAAATGAAGTTCAATGCTTCTGAGCATGCGTCGACTTGATTCTGAGCATGCGTGGGTTTTTGATCCGATGGACTTGCCCATAGACGATCTGAGTTTTCGATCGTTTTTTTATCCATCGGAAAAATTTAAAACATGTTCTATTTTTTCCAACCGATGGAAAAAAAGACCGATGGGTACCATACACGATCGGTTGGTCTGATGAAAACCATCCATCGGACGGTTTTCATCAGTCAAACCAATCGTGTGTACGGGGCTTTACTGTTTCCTTTTATATGATTATACCTGTTATCATTTTTTTTTCTTTTATGTTTTTACAACATTTTCAATAAACATATTATGGGGGGGGGGGAAGCTAGCATGTATAATCCCTAAATAAAACAGTTATTTCTTACTTTCAAGCACTTGCGGGTAAAAAAAAAAAAAAAAAGAGGATGAGGAGGCATCATAGTGCCTCCTCATTGCTTGTCAAATGCCTCTAAAAATCAATTCATACGTGGATCGCAATTTTAGAGGCGTGGCAGTTTAGATGAAAGCCTAAAGATTGCCTTAGCCCTGGTTCACACTGGTGCATTTTGTCATGCGATTTGGCATGTCAAATCGCATGTCAAAACGGCGGTATTTGCCGCAAATTGCCGGCAATGGCACCGTCCTAATCGGTGCGATGTCCCATCTGCGACGCTGCACCGATTTCAAAAAGTCGTTTCTGTACTACTTTTTGCGATTTTGGCCCGCGATTTACATTGACATCTGTGCAGAAACCTGCACAGATGTCTCTGTAATCACGGCCGAAATCGGGACTGACCAGCGGGAGTGAAATCGTGCGAGTTCAGCTGAACTCGCACAGCTTCACTCTCGCAGCCCTGTGTGAACCTGGGCTTAAAGAGGAAGTAAACCGCAGGGTTATTTATTTTTTTTCTGACCTGCAAAGTAAAGGCATAATGTAGGCAAAAAAGAAAACCGCGCCAAATAGGTTCAATTTCTGCCCATATGTAAACCAACAGCTCTCATTAATGACATAGGCAGGAAGGATTGTAAACCATTAGTCTATATGTGATATGTATAACAATCCATAATTGATGAGATTGATGAAACTGTAAACAATCAAAGTCCTATCCGGAATTGATTCTTAGAATGACACCACAGTGATTTCACACAAGGTAAGAAGTGCCCAACACCGTATTGTAAATCTGCTTACCAGATGGCAAGCATAAAGGGCGTTTGCCTATAACCCAGTCACGGCCTTTAGCTTGAAATGCTGAGCTGATTCAAACAGGAAGCAGACAGGTATGGATGGCTAGATTCCCCTCAGCGTCTCATAGAGTTCGTGGCCAAAACAGGATATTGCACTTCTCCCCTCAGTATCCCCTGAGAAAGTTTCTTCTTCAATGGAGTCCTTGTGCTGGGATCATCCCTCCACTGTTTCCTCAGTACTGTGTCATTCACTTCCTCGTCTAAAAGCATAATGTGCTAGTATGCATGGCATACTAGCACATTATGTGAAACGTACCTGCAAACAAAGCCCTCCAACGATGCGTTGTCACCGTTGTGGCTCCCCCAACACTCTAATATATCTTAAAGTGGTTGTAAACTCCCATAGATGAATTGTACTTATAGGTAAAATATAACGTGCACCATTTAGGAGATGGATGCTGTGCACCATTTAGGAGATGGATGCTGTGCACCATTTAAGAGATGGATGCTGTGCACCATTTAGGAGATGAATGCTGTGCACCATTTAAGAGATGAATGCTGTGCACCATTTAAGAGATGGATGCTGTGCACCATTTAGGAGATGGATGCTGTGCACCATTTAGGAGATGGATGCTGTGCACCATTTAGGAGATGAATGCTGTGCACCATTTAAGAGATGGATGCTGTGCACCATTTAGGAGATGGATGCTGTGCACCATTTAGGAGATGGATGCTGTGCACCATTTAGGAGATGGGTGCTGTGCACCATTTAGGAGATGAATGCTGTGCACCATTTAGGAGATGGGTGCTGTGCACCATTTAGGAGATGAATGCTGTGCACCATTTAAGAGATGGATGCTGTGCACCATTTAGAAGATGGATGCTGTGCACCATTTAGGAGATGGATGCTGTGCACCATTTAGAAGATGGATGCTGTGCACCATTTAGGAGATGAATGCTGTGCACTATTTAAGAGATGGATGCTGTGCACCATTTAGGAGATGGATGCTGTGCACCATTTAGGAGATGAATGCTGTGCACCTTTTAAGAGATGGATGCTGTGCACCATTTAGAAGATGGATGCTGTGCACCATTTAGGAGATGGATGCTGTGCACCATTTAGAAGATGGATGCTGTGCACCATTTAGGAGATGAATGCTGTGCACCATTTAAGAGATGGATGCTGTGCACCATTTAGGAGATGGATGCTGTGCACCATTTAGGAGATGGATGCTGTGCACCATTTAGGAGATGAATGCTGTGCACCATTTAGGAGATGGATGCTGTGCACCATTTAGGAGATGAATGCTGTGCACCATTTAAGAGATGGATGCTGTGCACCATTTAGGAGATGGATGCGGTGCACCATTTAGGAGATGGATGCGGTGCACCATTTAGGAGATGGATGCGGTGCACCATTTAGGAGATGGATGCGGTGCACCATTTAGGAGATGGATGCGGTGCACCATTTAGGAGATGGATGCTGTGCACCATTTAGGAGATGGATGCTGTGCACCATTTAGGAGATGAGATGCTGTGCACCATTTAGGAGATGAGATGCTGTGCACCATTTAGGAGATGGATGCTGTGCACCATTTAGGAGATGGATGCTGTGCACCATTTAGGAGATGGATGCTGTGCGCCATTTAGGAGATGGATGCTGTGCACCATTTAAGAGATGGATGCTGTGCACCATTTAGAAGATGGATGCTGTGCACCATTTATGAGATGGATGCTGTGCACCATTTAGGAGATGAATGCTGTGCACCATTTAGAAGATGGATGCTGTGCACCATTTAGGAGATGGGTGCTGTGCACCATTTAGGAGATGAATGCTGTGCACCATTTAAGAGATGGATGCTGTGCACCATTTAGAAGATGGATGCTGTGCACCATTTAGGAGATGGATGCTGTGCACCATTTAGAAGATGGATGCTGTGCACCATTTAGGAGATGAATGCTGTGCACAATTTAGGAGATGGATGCTGTGCACCATTTAGAAGATGGGTGCTGTGCACCATTTAGGAGATGGATGCTGTGCACCATTTAGGAGATGAATGCTGTGCACCATTTAAGAGATGGATGCTGTGCACCATTTAGAAGATGGATGCTGTGCACCATTTAGGAGATGGATGCTGTGCACCATTTAGGAGATGAATGCTGTGCACCATTTAGGAGATGGATGCTGTGCACCATTTAGGAGATGGATGCTGTGCACCATTTAAGAGATGGATGCTGTGCACCATTTAGGAGATGGATGCGGTGCACCATTTAGGAGATGGATGCGGTGCACCATTTAGGAGATGGATGCTGTGCACCATTTAGGAGATGGATGCTGTGCACCATTTAGGAGATGAGATGCTGTGCACCATTTAGAAGATGGATGCTGTGCACCATTTAGGAGATGAATGCTGTGCACCATTTAGGAGATGAATGCTGTGCACTATTTAAGAGATGGATGCTGTGCACCATTTAGAAGATGGATGCTGTGCACCATTTAGGAGATGGATGCTGTGCACCATTTAGGAGATGGATGCTGTGCACCATTTAGGAGATGAATGCTGTGCACCATTTAAGAGATGGATGCTGTGCACCATTTAGGAGATCGATGCGGTGCACCACTTAGGAGATGGATGCTGTGCACCATTTAGAAGATGGATGCTGTGCACCATTTAGGAGATGGATGCTGTGCACCATTTAGAAGATGGATGCTGTGCACCATTTAGGAGATGAATGCTGTGCACCATTTAAGAGATGGATGCTGTGCACCATTTAGAAGATGGATGCTGTGCACCATTTAGGAGATGGATGCTGTGCACCATTTAGGAGATGGATGCTGTGCACCATTTAGGAGATGAATGCTGTGCACCATTTAGGAGATGGATGCTGTGCACCATTTAGGAGATGAATGCTGTGCACCATTTAAGAGATGGATGCTGTGCACCATTTAGGAGATGGATGCTGTGCACCATTTAGGAGATGGATGCGGTGCACCATTTAGGAGATGGATGCGGTGCACCATTTAGGAGATGGATGCTGTGCACCATTTAGGAGATGGATGCTGTGCACCATTTAGGAGATGAGATGCTGTGCACCATTTAGGAGATGAGATGCTGTGCACCATTTAGGAGATGGATGCTGTGCACCATTTAGGAGATGGATGCTGTGCACCATTTAAGAGATGGATGCTGTGCACCATTTAAGAGATGGATGCTGTGCACCATTTAGAAGATGGATGCTGTGCACCATTTAGGAGATGAGATGCTGTGATCCATTTAGGAGATGAATGCTGTGCACCATTTAGGAGATGAATGCTGTGCACCATTTAGAAGATTGATGCTGTGCACCATTTAGGAGATGGGTGCTGTGCACTATTTAGGAGATGAATGCTGTGCACCATTTAAGAGATGGATGCTGTGCACCATTTAGAAGATGGATGCTGTGCACCATTTAGGAGATGGATGCTGTGCACCATTTAGAAGATGGATGCTGTGCACCATTTAGGCGATGAATGCTGTGCACAATTTAGGAGATGGATGCTGTGCACCATTTAGGAGATGAATGCTGTGCACCATTTAAGAGATGGATGCTGTGCACCATTTAGGAGATGGATGCTGTGCACCATTTAGGAGATGAATGCTGTGCACCATTTAAGAGATGGATGCTGTGCACCATTTAGGAGATGGATGCTGTGCACCATTTAGGAGATGGATGCTGTGCACCATTTAGAAGATGGGTGCTGTGCACCATTTAGGAGATGGATGCTGTGCACCATTTAGGAGATGAATGCTGTGCACCATTTAAGAGATGGATGCTGTGCACCATTTAGAAGATGGATGCTGTGCACCATTTAGGAGATGGATGCTGTGCACCATTTAGGAGATGAATGCTGTGCACCATTTAGGAGATGGATGCTGTGCACCATTTAGGAGATGGATGCTGTGCACCATTTAAGAGATGGATGCTGTGCACCATTTAGGAGATGGATGCTGTGCACCATTTAGGAGATGGATGCTGTGCACCATTTAGGAGATGGATGCGGTGCACCATTTAGGAGATGGATGCTGTGCACCATTTAGGAGATGGATGCTGTGCACCATTTAGGAGATGAGATGCTGTGCACCATTTAGGAGATGAGATGCTGTGCACCATTTAGGAGATGGATGCTGTGCACCATTTAGGAGATGAATGCTGTGCACCATTTAAGAGATGAATGCTGTGCACCATTTAAGAGATGGATGTTGTGCACCATTTAGGAGATGGATGCGGTGCACCATTTAGGAGATGGATGCTGTGCACCATTTAGGAGATGGATGCTGTGCACCATTTAGGAGATCGATGCGGTGCACCACTTAGGAGATGGATGCTGTGCACCATTTAGGAGATGGATGCTGTGCACCATTTAGGAGATGGATGCTGTGCACCATTTAGGAGTCGGATGCTGTGCACCATTTAGGAGTCGGATGCTGTGCACCATTTAGGAGTCGGATGCTGTGCACCATTTAGGAGTCGGATGCTGTGCACCATTTAGGAGTCGGATGCTGTGCACCATTTAGGAGATGGATGATGTGCACCATTTAGGAGATGGATGATGTGCACCATTTAGGAGATGGATGCTGTGCACCATTTAAGAGATAGATGCTGTGCACCATTTAAGAGATGGATGCTGTGCACCATTTAGGAGTCGGATGCTGTGCACCATTTAGGAGATGGATGCTGTGCACCATTTAGGAGATGGATGCTGTCTGTGCACCATTTAGGAGATGGATGATGTGCACCATTTAGGAGATGGATGCTGTGCACCATTTAAGAGATGGATGCTGTGCACCATTTAGGAGATCGATGCTGTGCACCATTTAGGAGATGGATGCTGTGCACCATTTAGGAGATGGATGCTGTGCACCATTTAGGAGTCGGATGCTGTGCACCATTTAGGAGTCGGATGCTGTGCACCATTTAGGAGTCGGATGCTGTGCACCATTTAGGAGTCGGATGCTGTGCACCATTTAGGAGTCGGATGCTGTGCACCATTTAGGAGTCGGATGCTGTGCACCATTTAGGAGATGGATGCTGTGCACCATTTAGGAGATGGATGCTGTCTGTGCACCATTTAGGAGATGGATGATGTTCACCATTTAGGAGATGGATGATGTGCACCATTTAGGAGATGGATGCTGTGCACCATTTAAGAGATGGATGCTGTGCACCATTTAGGAGATCGATGCTGTGCACCATTTAGGAGATGGATGCTGTACACCATTTAGGAGATGGATGCTGTCTGTGCACCATTTAGGAGATGGATGATGTGCACCATTTAGGTGATGGATGATGTGCACCATTTAGGAGATGGATGATGTGCACCACTTAGGAGATCGATGCAGTGCACCACTTAGGAGATGGATGCTGTGCACCATTTAGGAGATGGATGCTGTGCACCATTTAGGAGATGGATGCGGTGCACCATTTAGGAGATGGATGTTGTGCACCATTTAGGAGATGGATGCTGTGCACCATTTAGGAGATGGATGCTGTGCACCATTTAGGAGATGGATGATGTTCACCATTTAGGAGATGGATGCTGTGCACCATTTAGGAGATGGATGCTGTGCACCATTTAGGAGATGGATGCGGTGCACCATTTAGGAGATGGATGTTGTGCACCATTTAGGAGATGGATGCTGTGCACCATTTAGGAGATGGATGATGTGCACCATTTAGGAGATGGATGATGTGCACCATTTAGGAGATGGATGCTGTGCACCATTTAAGAGATGGATGCTGTGCACCATTTAGGAGATGGATGCTGTGCACCATTTAGGAGTCGGATGCTGTGCACCATTTAGGAGATGGATGCTGTGCACCATTTAGGAGATGGATGCTGTCTGTGCACCATTTAGGAGATGGATGATGTACACCATTTAGGAGATGGATGCTGTGCACCATTTCATAGATGGATGCTGTGCACCATTTAGGAGATCGATGCGGTGCACCACTTAGGAGATGGATGCTGTGCACCATTTAGGAGATGGATGCTGTGCACCATTTAGGAGTCGGATGCTGTGAACCATTTAGGAGTCGGATGCTGTGCACCATTTAGGAGATGGATGCTGTGCACCATTTAGGAGATGGATGCTGTGCACCATTTAGAAGATGGATGCTGTCTGTGCACCATTTAGGAGATGGATGATGTGCACCATTTAGGAGATGGATGATGTGCACCATTTAGGAGATGGATGATGTGCACCATTTAGGAGATGGATGCTGTGCACCATTTAGGAGATGGATGCTGTGCACCATTTAAGAGATGGATGCTGTGCACCATTTAAGAGATGGATGCTGTGCACCATTTAAGAGATGGATGCTGTGCACCATTTAAGAGATGGATGCTGTGCACCATTTAGGAGATCGATGCGGTGCACCACTTAGGAGATGGATGCTGTGCACCATTTAGGAGATGGATGCTGTGCACCATTTAGGAGTCGGATGCTGTGCACCATTTAGGAGTCGGATGCTGTGCACCATTTAGGAGATGGATGCTGTGCACCATTTAGGAGATGGATGATGTGCACCATTTAGGAGATGGATGATGTGCACCATTTAGGAGATGGATGCTGTGCACCATTTAGGAGATGGATGCGGTGCACCATTTAGGAGATGGATGTTGTGCACCATTTAGGAGATGGATGCGGTGCATCATTTAGGAGATGGATGCGGTGCACCATTTAGGAGATGGATGCTGTGCACCATTTAGGAGATGGATGCTGTGCACCATTTAGGAGATGGATGCTGTGCACCATTTAGAAGATGGATGCTGTCTGTGCACCATTTAGGAGATGGATGCTGTGCACCATTTAAGAGATGGATGCTGTGCACCATTTAAGAGATGGATGCTGTGCACCATTTAAGAGATGGATGCTGTGCACCATTTAGGAGATCGATGCGGTGCACCACTTAGGAGATGGATGCTGTGCACCATTTAGGAGATGGATGCTGTGCACCATTTAGGAGTCGGATGCTGTGCACCATTTAGGAGTTGGATGCTGTGCACCATTTAGGAGATGGATGCTGTGCACCATTTAGGAGATGGATGATGTGCACCATTTAGGAGATGGATGCTGTGCACCATTTAGGAGATGGATGCTGTCTGTGCACCATTTAGGAGATGGATGATGTTCACCATTTAGGAGATGGATGATGTGCACCATTTAGGAGATGGATGCTGTGCACCATTTAAGAGATGGATGCTGTGCACCATTTAAGAGATGGATGCTGTGCACCATTTAGGAGATCGATGCTGTGCATCATTTAGGAGATGGATGCTGTGCACCATTTAGGAGATGGATGCTGTGCACCATTTAGGAGATGGATGCTGTGCACCATTTAGGAGATGGATGCTGTGCACCATTTAGGTGATGGATGATGTGCACCATTTAGGAGATGGATGATGTGCACCACTTAGGAGATCGATGCAGTGCACCACTTAGGAGATGGATGCTGTGCACCATTTAGGAGATGGATGCTGTGCACCATTTAGGAGATGGATGCGGTGCACCATTTAGGAGATGGATGTTGTGCACCATTTAGGAGATGGATGCTGTGCACCATTTAGGAGATGGATGCTGTGCACCATTTAGGAGATGGATGATGTGCACCATTTAGGTGATGGATGATGTGCACCATTTAGGAGATGGATGATGTGCACCACTTAGGAGATCGATGCAGTGCACCACTTAGGAGATGGATGCTGTGCACCATTTAGGAGATGGATGCTGTGCACCATTTAGGAGATGGATGCGGTGCACCATTTAGGAGATGGATGTTGTGCACCATTTAGGAGATGGATGCTGTGCACCATTTAGGAGATGGATGCTGTGCACCATTTAGGAGATGGATGATGTGCACCATTTAGGAGATGGATGCTGTGCACCATTTAGGAGATGGATGCGGTGCACCATTTAGGAGATGGATGCTGTGCACCATTTAGGAGATGGATGCTGTGCACCATTTAGGAGATGGATGATGTGCACCATTTAGGAGATGGATGATGTGCACCATTTAGGAGATGGATGCTGTGCACCATTTAGGAGATGGATGCTGTGCACCATTTAGGAGATGGATGCGGTGCACCATTTAGGAGATGGATGTTGTGCACCATTTAGGAGATGGATGCTGTGCACCATTTAGGAGATGGATGATGTGCACCATTTAGGAGATGGATGATGTGCACCATTTAGGAGATGGATGCTGTGCACCATTTAAGAGATGGATGCTGTGCACCATTTAGGAGATGGATGCTGTGCACCATTTAGGAGTCGGATGCTGTGCACCATTTAGGAGATGGATGCTGTGCACCATTTAGGAGATGGATGCTGTCTGTGCACCATTTAGGAGATGGATGGTGTGCACCATTTAGGAGATGGATGATGTGCACCATTTAGGAGATGGATGCTGTGCACCATTTAATAGATGGATGCTGTGCACCATTTAGGAGATCGATGCGGTGCACCACTTAGGAGATGGATGCTGTGCACCATTTAGGAGATGGATGCTGTGCACCATTTAGGAGATCGATGCTGTGCACCATTTAGGAGATGGATGCTGTGCACCATTTAGGAGATGGATGCTGTGCACCATTTAGGAGTCGGATGCTGTGCACCATTTAGGAGTCGGATGCTGTGCACCATTTAGGAGTCGGATGCTGTGCACCATTTAGGAGTCGGATGCTGTGCACCATTTAGGAGTCAGATGCTGTGCACCATTTAGGAGATGGATGCTGTGCACCATTTAGGAGATGGATGCTGTCTGTGCACCATTTAGGAGATGGATGATGTTCACCATTTAGGAGATGGATGATGTGCACCATTTAGGAGATGGATGCTGTGCACCATTTAAGAGATGGATGCTGTGCACCATTTAGGAGATCGATGCTGTGCACCATTTAGGAGATGGATGCTGTACACCATTTAGGAGATGGATGCTGTCTGTGCACCATTTAGGAGATGGATGATGTGCACCATTTAGGTGATGGATGATGTGCACCATTTAGGAGATGGATGATGTGCACCACTTAGGAGATCGATGCAGTGCACCACTTAGGAGATGGATGCTGTGCACCATTTAGGAGATGGATGCTGTGCACCATTTAGGAGATGGATGCGGTGCACCATTTAGGAGATGGATGTTGTGCACCATTTAGGAGATGGATGCTGTGCACCATTTAGGAGATGGATGCTGTGCACCATTTAGGAGATGGATGATGTTCACCATTTAGGAGATGGATGCTGTGCACCATTTAGGAGATGGATGCTGTGCACCATTTAGGAGATGGATGCGGTGCACCATTTAGGAGATGGATGTTGTGCACCATTTAGGAGATGGATGCTGTGCACCATTTAGGAGATGGATGATGTGCACCATTTAGGAGATGGATGATGTGCACCATTTAGGAGATGGATGCTGTGCACCATTTAAGAGATGGATGCTGTGCACCATTTAGGAGATGGATGCTGTGCACCATTTAGGAGTCGGATGCTGTGCACCATTTAGGAGATGGATGCTGTGCACCATTTAGGAGATGGATGCTGTCTGTGCACCATTTAGGAGATGGATGATGTACACCATTTAGGAGATGGATGCTGTGCACCATTTAATAGATGGATGCTGTGCACCATTTAGGAGATCGATGCGGTGCACCACTTAGGAGATGGATGCTGTGCACCATTTAGGAGATGGATGCTGTGCACCATTTAGGAGTCGGATGCTGTGAACCATTTAGGAGTCGAATGCTGTGCACCATTTAGGAGATGGATGCTGTGCACCATTTAGGAGATGGATGCTGTGCACCATTTAGAAGATGGATGCTGTCTGTGCACCATTTAGGAGATGGATGATGTGCACCATTTAGGAGATGGATGATGTGCACCATTTAGGAGATGGATGATGTGCACCATTTAGGAGATGGATGCTGTGCACCATTTAGGAGATGGATGCTGTGCACCATTTAAGAGATGGATGCTGTGCACCATTTAAGAGATGGATGCTGTGCACCATTTAGGAGATCGATGCGGTGCACCACTTAGGAGATGGATGCTGTGCACCATTTAGGAGATGGATGCTGTGCACCATTTAGGAGTCGGATGCTGTGCACCATTTAGGAGTCGGATGCTGTGCACCATTTAGGAGATGGATGCTGTGCACCATTTAGGAGATGGATGATGTGCACCATTTAGGAGATGGATGATGTGCACCATTTAGGAGATGGATGCTGTGCACCATTTAGGAGATGGATGCGGTGCACCATTTAGGAGATGGATGTTGTGCACCATTTAGGAGATGGATGCGGTGCATCATTTAGGAGATGGATGCGGTGCACCATTTAGGAGATGGATGCTGTGCACAATTTAGGAGATGGATGCTGTGCACCATTTAGGAGATGGATGCTGTGCACCATTTAGAAGATGGATGCTGTCTGTGCACCATTTAGGAGATGGATGCTGTGCACCATTTAGGAGATGGATGCTGTGCACCATTTAAGAGATGGATGCTGTGCACCATTTAAGAGATGGATGCTGTGCACCATTTAAGAGATGGATGCTGTGCACCATTTAGGAGATCGATGCGGTGCACCACTTAGGAGATGGATGCTGTGCACCATTTAGGAGATGGATGCTGTGCACCATTTAGGAGTCGGATGCTGTGCACCATTTAGGAGTCGGATGCTGTGCACCATTTAGGAGATGGATGCTGTGCACCATTTAGGAGATGGATGATGTGCACCATTTAGGAGATGGATGCTGTGCACCATTTAGGAGATGGATGCTGTCTGTGCACCATTTAGGAGATGGATGATGTTCACCATTTAGGAGATGGATGATGTGCACCATTTAGGAGATGGATGCTGTGCACCATTTAAGAGATGGATGCTGTGCACCATTTAAGAGATGGATGCTGTGCACCATTTAGGAGATCGATGCTGTGCATCATTTAGGAGATGGATGCTGTGCACCATTTAGGAGATGGATGCTGTGCACCATTTAGGAGATGGATGCTGTGCACCATTTAGGAGATGGATGCTGTGCACCATTTAGGTGATGGATGATGTGCACCATTTAGGAGATGGATGATGTGCACCACTTAGGAGATCGATGCAGTGCACCACTTAGGAGATGGATGCTGTGCACCATTTAGGAGATGGATGCTGTGCACCATTTAGGAGATGGATGCGGTGCACCATTTAGGAGATGGATGTTGTGCACCATTTAGGAGATGGATGCTGTGCACCATTTAGGAGATGGATGCTGTGCACCATTTAGGAGATGGATGATGTGCACCATTTAGGTGATGGATGATGTGCACCATTTAGGAGATGGATGATGTGCACCACTTAGGAGATCGATGCAGTGCACCACTTAGGAGATGGATGCTGTGCACCATTTAGGAGATGGATGCTGTGCACCATTTAGGAGATGGATGCGGTGCACCATTTAGGAGATGGATGTTGTGCACCATTTAGGAGATGGATGCTGTGCACCATTTAGGAGATGGATGCTGTGCACCATTTAGGAGATGGATGATGTGCACCATTTAGGAGATGGATGCTGTGCACCATTTAGGAGATGGATGCGGTGCACCATTTAGGAGATGGATGCTGTGCACCATTTAGAAGATGGATGCTGTCTGTGCACCATTTAGGAGATGGATGCTGTGCACCATTTAGGAGATGGATGCTGTGCACCATTTAAGAGATGGATGCTGTGCACCATTTAAGAGATGGATGCTGTGCACCATTTAAGAGATGGATGCTGTGCACCATTTAGGAGATCGATGCGGTGCACCACTTAGGAGATGGATGCTGTGCACCATTTAGGAGATGGATGCTGTGCACCATTTAGGAGTCGGATGCTGTGCACCATTTAGGAGTTGGATGCTGTGCACCATTTAGGAGATGGATGCTGTGCACCATTTAGGAGATGGATGATGTGCACCATTTAGGAGATGGATGCTGTGCACCATTTAGGAGATGGATGCTGTCTGTGCACCATTTAGGAGATGGATGATGTTCACCATTTAGGAGATGGATGATGTGCACCATTTAGGAGATGGATGCTGTGCACCATTTAAGAGATGGATGCTGTGCACCATTTAAGAGATGGATGCTGTGCACCATTTAGGAGATCGATGCTGTGCATCATTTAGGAGATGGATGCTGTGCACCATTTAGGAGATGGATGCTGTGCACCATTTAGGAGATGGATGCTGTGCACCATTTAGGAGATGGATGCTGTGCACCATTTAGGTGATGGATGATGTGCACCATTTAGGAGATGGATGATGTGCACCACTTAGGAGATCGATGCAGTGCACCACTTAGGAGATGGATGCTGTGCACCATTTAGGAGATGGATGCTGTGCACCATTTAGGAGATGGATGCGGTGCACCATTTAGGAGATGGATGTTGTGCACCATTTAGGAGATGGATGCTGTGCACCATTTAGGAGATGGATGCTGTGCACCATTTAGGAGATGGATGATGTGCACCATTTAGGTGATGGATGATGTGCACCATTTAGGAGATGGATGATGTGCACCACTTAGGAGATCGATGCAGTGCACCACTTAGGAGATGGATGCTGTGCACCATTTAGGAGATGGATGCTGTGCACCATTTAGGAGATGGATGCGGTGCACCATTTAGGAGATGGATGTTGTGCACCATTTAGGAGATGGATGCTGTGCACCATTTAGGAGATGGATGCTGTGCACCATTTAGGAGATGGATGATGTGCACCATTTAGGAGATGGATGCTGTGCACCATTTAGGAGATGGATGCGGTGCACCATTTAGGAGATGGATGCTGTGCACCATTTAGGAGATGGATGCTGTGCACCATTTAGGAGATGGATGATGTGCACCATTTAGGAGATGGATGATGTGCACCATTTAGGAGATGGATGCTGTGCACCATTTAGGAGATGGATGCTGTGCACCATTTAGGAGATGGATGCGGTGCACCATTTAGGAGATGGATGTTGTGCACCATTTAGGAGATGGATGCTGTGCACCATTTAGGAGATGGATGATGTGCACCATTTAGGAGATGGATGATGTGCACCATTTAGGAGATGGATGCTGTGCACCATTTAAGAGATGGATGCTGTGCACCATTTAGGAGATGGATGCTGTGCACCATTTAGGAGTCGGATGCTGTGCACCATTTAGGAGATGGATGCTGTGCACCATTTAGGAGATGGATGCTGTCTGTGCACCATTTAGGAGATGGATGATGTGCACCATTTAGGAGATGGATGATGTGCACCATTTAGGAGATGGATGCTGTGCACCATTTAATAGATGGATGCTGTGCACCATTTAGGAGATCGATGCGGTGCACCACTTAGGAGATGGATGCTGTGCACCATTTAGGAGATGGATGCTGTGCACCATTTAGGAGATCGATGCTGTGCACCATTTAGGAGATGGATGCTGTGCACCATTTAGGAGATGGATGCTGTGCACCATTTAGGAGTCGGATGCTGTGCACCATTTAGGAGTCGGATGCTGTGCACCATTTAGGAGTCGGATGCTGTGCACCATTTAGGAGTCGGATGCTGTGCACCATTTAGGAGTCAGATGCTGTGCACCATTTAGGAGATGGATGCTGTGCACCATTTAGGAGATGGATGCTGTCTGTGCACCATTTAGGAGATGGATGATGTTCACCATTTAGGAGATGGATGATGTGCACCATTTAGGAGATGGATGCTGTGCACCATTTAAGAGATGGATGCTGTGCACCATTTAGGAGATCGATGCTGTGCACCATTTAGGAGATGGATGCTGTACACCATTTAGGAGATGGATGCTGTCTGTGCACCATTTAGGAGATGGATGATGTGCACCATTTAGGTGATGGATGATGTGCACCATTTAGGAGATGGATGATGTGCACCACTTAGGAGATCGATGCAGTGCACCACTTAGGAGATGGATGCTGTGCACCATTTAGGAGATGGATGCTGTGCACCATTTAGGAGATGGATGCTGTGCACCATTTAGGAGATGGATGATGTTCACCATTTAGGAGATGGATGCTGTGCACCATTTAGGAGATGGATGCTGTGCACCATTTAGGAGATGGATGCGGTGCACCATTTAGGAGATGGATGTTGTGCACCATTTAGGAGATGGATGCTGTGCACCATTTAGGAGATGGATGATGTGCACCATTTAGGAGATGGATGATGTGCACCATTTAGGAGATGGATGCTGTGCACCATTTAAGAGATGGATGCTGTGCACCATTTAGGAGATGGATGCTGTGCACCATTTAGGAGTCGGATGCTGTGCACCATTTAGGAGATGGATGCTGTGCACCATTTAGGAGATGGATGCTGTCTGTGCACCATTTAGGAGATGGATGATGTACACCATTTAGGAGATGGATGCTGTGCACCATTTAATAGATGGATGCTGTGCACCATTTAGGAGATCGATGCGGTGCACCACTTAGGAGATGGATGCTGTGCACCATTTAGGAGATGGATGCTGTGCACCATTTAGGAGTCGGATGCTGTGAACCATTTAGGAGTCGGATGCTGTGCACCATTTAGGAGATGGATGCTGTGCACCATTTAGGAGATGGATGCTGTGCACCATTTAGAAGATGGATGCTGTCTGTGCACCATTTAGGAGATGGATGATGTGCACCATTTAGGAGATGGATGATGTGCACCATTTAGGAGATGGATGATGTGCACCATTTAGGAGATGGATGCTGTGCACCATTTAGGAGATGGATGCTGTGCACCATTTAAGAGATGGATGCTGTGCACCATTTAAGAGATGGATGCTGTGCACCATTTAAGAGATGGATGCTGTGCACCATTTAAGAGATGGATGCTGTGCACCATTTAGGAGATCGATGCGGTGCACCACTTAGGAGATGGATGCTGTGCACCATTTAGGAGATGGATGCTGTGCACCATTTAGGAGTCGGATGCTGTGCACCATTTAGGAGTCGGATGCTGTGCACCATTTAGGAGATGGATGCTGTGCACCATTTAGGAGATGGATGATGTGCACCATTTAGGAGATGGATGATGTGCACCATTTAGGAGATGGATGCTGTGCACCATTTAGGAGATGGATGCGGTGCACCATTTAGGAGATGGATGTTGTGCACCATTTAGGAGATGGATGCGGTGCATCATTTAGGAGATGGATGCGGTGCACCATTTAGGAGATGGATGCTGTGCACCATTTAGGAGATGGATGCTGTGCACCATTTAGGAGATGGATGCTGTGCACCATTTAGAAGATGGATGCTGTCTGTGCACCATTTAGGAGATGGATGCTGTGCACCATTTAGGAGATGGATGCTGTGCACCATTTAAGAGATGGATGCTGTGCACCATTTAAGAGATGGATGCTGTGCACCATTTAAGAGATGGATGCTGTGCACCATTTAGGAGATCGATGCGGTGCACCACTTAGGAGATGGATGCTGTGCACCATTTAGGAGATGGATGCTGTGCACCATTTAGGAGTCGGATGCTGTGCACCATTTAGGAGTCGGATGCTGTGCACCATTTAGGAGATGGATGCTGTGCACCATTTAGGAGATGGATGATGTGCACCATTTAGGAGATGGATGCTGTGCACCATTTAGGAGATGGATGCTGTCTGTGCACCATTTAGGAGATGGATGATGTTCACCATTTAGGAGATGGATGATGTGCACCATTTAGGAGATGGATGCTGTGCACCATTTAAGAGATGGATGCTGTGCACCATTTAAGAGATGGATGCTGTGCACCATTTAGGAGATCGATGCTGTGCATCATTTAGGAGATGGATGCTGTGCACCATTTAGGAGATGGATGCTGTGCACCATTTAGGAGATGGATGCTGTGCACCATTTAGGAGATGGATGCTGTGCACCATTTAGGTGATGGATGATGTGCACCATTTAGGAGATGGATGATGTGCACCACTTAGGAGATCGATGCAGTGCACCACTTAGGAGATGGATGCTGTGCACCATTTAGGAGATGGATGCTGTGCACCATTTAGGAGATGGATGCGGTGCACCATTTAGGAGATGGATGTTGTGCACCATTTAGGAGATGGATGCTGTGCACCATTTAGGAGATGGATGCTGTGCACCATTTAGGAGATGGATGATGTGCACCATTTAGGTGATGGATGATGTGCACCATTTAGGAGATGGATGATGTGCACCACTTAGGAGATCGATGCAGTGCACCACTTAGGAGATGGATGCTGTGCACCATTTAGGAGATGGATGCTGTGCACCATTTAGGAGATGGATGCGGTGCACCATTTAGGAGATGGATGTTGTGCACCATTTAGGAGATGGATGCTGTGCACCATTTAGGAGATGGATGATGTGCACCATTTAGGAGATGGATGCTGTGCACCATTTAGGAGATGGATGCGGTGCACCATTTAGGAGATGGATGCTGTGCACCATTTAGGAGATGGATGCTGTGCACCATTTAGGAGATGGATGATGTGCACCATTTAGGAGATGGATGATGTGCACCATTTAGGAGATGGATGCTGTGCACCATTTAGGAGATGGATGCTGTGCACCATTTAGGAGATGGATGCGGTGCACCATTTAGGAGATGGATGTTGTGCACCATTTAGGAGATGGATGCTGTGCACCATTTAGGAGATGGATGATGTGCACCATTTAGGAGATGGATGATGTGCACCATTTAGGAGATGGATGCTGTGCACCATTTAAGAGATGGATGCTGTGCACCATTTAGGAGATGGATGCTGTGCACCATTTAGGAGTCGGATGCTGTGCACCATTTAGGAGATGGATGCTGTGCACCATTTAGGAGATGGATGCTGTCTGTGCACCATTTAGGAGATGGATGATGTGCACCATTTAGGAGATGGATGATGTGCACCATTTAGGAGATGGATGCTGTGCACCATTTAATAGATGGATGCTGTGCACCATTTAGGAGATCGATGCGGTGCACCACTTAGGAGATGGATGCTGTGCACCATTTAGGAGATGGATGCTGTGCACCATTTAGGAGTCGGATGCTGTGAACCATTTAGGAGTCGGATGCTGTGCACCATTTAGGAGATGGATGCTGTGCACCATTTAGGAGATGGATGCTGTGCACCATTTAGAAGATGGATGCTGTCTGTGCACCATTTAGGAGATGGATGATGTGCACCATTTAGGAGATGGATGATGTGCACCATTTAGGAGATGGATGCTGTGCACCATTTAGGAGATGGATGCTGTGCACCATTTAAGAGATGGATGCTGTGCACCATTTAAGACATGGATGCTGTGCACCATTTAGGAGATTGATGCGGTGCACCACTTAGGAGATGGATGCTGTGCACCATTTAGGAGATGGATGCTGTGCACCATTTAGGAGTCGGATGCTGTGCACCATTTAGGAGTCGGATGCTGTGCACCATTTAGGAGATGGATGCTGTGCACCATTTAGGAGATGGATGATGTGCACCATTTAGGAGATGGATGATGTGCACCATTTAGGAGATGGATGCTGTGCACCATTTAGGAGATGGATGCGGTGCACCATTTAGGAGATGGATGTTGTGCACCATTTAGGAGATGGATGCGGTGCATCATTTAGGAGATGGATGCGGTGCAGCATTTAGGAGATGGATGCTGTGCACCATTTAGGAGATGGATGCTGTGCACCATTTAGGAGATGGATGCTGTGCACCATTTAGAAGATGGATGCTGTCTGTGCACCATTTAGGAGATGGATGCTGTGCACCATTTAAGAGATGGATGATGTGCACCATTTAGGAGATCGATGCGGTGCACCACTTAGGAGATGGATGCTGTGCACCATTTAGGAGATGGATGCTGTGCACCATTTAGGAGATGGATGCTGTGCACCATTTAGGAGATGGATGCTGTGCACCATTTAGAAGATGGATGCTGTCTGTGCACCATTTAGGACATGGATGATGTGCACCATTTAGGAGATGGATGATGTGCACCATTTAGGAGATGGATGCTGTGCACCATTTAGGAGATGGATGCTGTGCACCATTTAGGAGATGGATGCGGTGCACCATTTAGGAGATGGATGTTGTGCACCATTTAGGAGATGGATGCTGTGCACCACTTAGGAGATGGATGCTGTGCACCATTTAGGAGATGGATGATGTGCACCATTTAGGAGATGGATGCGGTGCACCATTTAGAAGATGGGTGCTGTGCACCATTTAGGAGATGGATGCGGTGCACCATTTAGGAGATGGATGCTGTGCACCACTTAGGAGATGGATGCTGTGCACCATTTAGGAGATGGATGATGTGCACCATTTAGGAGATGGATGCTGTGCACCATTTAAGAGATGGATGCTGTGCACCATTTAGGAGATCGATGCTGTGCACCATTTAGGAGATGGATGCTGTGCACCATTTAGGAGTTGGATGCTGTGCACCACTTAGGAGATGGATGCTGTGCACCATTTAGGAGATGGATGCTGTGCACCATTTAGGAGTCGGATGCTGTGCACCATTTAGGAGTCGGATGCTGTGCACCATTTAGGAGTCGGATGCTGTGCACCATTTAGGAGTCGGATGCTGTGCACCATTTAGGAGTAGGATGCTGTGCACCATTTAGGAGATGGATGCTGTGCACCATTTAGGAGATGGATGCTGTCTGTGCACCATTTAGGAGATGGATGATGTTCACCATTTAGGAGATGGATGATGTGCACCATTTAGGAGATGGATGCTGTGCACCATTTAAGAGATGGATGCTGTGCACCATTTAAGAGATGGATGCTGTGCACCATTTAAGAGATGGATGCTGTGCACCATTTAGGAGATCGATGCGGTGCACCACTTAGGAGATGGATGCTGTGCATCATTTAGGAGATGGATGCTGTGCACCATTTAGGAGATGGATGCTGTCTGTGCACCATTTAGGAGATGGATGATGTGCACCATTTAGGAGATGGATGATGTGCACCATTTAGGAGATGGATGATGTGCACCATTTAGGAGATGGATGATGTGCACCACTTAGGAGATCGATGCAGTGCACCACTTAGGAGATGGATGCTGTGCACCATTTAGGAGATGGATGCTGTGCACCATTTAGGAGATGGATGCTGTCTGTGCACCATTTAGGAGATGGATGATGTGCACCATTTAGGAGATGGATGCGGTGCACCATTTAGGAGATGGATGATGTGCACCATTTAGGAGATGGATGATGTGCACAATTTAGGAGATGGATGCTGTGCACCATTTAGGAGATGGATGCTGTGCACCATTTAGGAGATGAATGCTGTGCACCATTTAGGAGATGGATGCTGTCTGTGCACCATTTAGGAGATGGATGATGTTCACCATTTAGGAGATGGATGATGTGCACCATTTAGGAGATGGATGCTGTGCACCATTTAAGAGATGGATGCTGTGCACCATTTAAGAGATGGATGCTGTGCACCATTTAAGAGATGGATGCTGTGCACCATTTAGGAGATCGATGCGGTGCACCACTTAGGAGATGGATGCTGTGCACCATTTAGGAGATGGATGCGGTGCACCATTTAGGAGATGGATGTTGTGCACCATTTAAGAGATGGATGCTGTGCACCTTTTAGGAGATCGATGCGGTGCACCACTTAGGAGATGGATGCTGTGCACCATTTAGGAGATGGATGCTGTGCACCATTTAAGAGATGGATGCTGTGCACCATTTAGGAGATCGATGCAGTGCACCACTTAGGAGATGGATGCTGTGCATCATTTAGGAGATGGATGCTGTGCATCATTTAGGAGATGGATGATGTGCACCATTTAGGAGATGGATGCTGTGCACCATTTAGGAGATGGATGCTGTGCACCATTTAGGAGATGGATGCGGTGCACCATTTAGGAGATGGATGATGTGCACAATTTAGGAGATGGATGATGTGCACCATTTAGGAGATGAATGCTGTGCACCATTTAGGAGATGGATGCGGTGCACCATTTAGGAGATGGATGATGTGCACAATTTAGGAGATGGATGCTGTGCACCATTTAGGAGATGGATGCGGTGCACCATTTAGGAGATGGATGATGTGCACAATTTAGGAGATGGATGATGTGCACCATTTAGGAGATGAATGCTGTGCACCATTTAGGAGATGGATGCGGTGCACCATTTAGGAGATGGATGATGTGCACCATTTAGGAGATGGATGATGTGCACAATTTAGGAGATGGATGCTGTGCACCATTTAGGAGATGGATGCTGTGCACCATTTAGGAGATGAATGCTGTGCACCATTTAGGAGATGGATGCGGTGCACCATTTAGGAGATGGATGATGTGCACCATTTAGGAGATGGATGATGTGCACAATTTAGGAGATGGATGATGTGCACAATTTAGGAGATGGATGCTGTGCACCATTTAGGAGATGGATGCTGTCTGTGCACCATTTAGGAGATGGATGATGTTCACCATTTAGGAGATGGATGATGTGCACCATTTAGGAGATGGATGCTGTGCACCATTTAAGAGATGGATGCTGTGCACCATTTAAGAGATGGATGCTGTGCACCATTTAAGAGATGGATGCTGTGCACCATTTAGGAGATCGATGCGGTGCACCACTTAGGAGATGGATGCTGTGCATCATTTAGGAGATGGATGCTGTGCACCATTTAGGAGATGGATGCTGTCTGTGCACCATTTAGGAGATGGATGATGTGCACCATTTAGGAGATGGATGATGTGCACCATTTAGGAGATGGATGATGTGCACCACTTAGGAGATCGATGCAGTGCACCACTTAGGAGATGGATGCTGTGCACCATTTAGGAGATGGATGCTGTGCACCATTTAGGAGATGGATGCTGTCTGTGCACCATTTAGGAGATGGATGATGTGCACCATTTAGGAGATGGATGCTGTGCACCATTTAGGAGATGGATGCTGTGCACCATTTAGGAGATGGATGCGGTGCACCATTTAGGAGATGGATGTTGTGCACCATTTAAGAGATGGATGCTGTGCACCTTTTAGGAGATCGATGCGGTGCACCACTTAGGAGATGGATGCTGTGCACCATTTAGGAGATGGATGCTGTGCACCATTTAAGAGATGGATGCTGTGCACCTTTTAGGAGATCGATGCGGTGCACCACTTAGGAGATGGATGCTGTGCACCATTTAGGAGATGGATGCTGTGCACCATTTAAGAGATGGATGCTGTGCACCATTTAGGAGATCGATGCAGTGCACCACTTAGGAGATGGATGCTGTGCATCATTTAGGAGATGGATGCGGTGCACCATTTAGGAGATGGATGATGTGCACAATTTAGGAGATGGATGATGTGCACCATTTAGGAGATGAATGCTGTGCACCATTTAGGAGATGGATGCGGTGCACCATTTAGGAGATGGATGCGGTGCACCATTTAGGAGATGGATGATGTGCACCATTTAGGAGATGGATGATGTGCACAATTTAGGAGATGGATGATGTGCACAATTTAGGAGATGGATGCTGTGCACCATTTAGGAGATGGATGCTGTGCACCATTTAGGAGATGGATGCGGTGCACCATTTAGGAGATGGATGCTGTGCATCATTTAGGAGATGGATGCTGTGCACCATTTAGGAGATGGATGCTGGAGGCCGCATCCATCTTCACCCATCTTCCTTCTGGGTCTGCGGACTCCGGCTGTGTGACTGGCCGGAGCCGCCTAACATCATTCCTGCACATGCACGCGGACGCCGCCAGTCACAGCACAGGGTACAGGTGGCCGTTCCTTCAGAGCGCATGCCCCAATGAAGTCATCAGCTGCATATATAGTAAATATCTCCTAAATGGTGCACGTTTAGGAGATATTTACAGTACCTCTAGGTAAGCCTTATTATAGGGGTACAATTCATCTATGGGAGTTTACAACCACTTTAAAGCGGAGGACCACACAAAAAGTGAACCTCCGCTTTTCGGAACCCTCCCCCCCCTCCGGTGTCACATTTGGCACCTTTCAGGGGGGAGGGGGGTGCAGATACCTGTATAATACAGGTATTTGCACCCACTTCCGGGAATAGACTCCCACGGGAGTCACTCCACTCCCCCCCCCCCCCCCCCCCCCGCTGTCTTCTGGGAAACACACTGGTCCCAGGAGACAGCGGGGGACCAGTGAGGGCGCGCCGCACACGGCTCGCGCATGCGCAGTAGGGAAACGGGCAGTGAAGCCGTAACGCTTTACTTCCTGATTCCCTCACCGAGGATGGTGGCGGGGGCAGCCAAGAGACAAGCGATTGCTCGGTCTCGGCTGCTGACATTGCGGGCCCGCTGGACAGGTAAGTGTCCATTTATTAAAAGTCAGCAGCTGAAGTATTTGTAGCTGCTGGCTTTTAAAAAAAAAAAATTCGGTGGACCTCTGCTTTAAAGGTATCTTATGGTGTTGGGGGAGCAACAGAGGCAACTTTACAGCAGCATTGTAAATCTGAGGAGATAGCAGATTAACTAACAGTTTTAGATGGACTTGACTAACAAGTTAAAGGAGAAGTAAGGCCAAATCTTTTTTGGCCATATTTCTCATGAGGGTCCCAGGAGGGAACTTACTTGTGCTCTCCTGTGAATCAGTCTTTAGCCCACTATCGACTGATGTCAAAGACCAGGACCAGGCTGTGCAGGGATCCTGACAATGAGGTCTGGATCTGCCCAGATGCCTGACTGACAGCTGGCTCAGCCTCTTATCATGCCACTGAGAGACCGAGCCAGCCACTCCAGTGAGTGCTGGGGGGGGGGGCAGAGCAGAGAGTTGGTGACTGACAGTTGTTGATCGCTCAGTTCTTATGCCGTGTACACACGATCGGTTTTACCGATGAAAACAGTCCGATGGACTTTTTTCATCTGACAAACCGATCGTGTATGGGCCCCATCGGTCTTTTTTCCATCGGTGAGAAAAAATAGAACATGTTTTAAACTTATCCGATGGAAAAAAAAAAACGATAGCAAATTCTGATCGTCTGTGTGGAACTCCATCGGAGAAAAAACCCACGCATGCTCAGAATCAAGTCGACACATATCAATTGTAAGCACGCCTGTCAGTGTTAAATGGTTTGTTTGACTGCTGATGTTTGGGGGGCCCCACAGCTATCTGGACAATTTGATGTTTAACCAAGTGCCAAACAAGGCAAATGGTGAGTACATCAAACAGGTCACAATTCATAAATTGCAGTTACAATGCAGATCACAAAATGTGAGAATTTGCATGAATTCTTCTGTTTAGTTGAGAGCTTTGTAGGTCCATTTTTCAAGCGCTCTTCTATAAAGAAGTATAAGTGTGTATGAGGCTTTAATAGAAAAGCATTAAGTGCGATTGTTGCCAGCGAATTTGCCGTTGAATTAAAAACTATCATGATTTTTGAATCACTGTAAAAAAAAAATGCTATGTTATATTATTTCAATCATGTCCCAAGCATTGCTGTCTATTTGGAATGTCAAATGCAGGATGGGGAATCCCCCCGACCTCAACTCATCAGGCCAACAATGACAGCTGGCTTCAATGTTTGGATTCAAACCCGGTTCTAAACAAATGTAAGCTCATTCCTTGTAAAAACGACAGTTATGTGTCTATCTAGTTATATTATTTAGGAGCATATTAACCACTTGACCTCCGGAAGATTTACCCCCCTTCGTGACTAGGCCATTTTTCCGATATAGCACTGCATTCGTTTAACTGACAAGTGCGACGCTGTACCCAAATAAAATTTATGTCCTTTTATTCCCCCCACAAATAGAGCTTTCTTTTGGTGGCATTTGATCACTTCTGCGGTTTTTATTTCTATTTTCGCTATAAAAAGACCGCCAATTTTGAAAAAATATATATTTTTTTTATCTTTCTGCTATAAAACATATTCAATAACATTTTTTAAAAAAGTCGAATTTCTTTATCAATTTAGACCAATATGTATTCTGCTACATTATTTTGGTAAAAAAAAAAAATCCCAATAAGCGTATATTAATTTGTTTGCGCAAAAGTTATAGCGTCTACAAACTATGGGATATATTTATGGAATTTTTATTTATTGATTTTTTACAAGTAATGTCCGCGATCAGCGACTTATAGCGGGACTGCGATGTTGTGGCGGACAAATTGGACACTAACTGACACTTTTGACACTTTTTGGGGACCAGTGACACTAATGCCACGTACACACGAGCGGTTTTCCTGTCGGAAAAAAAACCAATGGTTTTCCTGACGGGATTCCGCTCAAGCTTGTCTTGCGTACACGCGGTCACACCAAATTCCGACAGTCAAAAACGCGGTGACGTACAACACTACGACGAGAAAAATGAAGTTCAATGCTTCCAAGCATGCGTCGACTTGATTCCGAGCATGTGTGTTTTTTTTGCGCGTTGAAATTGCATACAGACACGGTTTTCCCGCTAGGATTTTTTCCTGGCAGGAAAAAAGAGATCCTCCTCCGGCAGTTTTCCTCTTGGAAAAAGTCTGATGTAGCATACACACAGTCGGGATTCCCAGCCAAAAGCTCTCATCGGACTTTTTCTGACGGGAAAACCAGTCGTGTGTACGGGGCGTTATACAATGATCAGTGCTAATAAATATACTAATGACACTGGATGGGAAGGGATTAACATCAGGGGAGATCAAAAAGTTAACTGTGTGCCTAGCCACTGCTTGTATACAGTGTGGGAGGTGCTTTTACTAGGGGAAGGCATTAATCTATGTTCCTGCTATGCAGGAACACAAGATCAATGCCTTCCCTACTGACAGAACAACGTTCTGCCTTGTTTACGCAGGCAGATCACTGTTTTGGCTCTCTGCCTAATGATTGGCAGGTGCCAGCGGACATTGAGTCTGCGGTAATCACACACAGGGCCGCTGATAGGGGGGACCACCGGTCCTCCTGTAGGGGCCCCGGGACACAGAGGGGCCTGGAGAGCAGGAGGATCAGTGGAGTAGAAAATGAAGGATGACAGAATGATGCCCTGTGTGTCTCTCCCTGCAGCACTGAAAGCCAGTTTCTTTCTCCCCCTTTCCCTTCCACTGGCTTTTAGCTGCTAGGTGAGAGACACACATGGTCATATTCAGGGTGTGCGCAGCCAGATTTCAGTTTTGCCTCCCAAGCTGGTCCTTCCTTGATTGATGTGCCGTGCCTGTCCGGCCGCCCATGAGCTCCGTCCCCCGCCCCCACTCACAGCCGGGACAAGGAGATAGCAGCTAGGATACAAAGTTTGAGAAGAAAAAGTATGTGTGCTAGATTTTTTGGGGTGAGGAAAATTTGTGCTAGTAGGGGGGATCCGGGTGGGATTTTAGCTGGGTGGGGGGGCAAAGATTTGTGCTGGGAGGGGGGATCGGAACTGAGAGTTGGTGAAATATGTTGCTTATTGTTTGAGGAGAATTTTGGCTTGCAGGCAGAATTTATGTTTTTTATATATGTTTGACAGAATGTTTGTGTCCACTAATAATGATTTTCATGTATCTTTAGTGAAAATATAATCTTGATATTTTTCACGGGGGGGGGGGGGGGGCCTCAGGTAGGCTGTACGGGGCGCCATGATTTCTAACAGCGGCCTTGCCCGCAGATCAGTTCCCGCTGTGTATATTCACAACGGGAGCAGGCCTTGCCGCTGTATAAGTATGTTATACGGCCGGCAATCGGTTAACAACAGCTATTTCATAAACATAATTTCTTACAATAGATTGTAAGCTCTAATGAGCAAGGCCCTCTGATTTCTACCGTATTAAATTCTATTGTAATTGTACTCTGTTGGTGCTATATAAATTATGTATTATAATGATGATAATAATAATAATAATAATAATAGGGCTGTTACTGATTAAAATGTTCTTGTTCGATTAATCAATTATTTTTTTTATCGACTAATTTCGATTAATTATAACGCACATACAGATCCAACTACTTTTAGCTGATCTCCTTGCAGGCCGATTCCCAGTGCAGCTACCAACCACTGGAAAAATGGATAGCAGGATACAAAAAACACACAAAAGGCAGCGCTCGATGGGAATAGCATTAAAACTTTTATAGTCTTCAAGTAGGTAACAAAATAAATATTGCACTGGAGATAAAATCGATGTAGCTACATAAACTGTAAAAATGGTGGGAGTAATACCAAACGGTAGCCAAAGCAGTAATAAAAACATGTAGCTAAGTATGATACTGGTATAAAAATGTGTACAGCGATACCACTGCTGAATCCAGATGAGAAGGGTTAACATCAGTCTGTCGGCATGTAGATGTCCCGTGAAGGGAACTATCACAACTCCCAGTGGATGGCTGTAGAATCCCAGGTTGATAGAGGGAAGTGTAACAGCCCTTGCGTGTGGCAGATAGTAAGGTCCCGCCGGCGTACAGATATGAAGGCACAGCAAAGGAGCCCTTCAGATTGACACGGCAAGCCCCGCCGGTGTCCGTGATGTCACCGGATCTCCGACAGAACTCCCTGAAGACCCGGAAGCCGGCGGAGAGGTGAGTACTGATCAAAATAATTTTGATCGATCAAAAAAATGTATCGATTAATCGAGGAATTAATAGTTAATTTCCACAGCCCTACATAATAATAATAAAAGCAATGAGCTCTTAAACTATAATCAGTGATATTGGAGTGTCTGGCAGATACTTGTGCTGTTTCCTCTGCTGCTACTGCTAAAGTCATTGTTGCTCATATTTATAGCAGAGTTCCAAAAAATGGAACTTCTGCTTTTCCGGTTCCTCCCCCCCTCCGGTGTCACATTTGCCACCTTTCAGGGGTGAGGGGGGAACAGATACCTGTCTAATACAGGTTTTCTGCTCCCACTTTCGGGACCAGATACCCGAGCCACCCGCAGGTATTACGCCCCTTCCAGCGCCTTCTCCGTCCCCCACCCGCTGTCTTCTGGGAGACACACGGGTCCCAGAAGACGGCAGGGACCAGTGGGAACGTGCAGCGCGAGTCGCGCATGCGCAGTAGGGAACCAGGAAGTGATGCCGCACGGCTTAACCGAAGATGGAGGCGGCAGCACCCGAGAGCCAAGCGATAGATTGGCTTCGGGTGCCGACATCGCGGGCGCGCTGGACAGGTTGGTGTCCTTATTTTAAAAGTCAGCAGCTGCAGTATTTATAATTGCTGACTTTAAAAAAAACAAAAAACTGGCGGGCCTCCGCTTTAAAGGATTTTTTTGTCCAGCTTGTACAATATTCTAAGAATTCTGTAAGTCAGCATTCTAGAGGAGTTTTCAATGTTCACCTGCTCTGTGAAGACACTTCTTGTCCAGCAAATCATAAAAACGTCTGCAATTATTCTGGTTTTTAGCTTCCTTCTTTCTTCTCTTTCACAAGTTTGTTAACCACTTAACGACCGCTCACTGTATATATACGTCGGCAGAATGGCACCGACAGGCACAATCACGTAGAGCATACGTGATTGCCTTTGTACAGTTGGGGGGTCCAATCGGACCCCCCTCCTATACAGTGAGCGGTGGCTAAGTGTCCGGGAGCGTTCCGGGATGAGGGGGCAGCCATTCGTTTCTGGCCACCCCCTCGCGATCGCTCCCGGCGAATGGAAATGCCCCCTCTGTCTGTGTCAGAGAGAGGGAGCAGGAGGAAGTGATGTCATCTCTGGTGCGGCGCTCACATATACCGAGCGCCGTACAAGAGAAGACATCAGGTCAGTGCACACAACACTACACTGACACCAGGACACATAGGGACATAAATCGCCCCCCCAGACACCCCCCAGATCACCCCCCCAGCCCCCAGTCACAGTGTCACTGATTGCAGTGACCATTTATTTAGTGATCACTGCAATCAGTGACATTTGTGACTGTAAAAGTGTCACCAAAGTTTAGTCTTAGGTCCAGTGTAGCCCCCTAACCCCCCCTAATAAAGGTTTAACCCCCTGATCACCCCCCAGATAACCCTTTCACCCCCTATCACCACTGTCGCTAAGCGATCATTTTTCTGATCGCTGTCTTAGCGTCAGTGATGCCGATCGGCAGCCAGTAATTTTTTTTAGGTTCGCCGCATGTTTTTATCGCGTCAGATACCCCAATATATTATCTAATAAAGGTTTAACCCCCTTGATCGCCCCCCAGGTAACCCTTTCACCCCCTATCACCACTGTCACTAAGCGTTCGTTTTTCTAAACGCTGTCTTAGTGTCTGTGATGCAGATCGCTAGCGGGTAATTTTTTTTAGGTTCGCCGCAGGTTTTTATAGCGTCAGGTACCCCAATATATTATCTAATAAAGGTTTAACCCCCTTGATCGCCCCCCAGGTAACCCTTTCACCCCCTATCACCACTGTCGCTAAGCAATTGTTTTTCTAAACGCTGTCTTAGTGTCGGTGATGCAGATCGGTAGCCAGTAATTTTTTTTAGGTTCGCCGCATGTTTTTATAGCGTCAGGTACCCCAATATATTATCTAATAAAGGTTTAACCCCCTTGATCGCCCCCCAGGGTAACCCTTTCACCCCCATCACCACTGTCACTAAGCGATCGTTTTTCTAAACGCTGTCTTAGTGTCGGTGATGTAGATCGGTAGCTGTTAATTTTTTTTAGGTTCGCCGCAGGTTTTTATAGCGTCAGGTACCCCAATATATTATCTAATAAAGGTTTAACCCCCTTGATCGCCCCCCAGGTAACCCTTTCACCCCCTATCACCACTGTCGCTAAGCAATCGTTTTTCTAAACGCTGTCTTAGTGTCGGTGATGCAGATCGGTAGCCAGTAATTTTTTTTAGGTTCGCCGCATGTTTTTATAGCGTCTGGTACCCCAATATATTATCTAATAAAGGTTTAACCCCCTTGATCGCCCCCCAGGTAACCCTTTCACCCCCATCACCACTGTCACTAAGCGATCGTTTTTCTAAACGCTGTCTTAGTGTCGGTGATGCAGATCGGTAACTGGTAATTTTTTTTAGGTTCGCCGCAGGTTTTTATAGCGTCAGGTACCCCCATATATTATCTAATAAAGGTTTTAACCCCCTAATTGCCCCTAGTTAACCCTTTCACCAGTGATCACCATATAAGTGTTACGGGTGACGCTGGTTAGTTAGTTTGCTTTTTATAGTGTCAGGGCACCCGCCGTGTATATAACCCAATAAAGGTTTAACCCCCTGATCGCCCGGCGGGTGATATCAATTAGGTTTTAGCGTCAGAGAGGGTCTGTGTCACACCCCAGGCAGCGTCAGGTTAGTGCCAGTAACGCTAACACCCACGCGTGAAGCATACACCCCCCTTAGTGGTATAGTATCTGAACAGATCAATATCTGATCTGATCAGATCTATACTAGCGTCCCCAGCAGTTTAGGGTTCCCAAAAACGCAGTGTTAGCGGGATCAGCCCAGGTACCTGCTGGCACCTGCGTTTTGCCCCTCCGTCCAGCCCAGGCCACCCAAGTGCAGTATCGATCGATCACTGTCACTTACAAAACAAAAACACACATAACTGCAGCGTTCGCAGAGACAGGCCTGATCCCTGCGACTCCAGTGCTGTAGGAGGTGATTTCACCACCACAGTTAAAAAAAAAAAGCAAATATGCCGAAGCATTGGGGCAGCAGGGGCGGAGGAGCGATTTTGCTCCTAATGCCGCGTACATACGGTCGAAATTCCGACGGAGGCTTGCCCGTGGAAAAGTCCGACCATGTGTGTGCGGCATAACTTTTTTGCGGGAGGATGCCCCCATGCTTCGGCATATATAAATGGTGCGTGTATGCCCATCATTGGAAGTGGGTGGATGAAGGGCGGTATTCTAATGGTGGGCATACCCACCGATCAATCTCTTTTTTCGTTCAGCCAACTGGCTGCATGAAAAAAAAAGATTACAATACATGTCCAACAAGGACCAGCAACGTACTGGTATGTTGCTGGACTTTGAATGTTTATACCAGAATGATGCCTGCGGGTTTAGGTATCATCTTGGTATCATTCTTTTCAGCCTGCGGCTGGCTTTCATGTAAAAGCAATCCTAGCGGCTAATTAGCCTCTGGACTGCTTTTACAAGCAGTGGGAGGGAATGCCCCCCCCCCCCCCCGGATATAAAAAGCGCCATTGGGAAATTGGGAAAGCATTTTATCACACCGATCTTGGTGTGGTCAGATGCTTTGAGGGCAGAGGAAAAATCTAGGGTCTAGAAGACCCCAGTTTTTTCAAAAAAAGAGTACCTGTCACTACCTATTGCTATCATAGGGGATATTTACATTCCCTGAGATAACAATAAAAATGATAAAAAAAAAAAATACTTGGAAGGAACAATTTAAAAATAAAATAAAAAAGCAAAATAATAATAAAAAAAAAATAAAAAAAAAAAAGCACCCCTGTCCTGCCCTGCTCTTGCCCAATGGCGAACGCAAGCGTCGGTCTGGCGTCATATGTAAACAGCAATTGCACCATGCATGTGAGGTATCACTGCGAAAGGTCAGATCGAGGGCAATCATTTTAGCAGTAGACCTCCTCTGTAAATCTACTGGGGTAACCTGTAAAGGCTTTTAAAGGCTTTTAAAAATGTATGTAGTTTGTCGCCAATGCGCGTTTGTGTGAAATTTTAAAGCATGTCGTGTTTGGTATCTATGTACTCGGCCTAAGATCATCTTTTTTATTTCATCAAACATTTGGGCAATATAGTGTGTTTTAGTGCATTAAAATTAAAAAAAGTGTATTTTTTAACCCAAAAAATGCGTTTGAAAAATCGCTGTGCAAATACTGTGTAGAAAAAAAAATGCAACACCCACCATTTTAATCTGTAGGGCCTTTGCTTTAAAAATATATATAATGTTTGGGGGTTCAACATAATTTTCTTGCAAAAAAAAAAATGTTTTCATGTAAACAAAAAGTGTCAAAAAGGGCTTTGTCTTCAAGTGGTTAGAAGAGTGGATGTAAGCTTCCTAATGTTGTGTATAAAATGCCAGAACAGTTCAAAACCCCCCCAAATGACCCCATTTTGGAAAGTAGACACCCCAAGCTATATACTGAGAGGCATGTCGAGTCCATGGAATATTTTATATGTTGACACAAGTTGCGGAAAAAACGACAATTTATTTTTATTTTACTTTTTTTTGCACAAAGTTGTCACTAAATGATATATTGCTCAAACATGCCATGGGCATATGTGGAATTACACCCCAAAATACATTCTGCTGCTTCTCCTGAGTACGGGGATACCACATGTGTGAGACTTTTTGGGAGCCTAGCCACGTACGGGACCCCAAAAACCAATCACCGCCTTCAGGCTTTCTAAGGGTGTAAATTTTTGATTTCACTTCTCACTGCCTATCACAGTTTCGGAGGCCATGGAATGCCCAGATAGCACAAAACCCCCCCAAATGACCCCATTTTGGAAAGTAGACACCCCAAGCTATTTGCTGAGAGGTATTGTGAGTATTTTGCAGATCTCGCTTTTTGTCACAAAGTTTTGAAAATTGAAAAAAAAAATATATATATATATATTTTCTTTCTTCATTTTCAAAAACAAATTAGAGCTGTAAAATACTCGCCATGCCTCTCAGCAAATAGCTTGGGGTGTCTATATTCCAAAATGGGGTCATTTGGGGGGGTTTTGTGCGATTTTGGCATTTTATGGCCTTCGAAACTGTGATAGGTAGTGAGGAGTGAAATGAAAAATTTGTGCCTAGAAATCCTGAAGGCGGTGCTTGGTTTTCGGGGTCCCGTATGCGGCTAGGCTCCTAAAAAGTCCCACACATGTGGTATCCCCGTACTCAGGAGAAGCAGAAAAATGTATTTTGGGGTGTAATTCCACATATAACCATGGCATGTGTGAGCAATATATCATTTAGTGACAACTTTTTGTAATTTTTTTTTTTTTTGTCATTATTCAATCACTTGGGACAAAAAAAAAATATATTCAATGGGCTCAACAGGCCTCTCAGCAATTTCCTTGGGGTGTCTACTTTCTAAAATGGGGTCATTTGGGGGGGTTTTGTGCTATTTTGGCATTTTATGGCCTTCAAAACTGTGATAGGTAGTGAGGAGTGAAATCAAAAATTTGCGCCCTTAGAAATCCTGAAGGCGGTGATTGGTTTCCGGGGTCCCGTACGCGGCTAGGCTCCCAAAAAGTCCCACACATGTGGTATCCCCGTACTCAGGAGAAGCAGCAAAATGTATTTTGGGGTGAAATTCCACATATAACCATGGCATGTGTGAGCAATATATCATTTAGTGACAACTTTTTGTAATTTTTTTTTTTTAGTCATTATTTAATCACTTGGGACAAAAAAAAAAAATTCAATGGGCTCAACATGCCTCTCAGCAATTTCCTTGGGGTGTCTACTTTCCAAAATGGGGTCATTTGGGGGGGTTTTGTACTGCCCTGTCATTTTAGCACCTCAAGAAATGAGATAGGCAGTCATAAATTTAAAGCTGTGTAAATTTCAGAAAATGTACCCTAGTTTGTAAACTCTATAACTTTTGCGCAAACCAATAAATATACGCTTATTGACATTTTTTTTACTAAAAACATGTGGCTGAATAAATTTTGGCCTAAATGTATGACTACAATTGAGTTTATTCGATTTTTCTTATAACAAAAAGTAGAAAATATCATTTTTTTTCAAAATTTTCGGTCTTTTTCCGTTTATATCGCAAAAAATAAAAATCGCAGAGGCAATCAAATACCATTAAAAGAAAGCTCTATTTGTGGGAAGAAAAGGACGCAAATTTCGTTTGGGTACAACATTGCATGTCCGCACAATTTACAGTTAAAGCAGCGCAGTGCAAAATTCTGAATTCACCTCTGGTCCTTTAGCTACCAAATGGTCCGGGGCTTAAGTGGTTAAAAAAGACTGACTAGCACAATTTTGAGTCAATGTATATTTATTGTTTTTTGATTATGTAAAATGCTGCATAAATGAATGCAAGTACAATATCTAAAGAAAAATTCCAGGTATGGTTTTATTTTAGATTAATGCAGTCTGGACCAATGTAACTATGTATATACCCGACCCATACTTGGCTGATGCCCCTGGAAGCTGGAAATCACTGAACCAGACACCAACTAACCCGGTGATCGCCACTTCCAGGTCCCGTGCCGAGCGGCTGGCCAGCTGCATTCTTAACACAGGTCGGCCACTCAGCATAGGTGCCATTCAGAGAGTACTTTGCGTTTTCTGAATGAATGCAAAGTGTTCTCTGATTGGATAAGGTGGAGAGGCAGGGCAGTGACATCATGATCTCCACCTTGTCCAATCAGTGAATGCTTTGCATTCATTCAGAAAATGCATTTTCTGAATGGAACCCAAGCCAGCCTCTTGTATTTACAAAGCATCGGGCTAATCGCTCAGCACGGGACCCAGAAGCAAATGGAGATCACTGGGGTAGAGGCCACTACTTCAGCATACCTTCCAACTTTCTGAGATGGGATTGAGGGACACCTATTAGCAAAATGATGTACGCATAAGACACACACCCCTGCCACACCCCTTTAAAGAGAAATTATATACTGTATATATATAAGATTAGTTAAACCCAAAAGCAGTGTTTAATTTTGTCGACTAAAACATTTTAGTAGACTAAATGAATACTATTTTAGTCGACTAAAATACGACTAAAACTAAAACAACTGAGATGACTAAAATATGACTAAAATTAAAATGGCATTTTGGTCAAAAGACTAATACTAAAACTAAATTGAAATTTGACTTCAAAATGAACACTGGTCTGTAGTGCATGTTCATACTTCAATTCCATAAATAATAACATATTACATTTTTCACTCCAGCAGTATATAATGAGTTTGGCTATTGTAGAGAAATGTTAACTAATGCATTACAATTTAATTACACCCATTCGATTTTAGACGACTAAAATGTACTGGAGATTTTAGTTGACTAAAACGTAGGACATTTTAGTCCACTAAATAGGACTAAAACTAAAACAATTGCAGAAGATTAAAATGAGACTAAAACTAAAATGCCATTTTAGTCCTAAGACTGATGCCGCGTACACACGACCGTTTTTAATGTCATTGGAAAAAACAACGTTTTTCTCGACGTGATTCTTCTCAAGCCTGCCTTGCCTACACACGATCATGAAAAAAAATGCTTGAGTAAAGCGTGGTGACGTACAACACGTATGACGGCACTATAAAGGGGAAGTTCCATTCGGATGGCGCCACCCTTTGGGCTGCTTTTGCTGATCCTCGTGTTAGTAAAGTTTGTTGAGAGACGATTCGCGCTTTTCAGCCTCGTGCTCTTCAGTCTGTTACAGCGTGACGAATGTGCTATCTCCATTACGAACGCTAGTTTTACCAGAACGAGCGCTCCCGTCTCATCACTTGCTTCTGAGCATGCGTATTTTTTTCACGTCGTTAAAGCCTACCCACGGCCGTTTTTCATGACGAGAAAAACGACGACGTGAAAAACAACGAGAAAAAAAGCATGTTCCAATTTTTTCATGGCCATTTTTCACGTGGTGAAAAATGCTCTGAAGCCCACACACGATCATTTTTAATGACCATTTTAAAAAATTGAATTTTTCTCGTCATGAAAAACGGTCGTGTGTACGCGGCATGAGACTAAAACTTAATTGAAATTTGCTGCCAAAATTAACACTGCCCACGAGTGCTTTTTTACTACTATTCTTTAATATTGGCTGTTGAAATTTACAAATGCAGCAATTTAGAAATTGGATGAAAGATTTAGCGCTGGGAAACTCTTTTTGAAAGAAAAAAAGTGCATTTTATATACAACTATACAGATCAGACCAAAATGAGGGACAAATAATGAGGAAAGAGGGACAGAGGGACAGGGACAGTCCCTCAAAATCAGGGAGAGTTGGGAGGTATCCTTCACTGGTTTCCAGCTTCCAGGCTCATTAGCCAGGTATAGTATATACAGTTACATTGGTTTGAGCTCTGATCCCCATTACCCTCACAGTGGTAATCATCTAATGCTGCAGGGAGAGCCGAGGGAGCTGTGACAGGCACTCAACAACAGTGCTGACTGCCAACTATACTCGCTCTTTTAGCCTCCCTCCTTCATTCATAGACACTGTACTATAGCTTCCCTGAATGAAAAGCATTCTATAGGCCCGTACACACGATCAGATTTTTCGACGGGAATTGTGTGATGGCAGGCTGTTGTCGGAAAATCTGACCGTTTGTACGCTCCATAGGACAATTGTCGGATTTTCTGCCAACAAATGTGGGATAGCATGCTTTAAAATTTTCCAACAACAAATGTGTCTTGTCGGATTATCCGATCGTGTGTACACAAGTTCGTTGGACAAAACTCCAAAGTACAAACACGCATGCTCAGAAGCAATGCTCACCATAACATAACATTAGCAGAAGTTGCCCAAAGGGTGACGCTAAAGAGCTGAAAAACCATGTAGTTTCGTGTTTGTTGGCCGGCAAGTCTTTGCCGCTTGTATGCAAGACAAGTTCATGGCCAACGCCCTTCAGACAAAAGTCCTACGCTTTGTCCGATGAAAATCTGATCGTGTGTACCAGGCTTATGAATGGAGGACAGGCAGATGACTGAAAGCTCCCCCTTCTCCAAATAAGTGTAACTGCAACATTGGAATTGGCTTCAGTTTTTGGACAGAAGCCAATTGACTTACCAGCTTGTCTTTGGAGTGTGGGAGGAAACCGGAGTACCCGGATGAAACCCACGCAGGCATATTGTATGAACTTATATGTATGTGGCAAGAAAGCTGTTCAAAAAATAATCTACCGTATATACTCGAGTATAAGCCGAGTTTTTCAGCACATGTTTTTGTGCTGAAAATGTCCCCCTCGGCTTATACTCGAGTCACCTTTTTGTGCCTGATCTCCCGGAATTTGGGGACCTGGTACCGGCCGGCCGTAGGTCTCCTGGACCCCAAACTTGGCACACATGTATCCCTACTCTTCCTCTACAAGTGTGCAAAGTTAGTTGTCCGGGGGATCTACAGCCGGGGAGCACCGATTTTTCAAACTGGGCTCCCCTTCCATAGACTCCCATGTTAAACAGTAATTTCTCTGGTGACTTTGGGGACCCGGTAACGGCTAGGGTTGCCACCTCATCCCTTTAAACCCGAACACATCTGAATTACACAGGTTCTGAGGCTAATTGAATGCAGATAAGGCCTGGTTCACACTGGGGCGACAAACGCTCCGACATTAGGAGCTCATGTCGCATGACGTGTGAAAATCAATGAATCCCTATGAGAGCCGTCTTAACTGGTCCGACACAAGTCGGTCTGACATTAAAAATGCTCCCTGTACTACTTCTGTCCGACTTTGATCCTACTTCAGCCCATTGACTATCATTGAAGTAGGATCAAAGTAGTATCCTGTTCATGAAAGTCGGACCAATGTCGCAGAGCAAAGTAGGATGAAAGTCGTGTCGTATAGTGTGAACCCAGCCTAAGGCCTGGTTCACACTGGTCCGACAAACGCTCCGACATTAGGAGCTCATGTCGCATGACGTGTGAAAATCAATGTTTCCCTATGAGAGCCGTCTTAACTGGTCCGACACAAGTCGGTCCGACTTTGAAAATGCTCCCTGTACTACTTCTGTCCGACTTTGATCCGACTTCAGCCCATTGAATATCATTGAAGTCGGATCAAAGTCGGATCCTTGTCCTAACCATCCGACATTTGACATCCGACATGGTGATTACAGCAGCAGTAAAAGGAATTTATCTCACCCTGGGATTGTTTTGATTGGTCAAAGGACAAGTCAGACTAGCACAATGTCGGATCAAAGTAGTATCCTGTTCATGAATGTCGGATGGATGTCGGACCAATGTAGGATCAATGTAGGACTGATGTCGCAGAGCAAAGTAGGATGAAAGTCGGATGAATGTCGTGTCGTATAGTGTGAACCCAGCCTTAGGCCTGGTTCACACTTGTCCGACAAACGCTCCGACATTAGGAGCTCATGTCGCATGACGTATGAAAATCAATGAATCCCTATGAGAGCCGTCTTAACTGGTCCGACACAAGTTGGTCCGACATTCAGGCCTGGTTCACACTGGGGCGACAAACGCTCCGACATTGGGAGCTCATGTCGCATGACGTGTGAAAATCAATGTTTCCCTATGGGAGCCGTCTTAACTGGTCCGACACATGTCGGTCCGACTTTGAGAATGCTCCCTGTACTACTTTGGTCCGACTTTGATCCGACTTCAGCCCATTGACTATCATTGAAGTCGGATCAAAGTCGGACCGCAGTCTTGCATGGTCCGACTTTGGCATGCGACTTGTGCTGTGCTGCTCTTGAGGGGGAACTCCACCCCAAATTTTAAATAAAAAACCGGCGTGGGTTCCCCTCCAGGGGCATACCAGGCCCTTGGGTCTGGTCTGGATTTGAACGGGCACCCCTACGCCGAAAATACGGCGTGGGGGGTCCCCCCAAAATCCAAACCAGACCCTTATCCGAGCACACAACCTGGCAGGCCGCAGGGGAAGAGGGGGGGACGAGAGGGCGGCCCCCCTCCCTCCTGAACCATACCAGGCCGCATGCCCTCAACATGGGGGGTTTGGTGCTCTGGGGCAGGGGGGCGACCTGCGGCCCCCCCACCCCAGAGCACCCTGTCCCCATGTTGATGAGGACAGGGCCTCTTCCCGACAACCCTGGCCGTTGGTTGTCGGGGTCTGCGGGCGGGGGGCTTATCGGAATCCGGGAGCCCCCCTTTAATAAGGGAGGCCCCCAGATCCCGGCCCCCCACCCTATGTGAATGAGTATGGGGTACATCGTACCCCTACCCATTCACCTGGTGGAAAAAAATTGCAATAAAAAAAACACTACACAGGTTTTTTAAGTAATTTATTACACAGCTCCGGGGGTCTTCTTCCGACTCCGGCGCTCTTCTTCCGACTTCCGGGGGTCTTTTCCGACTTCGGGGGTCTCCGGTGTCGTCGCCGCGCTCTCCGGTTCTTTCTTCCGCCGGGCCTCCGCTAACTTCTTTTTAGCTCTCTTGCTAACAGAGGCGCGGTCTTCCCGTTGTCTCGTCCGGCTCTCCGTTGTCCTTCTGCCGGCCCCTCCACTAACTTCTTTTTAGCTCTTTCGCTAGTGGAGGGGCGCGGTCTTCCCGTCGCCGTCGGCTTCTTCTTCCCTCTTCTCCTTCTCGATGTTGACGCGTCGCTTCTTCCCGCTGTAATACTGGCTCTCCGCTCCGCTCCGCATTAATATAGGCTTCTCATGACGTCACAGTCACATGTTCCTATGACGTCACAGTCACATGCTCCGGGGCCATGTGCCCCGGAACATGTGACTGTGACGTCATGAGAAGCCTATATTAATGCGGAGCGGAGCGGAGAGCCAGTATTACAGCGGGAAGAAGCGACGCATCAACATCGAGGAGGAGAAGAGGGAAGAAGAAGCCGACGGCGACGACGGGAACACCGCGCCCCTCCACTAGCGAAAGAGCTAAAGAAGTTAGTGGAGGGGCCGGCAGAAGGACAACGGAGAGCCGGACGAGACAACGGGAAGACCGGGCCTCTGTTAGCAAGAGAGCTAAAAAGAAGTTAGCGGAGGCCCGGCGGAAGAAAGAACCGGAGAGCGCGGAGACGACACCGGAGACCCCCGAAGTCGGAAAAGACCCCGGAAGTCGGAAGAAGAGCGCCGGAGTCGGAAGAAGACCCCCGGAGCTGTGTAATAAAATACTTTAAAAACCTGTGTAGTGTTTTTTTATTGCAATTTTTTCCCACCAGGTGAATGGGTAGGGGTACGATGTACCCCATACTCATTCACATAGGGTGGGGGGGCCCCCTTATTGAAGGGGGCTCCCGGATCCCGATAAGCCCCCTGCCCGCAGACCCCGACAACCAACGGCCAGGGTTGTCGGGAAGAGGCCCTGTCCTCATCAACATGGGGGCAGGGTGCTCTGGGGTGGGGGGGCCGCAGGTCGCCCCCCTGCCCCAGAGCACCAAACCCCCCATGTTGAGGGCATGCGGCCTGGTATGGTTCAGGAGGGAGGGGGGCCGCCCTCTCGTCCCCCACTCTTCCCCTGCGGCCGGCCAGGTTGTGTGCTCGGATAAGGGTCTGGTTTGGATTTTGGGGGGACCCCCACGCCGTTTTTTTCGGCGTAGGGGCGCCCTTTCAAATCCAGACCAGACCCAAGGGCCTGGTATGCCTCTGGAGGGGAACCCACGCCAGTTTTTTTAATTTAAAATTTGGCCTGGAGTTCCCCCTCAAGATTCATACCAAACACAGTGCCTGATATTGGCGGGGATCCAAGTCGGATCCCCGTTCATTGAAAGTCGGACATATGTCGGCCTCATGTCGCAGGGCAAAGTCGGATCCAAAGTAGGACAGATGTCGTGTCGCACTAGTGTGAACCCAGCCTAAAAATGCTCCCTGTACTACTTTTGTCCGACTTTGATCCTACTTCAGCCCATTGAATATCATTGAAGTCGGATCAAAGTAGGATCCTTGTCCTAACCATCCGACATTTGACATCCGACATGGTGATTCCAGCAGCAGTAAAAGGAATTTATCTCACCCTGGGATTGTTTTGATTGGTCAAAGGACAAGTCAGACTAGCACAAAGTCGGATCAAAGTAGTATCCTGTTCATGAATGTCGGATGGATGTCGGACCAATGTAGGATCAATGTAGGACTGATGTCGCAGAGCAAAGTAGAATGAAAGTCGGATGAATGTCGTGTCCTCCTACATTGATCCTACATTGGTCCGACATCCATCCGACATTCATGAACGGGATACTACTTTGATCCGACTTTGTGCTAGTCTGACTTGTCCTTTGACCAATCAAAACAATCCCAGGGTGAGATAAATTCCTTTTACTGCTGCTGTAATCACATGTCGGATGTCAAATGTCGGATGGTTAGGACAAGGATCCTACTTTGATCCGACTTCAATGATATTCTATGGGCTGAAGTAGGATCAAAGTCGGACCAAAGTAGTACAGGGAGCAATTTCAAAGTCGGACCGACATGTGTCGGACCAGTTAAGACGGCTCTCATAGGGAAACATTGATTTTCACACGTCATGCGACATGAGCTCCTAATGTCGGAGCGTTTGTCGGACCAGTGTGAACCAGGCCTTAGGCTGGGTTCACACTATACGACACGACTTTCATCCTACTTTGCTCTGCGACATTGGTCCGACATTGGTCCGACTTTCATGAACAGGATACTACTTTGATCCTACTTCAATGATAGTCAATGGGCTGAAGTAGGATCAAAGTCGGACAGAAGTAGTACAGGGAGCATTTTTAATGTCAGACCGACTTGTGTCGGACCAGTTAAGACGGCTCTCATAGGGATTCATTGATTTTCAGACGTCATGCGACATGAGCTCCTAATGTCGGAGCGTTTGTCGGACAAGTGTGAACCAGGCCTGAGGCACTAAGTGAGTTTAATTACCACCTTAATCAGCCACAGAACCTGTGTAATCAATGTGTGTTCGGGTTTAAAGGGATGAGGTGGCAACCCTAGTAACGGCCGGTCGTAGGTCTCCTGGACCCGCAACTTGGCACACATGTAGCCCCATTTCTCCTCTACAAGTGTGCAAAGATTGTTGTCTGGGGAGCCTACGGCCGGGGAGTACTGATTTTTCAAATCCGAACACCCCTTCCATAGACTCCCATGTTAAATGTCAGTCTAGTCATGGACACAGTGAGGCATGGACACAGTGAGGCATGCACATGGACACAGTGAGGCAAAGTGAGGAATGCACATGGACACAGTGAGGCATGGACACAGTGAGGCATGGACATAGTGAGGCATGGGCACAGTGAGGCATGGACACAATGAGGCATGCACATGGACACAGTGAGGCATGCACATGGACACAGTGAGGCAAAGTGAGGCATGCAGATGGACACCCTAGGCTTATACTCGAGTCAATAAGTTTTCCCATTTTTTGTGGTAAAATTAGGTGCCTCGGCTTATACTCAGGTCGGCTTATACTCGGGTATATACGGTATTTGCCATGTTGGATTGCTGTAGGTTTACCCACAACGACAAGCCTTTATTTTCTAAATAACCGCCACACACTTTAGTACAGGACCGCAGACAAAGCATAATGACCACTATAGTAATAACACCTCGGGGCACAGCTCTTCCCTCCACTTGTAGGTTTTACTTTGTTCAATCACTTGCAAGTATTTTAATTAACCCTGCAGAGAGAAGGCTCCACTTCTGCGGGAACCTAACAATATGCACATTGTATTACAGCACGGCTAGGACTGGAAGTTGTTGTTTATAAATAAACAAGAACTTCTATGGATCTCTTGTCATCAGACGTTGAAATGGAATCTTCAGTATTTAAAAACTGTCCGTGAAGGTTCCCATGTATCCTGGTCATATAACGAGTAGTAGTAGTTAGTCACATTCAACTGGACTCTTCTCTAAGCCCTGGTTCACATTCAAGTGATTTGGCATGCGATTTGACATGTCAAATCGCATGCCAAATTGGTGGCAATTGACGGAAATGCCACCGTCCAAATCAGTGCGGCACCGCACTGATTCCCAAAAGTAGTTTCTGTACTACTTTTGGTGACTTAGGGGTAGGGCTGGGCGATTTTCCCCCCCAAAAAAATCTGCGATTTTTTTATAAAAAACTCGATTTACGATTCGATTTTTTTTTATTATATTAATAAAGTGCATCAACAAACACAATTGCAAAGGCAAACCCTTTCTCTAACTGCAAAGTCAGTGTGCAGTGTGCAACAAAGATTGTTAAACATCCAAATGATTAATACTGTATTTGGATTTAGCTAATAAAACAACAAAACATCTTGAGGTTACTCTTAGTTTAATTGAACTGTGTCCGTGCCTCACTGTGCCCGTGTCTCACTGTACCCGTGTCTCACTGTGCCCATGCTTCAATCACTGTGCCCGTACCTGATGCAGATTTTCATGGTATACGGATTTTACTGCTACACCGGTGGCCATTCCAGTATTCAAAAGCCACGCCTCCTCCTCGTCTGTGATAGGCGGAACACTCAATTTCCCAGCATTCAGTGTTCCGCCTATCATGGTCATCCTCATAACACAGACGAGGATGAGAGGATGTCCGTGATAGGCTGAACACTGCCTGCTGTGAAATTGAGTGTTCCGCCTATCACAGACGGCGAGGACTCGGGAGGCGCGGCTTTTGAACACTGCAATGGCCGCCGTCTGTCTGCATGACACGCTGATCAGGTAGGCAGACGGCGGCTGCGGCGAGTAGATGTAATTGGGGTAACGCCGCCCAAAGCCACTCCAGATACGCCCCCTGCAGTCCTGCTACGGAAACTTTGAAGGAAAAAAAAAAATCTAAAAAAATCGAGTTTCTTCAAATCTGAATCGATTTGAGCTCAAAACTCGATTCAAGATTAAAATCAATTTTTTTCCCAGCCCTACTTAGGGGTGTGATTTCCATTGACATCTGTGCAGCAACCTGCACAGATGTCTCTGAAATGGCCCCCGAAGTCGGGACTGACATGCGGAAATGAAATTGTGCGAGTTCAGCTGAACACGCACGGCTTTATTTCCGCCGTGAGTGTGAACCTGGGCTTATAATTGTAGAAATGTTTGACATCTACAACGTCATCTATATCATCTGATCAACGTATTCTAATGTTTAAGGTCGGGTTCACACCTCTGCGAATTGAATGCGGATAATGCGCGTTATCCACATTCAATTCGCATAGCAGGAGAATGTGACTGGCTCTCTATGGAGCTGGTTCACATATTTCCGCAGCGGGTCTGGTGCAGTGTGCCAGAAAAACACGTGCCTTTTTTTGGTGCGTTTCAGGTTCGATTTCAGCCCAAAATTCGGGCTGAAATCGAACCTTAAATGGTGAACCAGCACGCACCGGACCCCTGCTGTGAGCCGCATGCGGCGGCGGTGTGAACCCGGCCTAAAAGACTGTGCTTATGTATTGTTTGTAAGGCCAGATATCTGTTATTTTATATGAAGATTTGCATAGTCGGGCAGCGTGGTGATTGTACATTAGGCCCCATTCACATTTGGCAATTTGGAATCGGGGGCGGAAGCTTTGCGATTCTGGCCGCAGTTCTAAAGCGTGTAGCAATCATTGCAAAGCAAATGATGTGCGTTTGGGTGCCATTCATTCTAAATGGCAACTCAAACGCGGTGCGATTTTGCAGCAATTGTCGCGTGGTAAAGGTATTTATTTACTATAGAGTGAATAAATATACGTTGTAAATATACACATCCAGTACATAACACCCACGCTGGTTAATACACATATGTATGTTGGGTAAAATGTTTTACCCAAGGCAGAAAGTGCCCCATTTCCAGTACAACCAGGGGAACCCCTTAATGCCAACGTAACGCAAATATGCAGCCTTCGGCGTGAAGCGTTTTTTTTTTTGGAGCGGCCGGTCGACTTTCTTGTAATAACAATCGATGCGGCTAAACAGCCGCTCAGCTGTTATTGCAAGCAGCAGGAGGGGATGTCCTCCTCCCGCCACCTTCCATGGCTCACCCGGGCTCTCCCGTCCCACCAGGAGGCCCGAGCGACCAGCCGACATGTCCGCCAGCTAGCCGAAGACCCGTACAATAACGGAATCGGATTTGATCGGGTCTCGGATCTAGTAACCCGAAAGCGATGTCATGGTTTACAGAAGTCTTAAAGGCGCCAGATTTTAAAAAAAAACTGTATTATAAACCCCAGATCCCTCCATAAAGAGTACCTGTCACTGCCTATTACTGTCACAAGGGATGTTTACATTCCTTGTGACAGCAATAAAAGTGATCAAAAATCAAAAATTTAAAGAGACAGTGTAAAAAAGAAAAAAACACAATAAGAAAATAAATAAGAAAAAAAAGAAATTTAAAGCGCCCTGTCCCTCTGAGCTTGCGCACAGAAAGGAACGCATACGTAGGTCGCGCCTGCAAATGTATACAGTGTTAAAACCACACATGTGAGATATCGCCGCGATCGTTAGAGCGAGAGCAATAATTCTAGCGCAAGACCCCCTCTGTTACTCTAAACAGGCAACCTGTAGAAATTTTTTAAGCGTTTCCTGTGGAGATTTTTAAGTACCGTAGTTTGTCGCCATTCCACGAGTAGTCACAATTTTAAAGCATGACATGTAAGGTATCTATTTACTCGGTGTAACATCTTTCACATTAGACAAAAAAATTGGGCTAACTTTACTGTTTTTTTCATGAAAGTGTATTTCTAAAAACAAAAAAAAAATGCATTTGAAAAGTCGCCGTGCAAATACAGTGTGACATAAAATATTGCAACGATCGCCATTTTATTCTCTATTCTCTCTGCTAAAATATTCATATATTTATATATTTGGGGGTTCTAAGTAATTTTACAGCAAAAAATACTGATTTTAACTTGTAAGCAACAAGTGCCAGAAAAAGGCTAAAGCCTCATACACACGGTCGGACTTCCATCGGACTTTTCCGTGGATTTTTGTCCGAAGGGAGTTGGTCGGACACACCCATAGCATACACACCACAGGACTTTTCTGCAAACTTTCCCAAAACTTTTTCCAACATCATGTGGTTTTTCTGCTCTTTACCGCCACCCTTTGGTCAACTTCTGCTATTGTTGGTTGATTTTAACATTATTTGTTTTGTCCATCGGACAAAAGTCTGATGGTTTTCTGTACACACGGTCGGACTTTGCTCCATCGGACTTTTGTTGGCCAAAAGTTTGTCCGTTTGCAGACCGAACTTTTGTCCGATGAAAACCAAAAAAGTTTGTCCGATGGAGCGTACACAAGGTCGGATTTTTTGTCAAACTTGTTCAAAATGAAGTTTGTTGGCAAAAAGTCCGACCGTGAGTACGGGGCTTTAGGCATGAAGGGGTTAAGCAGGCCATAGATGGTTCAAACCATGTATGGGCATGCTGTATGTACCCAAGTTGATCGATCAACTTGGGTACAACTAGCCTGACAAATTTTACATGTGATTATCACTAGCAGCGCTTATAGCCTCTAGCGATAATCACTGTGTTCTCCCAGTGGGATTGCCTCCCCCCCGCCAGGAAAACACAATGGCTCCATAGGAGGAATCCCCTGTTAACACTGTCTATATTGATGGGAGAATCAAACAAATGTCTTTCCTGCAACCCGTGGTTGCAGGAAAGAAATTTGCTTCCTCTATGGCCGGCCTTTAGTGGGGTCCACACTATAAGAAAATCGGGCGAATGATTTTCCTTGTTTCACAGCAAGCAAGAAAGAAATAATGCATGTAAATTCTCATACGACAAAGGCTTTTTTTTTGTAGTTTATTGTTCCTGATCATGCGCAGTCTTGTTTCTGATTTTTCTCATATGAAAATTGTACGAAAATGGTACAAAAATCGTTTATTTGGTTCCCGTACGGGGAACGGTTCATTCGGAAGGTCGGAATTGTCTGTCGAAAGTTGTTTCAGAAAATCGTACGATCGTTTCTCGGACAAAAATGTTCACCTGATTTTTTTATAGTGTGTATGAGCCGTTACTCCACTCTAATTAGCTGCCTAATGCAGATAGTTTGTTCTCTCCTTCCTCCCTTTAGGGGATGTTTACTGAGCAACAGGAAATGCAAGTCATCTTACAAATAGGTAGTACACTTTGATTTTATTATCTGATCAAAATGATTAAATCAGCAATCAATTGAATAGGCATGACTTCCCGCCCCATCAATTTAACTTAACGTAGATCCTATACGATCAAATTACCGTATTTATCGGCGTATAACACGCACCCTAACTTTAAGAGGGAAGTTTCAGGAAAAATACTTTCCACAGCCCCCTGCGTATAACACGCAGGCACAGTTTACCCTCTATTTTCAGGGTAAAAAAAAGTGAGTGTTATACGCCAATAAATACAGTAATTCAATTGGCCAGGGTGGAAGATTAGCAATTCTTTAGCATTAAACGACAGCGCTGAGATACATTGCTCATGAATTTGAGGGGACTTCAAGAAGTTTCTGCACTATTTAAAAGTAAAAAAAAAGTGCAGAAACTTTTTAAAGATCCCTTTGTAGATTGTATTTCGATCGATCCGTTTATGAGATTGCATGGTGAAAATAGAGATGCGATTGATAACGTGGGTTTGTATCTTCCAACTATCAATCAAATACCACTTGCCTGTGTGCCATTCTGATCACATGGGCTGTCCACTACAGATTGACTATTCCCATCGATTGGAAAAGAAAATCGATCATTTATTAACGTGTTTATAACAGTGACCATACACGCTTTGACAAATGAACGATTTCTTTTCTGATCAATCTTTCTTGATAGGAATAATCTAATCGATAGTTGACAACACAGACGATTGATATGCCACACATGGGGAAGTTGAATTTGATTGACAGCTGGAAGGTACGATTAACGATAAGTTATTGATCATTTCTCTTTTTCCTCTAGGCAACATTAAGCCCTGTACACACGATCGGTTTTACTGATGAAAACAGTCCGATGGACTTTTTTCATCGGACAAACCGATCGTGTATGGGACCCATCGGTCTTTTTTCCATCGGTTTTAAAAAATAGAACATGTTTTAAATTTTTCCGATGGATCAAAAACCGATAGCAAATTCCGATCGTCTATGGGCAAGTCCATCGGATAAAAAACCCACGTATGCTCAGAATCAAGTCGACGCATACTCAGAAGCATTAAACTTAATTTTTCTCGGGTCATCGGAGTGTTTTACGTCACCGCGTTTGGGACGGTCGGTTTTTTGACTGATGGTGTGTAGGCAAGACTGATGGAAATCAGCTTCATCGGATTTCCGATGGACAAAACCATCGGTTCAGAATCCATAGGATATCCGATCGTGTGTACAAGGCTTAAGAGTTGCCAACTGTCAGTAAATTTACAAACAGTTTGTAAAATCCGTAATTTTTGCATCTGTCAATGAATGTCCATTACAGATAGGCAGTCTGGATGTCCATAACTGACTTTCACAGACAGATGCCAAAATTACGGATTTTGCAAACTGTTTGTAAATTCACTGACAGTTGGCAACTCTGGGCAACATTACAATCCTATCAATCAAAACGCAATCAAATTATTGACCAAATCCGTTCTGCAGACTGATGCAAAATGATAGTTAATTTTTCATCCTGGCTGATTAACCCGGTTTAATGAAATCTTATCTAAACTGCGTCTAAATCAACCGGAGGGATTCAATCTTTTTTCGGTTTGATCGTTTTGAATGATCGAATAATAGATTTGAAGTGTGTAAAAGTTGTCACTGACCTTTAGGTTGTCCCTTTTGGGCACATTGGTGTTGCCCCGACCTCTGCTGCTCCTCCTGACATATATCACCTGCCTCTTGCTGGGCACCTCCTCTGCCCTCCTGTCGTGCCCCTCTATGAAGATGCCAGGCTCTCTTGGTTGGACTTTAAGCAGCAGATCAGCCTGTGGCCAGGACTTTCTTCTGAGCTCAGCCATGAAGTGGGTGCAGAGGAAGAATGCCAGGCACAGGACCAGGAGGCGCAGGGTGCAGGCTCTCCATCGCAGTCTCACCTCCCTGGCCAGCATGGTCCTCTTGGTGCTGCCAGGTCAATGCATGAAGGTAGCACACAGGACCCCACAATCACAATCCATAGAAGAGAGAAGTTTTAGACTGTAGCAGCCATTCCTGGAGTGCAATGTCCCAGAGGTGAGAGAGCCTAATGCTGGAAAAGGGAGGCAGTCCCAGGACTTTCCTCCAGAGCCTCCCCTTGTTCCTCCCTCCTCCTGACCCTGTCTATTCTCTACAGACTGCAACATTCAGGTGACAAGGACACTACTACCATGTGGACAACTACTCTGCCTTACTATACTATACACTGCTCTATCATTGCTAACTGCAAATGAATTCACAACTGTCACATCAATGATCTATGGGAATGTCCTCAACGTTCACACTTCACTGCATCTGGAATCCACTTCTTATCTAAAATTTCCCTGAAGAATTCCAAACAAAAAAGGATGTCTAGTGAGAAGGGACTGAGTCATAGTTGTAACTGGGAACATACAGTTGTCTCTGAAACAAGAAAAGAAGTGCATTCTTTCACTGGGGTCACATATTCTGGTGACAACGAAAGCTCCCCCTACATGTTACAATCTGATTGTACAATTTACATACAATCAATGTTAGATTTACAAAAAATATGTCATTTGAGGACTTCCCTGAACTATCCTATCAATCTCTATTCAACTAATGCCGGCCATCGATGGAGCGATTTTCTTTCTTGCAAACCAGTGATGGATCAACCTCACTACAACCAGCCTGCCCATAGGTGGATCAAATCTTGTCCAGTCCCTGCTGATCCAGTTGAGATTTGATCCATCTATGGCCAGCTTAAGGAGATGCTTGCACTACATACATGTTGGTAGATCTAAGGGTGGCCACAGACTTTGATATAATCACCCGATTAGTGTGTGATTTGATCAAATCCTCAAACAATTGAATAACCATAACGTCACTTTGATTCGATTTAGACTAAATTTGGATCAGATTCCAACAAATTGGACTACAGAGTTGGTGGTAGACTTAAGATAGCATTGTACAATCACCGCACTAGGGCTAACCATACACTATACAATCGACTGCTCTCAAAGGGACTTGTTGGAAAATTTTCCATTTACAGTGTCTGCAGCTGCTGATCAGTGTATTCTGACAGCTGTGGGTGCCCCTGTCAGAATACAATAACCCTGTTTGTGTGGATTAGGGAATCTGCTGGGAAAAAAAAAAGAGATAAAAAATAACTGTGTTACACCAGCTTAAAGCTACCTAGCAATTGGTCACTGAAACTGCAATAAACACAATCATGTTTGTACTAGTAAGGGGAGGGTGAACAAACAACCCTGGCATCGGTCTCACAGGTAAAACAATAGCAAATGGTCAATCAGTGTCACCCATCAGTGTCACCTATCAGTGCCCATCAGTGCTGCTTATCAGTGCCGCCTATCAGTGCCTCATCATCAGTGCCAATCGGTACTGCCTCATCAGTGCCCGTCAATGCAGCCTCATCAGTAAAAGAAAAAAATTACTTATTTACAAAGTTTTGTAACAGAAACGAATAAAAACTTTTTTTCAACATTTTCTGTCTTTTTTTATTTGTAGAGAAAAAAATAAAAACCCCAGTGGTAATCAAATACCACCAAAAGAAAGCTATTTGTGGGTAAAAAATTATAATAATTTAGTTTGGGTACAGTGTTGCATGCCCGTGCAATTGTCATTCAAAGTGTGACAGCGCTGAAAGCTGAAAATTGGCCTGGGCAGGAAGGGGGGGGGGAGTGCCCTTTATTGAAGTGGTTAAATTGAATGTGCTTATTTTTTTTATTTTTTTTTCAATTTACATGCAGACTAAGCTGGTCAACAAAGGTGACAGTGTCAGTTGATGGGATAAACTATTATACTGCAGGGGGTGCTTGAATAGGTGCAGTAAGGCTACGTTCACGCTTGCAAAAAATTCTGATGCTGACACCAATGCAAACCAATGCTGCCTACTATTTTAACGCATATTCTTTGGTGTGTGTAGCATGTGTTTAAGGCACGTTAAGAAAACTCCCCCCAGGCACCCTCCAAGGGATTTTTGGGGGAAGTGTTTTTTCATCTCACTGATAATTGATAAATCCTTCTCAAATGTTCTGTAAATGCAACAGGCGCAATTATGACGTGTTTAACCACTTCAGTCCCGGACCATTTTGTTGCTAAAGGACCAGGCCCCTTTACTCTTTCGTCCATGGACCGACACAGCTTCTCTATTGACAAAGTGGGTATTATCCGTTAATTAGGAGTGACTAGGCAGAAAAACTTGTAAAAAGTGTTGCATCACACCTTCTACAGTACCGCCCAGGGGGCGGACCCTCTGGGTATACCCTCTCAGTCTGCACATCGCAGATCAGTTTTTTTCTGTCTAGCAAGGAGTAGGACATGGCTCCCTTCGGGCCCATTGGTCCGGGGAAAAAAGATATATATATATTTATTTTATTTTTTTGCTACATTTGTTGTTTCCTGCGATCTTCGATCAACTGCCGACTGGGTGACAGGCTGGATCCTCGATCCTTGTAGTCTCCCCAGTTTCGGCCATCGAGCGTGTGCCGACCCTAGCTACGCGCTGGGTTTTCCACGACATGCCCGTCGCTCCACGGGTGGCCGGTGAGCCTACGCTCCAGGGCCTGCATCGGACCGCTCAGCTTCGGCTGACCTTACGGCTGAGTCGCAGCAGCCTGGCCGGTGAGCTTACGCTCCAAGGCTTGCATCGGACCGCTCAGCTTCGGCTGACCTTACGGCCGAGTCGCAGCAGCCTGTCCGGTGAGCGTCATGCTCCAGGGCATACATATGATCGTCCCTTCTGGGTCCAATCACAGCATGCCTGGCCAACAGTCACCTTCCGTGCGCGGACGATGATCTGTTTGGAATGTCTTCCAGCAGAATACATGCAGGATAGGTAAGTAAAACTCCCCTGCCTCGGCTGGGTGATTTAGCTGGACATTCCTGGAGAGATCAAGTAAGTGGTTGTGGCCCCTTTCTTCCCTCTCTCCCTGCCTTTCCCTCCTCCCTGGGCTTCTAGCTAAAGGGTGCTGGGGGTCACCTAGGGGGTCCCACTGGAGCGGGGCTGGCTGTAACGAACATTTAAAAGAAATGTCATTTTTGCTTACCTGTGTTTCTGTGTCTCCATGCTGTCGGCGGCCATTTTGAGGTGGTCCATGCCAAGTTTGGCCTCTTGTAACTGCCTGGCGGCCATCTTCCTGTGGTTCGGCCACACCCACTGGCCCCTATCAGGTGATCGGCGGCCATGTTGGTCCACCCTGTATGCAGATATTGCCGTTCGGCGGCCATCTTTTTGTGGGCTATGGCTGCCTGACCTCTATCTTCTGTCGGCGGCCATTTTCTTAGAGCCCACATTATCTTCCATACAGACGTTTTTGGCAACCATTTTGCGAGAGCCTCCGGCCTCTAGGGTGCATTACACTGGCGTGAAAATTCACACAGGAAGTGCTGATAAAAGAAGCAGACTGACACAGCAGCAAGGGGACAGCATCACAGGCACAGCATAGCAGTACCTATCCAGGGTGGTGAGTCCTCTGGGTAACCCAGCATCTCTGCAGCGCAGGAGGGTGGCCTATTGATATCTTGCCTGGAGCCCTGTGAGTGTCAGCGTGTGGTCAGCATGGCATCTGAGCCAGATGTCTTCTCCCCTGAAACACCAAATTTAGCAGCTGGTGTCCCTGAGGTGTCTATGGACGCTATGTCGGCAATCCTAGAGGCGTTTGCTGCCAGGGTGGAAGCAGCACACGGGAATACAGGGGGTAATAAACGCCCCCGTCCCCTGCAATCTTCTGGGGATATTTCTGATGCAGAACCATGTCCAGCTACGGCTCATGGCCCAGATTCTGATGCATCAGAGACTGCAGACCGTGACCGATCGGACAGTGAGGAGGACTCCAAGTCCAGGTCAGTACGCGAGACGGCTTTGGTATCTGACCTTATTACTGCAGTGCGGGATACGCTAAAGTTGGAAAATACTGCAGAAGCAGCAGAGACTCCGGTCCACTTGGGTTTCATAGACCTGCCCGCACTGCTAAGGTGTTCCCTTGTGTGTCTTTTGATAAACTCTTATACAAGGAATGGGAGAACCCACTGAGGGTCTTTACAGCCCCAAAGAGGTTTGCGGTACGGTACCCCTTTTGAGGAGAGTTTTCTGAAGAAATGGACCTCTCCCCCCTATAGTGGACCCTCCGGTGTCCAGACTTAATAGAGCCACCACAATTCCTGTAGAAGGGGCTCCTGTTTTCTAGGACCCTGTGGATAAGAAGGCTGAAGCACTCGCTTGCTACCTATACTCAGTGGTAGGCTCGGCAGTACGCCCGGCATTGGCGGGGGCCCTAGTGTCTCACACACTTACTGAATGGGCAAGATTGCTACTCCGGGGGTTAAGGAGCGAGATGCTCCTCCTGATGAGATAACATTGGCCGACCTGTTGGTCCAGGGCCTTAGGTTTGTCTGCGAGTCAGACATGAATACTATTCCCCTGCTGTCTAAAACTTCGGTTTATGCAGTAGCAATACGCCGCCTGATCTGGCTAAAAGGCTGGTCTGCGGACCAGACTTCCAAGAAAGCCCTGTTGGATCTGCCTTTTAAGGGCGACAGACTTTTTGGGGCTTCTCTGGATGACATCATCAAGGATGCCACAGGAAGTAAAAGCACTTTGCTTCCCCAAATTAGCAAGGGTAAGGGGCCACGCCAAGGGCAAGGGCCCTCCTTTACTGCACACAAGTGGTTTTTTCGTCCCCCTAGGGCGACAGGGAAAAGACCCCAGGCCGATAAAGCGCCTGCCCAAGGACAAAAGCGTCCTTGGTCCCGCAGACCCAACAAGCCTGCGGACAAATCTGCGTCCACATGAAGGTCCGCCCCCACCCAGCTCTCGGTGGGGGGACGTCTTCGCGAATTCGCGACTCAGTGGACTGCTCTAGTCTCCGACAGGTGGGTTTGCGAAGTTATCTCCTCAGGCTACAAGATAGAATTTCTCTCTTGTCCACCAGACAGATTCATCACCTCCAATCTCCAGCTACTACCGACCCGTCGGGAGGCCCTGTATGGGGCGGTCCAGGGTCTACTGGAACGCGGGGTAGTTATTCCAGTTCCAGAACAGGAATGGGGTCAGGGTTTTTACTCAAATCTGTTAATTGTGCCAAAGAAGGAGGGGGTTCGTCCAATCTTGGATCTCAGAGCCCTCAATTGCTTTGTGAAGGTACAAAGATTTCGGATGGAGTCGGTTCGATCCGTAGTCACGGCTCTCCATCCGGGGGACTTTCTGGCCTCCTTGGACATCAAGGACGCATACCTGCATGTCCCCATATACTCCAGACACCAGAGGTTTCTGCGATTTGCTATCGGGAAGAACCACTACCAGTTTGTGGCCCTCCCGTTTGGCCTTGCCTCAGCACCCAGGACGTTCACCAAGGTGCTCGCTCCGATTCTGGCACTTCTAAGACAGCGGGGTATCGCTATCACAGGTTACTTGGACGACCTTCTGCTGAAGGCCCCTTCAAGCTCAGAATTAGAGGTAAGCGTGTCCATTACCTGTCAGACTCTTCGAGACTGTGGTTGGATACTAAACACGCAAAAGTCAGTATTGGTGCCCACTCAACGCCTAGTGTACCTGGGGTTGATTCTGGATTCCTCAGAGGCAAAGGTATTCCTCCCTGTGGAGAAGTTGCAGACCCTCCGGGCTGCAGTACGGCAGCTGACTTCCAGGAATTGGTCGTCACTCCGTTTTTGCATGCGAGTGTTGGGCCTCATGGTAGCCTCCTTCGAGGCGGTCCCATATGCTCAATACCACACTCGAGTGTTACAGAAGGAAGTTCTGTCCAGATGGAACAGATGCCCTTCATCTCTGGATTATCAAATCCGAGTGAGCCACCTAGTCAGGAGATCCCTGGTATGGTGGCTGACAGCACCGGCTCTAATGGCCGGGAAGTCATTTCTTCCGGTTTACTGGATAGTGATCACGACGGACGCCAGCCTTACAGGTTGGGGGGGAGTCTGGGGTGTCCAGTCGGCGCAAGGTCGCTGAACCCCAGAGGAAGCCCTCCTGCCGATCAATGTCCTGGAGATCCGGGCGATCAAGCTGTGCCTCTTCAAATGGTCTCAGAGACTGCAAGGGCGTCCAGTCAGGATCCAGTCAGACAACGCCACAGCAGTGGCATATGTCAATCATCAAGGAGGAACAAGAAGCTCAGCTGCAGCATCGGAGATCGCTCGCATCCTGAAGTGGGCAGAGAGGAGCGTACCGGCACTGTCGGCCGTGTACATTCCGGGTGTGGAAAACTGGCAGGCGGACTACCTGAGCCGCCAGATGCTGGACCAGGGAGAATGGTCCTTACACCCGGAGGTGTTCCAACTCCTCTGCCAAAGATGGGGCACACCAGACGTAGATCTTCTGGCTTCCCGACTCAATCGGAAGGTATTGAGGTTTGTGGCCCGGTCAAGAGACCCATGGGCAGACGCAACGGACGCGTTGGTAGCATCGTGGGGTCAGTATCGGCTAATCTATGCCTTCCCTCCCTTAAGGCTTCTTCCTCTTCTGCTCCGCAGAGTGGAGGCAGAGGGAATTCCAATGATCCTAATCGCTCCAGATTGGCCTCAGCGTCCTTGGTACGCCGATCTAGTACGTCTGGTAGCAGACGTCCCCTGGCGCCTACCACTACGGAAGGACCTGCTATCGCAAGGTCCCGTATTCCATCCTGCTTTACAGTCATTGGCTTTAACGGCATGGCTGTTGAGAACCAGGTACTGAGAGATCGGGGCCTGTCAGACTCAGTAATCTCTACTATGAGAAGTGCTCGGAAACCGTCCTCTAGGAAGGTCTATCACCGCACTTGGAGGGCCTACATCTCCATATGTGAGGAAATGAAATGGCATCCGCGTACCTATTTGGTTTCCAGAATCCTGCTGTTTTTACAGCATGGGGTAGACCAAAGGCTTGCCCTAAGTACGATTAAGGGACAGATATCTGCCCTGGCTGTCTTTTTTCAGCGACCCCTGGCGACTCACTCTCTCGTGAGTACATTTGGGCAGGGGGTTCGACATGTGGCCCCTCCGGTCCGCCCCCCATTACCTCCGTGGGAGTTGAACCTGGTCCTCTCGGTGCTTCAGACGGCACCGTTTGAGAATATTAGAGATATTCCCCTGTTGACACTTTCTCAGAAAGTGGTCTTTTTGGTGGCTGTTACGTCAGTTAGACGAGTCTCTGAGCTGGCAGCCTTGTCCTGCAAGGCTCCCTATTTGATTTTCCACAAGGATAAGGTGGTGCTGCGGCCGCAGCCTTCCTTTCTTCCGAAAGTCGTTTCGGCTTTTCATCTCAACGAAGACATTGTACTTCCATCCTTGTGTCCTCAGCCGTCGAATCCTAAGGAGTCGGCGTTGCATTCCTTGGACGTTGTCCGAGCTTTGAGAGTATACATATCTGCTACTTCCCTGTTCCGGAAGTCAGACTCACTGTTTGTTTCGGTGGCTGGTCCCAAGAAGGGCCAAGCAGTCTCATCGGCCACCATCTCTAGGTGGATCCGACAGATAGTAATCCAGGCTTACGCCTTAAAGGGTCAGGCGCCCCCCTTTCCTGTCACGGCGCATTCGACCAGGGCAATAGGTGCCTCTTGGGCTTTCCGACATCAAGCGTCGGTTTCCCAACTATGTAAAGCGGCGACTTGGTCGTCCGCTCACACTTTCACAAAATTCTACAAAATTGATGTAGGTGCATCTTCGGATGCCTCTTTCGGCCGCAAGGTTTTGCAGGCGGCTGTTTAGAGTTGCAACTCCTCCGTTGGAGGAGTGCTGTTTTGTGTTTTGGGGTGAAGTTTGTTTTTATGCTGTTACCACCCCTCGTTTTTTCTCTGACACTGCTTTGGGACGTCCCACTTTGTCAATAGAGAAGCTGTGTCGGTCCATGGACGAAAGAGTAAATAGGATTTTTTACTCACCGTAAAATCCTTTTCTCTGAGTCCATGGACCGACACAGCACCCACCCCTCCTTTTAAGTTTGTACTGCTTTTTGACGAACTGATCTGCGATGTGCAGACTGAGAGGGTATACCCAGAGGGTCCGCCCCCTGGGCGGTACTGTAGAAGGTGTGATGCAACACTTTTTACAAGTTTTTCTGCCTAGTCACTCCTAATTAACGGATAATACCCACTTTGTCAATAGAGAAGCTGTGTCGGTCCATGGACTCAGAGAAAAGGATTTTACGGTGAGTAAAAAATCCTATTTTTTCCATTCGGCACTGAGTCGCTTTAACTGACAATTGTGGGGTCGTGCAACGTGGCTCCCAAACAAAATTGACGTCCTTTTTTTCCCACAAATAGAGCTTTCTTTTGGTGGTATTTGATCACCTCTGTAGGTTTTTATTTTTTGCGCTATAAACAAAAATAGAGCGTAAATTTTGAGAAAAATGCAATATTTTTTACTATTTGCTATAATAAATATCCCCAAAAAATATATATGTAGCGGGGTCTTCAGATTTAGTGGGATACACCTGGGGGTAGTGTGACCCAGGTGTGTAATTATGACAGGGTTTAGACCCCTTTTTGTTATTCGTGGAGGATTGGGGGATGTAATATTCTCCTTTGCCTGTGGGTGGCGGAGTACCTACAGGCTTCAGGTAGAATCATCACCACAGTGCTACCCTTTTTGTCCCTTCCTGGAGATGGTACAGCTGGGGCGGGGAACCCGCCGTGGGGTTGATGGGAGGAGATAAAAGGGGGGAGACGCCCTCGCCACGAGGTCTTCGGGGATCATCTCGTCATGCACCCAGGCACCTTCGGCCTGGGTGCGGGCGGTTCAAGGTTCCGGCCTAGGCGTCCTAGGCCTGGCCGGAATGAAGCTGGGATTCCATCCCAGGCACCTTCAGCCTGGGATGAGGTACTATTGAGGAGGCCTGGGACCCAGTGACTCCGACTGGGTCCCGCAAGGGTGAAGTGATTCCAGGGTGCCCCTTGCGAGGGGACCCGCATCTGAGGTGAGGAGGCTGGGGAGGTCACCCGTCCGAAGATTCCGGTGCAGCGTCAACCCGGTGACGGATGGGCCTCCGGTAACTCTCTTGGAGGACATCTTCCCCTGATAGGGGCTGCAACGCAGCGGAGGTATTCGAATTAAGACTCCTGCAACCCTTGGTCATAGCACAGGGGGTGTAGGGACCCAGATCAGTATAGTGCCTCGACCTGCTCATCCCACCGTATCCTGCCATTGCATTGCCTGTATGTGGAGATACGAAATAAAACCAACAGTTGGACTGTGATCGGTGTATGGACTCTGTTAATGGGAGCAAAGGGTGGTTTGGTGGTTTCTGCACAACAGACTCGGTACATGCCCAAGACACACCGGCCCGAGGAAACCTCAGATATTGGCCTTCACCTCACCCACAGTTATGGGGAGGACATGGGCCGTAGCGCACCTCACTCTGTCGCGTGACATACCCCTAGCTAAAGAGGACGGGGTGAGGCCGCTACATATAAAAAAAAACAACTTTTTTTTTCCTCAGTTTAGGCCGATACGTATTCTTCTACATATTTTTGTTAAAAAAAAAAAAATCGCAATAAGCATTTATTGATTGGTTTGCGCAAAAGTTATAGCGTCTACAAAATAGGGGATAGTTTTATGGCATTTTTATTAATAATTTTTTTTAACTAGTAATGGCGGCGATCAGCGATTTTAATCGTGACCGCGACATTATGGCGGACACATCGGACACTTTTGACACTATTTTGGGACCATTGTCATTTTTACAGCGATCAGTGCTATAAAAATGCACTGATTATTGTGAAAATTTCACTGGCAGTTTAGGGGTTAACCTGTAGGGGGCGCTAAAGGGGTTAAGGGTGACCTAATGTGTGATTCTTATTGTAGGGGGGCGTGGCTTGGCGTGTGACGTCACTGATCGTTGTTTCCTTTGACAGGGAACAGACTATCAGTGACAGGCTCACTAGGAAGCACGGGGAGAGGTTTGTTTACACTTACCTCTCCCCGTTCTTCAGCTCTGTGACCTGATCGCAGGACACCGGCGATGATCGGGTCCGCGGGTCCCACGGGCACGGTCACGGAGTACTCGACCGGGTCGCGAGCGCGCCGCCGGCGGCGCGTATGCGACCCACGGCTGTGCATATTAAAGGGGACGTACCTGTACGCCAATATGCCCAGCCGTGCCATTCTGCCGACGTACATCAGCGTTCGTCGGTCGGCAAGTGGTTAAGGTGCGTTACCATAGACTTGAATAGAAGGAGTTGATGGGCTTCAACTTCTTCCAGAATCAACAAGTAGCACAGAAAAGGGGGGAAGGGGACTTTGTGGGACTTTAAATGAAACGTATGTGAATACGTCTCCATCCCTGATTCAGTAGAAACAAAGCAGGTCTCCATCCCTGATTCAGTCGAAACAAAGAAAGTCTCCATCCCTGATTCAGTAGAAACAAAGAAGGTCTCCATTCCTGATTCAGTATAAAGTCCCATACATTTCTTCTTGTAGCACGTTACATCACAGGGTCTCGTGAATCCCCCTGATGAGTCATGAGACCCTGTGATGTAACGCGTAGGGGAGGGGCAGATTTGTTTGGCAAAACGCTTTTGAATCTTTCATGGAGAGGCATGAAGTAGCTGCTGCATCGTGGTTTTATATGATATACACTGTATACAGTTGGTGCACTGGAGCACCTTTTAAATGTGAGTTCTATGCACATTTTTTAATAAATTTAATATTGTTTAAACGATATAAACACTATTTGGAGCTCTTTTTCTCTCATATATATTGAGTCATAATGGAGGTACATCAATGGAGCAACGATGAGGAAAGCATGATTTGTTAGTCCGGGGTGACTAAAAAGCTTTATTTGACCAAACTTAAGTGTGAGGTCACACTCTGTGAGGTGAGCACATTTCTTATGGGGGAGCACTGAGGTGAATAGATACAAAGCACGGATTTTTGAGGATTTGTGAAGACTCAACAAGTTACAACTTCTTTCTGACATGGGTGTTCACACCCATGCAATCCGATTCCTGCACCATTTCACAGTTCGCACTGCGATCTGCGAACTGATCTGGGGATGTCATTAACTTTACATTGACACCCCCAGCGGTTCACAGATCTCAGTGTGAACCACTGTGCGATGCAGGAACCGGCAATGAATCGCAGGGTTTCCTGCATCGCACCAGTGTAAACCCAGCCTAAAAAAGCTTGTAGCTCAAAAGAAGCTCATGCATTTTCTTTGAGCTGCAAGCTTCAAGTGACAATTCGCTCAGGTGTGAAGAGCTACAGCTGAAAACCATGGGATGTTGAGCATTTTGGAGCTTTAAGCTACAAAACACTTAGGTGTGAATGAGGCCAAAAACATTTGTGTGTATGATATCTAAATAAAATTTTTGTGTGCAAACCTTCTCCTTACTGGCTGTATTAAAAACTATTAGGCTGGGTTCACACTATTGCGAATTGGAGGCGGGTTTTGCCGCCTCCAATTCGCATAGCAGGAGATTGTGACCGGCTCTCTGTGGAGCTGGTTCATATATCTCCGGGTGCGTTTTGCACAGGAGCCCTGTGCGTCTTTTGGTCTGTTAAAAATTTGGGCTGAAATCGGACCTGAACCGGTGAATGGAGACGCACCAGACTCCTGCTGTGAGCCACTCCGTGCTTTAGTGTGAACCCAGCCTTAAGGTAATGTAGCGGGGGTCCCAAATTTAGGGATTGCTATACCAAATTTAGGGGTGATTCGAGTGGTTATTGGCTCAAATCTTTCAATTCGCTGGACTCTGCCTTGCTGCTGTTTTGCCTGGTGTGCAGTTCCCCTTGGAAGTATGGGTGGCGCTGTCACTTGTACTTGGGGTTGAACCACAGGTAATGAGGCAATGATTTGGTGTCCTCTCTTGGCAGCCATGCAGTGGGTGTGGTTTACCCACTGTGCATGCCGGGAGAGGATACATAAGGGGCAGACGCCGCCTGGGAGGGGTCGGTTCTTTTTGGTTCCAGAGTCGGAGTCCTGGTGCGTGGCGCGTGGCCCTCCAGGCCATGGGGCCACGTGCACTTCAGTCCCAGGCACCTTTAGTCCTGGGACTGCAACTTCAGCCCTGGGCCCAGCACCTTTAGCTGGAGCCCACTTCGCGAGGAGGAATCCCAGGGTGTCGCCTTGCGAGGGACCCGTTTCTAGAAGAGGAGGCTGGGGGAGGACCGTTCCGAAGGACTGCTGAGAGATCACAGTGAAGGAAGGGGCCCAGTAACTCTCTGGAGGGATGTCATCCATCCGAAAACAGGGATCTAAACAACAGGACCAGTAGGAGGTTTGGGACACTATAGATTCTGTGGCAGAGGATCTCCTGAACACATCCATTAGGGAATCTAATAGACTGTTCGAGTTACACGCCAGCTGCTAGTGCCTTCGGGTGACTATCCGGGTGAGCTATACCCACTCGGGATCGAGTGGCGAAGAAACAAGCGTGCCTGAATTGATCTGTCTTCCTAACACCTTTCTCTCTTCTCCTCATTTTGTGGATGTTCGTGCATAAAGAAATAAACTCTATGTTGGAGTTGACGCTGGTGTGGACCTTGGAGTTACTTGGGTTATAGAGACTTTGTCCTTACATTCTAGGGACGGAAGCCAACACTGAGGGGGAGCCCTGCTGCAAAGACCCGTGAGTGAAAACAAGTGTGCTTAACCTCTGCAACCCAGGGGGTACGGGCATGGTGGAAACTGGATGCCTTCTTCTCCTGTGAACGAGCCAAAGAAGGAGGGCCGGGTTGCTACAGTAAAAAAAAGAAAATAGAAAAGGAAGGGTTAATATTGTAATGATATATTGTGAAGATATGATTGGAATGTAAGGCACTGGAGGTTGAGCACAGTGTACAGGATAGATGGGAAGGAGATTATTAGAAGGGGGTCTGGAACAATAGGACATCTGCCCACTTTCACTGCACTGACCTGTAGGGAATGCTTTTAAACTATAATACCATTTCATGCTGTCTGGTCAGGTCAACTGTGTGATAATGTCGACAGCTTTAGTGATTGGATTTCCTGCTGTTCATCTAAATACCACCACAAAATAAATCTATATATGTATTTTTTTTAATCCTAAATCTTTTTGAAAATTATATGTTACAGGATCTTTTATCTTGCTACAAACGTCTCCAGATTGTTGCAAAAATTTTGGATTTTCCATGGACGGATGTTTTCTAATGAACAGGGATGAAAAGCACCTGCAGTGTTAATGTATAAAGGTCAGGCATCCTTTTACTCTTCAATAGACAAGCCTCCCCCCCCCCCCCCCCTTTAAGAAAACAAAACAAAGATGGCATTACTCTGGAGATTTTCTAATGAACAAAGCCTCTGAGTTTTAACAAAGTCAATGACTGAAAGAATTTCACCTGCTGGATGAGACAGATTCCAGGCAATACTCTCCTAACAAAAGCTCTTTTCACCCGGCTTATTTCTAAAACTGACGTTACAGAGCGATGGGGCCAGATACTATCCAGACTTCATTATTACATGGCATTCAGAACATCTACCTGTTCGTGGTGTAAAACTCTATTTAAAAGACTTAAAGTATTTACGAAACCCACAGCAGTAAAATCAGTCTGTATATGCAGCAAAGCATGTTTGTTATACTCACTGTGAAGTCTAAGGGGTTAATCTGCCGCATTGTGTAAAAAGGCTGTTTGGTCCTGTCTTCTCTGATCCTCCCCTTCTTCCACAGTCCCCAATCTATCTCCTGATAGTACAGAGCCTTGGGGGCACTCTGCACATGCTTAGTTTGGTGTGTTATTGCTATTGTGCAGAGTATTGCAATTAAGCGCTGGAAGCTTCTTGGATACAGCAAACAGCTTTACTTTTATAGAGAAATATATTACATGTCTTACAGCATGTAGAAACATGAACAGGAAGCAGGAACATACAAGTACACTGAGCATAGACAGAACGTACATCCTGTGACTACATTACCATAGAATAACGAACTATAACACTGCAGTGCCACCTGCTGGTATAGAGAGGTATAATTCATATATATATATAGTTCACATTATAGAAAGCTACTTGCTGTTATTTCTTTCAACACCCCTTCTCAACAGCATGTGCGTTGTCAAATTATATTCAGCTCCATCTGGAAATAATGATGATGTTCCTTCAACAAAGGCTTGGTGAGTGCATTAGCAGTCATCTCCTCTGATGGGCAGTATTGAATGTCAATAACACCTTGCTCTTGATTGTCCCTCAGTAGGTGATACTTGATGTTAGGGTTGTCCCGATACCGATACTAGTATCGGTATCGGGACCGATACCAAGCATTTGCGCGAGTACTTGTACTTGCGCAAATGCTCCCGATGCTTCACCCGATACTTTTTTTTTTTTTTTTGTGGCCGGAGAGGGTGGGAGGAGTCAGTGGCTAGGGAGGGCAGGAGAGAGGGCGGGGGAGTGCGGGCGGAGTCTGGCCGGAGAGGGCGGGAGGAGTCAATGGCTGGGGAGGGCGGGAGAGGAAAGTGCGGGCGGAGTCTGGCTGAAGAGGGTGGGCACAGTCGGTGGACGGAGTCCGCGGGCGGAGAGCGAGTCCCTCACCTGCAGTTGAACCTGGTAAGCTGGCAGGGGTTCAGGGCGCAGCCGCATCAGGATCGGTGACCGGTGCTGTCACATTCGGTCGCCGTCAGCGGCTGAACGTCCCCACGCCCATCTTGGTACACTCTGCACTCGGCTGCAGTAAGCAGCAGCAGACATCTTGTTACACCCAGCCCGAGCTATATGGGCTGGGTGTAACAAGATGTCTGCTGTTGCTTACTGCAGCCGAGTGCAGGGTGTACCAAGATGGGCGTTGCAGCAGTTTTTTGTTTCTTAAATCCTGTGTCATTTCCCCTCACCCCCCGCAGCATTTCAGTGCCAGCCACCTATCAGGTAGCACTTGTGGGTACTATCAGTGGAATCAGTGCCATCTACCAGTGCCACCTATCAGGTGGCACTGGTAGATGCCACTGATTGCACTGATAGGTGGCACTTATGGGCACTGATTGCACTGATAGGTGGCACTTGTGGGCACTGATAGATGGCACTGATTGCACTGATAGTGCAATCAGTGCCATCTATCAGTGCAATCAGTGCCATCTATCAGTGCCCACAAGTGCCACCTATCAGTGCCACCTATCACTGCCCACAAGTGCCACCTATCAGTGCCCATAAGTGCCATCTATCAGTGCCATAAGTGCCACCTATCAGTGCCCATAAGTGCCACCTTTCTGTGCAATCAGTGCCACCTATCAGTGCCCACAAGTGCCACCTATCAGTGCCCACAAGTGCCACCTATCACTGCCCACAAGTGCCACCTTTCTGTGCAATCAGTGCCACCTATCACTGCCCACAAGTGCCACCTATCACTGCCCACAAGTGCCACCTATCAGTGCCCATAAGTGCCACCTATCAGTGCCCACAAGTGCCACCTATCAGTGCCCACAAGTGCTACCTATCACTGCCCACAAGTGCCACCTTTCTGTGCAATCAGTGCCACCTATCACTGCCCACAAGTGCCACCTATCAGTGCCCATAAGTGCCACCTATCAGTGCCCACAAGTGCCAACTTTCTGTGCAATCAGTGCCACCTATCAGTGCCCACAAGTGCCACCTATCACTGCCCACAAGTGCCATCTATCAGTGCCCATAAATGCCACCTATCAGTGCCCCCAAGTGCCACCTATCACTGCCCATAAGTGCCATCGATCCCTGCCCATAAGTGCCACCTATCAGTCCCCATCTTTCAAACTGTCACATGACATTGAAAAAAAGTATCGGTAATCGGTATCGGCGAGTACTTGAAAAAAAGTATCGGTACTTGTACTCGGTCTTAAAAAAGTGGTATCGGGACAACCCTACTTGATGTTGATGTGTTTGGTCCTAGGCTTGACCCTTTCTGATTGCGTAAGCTTTATACAACCCTGGTTGTCTTCAAAAATGGGAATTGGTTTTGACATGTTTATCCCACTGTCCACAAGGAAGTTGACAAATCCATATCGCTTCTTGCGTGTGCTGCTGCAATATACTCTGCTTCAGTTGAAGATAGAGTGACAGTTGCTTGCTTTCGACTAGATCAACTTATGGTTCCTTCCCTATACTTAAAGAGGAATCCACTTGTGGATTTGCGGTCTGTGCAGTCCCCAGCCCAATCAGCATCCACATATCCGACCAGTTTTGGATCTGATGTTGCTGGTAACCGTAACTTCATGTGAATTGTTCCTTTGAGTTATTGCATCAAGCTTTTTATTGCGTTCCAGTCACGCTGACAGGGAGCTGAAACTTTCCTGCATAGTATGCCCACTGCTGTGGCTATGTCTGGTTTTCTTTTTTTTTTTTAAATCAGAAAAAGTTTTATTGAATATTGCCAAACATACAATACACATTGTACATGAAAAAGGTCCATGAATAAAACAGAAACATTACATTAGAATCGTGCATTACACAGATTCAGAACATTCCTCATAGTGCAAAGAAAAAGATTCAGTGTATGTAACAACAAAATATCAGTCAAACATTACAAGAAGTACATTATGCACATATCCTACAGTTAACCTCTCTCTCTTCTCCCCCTCCCCCCCAAATGGTGTCGTATAGCAGTAAATGAGAAAAACACAAAGTTGATCACTCCGCACGTGTACCCCCCACCCACCATCATATTATGTGGTTCCAAAATGCCCATCACAATCTATGAAATCAATCCCCCCTATAGTTCGGCCCCACTTTTAGCATTGCAGTAATCTGTCTTTAACCAATTGCATAGTTACCAACAGTCCCGAATTTCCCGGGACAAGCACGATTTTTGGACCCTTGTCCCGAATTGGGCTTGTCCCGATTCGGGACAAGCCCAGTTCTTTTTGTCCCGTTTTGTCCCGGTAAATTCGGGAATGCTTTAGCTAAAAACGGCAGCGGCTACACAAAAATGGCCGCTGCCGCCACCATATTTGTTTACGTTTTCCCCTTGTGTTCAGTGCAGAGCCTGGGGCAGCCAATCGGCTTCGGATTGGCGACTCCTCCCCGCTCTCCACTGAACGCAAGGAGAGGCACAAGGAAGCAGCATGCTTCACCCGCCGCCGCCGCCGCTAACGACCCTCTGCCCAGCCCCCGTGTGTCCGACAAGGAGCGGGGACACGGATGTAAGGACCGGGGCTCCACTGGCTGGGGACACTGACGTCTATCAGCACCCGGCGCCGCCGCTGCCAACAACCCTCCGCCCCGCCCCCGTGTGTCCGACGAGTGGGGACACTGATGGAAGGACCGGGGCACCGCTGGCTGGGGACACTGTGATGGTCCTGGCTCACTCCATTTGGCAGACCCCTCGGACCACCAGCACATCCTCACGCACCGCAGGTACCGTACTATTGCACTGTAGTGTAGTGGGTGGTGGGGTAATTGTAGTGTAGTGGGTGGTGGGGTAATTAGTGTAGTGTAGTGGGTGGCGGGGTAATTTAGTGTAGTGGGTGGTGGGGTAATCACAGTGTAGTGTAGTGGGTGGCGGGGTAATCACAGTGTAGTGTAGTGGGTGGCGGGGTAATCAGTATAGTGGGTGGCGGGGTAATCATTGTAGTGGGTGGCGGGGTAATCAGTGTAGTGGGTGGCGGGGTAATCAGTGTAGTGGGTGGCGGGGTAATCAGTGTAGTGGGTGGTGGGGTAATCAGTGTAGTGGGTGGCGGGGTAATCAGTGTAGTGGGTGGCGGGGTAATCAGTGTAGTGAGTGGCGGGGTAATCAGTGTAGTGGGTGGCGGGGTAATCAGTGTAGTGTAGTGGGTGGCGGGGTAATTAGTGTAGTGGGTGGCAGGGTAATCTGTGTAGTGTAGTGGGTGGTGGGGTAATCAGTGTGGGGTAATCAGTGTAGTGGGTGGCAGGGTAATCTGTGTAGTGTAGTGGGTGGTGGGATAATCAGTGTAGTGGGTGGCAGGGTAATCTGTGTAGTGTAGTGGGTGGCAGGGTAATCAGTGTAGTGTAGTGAGTAGCGGGGTAATCAGTGTAGTGGGTGGCGGGGTAATCAGTGTAGTGGGTGGCGGGGTAATCAGTGTAGTGGGTGGCGGGGTAATCAGTGTAGTGCATAGTTGCCAAACAGTCCCGAATTTCCCGGGACAATCATGATTTTTGGACCCTTGTCCACAAGTGTGGAGGGGGCTCTGCTGGGGAGGCACCTGATGCAAGGACGGACTGCTGGGGAGGCACCTGATGCAAGGACGGACTGCTGGGGAGGCACCTGATGCAAGGACAGACTGCTGGGAAGGCCATCTGGTGGCAGGCGACGTGGCAGGTAACACGCTCAGGGCTTCCACTGATTCGGCATTATGGTGAGTTGAATGATTTCATTTTATATTACAATGTAAAAATAGAAATAATGCACTTCAATCATCCTGACACCGTAACAACCATGGTGCCGGGATGATTGAAGCGCCAACAGGTGTTTTGGAGTATCCTTATCTGCCAATTTTGTTACACATTACTATTGTGGTGTAGGATCTGGCTTCTTTCTTTCTATTTCTTTCTCTCACCTCAGACTCTAGCCACACCCCTTTGAACCACGCCCATTTAAACCACACCCACTATCGTGCGTAAACCACGCCCATTTTTCACTCCGGCATGACACGCCTACAAACGAATGCCCCGCCCCCTGATTATAGCAAGGCTCCGCCTCAATACAAAAAAAGTGTCCCAGATGTTTTTTTTGCAATGTTGGCAACTATGCAATTGGTGGGGTGCTAACCCCGGGACATCAAGCCAGGCCTGCCACATTGAGTTAAACTTACGCGGTGCATTCCTATGCTGATATGTCAGTTTTTCTCTAATTAGTAGTTTGTTCACCTGATCAGTCCACTGTCTTCTGGTGTGTACCCTGGGAGTAATCCAAAGCTGAGCTATCAGCTTGCGTGCCACATATAGTAAACGGATAACCGCCGTAAAAAACGGCAGAGATAGGAGTTCCTCATCCAGGGCACCCAGCAGACATACAACGGGTGATCTCGGGACAGCGAAGTCTGGTTTTCTTATACAGTAGTGGCAACATATAGCAGCTTACCGATTGCTCTGCAATGCACATCATTGTTGGGTAGAAAGTTTTCTGCTTCATTGCTCTTTTGATAGCCTGGTTCCATAGGAGGTTTCACTTCTTTTGCATCTTGCTCATGGAATTGTTCCAAGATTTCAGAGATATTCTGAGATTGGTTGAGAAGATAACTTCCATCTTCTTGATTTAAAAAACTTCCTTCAGCTTGTGAACTATCTGATTATAATCCCCTTCTTGTTCAAAACAAGTTATACTGTTATCAACATAGAAAAATAAATTGGACAAAGAGTACAGGAGTACCCGGGACTTTTAAAGTGGTGTTCAATAGAGATAATATTTTTATTTTTTTAATATTTATTGAAAACAGTACAAAACATATAAGCATTAGAATAAAAAAACATCCATACTAAATATGGCTAAAAAGCCATGTGCATGAAAAACTGCCGTAAACTCACTCGACTCGTTTCGCTCTGATGAGCTTCTTCAGGAGTTTAACTGACGTTATAGCAGATCACACTACAAAAATTAAATACAAAAAATACAGTAAACAAGCAGAATGGTAATATGGCAAGTAAGTTAAGTTTAGATAGAAAACACAATCTAAACAAATACATATCAAATTGAGTGTGTTCATGAAGATGAAAAACACGTAGACATTTTACGCACTTCCTAAGGTCCACAAGAGTCTTTCCTCTCCCCCTGGACGTCCAATAGTATCCGGAAATGGATCCCTGACAGAAACTGCCAACCAACTGGTGGACGATTTTCTTAAGCCACATGTTGAGGGCCTGGTGTCTTATTTACAGGACACCACAGATCTCCTCAAGGCCCTTGACGGTATCCATTTACCGGCAGAGTCCTGGTTGGTGGCACTTGATGTTGAGGCCCTCTACAACTCCATGCCCCACGCCCTGGATGTGCGAGTTGTGGAGGGCTTCATCACTGAGGATCAGGAGGTCTCTGGGGCCTATATCAAATTTGTTTTGAACTTACTGGAGTTCATCCTATGTAACAACATTTTCCTTTTTGGGGGCTCCCACTACCTCCAGATACAGGGTGTGGCTATGGGGACCAAGTGCGCCCCCTCCTACACCAACCTGTATCTGGGGGGGTGGGAGCGTGACCTCTTCTTTAGGGAAGACATGCAATTTTATTTTGAGCAGATTCCAATTTGGAGAAGATTTATCGACGATGTCTTCTTCATTTGGACGGGCCCCAGAGACACCCTGATCACTTTTTTACCTCTGAGATGAATCTGTACTAATCTTCTTTAGTTGTATTTTTAAGTCATGTGTGATCAGTAGCCAATGGTCCTGGCAAGCCACAAGACACAGTTGTTGTCATTCATATTACAGAGATGGTTACCTTTCAATTCAGTGCCAATCTAACCTCAAAATACATCATAGCTCAGCTGGGGGGTCAACAAATGGTTCACGCTTGTAGGAACCACAGGGTATAATTATTGCCAAACAAACGTCTTGAAACCATGTGCATTGCACACAGTTGCGGGGCATTTGTGGTGCTTCCCCATTCGCTTAAATGGGTCATGTTTGATGGGCCTATCATGACCTGTCAGTTGCGAAGCGAAGCATAGCAACCCTAGCATGTGAACACCCCCATCTGCTGCCATTGCAACTTAAACTGGGGCAGTTGGGGGGTTGCTAAGGCCCCTTTCACATGGGCACCTCCGCTAAGCAGAATCCACTTGCTCAACGGGGGTCTCTCCGCCAATCACTACTGAGCAGGAGGATGACAGGTCCATGTCCGCTCTGAATAGTCCCGCTCTCCTCTATAGGGCAATCAGATGGAAACGGACCGCCTGTCATCCAATCTGATCCATCGGACGGATGGGGGATAGGACCACCATCTGTCTGTTTTTGGCGGACAGGATCAGATTGGATGGGGGCGGGTGTCAGCTGATATCTGCCACTCCATAGAAGAGACTGGAGGGTCCAATCAGGTCCACCTGTCAGGCGTACCTGATCGGACAACCTGTGTGAAAGGGGCCTAAAAAAATGTTACAACCACGTGTTTTTAACGCACCCCATTCGCTAGTCTAAATGAGGCCAAAGTTCATTAAAACTACCCTGCACACAGGTTAACAATGCTTCAGTGCAATTTTACTGCAGAAGGAACCTGTTCAAAAAAGTGGAAAATAAATGGATTTACTGGCAGGATTAACTGGCAATAAAACCATGGTAAAGGGAAAAACAAAAACTGCTGGGACAGATTGCATCAAATATGTACATTTTTCCCATATCTTTACTATAATATTTAGGCTGGCCATAGGCGGATTAAAATTCCTTCTGAACCCTCCAAATTTTAATCTGTCTATGGGAAGGCTGGTTGTACTGAAGTCGTTCGATTTCATTACAACAAGCCTGTCGTTTTTTTTGTGAGCTATAGCTATCAGCAATGATCATTGTATTCTGACAGTGGGGAAACCTCTTGCTGTCAGATAACAATAGCGCAGCAGGAGGGATTCTCCCATCAACACTGACTGTATTGATGGGGGAGTCTAGTAATTTTCCTTACCTTTAACCTGCGGTTGGAGGAAAGAAATTTGCATAATCTATTGCCTGCTTTATTGCACAATTTCAATTTTTCTGTAATTTGTTTAGTTTGGCCTAATATTACTTTTGCAACTGCTCTATTCCATACAAGAATAGGAACTGTATGAAATACAATTTTTTCCTAAATACATTCCAAGAACTTATATTTTGAAGTGATCAAGATTGCATTACTCTGCTTGTCTCAGCTCTACTTTCAGCTCTACTGTTGTTGAGTGCGCATTGCCCACTTCACATGCACAGTCCTATCTAGCAAAGCCATTGAAGAAGGAATGGGGGCATGGCTTTCAATGTGGGCTTCAAAACTGCCAGCACATCAGAATGTAACTAGAGTGTGCACATAAGAATGGCTCCAGGGGATCCTACAATGGAGTGGAGCCACCCTATAGCCCGTAATGAAAGAGCTAGATTGTGGAAAGGTTGACTGTAAACAAATGACAGCCTTTCAGCAAAAAGCACTAATAACAAAATAGCTCAGGGTTGATGCTTCATATTGTGATATTGGGTGAATAAAATCAGTGCCACTCCAAACTCATTTATGGGCTTTCCAGGCCCACTTTTATTAGAGGGAAAAACAAGCTAAAAGTAAACTTTCAAACAAAGTTGCCCACATTTAGGCAGGTGCATTCTACTTTCTCCACTGCAGGTGAGGCTCAACCACAGTGGCATTGCAGGGAGAGAAGTCAAGAGGAACATGGTTCCTCTATGGTTTCCAGGGTCACTGAGGAAGCTATTTGATTGAAGGCTGCTGCCCTATGTGACACTAGCAGCCATCTTGGGTCAGGCAGAGCCTATTTCAGGCTCCCAGGCTTTGCACGCATTTAGCCTGTGGGTGGTGTAGGGACAGGTCTAACAGGGACAGTATTTAGCGGCAAGGTGAGGTTCCAGACGAGTAGGGAAAGAATAGGGACACGCCATCCTTCTGGAGACCTCCCCATTTGGCCTTAAAGTGGCCAGGCTGCATTCTGCCCCTCAAGGCAGATGCTGTTGGCACATCTGAGATCTGTTCTGCTACACATAGCTTTTACATGCCGTGAGTGTTCCCGGTCGGGTGCCTTCCTGCTGGGTTTACTAGATTCTCTATTAATACAAGTTGAGTTCTCTGCAACTGGACTTTGTGTGTTTACTGGTACCATACCACGCTGCACCTCCCACAGACGCAAGTTTTTTTTTCAGAAGATGACCAAAAAGATTCTGAGCCACCTGGCTTTCATGTCAGCACAGGGGTGGACTGACCCATGGGGCTCTCGGGCACCGACCGAGGGCCCGGCCATTAAGGGGCCCGTGAGAGGCTCTGCATCCGCAATAGATGCAGTCTAGCAGGGCTTCAGGAAGGCTGTAGTAATACCTCTCACAGTACGCTGCTCCTTGCCGACGACTACTTTCCTCCCGTCCACCCCAGGTGCTTGTACATGACATCACCAGGGACAGACGAGAAGAGAGGAGGGGCAGGCGGGGAGCAGCGCGCTGTGAGAGGTATTCAGGCATCGCAGAGTCTGGAGGTACCATGGCCGCCATTGTGGGGGCCGGAGCGGGCGGCGTCTCGTGGCAGCCAGTACAGGTGTAGGGGGCCTGGGCCCTACCAGGAACGTAGGATGCCTATGATATTCTCCCGGTCCTCCACCCACCCACAGTGTCCCCCTGTGCCCTTCACCCCCCCCACAGTGTCCCCCTGTGCCCTCCACCCCCCACAGTGTCCCCCTGTGCTCTCCACCCCCTACAGTGTCCTCCACCCCCCCACAGTGTCCCCCTGTGCCCTCCACCACCCCCACGGTGTCCCCCTGTGCCCTCCACCCCCCCTACAGTGTCCTCCACCCCCCACAGTGTCCCCATGTGTCCTCCACCCACCCACAGTGTCCCCCTGTGCCCTCCACCCCCCTACAGTGTCCTCCACCCCCCCACAGTGTCCTCCACAGTGTCCCCCTGTGTCCTCCACCCACCCCCACAGTGTCCCCCTGTGCCCTTCACCCCCACAGTGTCCCCCTGTGCCCTCCTCCCACCCACAGTGTCCCCCTGTGCCCTCCACCCCCCCACAGTGTCCCCCTGTGGCCTCTTCCCACCCACAGTGTCCCCCTGTGCCCTCCACAGTGTCTCCCTGAGCCCTTCTCCCACCCACAGTGTCCCCATGTGCCCTCCTCCCACCCACGGGGTCCCCCTGTTCCCTCCACCCCCTACAGTGTCCTCCACCCCCCACAGTGTCCCCCTGTGCCCTCCACCCCTGTTCTCCACCCCCACAGTGCCCCCCTGTGCCCTCCACCCCTGTTCTCCACCCCCCACAGTGTCCCCCTGTGCCCTCCACCCCCCCTACAGTGTCCTCCACCCCCCCCCACAGTGTCCCCATGTGTCCTCCACCCACCCACAGTGTCCCCCTGTGCCCTTCACCCCCCACGGTGTCCCCCTGTGCCCTCCACCTCCCCACAGTGTCCTCTACAGTGTCCCCCTGTGTCCTCCACCCCCCCACAGTGTCCCCCTGTGCCCTTCACCCCCACAGTGTCCCCCTGTGCCCTCCACCCCCCACAGTGTCCCCCTGTGCCCTTCACCCCCACAGTGTCCCCCTGTGCCCTCCACCCCCCACAGTGTCCCCATGTGCCCTCTTACCACCCATAGTGTCCCCCTGTACCCTCCACAGTGTCCCCCTGAGCCCTTCTCCCACCCACATGGTCCCCCTGTTCCCTCCACCCCCTACAGTGTCCTCCACCCCCCACAGTGTCTCCCTGTGCCCTCCACCCCTGTTCTCCACCCCCCACAGTGTCCCCCTGTGCCCTCCACCCCCCTACAGTGTCCTCCACCCCCCCCACAGTGTCCCCATGTGTCCTCCACCCACCCACAGTGTCCCCCTGTGCCCTTCACCCCCTCACGGTGTCCCCCTGTGCCCTCCACCCCCCCACAGTGTCCTCCACAGTGTCCCCCTGTGTCCTCCACCCCCCCACAGTGTCCCCCTGTGCCCTTCACCCCCACAGTGTCCCCCTGTGCCCTCCTCCCACCCACAGTGTCCCCCTGTGCCCTCCACCCCCCACAGTGTCCCCCTGTGCTCTCCACCCCCTACAGTGTCCCCCTGTGCCACCCAACCCCCTACGGCGTCCCCCTGTGCCCTCCACCCCCCTACAGTGTCATCCACCCCCCCACGGTGTCCCCCTGTGCCCTTAACCCCCCACAGTGCCCCCCTGTGCCCTTCACCCCCACAGTGCCCTTCACCCCCACAGTGCCTTTCACCCCCACAGTGTCCCCCTGTGCCCTCCACACCCCACAGTGTCCCCCTGTGCTCTCCACCCCCTACAGTGTCCTTCACCCCCCACAGTGTCCCCCTGTGCCCTCCACCCCCTACAGTGTCCTTCACCCCCACAGTGTCCCCCTGTGCCCTTCACCCCCATTCTCCACCCCCCCACAGTGTCCCCCTGTGCCCTCCACCCCCCCTACAGTGTCCTCCACCCCCCCACAGTGTCCCCATGTGTCCTCCACCCACCCACATTGTCCCCCTGTGCCCTTCACCCCCCCACAGTGTCCCCATGTGTCCTCCACCCACCCACAGTGTCCCCCTGTGCCCTTCACCCCCCCCATGGTGTCCCCCTGTGCCCTCCACCCCCCCACAGTGTCCTCCACAGTGTCCCCCTGTGTCCTCCACCCCCCCCACAGTGTCCCCCTGTGCCCTTCACCCCCACAGTGTCCCCCTGTGCCCTCCTCCCACTCACAGTGTCCCGCTGTGCCCTCCACAGTGTCCCCCTGTGCCCTCTTCCCACCCACAGTGTCCGATTTGGTGTCCTCTCTCGGCAGCCTACGGTGGGCGGGGTCGGCCTGCTCTGCATGCTGGGAGAGGATACAAAAGGGGCGGACGCCATTGTCTGGGGTGGTTAGAGGGAGAGATCGAGGGAACCTGCGGGTTCGGGAGTCGAGTGCGTGGCCTCCCAGGCCATGGGGTCACGTACGCCTCAGTCCCAGGCACCTTTAGTCCTGGGACTGCAACTTCAGCCCTGGACCCAGAACCTTTAGCTGGAGCCCACTTCGGAAGGAAGAATCTCAGGGTGGTGCCTTGCAAGGAGACCTGTTCTTGGATGAGGAGGCTGGGGGAGGACCGTTCCGAAGGACTGGTGAGAAAGTCACAGTGAAGGAAGGGGCCCAGTAACTCTCCAGGGGGATGTCATCCATCCGGAACCCAGGGGCCTAACAATTTGGATCATCGGGAGGTTTGGGACACCATAGTTCCTGTGGCAGAGGATTTCCTAGACGTATCTATTGGGGATCTAGATTGACTGTTCGAGCTGCACGCCGGCTGCTAGCACTGTTGGTGGCTATCCGGGTGAGCTGTACCCACTCGGGACCGAGTGGCGACGAAGCCAGAAGTGCCTGAGTGCTGTCTATCCTCTAACACCTTTCTCTCTTCATGCAAAGAAAAATAAAGCTCTACGTTGGAGTGATATACTGGTGTGGACCTTGGAGTTACTTGGGGCATAGAGACTCTGTCCTTGCACACTGAGGACAGAAACCAACTTTAAGGAGAACCTTGCTGCAAGACCTGTAGGTAAATCAACTGTGCTTAACCTCTGAAAACCAGAGGGTACAGGCATGGTGGCACTTTGTGCCTATTCCTCCTGTGAGTGAGCCAAATAGAGGGGAGGAATAGGGTGAGGTCGCTACAGGGGTACTGTCTTTTGAGTGGTTCACCTCTCCTGGCTGTAGCACACCTCTATCTTCAAACAAGGACTCTGTCTGCAGATGTAGAGCTGTGGCTAGGCCTGGCTTAAAATGAATCTGCACACCTGTGCACTCACAACCTGCAGGTCTCCAGCAAGACCTGGACACAGGATTGAAGGCTTCGTCCCACTTAGACACTTTGAAACCCTAATGCCGCGTACACACGATCATTTTTCCCGTTGGGAAAAATTATTTTATTTTTTTTAACAAGAAAAACGACCGTGTGTGGGCTTTTTGTCATTTTTCCCGCCGGGAAAAACGGCATTAATCACAACGAGAAAAATTAGAACATGCTCTAATGTTTCTCGTCGTGATTCCCGTGTTTTTTTTCCGCGGCAGTTTTCCCATAGGGAAACACTGCCACGGAGCCCACACACGGTCGTTTTTCCTCGACCAAAAAAAAAATGTCGGGAAAAACGGACGTGTGTAGGGAACCAAGTCGTTCCCTCATTTTTCCCGTCGATTTTCTCGAACGGTGTTTTCACCGTCGAGAAAATTGATCGTGTGTACGCGGTATGAAGCTCCATGCCCCGATCCAGGATTACAAAACCCAGAAAAGGCTGAAAACCCCAATTTCTCCACTTGCAATAAACATGCTGGAGCCCTGCACTCTGCATTGGTGAGAACCCTGCTTCATTCATATAACCATTTCCCTAGTGGCAGGGCCTCGCACTGTCACAATATGTTTACCATGGACGGTTTAACAACACTTTAAAAGAAACCCTTCACAAATAAGTAAGTGTACATTTACACTATTTGCCACATTTTGGAATATTTTACACAATGTTAAAGTAGAAATAAAGCAAAAAAAATTGTGTTCGGTTTGGGACAGAATGGAGAGTGATTAGAAAACATGTCAGGTTTTTTTAATGCTATCTGTGTCCCTAGAGAGATTAACCCTCTTTATTTGTCATATTTACCGTTATTGAAAGTGAAAATTAAGGAAAATCCCAAATATTGTTCCCCAGAACAAGAACAGAAGGAGAATCGTCTAATTGAGTACACTAAAGCCTCGTAAACACGATCGGATATGCTATGGATTCTAATCCGATGGTTTTGTCCATCGGAAATCCGATGAAGCTGACTTCCATCAGTCTTGCCTACACACCATCAGTCAAATAACCGACCGTCCCAAACGCCGTGACGTAAAACACTCCGATGAGCCGAGAAAAATAAAGTTCAATGCTTCTGAGCATGCGTCGACTTGATTCTGAGCATACGTGGGTTTTTTTATCCGATGGACTTGCCCATAGACGATCTGAGTTTTCGATCGTTTTTTTATCCATCGTAAAAATTTAAAACATGTTCTATTTTTTAAAACCGATGGAAAAAAGACCGATGGGTCCCATACACGATCGGTTTGTCTGATGAAAACAATCCATCAGACGGTTTTCATCGGTTAAACCGATCGTGTGTACAGGGCTTAACTTTGATGATCCTGGTGACAACCAGGGATTCCCTCACTTTGGAGGGATTTCCTCTCCCTTCCTATTTTGGCTAACTTATGAGACAGGAAGTTGGGGGATATCTCCTCGATGGGACACAGATGGCAAAAAACACCTCCGTAACCCTCTGTTACTATATGCAAAATGAAAAAAAAAAAGTTTTGCTTTTTAGTTCTATGTTAACATTTCCTATGTAGCTGAATATAAATTGTGATATAAGCCACTTGAAGCCATGAAAAAGAGACTGACTGCAATGCATTTCAATGGCATTACAACAAAGAAAGTCAGCTGGGTATTGTAAAATTATTATCAAATATTGCATGCTGTTCCCTCTACTTTGTCTACAGTATCTATTTTTCCTTGATAATGTCTGTTAATGTTACCCTTGGTTCTTTTATGTAAGCTAATCCATATTTTTTTGTTTGCCCACTGGCATGTTACCATTACGTACAAGTAGCCTTTGAAGTTTTTCGAGATCTGTAGAAAGTAGAAATTCATTATGACTCACTTGACCTCCTGAAATTGCTTAGCACTCCCTATTAAACCTCTAGCTATAAAAGTCCTGGCTATGCTTCAAAACCATAACAGACTGTGATTAGTTCTGTTGTAGACAATCAAGTCCCTACAATTATTTGTTAAAGTTTCATTCTAAACCTGGATATAAATAGCTGAATCATTTGATGAATGGACAACCTGCAGTTGTATCCATTGCCATGTTCTATCAGCGGCCACAAGTTCTACTTTCCTCTTTAACATTATTTCTACACAGCATGATGTAAGATTGCTATCAGTCTATTAAATCCCCAGGTTTTCATTGCACTTATCATGAATTCGGGTTGATCTACTAAAGCAATAGCAAAATGTAACAAGCGCACTAACGCTGTGTTCATATCTAATACCAAAACACATGCTGGTAAATGTAAAAGAAATCCTTTGCATCCTTAAATATGAACACAACCTAAGTAAGCTAGGTGAATGTGTTACTTCTTTATTAAATCAACCTTTAACTAACCAGTTAAATGTATCTAAAGCTAGAGTTTGTTGCTTTTCTTGATTGTATAGTGCAGGTATAGGTGTGCTATTGCATAAGGGTGTGCACCCCAAAGCTCAAACACACACGCCTTTCTCTGCAGCCTCAGCTGCACAGGACAGTGAATAAATGGGAAGTACTCTGTGCTGAACGGCTTCCTGTTCAAAAACTGAAACATAGTAAACACTGTTTACTATGCTTCAGTTATGAATGAACACAGAGAGCGAGTGTGTTCACTGTGTCCATTTACAAAAGGAAGGGCCTGTGAAATATTTGACATAATAACATATTTCCTAGCCCCTAGCCCTTTCCCCCACTCTCCATCCTGAAACATCCCCTGCAACAGCTGGGGAAGAGGAGAGAAGCCTGCAGCACTATAAAGGCTCAGTTTACTGTTATTCCAACTATAGGGGGGCTGGACTGTGGCCACTGGGAGTAGAAATTTTCCTGCTATCAGTGGGAGTAAACAGTGCATCTTTGGCATTAGGGGGAGGAATAGTGCCCCATCATTGGTGTTAGTGGGTGAAATAGTGCTCGATTTTTGGTGTCAATGAAGAAATAGTACCCTATAGTTGGTGTCAATGGGAGAAATAGTGCTCTGTTGTTAATGTCAGTAACAAGAATTATGTCTCATTGTTGGTGTCAGTGGGAAGAAAAGTGCCCCAAGGGCCGGATAAAGGTAGACAAATGGCCGCAGTTTGGAGACCACTGGTACCTTGTATGACTTGCATAAGAATGTTGTTTCGGTGTACATCTTGCTGCATGTATGCGTTCCTTGATCATCCGATCGGGGGCGAATACTGCTGTGCAAAATGTAAGCACATTGTTTCACTGGAAGCCCAGGTTCTGAATCTAGGGAAGCAACTGTCAACACTGAGAAGACCCTCCATACTAAAGCAGAGTTGGGATCGTACCCGGCAAGGGCCGGCAGGGGCCAGCACAGAGGCGGGTGGAGATAAAGAGGGGAAGGCACCAAAGCAGATTAGATGGGTGACAGTCTGGAAGAGTAGAGAGGAAAGTGCCAGGGAGGCCAGTCCTGGGCTGGAACATCCCAAAGAGTACGCCCCATTGAGTGACATTGGTGAAACTAGTCAGGGACCAGCACTGCTGGAGCTGAGTGACTCCCCTAGCTGCCAGGGGAAAAACTCCTCCAGTGAGGGTGAGAGTAAAGTCAAGGGAAAGGAAAGAAAGATTCTGATGATAGGGGACTCAATTCTTAGAAGGACAGAGAGGGCAATCTGTCACAAAGATCTAAAGCACCGAACTGTATGTTGTCTACCGGGCACTCGGGTTCGGCACATCACGGATCTGGTGGACAGATTACTGGGAGGGGCTGGGGAAGACCCGGCTGTCATGGTGCACGTTTACACCAACTCTATAAAAGGAACGGACTGAACTTAATGAGGAGGGTGCAGATCTGCTGGGAGTGAAGATGGCCGACAAGTTAGAGGGGGCTTTTAAACGAGGCAACGGGGGGGGGGGGGGGAAGGTCCAGAGGTAGAGATAGTCAGCACAAAACATATTCCAGAGGGCAATATTGGGGGCATTAGTGGCAGGTTGACTAAAGCACTTAAACCCGAGGTAAGTATAGTAACAAGTACTATTTGAAACCTCAGAACACCCAAAAAGCAGACAGTATGCGCCTGGTCTAAACTACATGGCATGTTCACCAATGCCAGGAGTCTGGCGGACAAGATGGGAGAACCAGAGCTACTGTTGTACGAGGAGGATTTCGATTTTGTAGGAATTTCAGAGACCTGGTTCAACAGCTCTCATGATTGACTGACAACCATTCAAGGGTATTCCCTTTATCACAGGGATAGAGAGGGTAAAAAAGGGGGAGGGGTATGCCTGTATATCAAAAATGATGTACAAGGGAATGTGAGATGACATCACTAAGGGAGCAAGGGAGGAGGTGGAATCCTTATGGGTAAAGCTGCAAAGGAATGAAACTAAGGGGAAAGTAATACTGGGAGTATGCCATAGGCGTGCCCACGGGGTGTGCCGGGTGTGCCCTAATCATCCCTGCTGTGCTCTCTTGTTCTGCAATCTGCACTAACTGCAATTATGTACATGTGTGTCCTAGTGTGTCAGTCACTCAGTCACTGCCTGGGGGTAATGTCCGGCCTCTGGCCGACAAATACAGCTGTGTGCCGAGTGGGAGGAATGAGCAGGGAGGGAACTAGCCGCGCGGCGTAACCCATCCTGGAGCCGCATTTGCCGATGCAGTTCCTATAGTTCCGGCTGCAGGTGAAGCACGCGCCGGCGGAGTAATCTAAATCTGCACTCCGCCCCCCCCCCTCCGACCTTTCTCTCCTCCATTAGAAGCCGTGGAGTATCCTGGTTAGCGGCAGCGGCAGGCGAGTGGGGGGCTTTAGGCAGCCTGTTTAATCAAGGTAGGTGAGTGAGCGAGTGTGAGAGAGACAGGCAGCACTGAGTCTGTCATGTGGACAAATGATCATGCAAGAAAAGAAGAAGAAAAAAAATTAAAAATAACCAAACAATTGCCTTGCCCTGGCTTGTGTCACTAACTATATACCTCTCTCTTTATATATATATATATATATATATATATATATATATTATATATATATATATATATATATATATATATATATATATATATATAGTGTAAATAAGTATGTTATATATATATATATATATATATATATATATTACATACTTTTTTGCTGTCAAGCCAGGGTTCATATATATAATAATATAATAATATGTTACATATACAATTAAAACTATATGAACCTGGCTTTTTCAGCAAAAAAGTGCATATATATTATATATATACATGTCTTTGCTATAAAAAAATAAATCCCCTGGCTTGTCAGCAAAAAGTGTGTATTTATATATATATATATATATATATATATATATATATATATATTATTTTTTTTGGGGGGGCGCAAACAAGCTGAAAAAAAAAACCCATCGATTGCAGCCACTGTGCCCATCAATTGCAGCCACTGTGCCTATCAAACGCAGCCACTGTGCCCATCAAATGCAGCCACTGTGCCCATCAAATGCAGCCACTGTGCCCATCAAATGCAGCCACTGTGCCCATCAAACGCAACCACTGTACCCATCAATTGCTGCCAGTGTGCCCTTCAATTGCTGCCACTGTGCCCATCAATTGCCACCAGTGTGCCCATCAATTGCCGCCAATGTGCTGACATTACCCAGATTTGGCATTGGCCTTATGAGATCTATTGTCGCTGGGGGGTATTTACTTGTGGGGTGATCTATTGTTGCTGGGGGTGACTATTGTTGTGGGGGAGCTCTATTGTTGATGGGAGGGATCTATTGTTGCTGGGGGTGTCTATTGTTGCTGGGAGGGATCTATTGTTGCTAGTGAAGCTATAGTTGCCATTAGGGATCTATTGTTGCTCGGAGATGTCTTGTTCTTGGGGATCTATTGTTGCTAAGGGAATATATTATTGCTGGGGAAATCTAACAAATTTATTTAAAGCAGTAAATACAATTCAGGATAACAAAACATGACACTTATTTAAAAAAAATCTTACTTACCGTTCAGTTTTTAAAATTGCTTACCGTATATACTCGAGTATAAGCCAAGATTTTCAGCCTTTTTTTGGGGCTGAAAGTCCCCCCCTCGGCTTATACTTGAGTCAGCGAAATTGAATATTGTAAAATGTACCTGAAGGCTGCGGCGTCCATCGTTTAAAACCCGCGGGCTCTTCCTGGTCCCTTCCGTGATAGGCGGAACTGTGTCTGCCGAGAATCGCCTATCACGAACGTTCTCTCATCCTCAGTTTCCCAGCAGACGTCCGTGATTGGCGGAAACTGAACACAGTGTCTGCTGGGATGGGTGAAGATGAGAGAACGTTCGTGATAGGCGATTCTCAGCAGGCAGTTCCGCCTATCACAGAAGAGACCAGGAAGAGAGCGCAAGTTTTAAACGATGGACGCCGCAGCCTTCAGGTACAATTTTACAATGTTCAATTACAATTCAAGGGAAACAGTGAGGGTGGGGGTGGGCACAGTGAGGGTGGGCACAGGTGAGGGTGGGCACAGGTGAGGGTGGGCACAGGTGAGGATGGGCACAGGTGAGGATGGGCACAGGTGAGGATGGGAACAGTAAGGTGGAAATGGGCTTAGTGAAGTTGCAATGGGTGGGCATTGTTGACCCTCGACTTATACTCGAGTCAGTAAGTTTTCCCAGGTTTTTGTGGTAACATTAGGTACCTCGGCTTATACTCGGGTCGGCTTATACTCGAGTATATACGGTATTTGATTTAGAGATTTATTTAAAAGCTTTGTTTATGTTAAAAGATTATTTAATTAATACGTTATAAAAATTATGTTTGTTTACATTGATAAATGTTTTTTTAATTAATGTTTTAATACATTTTAAAATGTTTGTTAACATTTATTTATAAGAGTGTGTGTGTATATATATAGATATATATAGATCTATATATATAGATCTATATATATATATATAGATATATATATAGATCTATATATATAAATATAGATACATATACACACACAGATGCACGTGTTTTTGAGCTTTGGTTTGAGGTGCACACCCTAATGCAATAGGCTGCCCATGCCTATGGAGTATGCTATAGGCCCCCTATATCATACTAGGGAGGAGACGGACCCCCTATCACAATTTGGATTAGCGGCAAGGATGGGAAGTGTCATCATAATGGGGGGTAGTCATCATAGACTGGGTGGAAGGAACCGTGCATTCATCTAAGGCTCGCTAGTTCCAAAATGTCTTGCAGGACAATTTTATGGGTCAGATGGTAAATGCACCAACTAGAAACAAAGCGTTACTAGACCTACTGATTACCAACAATACAGACCTGATCACGGATGTGGAAATACGAGGCAATTTAAGAAACAGCGATCACAGGTCAATTTGTTTCAGTATAAATCACACTATTAGAAAACATAAGGGAATACAAAGACACTGAATTTCAAAAGAGCCAACTTCCCTAAACTACGAGCCTTGCTAGAAGATACAAGTTGGGATGAAATCTTAGGAACAAAGAACACAGAGGAGAAATGGGTGTGCTTTAAGAGCATATTAACTTCTTGAGTACCGGGCCATTGACAAATGACGGCCACAAGGTGGCTCTAAAAATCCGGATGGCCATCTTCTGACGGCCTCTGCTCCTCCGGCCATGGGGGGCGCGTGTAAACACACAGATCCACGTCCTGTCAGGGAGAGGAGACCGATGCTGTGTCCCTTGTACATAGTGACACAGATCGGTCACCTCCCCCAGTCAGTCCCCTCCCCCCACAGTAAGAATCACTCCTAAGGAACACATTTAACCCCTTCCTCGGCCCCTAGTGTTAACCCCTTCCCTGCCAGTCACATTTATACAGTAATCAGTGCATATTCATAGCACTGTTCGCTGTATAAATGTGAATGGTCCCAAAAATATGTCAAAAGTGTCCGATGTGTCCGCCGTAATATCGTAGTCCTGACAAAAATCGCAGATAACCGCCATTACTAGTAAAAAAAATAATAATAATAAAAATTTCATAATTCTATCCCCTATTTTGTAGGCGCTATAACTTTTGCGCAAACCAATCACTATACGTTTATTGCGATTTTTTTTTTTTACCAAAAATATGTAGAAGAATACGTATTGGCTTAAACTGAGAAAAAATAAATAAAAAAAAAATAAAAAATTGGGATATTTATTATAGCAAAAAGTAAAAAATATTGTGTTTTTTTTCAAAATTGTTGCTCTTTTTTTGTTTATTGCGCAAAAAATAAAAACCACAGAGGTGATCAAATACCACCAAAACAAAGCTCTATTTGTGGGAAAAAAAGTACGTCAATTTTGTTTGGGAACCACGTCGCACGACCGCGCAATTTTCATTCAAAGCGTGACAGTGCTGAAAGCTGAAATTTCGCCTGGGCAGGAAGGGGGTATATGTGCCCAGTAAGCAAGTTTTTAAATAAGGGCATTAGCCAGTGCATCCCAATGGGAAATACATTTAAAAGAGCTAATAAAAGTCCTGGGCGGCTTAACTCCAACATAAAAATGCATATAAAAGCAAAGGAGAAGGCCTTCACAAAATAAAAGGCTGAGGGATCATTCATCATCAGCATTCCAACTTTACAAAGAATGCAACAAGAAATGTAAGGGTGCAATCAGGACAGCTAAGATAGAACACGAAAGGCACATAGCGGAGGAGCGGAGGAAAAATCCCAAGAAATTCTTTAAGTACATAAATAGTAAGAAAGGGAGGTCAGATCATATTGGTCCCATAAAGAATGATGAAGGGAATCTGGTTACTAAGGATGGAGAGATGGCGAAGGTATTGAATGTATTCTTCTCCTCAGTCTTCTCGAGGGAATCGGGGGGGGGGGGGGGGCTTCAGTAACCAAAACTGCAATGTTTATCCTCATGACACGTCACAGGGAGCACCCTCATGGCTAACAGAGGACAGAATTATAAATAGACTTGAAAAACGTAACATTAATAAGTCACCAGGGCCAGATGGCTTGCACCCGAAGGTCCGTAGGGACCCTGTCAATTAATTGTTCAAAATTTTTACAAACAGTCTTCTGACTGGAATGGTACCAGCTGATTGAAGAAAAGCCAATGTAGCACCAATATTTAAAAAAGGGCCAAGATACATCCCTAGGAATTACAGACCAGTTAGCCTAACATCAATTGTATGCAAGCTCTTGGAGGGGATGATAAGGGACCATATACAAGATTTTAGTAATGATAACGGTATCATTAGCAGTAATCAGCATGGATTCATGAAGAATCGTTCTTGCCAAACCAATCCCCTGAACTCTGCACTCTGTATGTTATGCACCCCTGACCCCTGCACTCTGTGAGATGTGCACTCCTGACCCCTGTACCTTACCTACTCCTGACCCCTGCACTCTGTATGTTACACATTCCTGACCCTGTTTTCTGTGTGATACGCACTCTCGTCCCTAAACTCTGTGCGATATGCACTCCTGACCATCGCACTCCGTGTCTTAAGCACTACTGGCCCCTGCATTCTTTGTGATATGCACGTACGTTTTAAGCCCCTCCCACTGTTAGTGCAATTTTCTAGACTCGCAAATTGCCACCTCATTTTTTTTTTCTCCAGAAAAAAAAAAATTTAAAGCCCTGAGAGAGGGGAGCACATCAGTGTGATTGAGGAGTACCATAACTATACATCAGCAAAAGTTGTGCTTTTAGCTGTTTGCCTGGAGTTTAGTATTAACCTCCCTGGCGGTTTTTCTGGGTGTGGCTCGTGGTTAAATTTCAGTACCATTAGCAGTAACCCCGAGCCACACTTGGGATTGCATCTCAGGATCCTGTTGCAGGTTACTTACCTTGTCCCCAGGATCCTGCGATGTCCCCCCGCTGTGTCTGCGGGCTGTGTCCTCCGCTCGATGCCTCTGTGTGCCGGGCTCCGTTCCCTGCGAGCGCCGGAACGCACAGGGGCAGCGCACGGCGGCAAATTCAAAAAGTACAAAATACATAACACATACATTACATTACATACATACATACATACATTACTGTAGGAAATCGTTTCACATCCCTTTTGTCCCTAGTGCTTTGTCCAGTGCCCTGTATGCAGTTCTATAGACCAGCTAGAAAACAGCGATAGTAAATTAGAACACTTTCAGAATTGAGCGATAGTGAATCGTGGGGAAATAAATTTTATTATTATTATAATTTTTTTTTATAATTATTTATAGTTTTTTATTATACAGTGGAAACTTGGATTATGAGCATAATCCGTTCCAGGAGAATGCTCGTAATCCAAAGTACTCACATATTAAAGTGAGTTTCCCCATTAAAGTCAATGGAAACGAAAATAATTTGTTCCGCATTGACTTCAATGGCATGCAATACCGCATGTGGCCAGAGGTCAGGGGGCGCCGGAGAGAGCATCGGAAACACTCGGAAAGGCCCGAGGACACCTCGGCTGAACTTGGAAAACCTCTGAAAGGCTCGGGAACAGAGTATTTCCGAGATTTTCTGAACACTTCCGAACGGCTCCGATCGGCGCCGTTCGGCTCTGCTCGCCGCCGTTCGGCTCTGCTCGCCCCCCGGCGCCCTCCCCCCCACCTCAGGCCAAATGCGGTATTGCACACCGCTTTGGCTTGAATCCTGCTCGTATTGCGAGGCAACACTCGCAAACCGAGTCAGGATTTTTAAAAATACAGTGCTCGTATTGCGAAACGCTTGTTAACCGCGTTACTCGCAATCCGAGGTTCCACTGTACTATAATTTATGATTTCATGTTTCAAACTTTATCATACCCAGAATGTCTACTGGACTCTTGTTTGGACAGATTTAAGTGAGTTATTCCTAAGAACTACAGGCCTACAATATAAAATTTCTATGCTAAACAATGTACCGCTTTGAGACACAAAAATTTGACATAATCATACCGTCAGGGTGGCTACAGGGTTGGACCACCTATAATGTTCTTTGACAAAAACACCTCCCTTTGCATTACAGCATCCTCAGTACATTAATATTCAGTCCTCCGTTATGTAAAAGAATGCCTACTTTTTAAGCTGCTTATCAGGAGTACTCTCTACTCCATCCTGCAGATGGCAGAATGTACTGAGCATTGGATAGGCAGCCCCAGAAACTCACAAATCAGCACTTGGCTTTGTTCCCTACCCAGCATGTGCAGTCTGCTCTGTCTTACAGCTCAGCATTCTGCAAGCATAAAAGAGAATGGACTGTGCATGCTTGGGTAGGGAACAAAGCCAAATGTTCTTTAATGAGTTTTCGGGGCTGCACATCTAATGCTCAGTATGTCCTGCACCTGCAGAATGGAGAGGGGAGGACAATTGAATAACCATCTTAAAAAGTACACGTTCTTTTACAAAAAAGAGCATTGCATAGGAATGCACTAAGAATGCTGTAATACGGAGAATGTTTTTGGCAAAAGTCATGAAAGGTGAACTAACCCCTTAAGGCAGTCACAACCTTTGGATCCTCTTAGCGGTAATTCGATAGTGAGAACTATTGTAAAGTGTACCGTTAGTGTTTATGCTTTCTCTTTAAGCACTTTTTTACCCAGCGAAGCAATTTGTTTTTTTTATTTTTATCAGGTAAAGATTTTTTTGAGATATCACAGAAAAAATGTTACATACAACCAGTTGCAATACAAAAAGTACAAACAGCTCACCTCATAAAACCAGTCAACTTAGCAGAGCTACAGTACATATCTCAGGAAATACTGTACATTGAGCAATGGTATTATTAGTTAGGGCCAGGGATAGAGCCCAACATTCCTGGAGCATCTACAGTATTACCCAGTAATATAATAAAGAATATTCAGCTAGGCAATCGGTTAACATCTACATCAGTTATAGTACATGTAAACAAATTGAGTATAACGTATGCTACAATAAAAGCCTGTGCATTACTAAATAAGTCTGGGCCAGTCCCAGAGTAGCTAACCAACCTCCTTAAACCTTTTCATGTTTTAAACATCTGCCTCTGTGCTATATTAATTTTTCCATCCGTAGCACTGAATGCATTTGGTTAATCCACATCTGTGGTGTTGGGGGAATGTGAGAGGTCCAATGCAATAAAACGAGCCTGCGGACCTGAAACAGAGCTCTAGTATCCGCCTCTTTAGCGCACCTATCAGTAATTGTGGTATCAAGCATACTTAAAATACAGTGTTTGGGGTCCAAAGGAATGGACACCTGGAGGGCAGTGTTCACTGTGGTGACAACCGAGCTCCAATACCGATGCAATTTTGGACATCTCCATATCAGATGTATTAGATCCCCTACATCCTTATTACATCTTGCACATATAAGGTTGGGGCGTAAACCCATAGAATGCAGCCTGTGCGACACACTAAAGCCTGGTACACACGATCGGATTTTCCGCGGACACAGCGTAGGACTTTTGTCCGAAGGACGTTGGCCATGAACTTGTCTTGCATACAAACGGCAAAGAATTGTTGGCCAACAAACACAAAACTACTTGTTTTTTCAGCTCTTTAGCGCCGCCCTTTGGGCAACTTCTGCTAATGTTGTGTTATGGTGAGGACTTCTGTACACACAATCGGATAATCCGACAGCACACATTTGTTGTCAGAAATTTTTAAAGCATGCTATTCCACATTTGTTGTCGGAAAATCTGACAACAATTGTCCGATGGAGCATAGAAACGGTCGAATTTTCCGACAAAAGCCTGCAAACACACAATTCCCGTCAGAAATCTGATCGTGTGTACGGGCTTTAAGAGAGCACAGCCATACAGCCTCCAGGGATTTCTCCCATAGGTCTCCTGATATATCCCTCATGTCCCTCTCCCATTTCTCATATGCAGAATTTGAGAAATTCTCCAAGTATACCCCAAGGAGCATGGTGTAGCAGTTAGAGATAAATCCCATCGTGGAGGAGGACTGTTGCGTATAATTGAACATTGGAATAGGAGACATCTCGGAGGCCTTTAGAGACCGCTGAGCTGTCACTGCATGCTTTAATTGTAGATAGTAGAAAAGCATATTGGAAGGAATGTCATACCTAGCTTGTAGAGAAAAGGACAGTAAATGACCATTAGAAACATTTTTATATTTAAGGCCACAAAATGTTTTACTATTTACAAGAGTACTTGTATCTGCTCACACCTCACATACACCAATGATTTGATAGGATTTATGAGACATTTATAAATGTGCTTAGGTCCACAGCAACTACGTTATTACATTCTCTAATTTGCCTCAATCAGATTAGAAATAAGATTGCTTCTTGCTTGACTGACTGATTGACTGCATATTAGTGTAGCGGTTACCTCAATATGGGGGTCGCTATGTACTAAATTTAGGGGTAGTCTGAGCCCTAGTTGGCTCAGGTTCTCCGATTTGTTATACTGGACTCTGCTCTGCTATGGTGTTGTCTGGTGTTGTCTGGTGTACAGGTCCCCTTTGGCCTGTGGGTGGCACTGTTGCCCAGGCCCAGGGTCGAACCTTAGATGACACAGTGGCATGATTGGATGTCCTCTCTCGGCTGCCGTGCGGTGGGCCTGGCTTCGCCTGCTGTGCATGCCGGGAGAGGGTATATAAAGGGCAGACGCCATCAGGAGGCAGGCGTGCCCCTGAAGAAGGGCAAGGGAGTGTGCCCCATGGGGGTGCGTGATCTGGCCAGGGAGTCTCGGGCACCTTTAGCCCGAGGCTAGAACAAAAATATACTATATTGCAGCTTTCCAGTCCTTTGATGTGAACGCTCCTGACTGACACTTTCACCTGATGATCCTGCCAGTGACAGACTTCATGTTCCAGTGATCACCCAATGTAGTGTCCTGTGACCAACCTGCAGCCCTGTTCAATTTCAAATGCTGCTTTATACATTGACGTACCTCCTATGGCCACCTGCTGCCTTGGCATCATCCATGGACAGCTTAACTCTTTAATTAGACACCGAAGTTGAATCCAATGCAATTTTACTTGAGCGTTTTGCAGTGCAGAGGATGTTGTTCCAGTCTTTAGAAGTGTAAGAAGACAATGACTTTCCTAAGCCCTGTCTCTGTGAATAACTAACACTAACTTATGGGGACATGGAAGAAGTGGGGATGATCTAGCAAGGACTAAACAGGAGGGGAGGGCAGAGGAAGAAACAAGTTTGAGTGGCCCAAAACCACCACAAGATATCAGCATACTGCAAAACAATAACAACCTATTGCAGTTCATTACAATACATTACAAAAATACACAAAAGTGGGGCAGAACAGGCCCGTTGGAGCTTTTTGTGTTACGATGCAGGCACTTATCTGGTTTTCCCTATTGCTCTATTATAGCAGTGATCATTAGCAGTCTCATGTAATGTGTCTCCAGTCTATGACTGTCTCCTAAAGCAACTCTTTTATTGTGTTCACAGTCTCTGACAATCTCCTGCAGCATGTCCATGATGTCTGACCATCTCTTGTATCATACCCATAGTATCTGACCATCTCTTGTATCATGCCTGCAGTCTCTGATCATCTTTGTATCATGTCCAGAGTATCTGATCATCTCTTGTATCATATGGAATAGAAAGGATAGTGGGACTTTGTATGAAGCGCATTGCTAGGTAAAATAAACCAACCAAAATATCCATAGTTGTTTGTAATGTAGAAGGCATACATGCACATTATACAACAGTAATAATAATAAAATATTTTAATAAAATAGGTCACAATAGAAATCATCTAAACAATAAAATACATACTTGTCTCAGCATGATATACATAGTAAAGGACCTAGGGCATGTAACCCAATGATACAGTAATGACCTCAAAACAACAGAACTATGGTGGATAGGTTCATTAGAATATAATGTAGTATAGAAGGGGGGTAATAGATAGATACTGTGACACGGCATAAAGTAAGGCTTGACGCGTTTCGTGGTCATTGTACCACTCATCAGGAGCAATTTGCAGAGTAGGGAGTATCTATAATAGAGTAGAAAATGCCAAATGAGATATAATAAAAAATAGGTATTAAGCAAGATAGAAAGAGGGGGAGCCAAGAGGGTCCCAATCACTCTCACCCATCTGTAGTAGTAGAGTAGTCTTGTAGATATTATCCAATTAAGGAGGCATAGGAGACGTCCACCCCTGGGAGCTGAGGCGGCCCCCCCTGAGAAGCAACAGCAGCACACCCAACACCAGGTGTGTGTATGTGTATAGAATCTCCAATTTGCAGCTGTGCCAATAAAGTAAAGATTGCGATTGGTATATATATAGTAGATTCCAAAGGATATCTGTAAAAATAGTAAAGTATTACATAAACTAATGACATAGCTAAAAAATTGGAAACAAGATCCGAACCGTGAAAAGAATGTAGAATCAAATCACCCCGTGGGGAGAAAGAGAAAAGAGGTATAGGCCGAGGGCAGACAATCGAGTGAGCAAGACTAGGAGTGAGCTCGTGATGAAAAAGGTACGAGGAGCGCGAGGGACAACAGGTGAGCAGCAACCAGAACTGACAGAAAACCACGAAAATAATGTGAACAGGAAGGGTGGAGGTGGCCATGAACCACCCTCTTTTCTCTTTCTCCCCACGGGTGATTCTACATTCTTTTCACGGTTCGGGTCTTGTTTCCAATTTTTTAGCTGTGTCATTAGTTTATGTAATACTTTCCTATTTTTACAGATATCCTTTGAAATCTACTATATATATACCAATCGCAATCTTTACCTTATTGGCACAGCTGCAAATTGGAGATTCTACACACATACACACACCTGGTGTTGGGTGTGCTGCCGTTGCTTCTCAGGGGGGGCCGCCTCAGCTCCCAGGGGTGGACGTCTCCTATGCCTCCTTAATTGGATAATATCTACAAGACTACTCTACTACTACAGATGGGTGAGAGTGATTGGGACCCTCTTGGCTCCCCCTCTTTCTATCTTGCTTAATACCTATTTTTTATTATATCTCATTTGGCATTTTCTACTCTATTATAGATACTCCCTACTCTGCAAATTGCTCCTGATGAGTGGTACAATGACCACGAAATGCGCCGAGCCTTACTTTATGCCGTGTCACAGTATCTATCTATTACCCCCCTTCTGTACTACATTATATTCTAATGAACCTATCCACCATAGTTCTGTTGTTTTGAGGTCATTACTGTATCATTGGGTTACATGCCCTAGGTCCTTTACTATGTATATCATGCTGAGACAATTATGTATTTTATTGTTTAGATGATTTCTATTGTGACCTATTTTATTAAAATATTTTATTATTATTACTGTTGTATAATGTGCATGTATGCCTTCTACATTACAAACAACTATGGATATTTTGGTTGGTTTATTTTACCTAGTGTTGCCTTATGAGGAATTTTTATGAATAATTTCCTTGTAAATTGGGAATATCTGTAACATATATGTATATATATAATTTAGAGTAGGAAATATGTGGGTCTGCAAAGGGTTAAACTGGGCTGACAAGCTGGGCTTGAGGACAATCTAATTACCTGTCCTCTTATTTGAATATGCATGAATGCAGGGTAACAAGAGCTGTGGAGTCTTATGGTCTGACGAGATAACTTAGGAGTCAACAAGCTAGAAAAGAGATCACATCTGAAACTGGTAGTCTATGCGGCATCGTTGTTATCCTCTAGATAAAGGCGTGTGTATTCTCCCATATTAACACCCATATCCATTTAAGGGGTAATTCTTCCTGGCTAGTTCCATGCATAGCTAAGCGCCCCCTTCAAGGGAAGTTAACGACCTCCAGTTTAATTAATTTATCTTCAAATCCAATTATCACTAAAGAGTGGGTAGTGTGGGAAAATAATATAACGGCAGGAAGGAGGAGAGAAATAACCACAACCAATCGTAGCCACCCTAGGTTAGTCAATGGGAGAGGGCTCCATAAAAAGGACCCCCCATCCAGTAGAGGGAGAGAGATGAGAGAACCTGGGCCCAGGATTCATTATAGGTAATTATTAAGACCATCTCCCAGCACTTACCCCTTATGCTTGCATTTTTCCTATGTTTGTCTGTCTATTTGTAATGTAATGTATATACGTTGTGTTTGAAACTAATATTTACTCCCTTGCCAAAGACTGTAAATGTTTGCGGTGTATTAGATAGACTAATAACCTTAATTCTTTAATAAATGCTTGTTATATTGAAGTTATCAAATCCTGTCAAAAAGAACTCTTATTTAAACCATATCAATAATCATAATAATATTAATTGAATATTAAATATTAAATATTAATATTTAAAAATCAACAGTTGGCGACCACGAAGTTAAGTACAGGACTGAAAGCATTTAATATAATAACAAAATCTGTATATTAGAGATTAAGGTTATTAGGGGGAATTCAAGTTGAGTCAGCTTATTCAATCTATCTAGGGAAAATATAGGTAAATATTTTTGTTTTATTAGTGGGTATTACCTCCAAGGAGAGAATATACACCACAGGTTATTTTTGTTTTTTGTTTTTTGTTTTTTTTTTATTATTATTATTTTTCAATGTTAACCCAAAATCATAATTGATAAAATTACTTTGGATGTACCATTATAACCGGTCAATGTAATGGGGAGGAAGTACAAATGGGAAAATTTTTGTTTTAATAATTGTTGTTTATGAGACACTTAAATAGTGATCCGTAGTTTTGAAAAAAAAAAAAGTTTTTTTTTTACAAAGCAAAAACATTTTTGCCTTGATTTGTGTTGTTTTATTGGAAGGAGGACACTGAAAACGTGGTCCTTGGTTTTGTGGCGAAAAAGTGTATTTACTTTTTTTGCAATTTATTAATTTTAATTTTAAATTTTGGTTATTGAATTATTATTTTTTATTTTTTTTAATAATTCTTGTTATCATAAATTTTTGGTAACCTGGCTTAGTTTTAGCCTTTATTTTTTATTTTATTTTTTGGTTTTTAGTTTTTGTTTAAGACACAGACACGTGCTTGTGTTCTGGGGTGTGTAGGTTGAAACAGGCTCAATAGGGTTTTTGCTTGTTATTTAATTTGCATGTCCACTAACATTAAAAATAGGACATTGCAAATAACCTACAAGAGATTTTTTTTTTCTTTACTCTTATTTTTTGGTTTTTATTGTACCTTTTTTTTTAACTGTGAGAAGTTACAAGCAGTAATATTCTCATTGGTGTCAATTAAAGTACAAGTCTGTGGAAGTCTTGCTACTGAAACCTGAGAAAGATTATTAGGATTTTAAAAGGTGCATTGAACTTTTTTTTTGGTTTTTGTTTTTGTTTTTGTTTTTTCTACTGAATTGAGTGTTACAAATAGTAGTGTAAACACTGCCGTGTTGACATTCCTATTATCAGACTACAGGTATTCATTCTAATTGATCCCTGTGGGGCTTCTATTGTCCCTTGGTCTATTGAGTAGGCTCAGACAAGATAGGCTAAATGCTATTGTTAGTATAATTAGTTTTCCCCACTAATCTGAAAGATTGTTGATTGAGAGCTGGAAAATATTGTTTGACTTTTACTACATTTTCTGCAGCTTATTTCATTTGAGTTCCTATTTATTGTTTTTTTTTGCTTCCTTTTCTTTTTTTTTCCTTTTACTGTAATCACAAGTGAATTTATAGTATAAGGGAACAATTAATTTAATTTAGCTCACAAATTGTGCATACTATCACAATGGCTGCCATGATCTGTCTAGAAAGTTTTGTAGCAACTTATACTCTTAAACATAAGAGCAATGAATTTGCCTGTGATGCTAAATTATTGGAAGAACAAGCAAAAGCAACCAAAAATAACAAAAAGCTTAAAAGTCTAGCCATAGCAGGCATATTGGCTATGAAGGCTAAAATACAGAAATTGAAAGATATAGTCTATAATCAAAATATTACAATTTCTGAGAGGGAAAAGGAGAATACAGCTTTACAAAGCCAATTACAGACCTTAACTACCCTTAATCAAATAGTTAATGCCTCACAGGAGGAAAATTGTAAAAATTACAAATTGGCCCAAAAAGACGTGGTACAATATAAAAGCATGCTAACTAAAGCTGAGACTGAACTGGACCATATAACAAGTGCATACAAAGTGCTAGAGCGCACACAGGGCACGCAAACAGAGCCACAGTTGCTACAAACAATTTCAATCCTTAAAGGACAGACTATGGCCAGCACATGCGAACATAGTAATGCTACAGCACCTACTTGTGCCTATGAAATTGGGGATACTGAGAAATATGAAGAGTATTGGGGAGAGGAAGATATGGATCCTAATTCTACTTTTCCGGTGGCAAGGGGAGAAATCGCAGAGCCACAGGAAAATCGAGAATGCACCATGGTCATAGACCCACCAGACAATGGGGACCAGCTATCCACAAATGAGGAGCATGTCAAGTTCCCCATCATGGTTAGGACCCAGATCTCCTCCTCTACTGAAGGAAATCAAACATTTTTGGGGTTTGATAATGAAGGAAATGAGGTGATTTCCAATGTATATCCAATTCAACCGGTAAAAATCCTTATGAGTGTGGCTGATTTCATTGACAAAATTAAATCAAGTGAACACATGACTTCATATGCAACCATGACAGATATTTTAACTGATTTTTCTTCCCCAAAGAATCTTTTTCAGTACATTGACAATTTACTTAAAGCCACATGCGACAAAGAAAAGCATTTGCGGCTATTGGAGGAACTCCTACGGATCCTAGGAAAAACGGAACTGAAGTGTAATCCCATTGAGGCACAATTGTTGCAGGAATTTGTGTCTTCTCTTGGGATTACAGTGACAGCATACGGTAGTAAGATAGTAACTGAGAAGGTAGAAACCAGTCTACAATTACCTCTGTCAGTAAGTATGCCTACTCTCAGATCTTTCCTAGGAATGGTAAATTATTTGCGGCCTTTCATCCCTGATTGTGCCCAAAAGTCTGCACCACTGTATGATTGGTGGAAAAAGGATACCCGATGGCACTGGACTGAGCAACACACCAATCCAGTGCAGGAGCTTAAAGAAGCTTTAGCGCAAGCGCCAGCATTAGCCAACCCAAAGTACCAACTGCCCTTTCACAGTGAGACTGCCATATCAGAGACAACCATGTCAGCGGTTCTGTCACAGGAAAACTATTGGCCTTGGTTGCTCCATGATCGAGACAAACACACAAATAATTCTTCCACTAGGGCCCATGGCCTCCTTTACCAAGGAGTACCACAGGAATGTGATATCATACCACAATCAGTTGCGCAACAATTCTTTAGACCTTTGTCAGCAAAGGAAAATGTCCCTGAAAATGCAGTCCAAATTTTCACAGATGGATCATGTTTTTACGTGGAGGGTTCACCACATGCAGGATTTGGAATATACCTTAACAATCCACATGCAAAGACCCAAACATCAATCTTTCGGTCATGGCAAGTCAAATCAGCACAATTTGCTAAGCTGGCTTCAATTTCTCATGCCCTAGAACTGATGAAAAGGGACCAAGAAATAGTTTTATACTCAGATTCTGCGTGGGTCTGTAATACTATTACAGAAATTCTGCCCTTCTGGCACGCCCACCAGTACATGTCCTCAGATGGGTCTCCACTTAAACATGTATCCCTGTTGAAATTTATTGTAACATTGGTGCAAAAGTTGCCAGTCAAACCATGGGGGTGCAAAGTAAAAGGTAATTTAGGCACTGCCCCATACTGGGAACAAAATGAGGTAGCGGATTGTTTGACCAAACAAGGAGCACAAGGGGGGGAGATCTGGGAAATTCCTTGGAATTTACTGGATTCAGTCTTGTGCCCCAGCATTTGTGCCCTCACAAAATCCTGCAACTAAAATGTTCTGCTTTCTTCCCTTTTAGAGCCATGAAGTCGAGGTGGATTGTGATCCTGCTCCATCTGATCAGACACACCAAGGGAGAGGAGACTGGAATGCTCATCAGCGTGATCGTTGACCAAGAATCCGGTCTACTACCTAGAGGGGAAATCCATCTTATTACATGTGTCCCCAAAGACTAACACTCCTGCTCCTACAACTGTGCCCAAAAATACAGTTGCAATCCCCTATTATGAACCAACATCCTTGGAATGCCCATCAATGCAAGAGGGACCACCTAGCAGCCTAACGGCAACCTCAATCCCATTAATATTGTTTAATAACGTTAAGTTCATTCATGTGCCGTTGGTACTTAATTTGTCCCAGTGGAACATGGCCGAATTTGGCTCATGTGCCCGGACAAATGGGTCTGTTTTACTCTTCCTTGCTAGTAGATTTGATTGCCTCCCATGCAAGCCGAACTCAGGATCCATTTGCAGAACCAAACCTCCCTCCCCACAGGGGCATTTTCAGATCCAGAAAGTTAAAGGGCTTGGACAGCATACTCGCGTCCATCCCAGGACTTTATGGATCTGGCATGTCAATTTGGAACAGAGCCGATCTGTCAGCAATTCGCAGGCATATCGGAAATTTTTAACAGAAGGAGGGTCGGCAAGTGCTGAAACCAGTTCTGCAGGGAGTTGAGGGGCTTGCAGAGGAGGAAAGGTTTACGGTTTATAACATGAAGCTAGAGAGGATGGTATGGGCAAAGAGGTATAATGCACTGCGTATGGAAAGTAAAAGATATAGACCTTACCCAGTGGTATTGTACTCACACTAATACTAGTGGTGGAATGAATGTACATTCTGGAGACAAGTGCAAACCTGTGCCAGTTTCCACAATTTGAAATATAGGGATAGTGACACCACAACCCAAATAGAGGGCCATTTGCTTTCAAGAAGAGCCAGTCACTGCCCACATACCGTGACCTACTGTACGTGTCCTTCACAATGTCGCTGCCCGTGTTTCATCCACAAGATGACTGCTTTACACAATGGCGTCCATACACTCCCTCGGATACCTCGAAAATGACGTGTACAAGGAAAGGTTGCACCTCCCCAAAATGCTCATTCAAGTTCAAGGGCGATGGAAAGCACCACACACTGCCTGCTGCACTGTCAAAGACAATAGATACTTATGCCGTTGTGATGTGTTCGAAATGGACACTCCAGTCTGTGGTCTAAGCAATGACCCAGTTCCCACAGCCAAAGTAGCAAGGGACCCCCAACTGGAAAGTCCACGCCAACCACCTCAAGAAACCAGTCCATGCCAACCACCTCCAGCCAAGTGAGATGTAAGCTAAACTGCCCAGTTAAGTTGTCAAAATGGAGAACACCAAGCACAAGGGTCACCTACCACATGGATGGACTGTACTGTGTCGTTACCAATCACCAGACATTTCTCTATGGGGGTCAGTCGTGTCCAATACCCTATCCAAATTTTTGCTTCATTCCACAGGAGTACACTACTAGTGGGGAAACTGTAGTAACCCCCATACCAGTGTTAACAGAAGACTATATCATTGAGAGTACCCCTGATGTCCCAGATCCTACCACATACATACCCCATTTTGATGTAAAAAATTGATACTCTGTCAGTAAATCACAATTTGCTTGCAAGGAAGGTTACCCATATAATTTATATTAGTAATGATATGGTGAAAACAGGGAAGAGTCTGAATTAACTTTTACATGCTGGGGATTTCAGCTTAGTCACAACTAGGACCTGGGTGGAAATGGGAATAAAAGGTGTTCTCATATTGCAATGTGGGGTACTGATTTTCATGACGGGCATGGAGATATATCTTGGCCGACTTCTAAGATGGCAGAGGGAGAAACTTAACAATTTAACGGAAATTAGACATAAACAATTACTCACTTAAGTGTGGCCTCGTCTCATCTGTCTCAACTTGCCACAAGGGGTCATCTGTTGCCTTATGAGGAATTTTTATGAATAATTTCCTTGTAAATTGGGAATATCTGTAACATATATGTATATATATAATTTAGAGTAGGAAATATGTGGGTCTGCAAAGGGTTAAACTGGGCTGACAAGCTGGGCTTGAGGACAATCTAATTACCTGTCCTCTTATTTGAATATGCATGAATGCAGGGTAACAAGAGCTGCGGAGTCTTAGGGTCTGACGAGATAACTTAGGAGTCAACAAGCTAGAAAAGAGATCACATCTGAAACTGGTAGTCTATGCGGCATCGTTGTTATCCTCTAGATAAAGGCGTGTGTATTCTCCCATATTAACACCCATATCCATTTAAGGGGTAATTCTTCCTGGCTAGTTCCATGCATAGCTAAGCGCCCCCTTCAAGGGAAGTTAACGACCTCCAGTTTAATTAATTTATCTTCAAATCCAATTATCACTAAAGAGTGGGTAGTGTGGGAAAATAATATAACGGCAGGAAGGAGGAGAGAAATAACCACAACCAATCGTAGCCACCCTAGGTTAGTCAATGGGAGAGGGCTCCATAAAAAGGACCCCCCATCCAGTAGAGGGAGAGAGATGAGAGAACCTGGGCCCAGGATTCATTATAGGTAATTATTAAGACCATCTCCCAGCACTTACCCCTTATGCTTGCATTTTTCCTATGTTTGTCTGTCTATTTGTAATGTAATGTATATACGTTGTGTTTGAAACTAATATTTACTCCCTTGCCAAAGACTGTAAATGTTTGCGGTGTATTAGATAGACTAATAACCTTAATTCTTTAATAAATGCTTGTTATATTGAAGTTATCAAATCCTGTCAAAAAGAACTCTTATTTAAACCATATCAATAATCATAATAATATTAATTGAATATTAAATATTAAATATTAATATTTAAAAAGCAACACTAGCAATGCGCTTCATACAAAGTCCCACTATCCTTTCTATTCCATACGCTAGGGATGGAGGCTTATCTTCAGTATTGCCTCATATAAAGTCCCAACCCTTTTGCTGTTTTCATCTCTTGTATCATGTCTGCAGTCTCCATCTCCTGTATGATGTCTGCAGTCTCTGACCATCTCTTGCATCATGCCCGTGGTCTCTGACCATCTCTTGCTTTGTTCATGCAGTCTCTGATCATCTCTTGTATCATGTCTACAGTCCCTGACCATCTATTGAATCATGTCTACAGTCTCTGACCATCTCTTGTATCATGTCTACGGTCTCTGACCATCCCTTGAATCATGTCTGCATTCCCTGACCATCTCTTGTATCATGTCTGCAGTCTCTGACCATCCCTTGAATCATGTCTGCAGTCCCTGACCATCTCTTGCATCATGTCTGCAGCCTCTTACCATCTCTTGCATCATGTCTACAGTCCCTGACCATCTTTTGAATCATTTCTACAGTCTCTGACCATCTCTTGTATCGTGTCTGCAGTCTCTGACCATCTCTTGTATCATGTCTACAGTCTCTGACTATCTCTTGTATAATGTCTACAGTCTCTGACCATCCCTTGAATTATGTCGACAGTCCCTGACCATCTCTTGAATCATGTCTGCAGTCTCTGACCATCTCTTGTATCATGTCTACAGTCTGACCATCTCTTGTATCATGTCTGCAGTCTCTGACCATCTCATTTTAACTTTACCTTCAACTTTAAATGGTACATAGCACAGTACCAAAAGGAAACAAATAAGAGTTTTTGTAAGCTTAATTCCATGCGTGGGCTGAAGTGAATAGTTCAGTATTCTCTGTAATGCACAGCAGAATATGCTGGCATTATATATGAGTAAAACATGACCATTTGCGCTTGACGCATGCTTCTTACAATATAACCTTTATCCTTTCTTGTAATGTTCAATTCAGTGCTATAGTTACATGCCAAGCTGTGTGTGAATGAATGACAGCTCTATTCATTATAGAGATGAATGGCGGCTGCATGCTATGAAATGCTTAAAAGGTGCTTATTACACAGTAACTTGTATTTGTCTGAACGAGCCCAACTGAAAATCCACTGTTGTATTGAATTTGGGATATTACATTAGACATTAATTACACCAATTTCTTCCTGGGAAGAGTGTCACTGATGATATGGGATTGTACATATTTGCTTTTTTTTTTTTTTGCAACTCTGCAGACCCTATTGCTGCAAAGGGTATGGGATAAAAAAATGTATATGATAGCATGCTTTCCAATACAAAGTCATGTAATAGGACACATTACATCATCAGACCATAATTTTCAGCTTAAATATTTTTAAAGTCTAGCTTCAGTTTTTAACGTAATCTATTGAAGCGAAACCTCAATCAAAAGGAGAAGTTCTGCTGTAACTCCTCCTTCCCCTCTTCACTACCAGATTTGGCATATTATTTTGTTAGGGAGGAGCGAGTACCTAGCTTTGACAGGTAGCCACTCCTACTTCTGCTCAGATCACCTAAGGTAGGCCATATATCTCTAAACTTTTTAAACAAATGGCCATTTTACTGCGCTTCAGACTTTAGGAGGGCCAGACTGCGGCCAGCGGGAGAAGAAAAAGCCCCAGACTTGGTGGTCATTGGGGTAAATAGCTATATAATGCCTGTAGGCAGTAGGAGGTATTAGTATTACTGTAGTGGGAAGAATAATCTCCATCGTTGGTGTCAGTGGGAGGAATTGTGCCCCATCAATGTATCAGTGGGAGGAATTGTGCCCCATCAATGTATCAGTGGGAGGAATTGTGCCCCATCAATGGTGTCAGTGGGAGGAATAGTGTCCCATCATTGGTGTCAGTGGGAGGAATAGTGTCCCATCATTGGTGTCAGTGGGAGGAATAGTGTCCCATCATTGGTGTCAGTGGGAGGAATAGTGTCCCATCATTGGTGTCAGTGGGAGGAATAGTGTCCCATTATTGGTGTCAGTGGGAGGAATAGTGTCCCATCATTGGTGTCAGTGGGAGGAATAGTGTCCCATCATTGGTGTCAGTGGGAGGAATAGTGTCCCATCATTGGTGTCAGTGGGAGGAATAGTGTCCCATCATTGGTGTCAGTGGGAGGAATAGTGTCCCATTATTGGTGTCAGTGGGAGGAATAGTGTCCCATCATTGGTGTCAGTGGGAGGAATAGTGTCCCATCATTGGTGTCAGTGGGAGGAATAGTGTTCCATTATTGGTGTCAGTGGGGGGAATAGTGTCCCATCATTGGTGTCAGTGGGAGGAATAGTGTCCCATCATTGGTGTCAGTGGGAGGAATAGTGTCCCATCATTGGTGTCAGTGGGAGGAATAGTGTCCCATCATTGGTGTCAGTGGGAGGAATAGTGTCCCATCATTGGTGTCAGTGGGAGGAATAGTGTCCCATTATTGGTGTCAGTGGGGGGAATAGTGTCCCGACATTGGTGTCAGTGGGAGGAATAGTGTCCCATCATTGGTGTCAGTGTGAGGAATACTGTCCCATCATTGGTGTCAGTGGGAGCAATAGTGCCCCATTATTGGTGTCAGTGGGAGGAATAGTGCCCCATTATTGGTGTTAGTGGGATTAATAGTTCTCCATTTTTGGTGTCAGTAGTGCCTTGTATCAGTAGGAGGAATAGTTCCAGATAAAAGCAAGCAAAGGACAACATTTGGTCCTCAGACGGCAGTTTGGAGACCACTGCCACAGACAAATTGATTTTCTTTCCTTCCACCATGGGTGTTTAAGGGGAAATCCCTCCTGCAGAGATATTGTGGGGTGGGGAGCCATCCCTGCTGGGAGAACACAATGATTGTTGCTAGCAGCTAAAGCTACTGGCAATCATCACATGCTGAAAATCCATTATGCTGGTTGTACCCAAGTCGATCAATGGATCGATATAGGTACAATCAACCTGCCCATAGATGGTTTGAATCTCGGCCAGTGCCTGCTGAACCAGCTGAGATTTGAACCACCAGTTTAAGTGATACGAGTGTAACTTTGCCCCCTCTCTCTTCACCTGCAGCTTTCTGGGACACATGACAGGTCATAGAAGGCTGCAGGACTATTCACATAGCATAGCATGGCTCTTGCATACGCATTAGGAAACCGGTCGTGAAGCCGCGAGCTGTTACAGCCTACTTCCCACGCTAAGGATGCCGGGGACCCAAAGACTAGCGAAGAACTACACCGGGTGAGGAGGGCACGGGATCCCTGGACAGGTAAGTGTCCTTTATTAAAAGTTAGCAGCTACAGTTTTTGTAGCTGCTGACTTTTTTTTTTCTAGAGTGAAGGCTCTTTAACTATGATAGGTCCGCTCTCTTGCTTCCTTATGTCTGTACAAGTTCTTGAAGTGTCCTTCATGTCTAATGGGTATTGTTAAAACATTCTTAGATACTTCAACCCACATCTCTTTCTACATTCCTAATATTTCTTATTTTACACAACCAAGCATGGCAGAGGTTACATCATCTGTTACTAGGCTCACCCATTTGAACACACCGTGACAATTAATGATTTTACATATGACATATACTTCATAAGGTCCTGTAATGCCATACTTATTGCCAGCACAAATCCTATTTTGGAACTGGATGTATACTATATGAGCTACACTTTAATTTACGACCTGTTTTAAAGCCAATAAAATCAGACAAAATAGAAATTTTGTTGGTTACCATGAAAGTAGACAGAGGGTTAGTCTGCTGCATTCTTTCAGAGCTTCTAATAGCAATAGCTGTATTTAGTTATCCTTGGCATCCCGCAGATTATAATCATTCCCTATAGGACACAGTGCTATTTCAAGACATTGCACAAGGATAAGGAATGAGAATGTTAATAAATACTATTTACATATTCACTTGTATCAGTGTCTTGGCATATCATTTCATGTGTCCGAATGCTTTGTTGGGCTTTAAAAATAGAAACTTAAAGAGGAACTTCACCCTAAAAGGCAAGTTCCGCTTTATGTCTTCCTCCCCTCCTCCTCTAACACATTTGGCACATTAATCTTTTTTGGGGAAGAGGGTGCCTAGGCAATCTGAGCAGAAGTCCCCCTCCCCCCATTTCTTTGCCTACAGCCTTCTGGGACACATCACAGAACCCAGAAGGCTGCAGGACCATTCACAAAGCGCAGCTTGCGCATCCACAGTGGGAAGCTGGCTGTGAAACCGCATGGAGTCACAGCCGGTTTCCCTTAAGCCGCGTACACACGATAGGTTTTACCGATGAAAACAGTCCGATGGAGAAACCGATTGTGTATGGGCCCCATCGGTCTTTTTTCCATTGTTTAAAAATAGAACATGTTTTAAATTTATCCGATGATTAAAAAACTGATAGCAAATTACTATCGTCTGTGGGGAACTCCATCGGATAAAAAACCCAAGCATGCTCAGAATCAAGTCGACGCATGCTCAGAAGCATTGAACTTCATTTTTCTCAGCTCATCGGAGTGTTTTACGTCACCGCGTTTGGAACGGTCGGTTTTTTGACTGATGGTGTGTAGGCAAGACTGATGGAAATCAGCTTCATCGGTTTTCCGATGGAAAAATCCATCGGTTTAAAAACCATAGGAAATCGGATCGTGTGTACAGGGCTTTAGTAAACATGCCAGTACCAGGGACTGAAGACTGGCAAAGAACTGACCCTGGTGAGGGCGGTGCTGGATCCCTGGACAGGCAAGTGTCCTTTAATTAAAAGTCAGCAGTTACAGTATTTGTAACCTCTGACTTTTTTTTTTCTTTCTAGGATGAAGTAGGCGGAAAACCCTAGCTAAATGATGTTTAGTTTATTAAAGTGTATGATAGATACTGTAGATCTTTTTTTATTTTTTATTAAAGACTTCTCATCTTTGTGCCGTTTCTCCAGCTGGGTTCCTTGACAGCAGTGGACTATGCCTGCATAATGTGTGTCATTGTCAGAGTCTACAAGGACCACTTGTGGACAATGTGGGCGAGCAACTGGGAGAAAGAGCGTTTTCACCCTGAAGCATGAAGTGCCCGAGCAAGGTCCTTCATGGAAGGATAACCAGGTATTAGCTTAATGAAAACTGTAGATTTAAAAATAAGATAATCATGAAGAACTCAAACATTTTTTGATGCAAGCAGCAGAACCAGAAAAAAAAGTTCAGTTTTTGGGGCGGGGGGGAATTATATTTCTTTAACCAACGTGGTAAAGTACAGGTGCCATTCTAGACTGGGTATTAGTTGCTCTCTGCTAACAAAGAAATTGCAGATCTTTCCATCTGAATACACCAATTTGTCTCACTGTCATATGAATCCAATGGCTTCAATACTTTATGAGTCATTGACCAGGAACAAGTATGCAGTGCAGGAGTTTTAACTGTACTTTGGGTTGATTTACTTAAGGCAAAGAGACTGTTCACTTTGCAAGTTCTGTTTCACTATGCAAGGAAATTTGCTCCAGAGCTTAGTAAATGAGAGGAAGCTCTGCTGACTTCCATCATCCAATCATGTGCAAGCAAAAATACAGTATGTTTAAAAATGTTCCTTGTATGTGATTGGGTATTCTTTTCAAAGTGAAGCTTCCCCTCATTCGCTAAGCTCTGGAACAAATTATTTTGCAGAGTGCAATTGGACTTTGAACGTACACAGTCTATTTGTCTTTATTAACCACTTGCCGACCGCCTCCTGTACTTATACATCGGCAGAATGGCACGTACAGGCACATCCACGTACCTGTATGTCCCCTTTAACTGCCTGACGTGGGTGTAAACAAGCATCTCCCTGCTCTGCCTAGTGACAATGACACGGATCTCGGCTCTGTGTACTCGGAGCGGAGATCGGTGTCATGTGACACAGAACCCATCCCCCTACAGTTAGAAACACAATACAGGGAACACTTAACCCCTACAGCGCCACCTAGTGGTTAACGCCTTCACTGCCAGTGTAATTTTTACAGTAATCAGTGCATTTTTATAGCACTGATCGCTGTAAAAATGACAATGGTCCCAAAAATGTGTCAAAAGTGTCTGCCATAATGTCGCAGTCACGAAGAAAAAAAAATCACTGATCGCCGCCATTACTAGTAAAAAAAAATTTTTTTATAAAAATGCCATAAAACTATCCGCCATTTTGTAAACGCTATAACTTTTGGACAAACCAATCAATAAACGCCGATTGCTATTTTTTTTACCAAAAATATGTAGAAGAATACGTATCGGCCTAAACTGAGGAAAAAAAAAGTTTTTTTATATATTTTTTGGGGGGTATTTATTATAGCAAAAAGTAAAAAATATAGCATTTTTTTCAAAATTGTCGCTCTATTTTTGTTTATAGCGCAAAAAATAAAAACCGCAGAGGTGATCAAATACCACCAAAATAAAGCTTTATTTGTGGGGAAAAAAAGGACATCAATTTTGTTTGGGAGCCACGTCGCACGACCGCGCAATTGTCAATTAAAGCGACTCAGTGCCGGTCAGGGGCCTGGTCTTTAACCAGCCAAAATGGTCCGAGGCTTAAGTGGTTAAATCAACCCCTTTTTCTACATTGACTGTGTGCTTGATTACTGTCAGTGATGTATGCAAGTGCCAGGAACCAGGCAAGTAGCATTTTCAGGAGGCGGCAATATTGGCAGTCTTCATATTTCTCCCAGTACAGAAAAACTTTCAGCACAGTTTTAAATTACAATTTGCTTTCATTTGAACCAGAATTTTGCTGTTGTCGGTCTAAATGGCGGTTGAGCCATGGTACCTCTTATAATGTGGCCGCACCACACAGGGATTTAGAAGGCAGCAGGATCACACAAATAGTATATATATTTCTTCCTAATCAGTGACATTTGCTGAGAAAAAACAGGAAAGAATGAGATAAGGACAATTATTTAGAATATTTCTGCCAAACTATGCTCTGCTACATACCTAGACATAGGGAGTAGGCTTAGTTTACATCTCAGCACATTCCTCTCTTTGCATGGCCTTGCAGTTTCTAGAATACCACAATAAAAGGGACATGGAGTGGCATAACCAGTGGTATTAGATTTACAGTTAAAGATTGATATTGTTGAAATATACTCTTAGAAGGATATTCTACCTTACAATTTATTCTGCTGTAAGAACAAGTTAATGTTATTCATTTATATTTTTGGAACTTTTGTAGGTATAAAGGTGTATTCCTTTAGCCCTTTTGCTGCTAGGGCTGCTATTGCGTCTTTTGCATATGTTTAAAAATCATTTTAGGCCTGAAGATTGGTTAAAACCTCCAAACAGTACATCATTTCTGAATGTAGAGACCGTGGAGAATAAAATAGTGGTAGTTCCAATTTTTTTTTTTATGTCACACAATAGTTGTGCATTCATTTTCAAATTTTCAGTAAAAGATATACTAAAGGTAATTTTAGGGCATACAAGTGCAAAATCATTGTTTTCGTTGCTTGGGTGTAACTTTATTTTTTTTTACATTTTCTCCACTAAAACTTTATTTATATTACATAAGGGACAGGCTCCCTTTATTGATTCTTTTTGTGTGTTCACACATTTTATTTTTGCATTTGGAATTTGCACAATAGTTTGTTTTTTTCACGCCAAGATATTATCTTTACCTTTTCCTATTGGTCCTGTAATACTCAATGTGCACCCAACTTGTGTATCACCAGGCTAACATTAAAGCCTATAGAAAAAAGTTGGGCTTCATTTGTACATAGGAATTTATTCTATGGTGACATATAGTACATCCTTAATAATTTAACTACCTGATAAGTCACTAACCTAGAACATTTATGTGCATATCAAGTTTGAAGGTAGTAAAAAGCCTTAAAGCAAACAACCCCCCTTTCTCTTTATTTTCTTAACACAGGGGGAGGTGTTCTGTAGTGCACAGGGCTGTTTGAGATTTCAATAAAGGGGTGTTTTCAGGTCAAACAGGAAGTTAGAAACACACTGGATTTCTGGCAGATCAACTGTTTCTTTTGCACGTATTGAACAGATATAACAAAACATTTTCACTGGTATATTCAACAAACCAAAAGGGATCAAATAAGAAGTTAATTGTTAGCATTTACATACACTTTAAGCAAAAATAAAAATGATTTTTGCTTAAAGTATAAACCTTCTAAAACAAGTTAGCAAATGAAGCTTCCAGTATGTGCTGACAGAAACTCTCCTAGTAAATATAAAAAGAGATTACTTACAAAAACTGGAGCAAATAACTTATAGGAAAAAAGGATATGCTTAAAATGGTATAAACTTTAGAAAAGAAAAAAGGTACAATCAAATGCACCCAAAGCTATAGTTGTATATCTTTCCTTTAAACCTCAGCTAAAGAACAATGTGCAACTGCAATTAAATACTAAAGTAGCAGTCAAATTTTGCCATCTAGTGGCAATGCTGTAAAAAAAAATTGGGAGTTCAGCTCCACGGCACTACGAGCAAGGATATATACAGTGACTCATGTTTTTTAAAAGCAACCAAGGACTTTTAATCAGACGGGGACAAAAAAAAAACGAACAGATTGGGTTTCCCTAAAGTACACAACACAGTACATGCTGTGTATTTAGAGCTAATTTAGACTTGCGTTTGGGGGGGGGGGGCTTAAATATGTACAGTTTTAGAGCCATGCAGATTTTATGATGCTTTGCTTCATGCCCATTGCAAAAATGAAAAAAAAAAAAAAAGGCTCCTGTTGCATTGAGCAACAGGTAGTAGTATCACTGCCGAATGCAACCCATTCAAGCGAATGGGAAAGCAGTGCAAATGCCCCACAACTGAAGCTATTACAGGGTTAAAACATCATCACATCACCTCCTCATCACTTGTCAAACACCTCCATAAAGCAATCAGAAAGAAACATTACAACCACTTGCTTACTGGGCACATAACCCCCTTCCTGCCCAGGCGAAATTTCAGCTTTCGGCACTGCGTCGCTGTGAATGACAATTGCGCGGTCGTGCGACGTGGCTCCCAAACAAAATTGATGTCCTTTTTTCCCCACAAATAGAGCTTTCTTTTGGTGGTATTTGATCACCTCTGCGGTTTTTATTTTTTGCGCTATAAACAAAAAAAGAGCGACGATTTTGAAAAAAAAACACAATATTTATTACTTTTTGCTATAATAAATATCCCAATTTTTTTTTAAAAAGTTTTTTTTTCTCAGTTTAGGCCGATACGTATTCTTCTACATATTTTTGGTCAAAAAAAATCGCAATAAGCGTTTATTGATTGGTTTGCGCAAAAGTTATAGCGTCTACAAAATAGGGGATTGTTTTATAGCATTTTTATTAATATTTTTTTTTTACTAGTAATGGCGGCGATCAGCAATTTTTATCGTGACTGTGACATTATGGCGGACACATCGGACACTTTTGACACCATTTTGGGACCATTCACATTTATACAGCGAACAGTGCTATAAAAATGCACTGATTACTGTGTAAATGTGACTGGCAGGGAAGGGGTTAACACTAGGGGGCGGGGAAGGGGTTAACTATGTTCCCTATTTGTGATTCTTACTGTGGGGGGAGGGGACTGACTGGGGGAGGAGACCGATCTGTGTCCCTATGTACAAGGGACACAGCATTGGTCTCCTCTCTCCCTGACAGGACATGGATCTCTGTGTTTACACACAGAGATCCACGTCCTGCTTCTGTAACTGCCGATCGAATGTACCTGGCGGACACCGGGGCCGCCAGGCACGCTCCTCGGCATCACGTGATGCGCGCCGCACAGCTGTTCCCCGCCGCGCGCCCTCGGCGGCGCGCGGCGGGATGTAAACAGAGAAGGACGTCCTGGGGACGTCCTCTCGGCACTTGAGAGCCGCGCTGCAGCCGTCTTTCGGCTATAGCGCGGGTCTCAAGTGGTTAAAGGGGTTGTAAAGGTAATTTTTTTATTTTCTAAATAGGTTCCTTTAAGCTCGTGCATTGTTGGTTCACTTACTTTTTCCTTCGATTTCCCTTCTAAATGTTTTTTTTCTTTGACTGAATTTCTCACTTCCTGTTTCTCCTCAGTAAACTTCACACCATCATCCGAGTGGTGTTTAGTCAGCCAGAACAGCTTACTGAACAGCTTACTGAGGAGGAACAGGAAGTGAGAAATTCAGACAAAAAAACAAAGAAAAAAAAACATTTAGAAGGGAAATTGAAGGAAAAGGTAAGTGAACCAACAATGCACTCGATTAAAGGAACCTATTTAGAAAATAAAAAATGTACCTTTACAACCCCTTTAAGATCAAATATAATGGGTTAATAGTTGGCTGATATGAGATGATGGATGTGCTCCTTACCCATGCCCCTGATGAAGTCTATAGATGATGAAACAGTAGGGTGGAATTAGGTAATGTCATCACACTACACAGCTGGGTTGCTTGAGATCTTGGGAATAAACCTTTGGCGTTCTTAGTGGACAAAGGACTGGTGCCACTAATCAAATGTTTTTTCACATTTTTGTGAGAGTTTGTGCTTGCTCTCAATGAATGTGAATTTGTTTGTAAATGTTTACTTGATTTAAAGCCTAGCTGCATGAAAATAAAAAAATCCACCCTTGTAGTGTTCCCCCTGCACTACAAGGATTAACTGCTCGTTATGTCTTGGGGTAGCAGATTTGCTCCAGTAGGGTCCCCTTCAGCTCCTCGGTAAGCTCAGTAAGATATGCAGTGAGTTTTTCAACTTTTTTTCAATGTTTTTGCAATAGCGTTTTATTTTTTTCAATGGATCAAAAACTTTAAACGCTGGTGAGCGACGTTTTTGAGCGTATATCAGCATTCATCAGCGTTAAACCTTTTTCCTGACTGACTCCATGGCAGCCTACGTGTGGGATAACCCCGCCTCCTCTCCAATGCTATAGGACCCCATACCCATAAAAGTAAGCTCACCTCTCAGCACTGTGTTCCTTTTTTGTCCTCCTCCAATGGACTTGAAACATGCACATCCGTGCAGATTCCCTGATCGACGGATGGATGGATGGCACACCTTCTAGCGGTGCAGCTCGGAACCCAGCCATGGGTGGGTGGAGAGCTTGTAGCAATCATGATCCTCTGGGATGGAGTTGCTGCGGTGTGCCCAAGATCAGTAAGTCCTCGGCTGGCAGGTCTGCAACTTTATTTTATGCTCCATGGCGGACGCATCTATGTTATTATATGTGCTGTTTGTTTTTCTCCCTAATACATCTCCTGCTCTTCCTAATGGCAGCTGGAACGCTCTGCGTCCCAGCTCGCATCGGTGACCCGAATGTCGGGCGCCGCCGCCGTTCACGCATGCGCAGTGCCCGCTTCCAGAGCGAGGCTTGGCTCGCGCATGCGCGGTTCAGCGGATCCTCCGGCAGCCGCACAGGCGCTGTTTATGGCTTCCCTACCGCGCAGGTGCGCTGTGTAAACAGGCGGTGATGTCACAAGGCGGGCATTTTAAAAGCAGCTGCAAGCCTGTGTCAGCTGGGATTTCCCTAAAAACAGGAGAGCAGAGGCAACTGAAACACACCTATGTTCCAGGTCAGTGCTTTTTTAATTGGGAGGCATTTTTTCCTTGCGTAACTATGCCTCTTGCTGTATGATAGAGCCCCTTTTTAAAGGGCAACTTACGTATTAATTTATTTTTTGTATAATACTGTAGGTTTCTTTATCATACCTGTTTATCTTGTGACGCTCGAGTCCAGAGGTTATGGACCAATCACCGCTTACATGTGGCCAGCCCTTACGCACTAGGTATGTGCGGGAGGGGGGGGGGGGAGAGCTTGGGGTCCAGTCACAAGTATTGTTGCTTGACGGCTTATCTTTCTTCCCCTTTTTTCCTTTTTAGCCCTTCCGCAGATCTTCAAATCGACACAGACCTTGCCATGCCGCAGCATTCGTCATCGTCAAAATCAAAACACAGCCGTGATTCCCCGTCTGCATCTCACCACCAGAGGAGAAGTTCCCATTCCTCCTCCAGACACCGCTCCCACCACTAGGACAGTTATTCTGATCAGAGAGCCTGCTGGGGATGCGGCTCACGAGTCCCAGAGGGCAAATCATTATGCAGCCATTGCTATGCCCATGCACTTGGGGAAAAAGAGACAGAAGATCAACGAATCGAGTCTCTAGTGAAACAGGTGGTGCAACGTTCTCTTAAGGAGATGGATGCTTCCCACGCACAAAGCCAGTCCAGCGCTACTCGAAATGGCTCCCCGGCTGATGTTGTCCGTGATGTTCCAGGTCCTTCCAAGCCTCGCCTCTTCCCTCGGAAGGAGAATTGGAGAGTGATGAAGAGAGTGTGGAATTTGATTTCCCTCAAGTGACTCCGCTTATTAAAGCGGTCAAAGAGTCCCTTATGTGGGAAGACCCTTCTACTCCCCCAGCTAAACAGAATTTTTTTTCAAGCGCCTGGGGAAAGAGCGCCCAAGTTTCCCGCTTTTAGCCGAACTAAAGGGCATTTTTGACGAGGAGTGGAGCAAAGTGGACAGGAAGTCCTCGATGATGAATAAAGCCTCCAGAATGTAGACGAGGTAAAATACCTGGAGAATATTCCTCTTGTGGACGCAGCGGTAATGCGTCTGGCTAAGCACGTCACGCTCCCTCTAGAAGACGCAGTCTCCTTTAAAGACAGTCTTGATAGAAGAATGGATCAGGACCTCAAAAGAATTTACGGTCTTGCTGGGACAGCTTGTAAACCCGCCCTAGCCTTGGCAGCCGTGTCTAAGGCTATGGAGGCATGGACGGAGAACGTAGATTCCTTTCTCAAAGGCGTTTCAGAAGAACTGGCCAGTAACTCAGCAGCAGCAGAGCTAAAACTAGCAGTGGCCTTCTTGGGAGAAGCATCGGTTGATCTGATCCGTCTACTGTCCAGGATTATGCTATCCTCAGTTACAGCTAAACGAGCCCTATGGCTGCGCCCTTGGCAGGCTGATCTGTCTTCTAAGCAAACATGGTGCAAGATTCCTTTCGAAGGATCATCGCTGTTTGGTAATAAACTAGATGACGCCATAGCTAAGACCACAGGCGGAAAATCTGGCTTTCTTCCACAGGACAAGCGTCCACAGAGTCGAAGGAAACCCCAGTTCAGAAGACGCAGCCCGGAGCGTTCAAGGGAAGCACGCTCCTATAGACCTGGCCGGGACTTCAGAAGAAACTGGAGCAGAGACCAAGTGTCCTTCCACAAGCCAGCAAACAACCAAGCATCCAGTGGTCGTGATCAGGCTAAATCCTTTTGAGATTTTGCCCGCCCAGGCGGGTCGGGTAGGAGCACGCCTGCTCCTCTTCCGGCACGTGTGGGTGGCCTCAATCTCAGACTTCTGGGTCATCGAGACAGTGTCGTCAGGTCACGCATGGTCCTTCTCCAGCATTCCTCCCCCCAGATTTATCTCAACCCTACTTCCAAGTACGGAAGAGCAAAAACAGGCCTTACTGTCCTACGTAGACCTGCTGAAAACCCAGGGAGCAGTGGTGTGTGTCCCAGAGGAAGAACAGTTCCAGGGTGTGTACTCCCCCCTTTTCTTAGTCTAAAAGAAAAGCGGTGCCTGGCGCCCGGTAATAGATTTGACGTACCTGAACAAATTCATAAGGCACGGAAAATTCAAAATGGAGACTCTGTCAACAATCCAACAGGCCATTCAACCAGGCGACTGGATGATTTTGGTAGACCTGAAAGATGCCTATTTCCACGTGCCAGTGGCAAAGGACTTTCTAAAGTACCTCCGGTTCCATATCGGGCAGGAACATCTACAATTCATCTGCCTACCGTTCGGTTTGACAACGTCCCCTCGGGGTCCTCTTGGCCATAGTGGCCCTCATCAGGTTAAAGGGTGTGCGTCTTTACCATTATTTAGACGACCTCCTAGTTCTGTCTCAAAACAGAGAACAGCTGCTGGTGCACAGAGAACACGTGATCTCAACCCTTTCCAGCTTTGGATGGCTTCTAAACTTGGAAAAAAGCCACCTGGATCAAGCCCAACGTTTAATTTACTTAGGGGCTCAGTTCAACACAGTGGAGAACACCATCTCCCTGCCGGTAGAGAAGATTCCGGTGATTCAGAAGAGGATTTCTCGCGCTCTGGATGCTCCTCATCTGAAAGCATCACAATGCCTAAGAATCATCGGCACAATGGTCTCCACGACCCCCATGGTCAAATGGGCTCTATGGAGGTTACACCCTTTTCAGTCAGGGTTCCTCTGGCAGTGGAAGTCAGGGGACAAGAGTCAACTCATCCACATATCCACAACAATGAGGAACAGTCTCTTCTGGTGGCTCCAACTCAAGAATTTGCAAAACTGTCACTCCATTGCCCCCATCTCCTGGGTCACAATCACGACCGATGCCAGCGGTTCCGGCTGGGGGGCTCTCTGTGGTCAGAACCTTGCTCAGGGCAGGTGGGACACTCGCCTCCGCAACCCGGGCTCAAATGTCCTAGAGCTCCGGGCAGCTTGGTGTGCCCTCCAATCCTTTTCTCGGTTTCTGAAAGAAGAATCAGTGTTGATCAGGATAGACAACACCACAGCAGTGTCATATGTGAAGAGACAAGGGGGGACACGGAGGTCCACACTTCTGTTAGAAGTCGAACCCATCATGACTTGGGCCCAGAAAAATCTGGCCAACATATCAGCAGTTTTTATTCCGGGAGTACAGAACTCAAAGGCGGATTTCCTCTCACAAACTCGTCTAGACAACAACGAGTGGTCCCTCAATGTACAGTCCTTCAACTGGATCCTGTCCCTGGGAGTCAATCCCGAAGTGGACCTTTTCGCTTCCCCTTACAATTCCAAAGTAGTGAAGTTCTACTCCTGGGGCCGTTGCAGCCAGACAGTCGGAACGGATGCCCTGACGAACAGATGGAGGTTCAGGAGGGCATACGCCTTTCCCCCGAGGAGTTCCTGAGGAGACTTCAAGTGGAATCAGCCGAAGTAACAGTGGTGGCTCCTTACTGGCCAAACAGGCCTTGGTTTCCCCTCCTGATCCAACTGAGCTACCGGGACCCGGTACCTCTTCCTCTCAGGCCGGACCTTCTCTCTCAAGGGTCACTCCTACACCCTTGTCCGGCACTAAAGAGACTGATGGTCTGGTTCTTGAGAGGGAGAGGCTGGAATCCCTCGGCTGCGCCTCTAGAGTGATGTCTACACTGTTGAGCTCAAGTAGGGCAAGTACCAACAAGGTTTATAGAAGAATCTGGGCCAAATTTGTTGAGTTCTCCTCTGCTTCTGGGAGGTCCTTCAAAAATCCAGGAGTTCAGGATGTTCTTAGTTTTCTTCAAACCAGACTAGACTTACCCTTATCTGTTAGCTCTTTAAGAGTACAAGTTTCGGCCTTGTCAGCCTTCTCTGGGGTCTCATGGGCAGTCCATCCCTTAGTCAGACAATTCTTTTGGGGGGCATCAAGAATTAAGCCCCAAAGAAAACCAAGATTTGCCAAGTGGGACCTTCCCCTCGTTCTAGATTCACTGACTGGACTCAGTACGTCGGGGCCCTCCCCGTCCTCCATTAAGGACTTTTCAGCGAAAGTAGCCTTCTTAGTAGCCATCACCTCGGCTAAGAGGGTCTCTGAGATTGGGTCTCTGGGTCATGAAGAACCTTTTCTAACGTTTTTCCCGGATCGAGTAGTCCTTATACCCATGTTGGGTTCAAATCCAAAAGTATCTTCGGTATTTCACGAAAATCGAAAAATTGTTCTACCTACATTTAAGACTCCAGATTCCAGTGAAACTCATTCCCTGGATATGGGTGAAATCCTAAAGGAGTATTTGCAAATTACTTCTTCCTTTAGACGATCTGATCATCTGTTTGTTCTACATTCTGGAAACAACAAAGGGAAGAAAGCATCAACCAGAACAATTGCATCATGGATCGTTCAAACAATCCAGCAAGCATACAGGGCTAAGGGCTTGGCTCCTCCACAGGCGGTGATGGCACACTCCACCAGAGGGATGGCAGCATCCTGGGTGGCGGCCCGACATGTGGCTCCAGGTGTCATTTGTAAAGTGGCCTTGTGGGCCTCTATCAATACATTTATGGCCCATTACTGCATTGAACCGGCATCATTGTCTTCTGTTAATTTTGGGTTAGGAATCCTGTCGGTTGACAGGACAAATTAAAGCTTTTCTGTTCAGCATACCCACCCGTGTGGTCTGGCTAGTTATTTCCCACACGTAGGCTGCCATAGAGTCAGTCAGGAAAACGGAAAATTTATTACCAAATACTTACCGTAATTTTCCTTTCCTGATGGACTCCATGGCAGACGGAGTTCCCACCCTGAAAGAAAATATTAATAAAAGAAAGTAAGTGTCCAAGAGTCGGCTAGTTACGGAACACAGTGCTGAGAGGTGAGCTTACTTTTATGGGTATGGGGTCCTATAGCATTGGAGTGGAGGCGGGGTTAACCCACACGTAGGCTGCCATGGAGTCCATCAGGAAAGGAAAATTACGGTAAGTATTTGGTAATAAATTTTCCGTTTTTATAGCTGAAAAACTTGTCTCAGAACCCACTAGTTTTGGGTTTTTTTACTGCTCAAAAACGCCACTGCCCAAAACTGCTGATAACAGCCTATGTGTGCATGGACACATAGGATAACATGATGGAGAGTTTAATGAAATAAAAACAGCTCCTGTAAAAATGTCTAAAAACGTCCAGTGTGCATGAGGCCTAACAGTACATTGGTTTTGACACAAGGGGTTGATTTGTGTGATACACGAGATACAATGTCTGATATATAATCAGTCCAGACAGATTCACACATGTGGTATCACCATACTTGGAAACAGTAGCAGTGTTTTGGGGTGTAATTCTAAGTATGCCCAAGCTCTGTATGAGAAATATCTTATTAAAATTAATTGATTAATTATTGATTGAAAAAAAAATAATTAATTCCTTAATTTTCCAAAAACTTGTGGCGAAAAATTACATTTTCAAAAGACCATTTATGCCTTTCAGAAAATACCTTGGAGTGTTTGCTTTTCAAAATGGGGCCATTTTGTGGGTGTTTCCACTGTCCTGGTGCTCCAGCGCCTACAAAAATATATGTTAGGTAGTCAGGAAATTAGATGCGTAATTTTTGCTTCTTGAAAGCCCAAAGGCACTCCCTGGATTTTGGGCCCCTCTATGCATAAAAAAAAGTCTCACATATGTATGCCCATACTCAGGAGGCATAGTAGAATTTGTTTTGGGGTGTAAATCCAAGTATGCCTATGCTGTTTGGCAAATAAGATGTTAAAATGGCAACTTTGTAACAAAAAACAAAAAACTTTTTTATTTAACTTCTTAATTTTCCCCAAAAAATTGTTTTTGTTTTTTTTACAAAATAAAAAAAACTTGCAAGCCTCTTACTAAATACCTTGGACTGTCTACTTTCCAAAAAAAGGTAATTTGTGCATATTTGTACTGTCCTGGCATTTTAAAGCCTCAAAGAATGAGATAGGCAGTCAGTACATCAGGAGTAATCAATTTTCAAATACAGTATACATACCAGAGTTTGTTAACTCTAGCTTTTACACAGACTAAATCAAATACCCTGATTTTGGTTATTACTAAAGAAATGTAGCAGAAAATGTTTGGCCTTTCAGTCTTTTTTTGTTTCTTTAGAAAAAAAAAAAAACACACACACACACCACAACACCCCACCAAAAGAAAGCTCTATTTGTGTAAAAAAAATTATAAAAATTTCATGGGTACAGTGTAGCATAACCGCGCAATTGTCATTCAAAGTGTGACAGTGCTAAAAGCTGAAAATTGGCCTGGGCAGAAAGGGGGTAAAAGTACCCGGTAGGCAATTAATTAATGCAATATATATATATATATATATATATATATATATACACACATACACACACACAGTGGTGATTGTGCATCAGTCACGGCTATCTGGTAAGCAAGATATTAATCACTTGGGTGTCACACCTGAAAAATCACGCTGCTCTTGGGAAGATTTCTATCACTCACTACTTCTCTGGCAATACCCTGATTTATTTTGGGACTTATTATTCACCGAACTTCACTTTCTTGGCAAGCAATTTGTCTTTTTTTGGGGGGAATTAACCCTTCACGGATTTGCTTTTGGAATGAACTCTTCACGGACTATGTTGTGTTCTTTTTGGACTCTGCATTAGTTTTCTTTTTAATACATTTTTCACATATCATTTGTTTACATTTCAAGGTTTAACATTAATTTCACACATGGTTTTAACCACATAGAGCTGCACTCTTTCCATTTTATGAACACATGTGACCTATCTGACCCCTACACTGACCCCCTGACACATACACTGACCCCCTGACACATACACTGACCCCCTGACACACTTACCTGACACATACACTGACCCCCTGACACATACACTGACCCCCTGACACATACACTGACCCCCTGACACATACTGACACATACACTGACCCCCTGACACATACACTGACCCCCTGACACATACACTGACCCCCTGACACATACACTGACCCCCTGACACATACTGACACATACACTGAGCCCCTGACACATACACTGACCCCCTGACACATACACTGACCCCCTGACACACTTACCTGACACATACACTGATCCCCTGACACATACACTGACCCCCTGACACACTTACCTGACACATACACTGACCCCCTGACACACTTACCTGACACATACACTGACCCCCTGACACATACAGGTCCTTCTCAAAAAATTTGTATATTGTGATAAAGTTCATTATTTTCTGTAATGTACTGATAAACATTAGACTTTCATATATTTTAGATTCATTACACACAACTGAAGTAGTTCAAGCCTTTTCTTGTTTTAATATTGATGATTTTGGCATACAGCTCATGAAAACCCAAAAATCCTATCTCAAAAAATTAGCATATTTCATCCAACCAATAAAAGAAAAGTGTTTTCAATACAAAAAAAGTCAACCTTCAAATAATTATGTTCAGTTATGCACTCAATACTTGGTCGGGAATCCTTTTGCAGAAATGACTGCTTCAATGCGGCGTGGCATGGAGGCAACCAGCCTGTGGCACTGCTGAGGTGTTATGGAGGTCCAGGATGCTTCGATAGCGGCCTTAAGCTCATCCAGAGTGTTGGGTCTTGCGTCTCTCAACTTTCTCTTCCCAATATCCCACAGATTCTCTATGGGGTTCAGGTCAGGAGAGTTGGCAGGCCAATTGAGCACAGTAATACCATGGTCAGTAAACCATTTACCAGTGGTTTTGGCACTGTGAGCAGGTGCCAGGTCGTGCTGAAAAATAAAATCTTCATCTCCATAAAGCTTTTCAGCAGATGGAAGCATGAAGTGCTCCAAAATCTCCTGATAGCTAGCTGCATTGACCCTGCCCTTGATAAAACACAGTGGACCAACACCAGCAGCTGACATGGCACCCCAGACCATCACTGACTGTGGGTACTTGACACTGGACTTCAGGCATTTTGGCATTTCCCTCTCCCCAGTCTTCCTCCAGACTCTGGCACCTTGATTTCCGAATGACATGCAAAATTTGCTTTCATCCGAAAAAAGTACTTTGGACCACTGAGCAACAGTCCAGTGCTGCTTCTCTGTAGCCCAGGTCAGGCACTTCTGCCGCTGTTTCTGGTTCAAAAGTGGCTTGACCTGGGGAATGCGGCACCTGTAGCCCATTTCCTGCACACGCCTGTTCACGGTGGCTCTGGATGTTTCTACTCCAGACTCAGTCCACTGCTTCCGCAGGTCCTCCAAGGTCTGGAATCGGTCCTTCTCCACAATCTTCTTCAGGGTCCGGTCACCTCTTCTCGTTGTGCAGCGTTTTCTGCCACACTTTTTCCTTCCCACAGACTTCCCACTGAGGTGCCTTGATACAGCACTCTGGGAACAGACTATTCATTCAGAAATTTCTTTCTGTGTCTTACCCTCTTGCTTGAGGGTGTCAATGATGGCCTTCTGGACAGCAGTCAGGTCGGCAGTCTTACCCATGATTGTGGTTTTGAGTAATGAACCAGGCTGGGAGTTTTTAAAAGCCTCAGGAATCTTTTGCAGGTGTTTAGAGTTAATTAGTTGATTCAGATGATTAGGTTAATAGCTCGTTTAGAGAACCTTTTCATGATATGCTAATTTTTTGAGATAGGAATTTTGGGTTGTCATGAGCTGTATGCCAAAATCATCAATATTAAAACAAGAAAAGGCTTGAACTACTTCAGTTGTGTGTAATGAATCTAAAATATATGAAAGTCTAATGTTTATCAGTACATTACAGAAAATAATGAACTTTATCACAATATGCTAATTTTTTGAGAAGGACCTGTACACTGACCCCCTGACACATACACTGACCCCCTGACACATACACTGACCCCCTGACACACTTACCTGACACATACACTGACCCCCTGACACATACACTGACCCCCTGACACACTTACCTGACACATACACTGACCCCCTGACACATACACTGACACACTGACCCACCTACCTGACACCTACACTGACCTTACACCTACGCTGACCCCCTGACCTTACACCTACACTGACCCCCTGACCTTACACCTACACGGACCCCCTGACCTTACACCTACACTGACCCCCCAACCTTACACCTACACTGACCCCCTGACCTTACACCTACAGTAGGAGTCCTACTTCCTGCACTACTCACACCCCCCTCCACACAGCCAATACATCCTCCTTACCTCTCTGCTCTTCGCCAGGACTCTCCTCATGACCTCAGCACTGGATCTGGACGGATGTGCAGGACTCCCCGCCAGCGCCATCCACCCGCACCTCCGCTCCATGTCAGACGCCGGCTGCACCTCCAGGTGTAGTGGAGGCCCCGCTCCTTGTCAGTGTAGTGGAGGCTCCGCTCCTCCTTGTCAGACGTCGGCTGCACCTCCGCTCCATGCTCCCATCTCCACCGTGCTCGCCCTCCGCTCGACACACAGCGCCGTACCAGAGCAGAGGGACAGGCGGAGGGGAAGATAGCGGCCCCGGCAGCTCACACAATGCACGTCTCCCGCTGCCATGTTCAGTGTTTCCCGGCGCACTGTGATTGGGCGTATGGCGGTCATGTGGCGGAGGCGGGACTTCTAGAGCGATCACAGACAGGCCAGCCACACGCCGCACATGACCCCCATACGCCCAATCACAGGGCGCCGGACACTAAACATGGCAGCCAGAGATCGGGGACACCCGGACACAGAAAATTAAAATTAGGAGGACTCGGAGGCACGGAATGGCGCCCCCCTAAATGTTGCGCCCGGGGCCACGGCCCCCCTGCCCCCCCACACTACGCCTCTGCACACATATACACAGTATAATATATAAAAATACATATGCATATATACAATATAGCAATCTCCAGTCTTTTTTTCTTTTTGAGTGTGCAGACTGAAAGATAAAAAAATAGAAAAGGTCAGCAAAGTTTAGGACTGTAGCAGGAAATTAAGCCTGTCCTGTAATTTTCCTAATGTGTGGTTTGAATAGTAAACTAGAGATTACATACAATTCTAATTACACAGTCTGGTAAATACACTGAACAACACGGAAGACCTGAAGTCATTTTGTGTATATTTTTTTTATTAAGGTCATAACTAAAAATAAAATTTCCAAAAACATATAGGTAAATTAGAAATTTTCTCAAATAAAACACAGAAGTGAGGCAAATACATTCCTATAAATTCAATATCCCTGAATTCCACTCACCAGTGAGGTGTTCTCACTGTAACCAAAAACACACTAGCAAAAAAATTCTCCTGTAGTAAAGATACCTGGGAAAACAAGCGGTTACTCTAATGACAATATTAGTGGTTGGGTCTATACAGGAAGATTCAACTTTTTTTTTAACAGAAAGGTTTTTTATTTTATAAAAGAAAATAAACAAAACAATATGTACAAAAATTGCAGTGATCATACATAGTCTTCAGAAATAATACATTAAAAGTTAGTCGTCGAAGCAGTTGTACGTACAGATAGAGAGACCCTTAATCATTACAGAGCAAACATGAATCAACATCATCAATAAACAGTCAGATTAGTCGAACCCACCCCTACCCCCCAACTGAAGAGAAATAGGATCAAAAAGAACCCGCCCAGCTTCAGGGGATGGGAAGGAAAAAAAAAAATATTAAATAAATAAAAACCGGGGGGGTTATCATACTGCTCTGGGACGGGAGGCCCTGACCAGGGCATGAAACAGGGTATTGCAGATGGGGGGGGGGGGGGGGGGGGAGTCATCAAACGATGGTTGCATGACCGGGGTATAACAACGCAGCTCTAAAGAAGGCTCCAATATGTCCCCACCAGGCAAACAGATACAGCGTTCATAGAGTGTCTCGCGATCAAATCTGAGAGCCTAGCTCCTAGTCCATGGCCTGTTGCTCAGCGCTCTCCCATGCCGCCCAGATCCTGTCAAATTTTTTGGGGCAGTTTTGCCCCAAATAGGTAAGCTTTTAAAGGGGGAGGGCAGCGTTAATCAATGCCCTCCACTGTGGTATGGATGGGGGGGGAGGGCCCCTTCCACCGAAGCAGAATGGCCTTCCTGGCATAGAAGGCCGCGTAAAAAACAAATAATTTTTTTGATTGGGGGCCCTCCAGCGTATCAACTATGCCGAGCAGCAGTGGGATTGGGTCGCAGGGTAAAGTGAGGTTGCTCACAGAGCAGATAATGTGAACCACCCCCCTCCAAAAATGCTGTATCAGCGGACAGGACCACACAACATGAAAGAAGGAGCCCTCCGCCGCACCACATCTATGACAACTAGGATTCTGCTGTGGATATATTTTAGCTAGGCGTTCGGGGGAGAAGTACGCCCTGTGGAGAAACTTTACCTGGATGAATCTATCTCTGGCAGAGACCACCAGGGTGAGGTATTGCTGAATGCCCTCCTCCCAATCGTCATTGCCCAGAGTGGGGATATCTGCCTGCCATACTGAGAACAGCTGGGAGACCTTAGAGGTGTCCAAACCTATGAGTAGGGAGTACAAGGCGGACAAGGGTTTGGTGTCCCCTGTCATCTCCAGCAATCGCTCAACACCCGTCGTTTCCAGTACCAGTGGCCCAGAGAACTGGGATCGGAAAGCGTGCCGGAGCTGAAGGTACCTAAAAAACATATGGTTAGGGAGCCCCTTTAATTGTTTCAGCTCATTGAAAGCTATAAGGCCCCCCGAGGAAACTATATCCGCCAAGGTCTTAATTTCAAACCGTGCCCACAACGCGGGATCCGGGATAGAGGGGAAGTGTGCCAATCGTGGGTTCCCCCACAACGGGGTGCGGGGAGACCAGCCACCAGGTGATTGGACCCTAGATCGGACAGCCTCCCAGACCCCAAGCGTAGTCCGCATTGATGGGGTAACATTGGGGCTAGATCGGGGACCCCGATGTATGAGATTGCGCAGCTCAGAATAGGATCCAAGCAGCGCAGCCTCCAGAGTAGACGCCGGATTAGCCGGCTCCTCCGACAGCCACCACCGAAGTGTGACGAGGACCGCAGCCCAGTAGTATTTCTGAAAACATGGGAGAGCTAGACCCCCCAGGGTAATAGGCAGTTGTAAAGTGGATTTGGCAATTCTCGGGGTGCCACCACTCCAGATAAATGAGGTAATCACACTATCAAGCTTCATAAAAAAGGCATTCGGGATATGGACGGGAGTCTGTCGGAAGATGTACAAGAACTTGGGGAGGACAGTCATTTTGATAAGATTAATCCGGCCGACCGGGGTGAGGGGCAGTGTCTTCCAAGCAGCGCATCTCTGAGTCAGGAGGAACAGTACCGGTGTTAAGTTAAGAGGGATGAATTGTGTCAGGTCCCTGTGGATTACCACGCCGAGATACTTAAACTGTGAAACCCGTTGCAAAGGGGTGTTCGCCGGGATAGAGGCCCCCGAGGGGTGCAGCGCGAAGATGACAGATTTTCCCCAGTTAATACAAACCCCGGAAAATTTACCGAACGTGTCAATAAGTGCTAGAGCCGCCCCAAGAGAGTCAGATTCATTCCGTAGATACAGCAGGGTGTCATCTGCGTAGAGGGATATTTTTTCCTGTACCGTACCCAGAGGGATACCCCGAACCTCTGGAGAGGAGCGTAGGAGAATCGCCATTGGTTCAATGGCCAGCGCGAAGAGGGCCGGGGAGAGTGGGCAACCCTGCCTAGTACCCCTAGATAGCCGAAAGGGTGGGGATAGGACCGACCCCGTGCGGACTCTAGCTGTAGGGGATTTGTAAAGTGATTGCACCCAAGAAACAAATCTCGGCCCAAAACCAAATCGACGCAGGACCTCCCATAGGTAATTCCATTCCACTGAATCGAATACCTTCTCTGCATCCAGGGAGGCCACTGCATCATATTCGTTAAGGGAATCTCGGGCGCCCAAAACCGTATAGAGCCTACGGAGATTTATATCTGTGCCCTTGCCAGGCATAAAACCGGTCTGATCCTCATGAATCAATGTGAGGATAACCGCGTTGAGTCTCCGAGCCAAGACCTTAGTAAGGACCTTAGCGTCCGCATTGAGGAGGGAAATGGGGCGGTATGAGGAGCAAAGTGAAGGATCCTTACCCGGCTTGGGAATGACCACTATCACCGCTTCGGCCATGGAGGGGGGGAGTGTGTCACACTGTAGGGAAGCAACAATCACCCCATGTAGTTTAGGCGACAGCTGCTCCCCATATTGTTTATAGAACTCCGGGGGAAGACCATCCACACCCGGAGTCTTCCCAGCCTGCAATTCCCCCAAGGCCTGCCGAACCTCCTCCAAAGTAATTCCACTATCCAAATACGCCCGGTCCTCGTCGCTAAGGGTAGGAAAGGTGAGCTGCCCGAGGAAGGAGTCCAACTCCTCCGCCGAGGAAGATTCAACTTTATTTAAATACATAGAAACCTATATATATATTTTTTTTGTATCAAAAATATTCACTAACACCCAGCTTTAAAGGAAATCACACAAGTTAAAAGGACGCATCTAAGTGCATACCACACAGACAAACAAAAAACATATATGGAAAAATAACTGTTCGTCTGGACGCCAAGTATCACCACACAAAGTGCTGTACCACAGCAAAGGGTTTCAATCTTTCATTAACAACTTTATTGCAGTGAAAGAAAAAGTAACATCTCATGTGTGGAATCCTTGGGAACTCGAGCTGCAGATCCACTAAATTTAGGTCATATAGACCCCTGTGCTAGATTGTAAAGGTCACCATTGACCAATAATGGTATGCACTTAGATGCATCCTTTTAAACTTGTATGATTTCCTCTAAAGCTGGGTGTTCATTAATATTTTTGAAATTCAATTTTTGATACAAAATTATATATTTTTTTCTAAGTATTTAAATAAAAGTTGAATTCTTCCTGCTTAGACACAACCACTATTATTGTCATTAAAGTAACCACTTGTTTTCCCACAATCTAAATATGGTACATGGTTTGTTTGTATTCAACTTTTGAGCCAATAGGTTGATCTTTAGCCTTACATTTTTTTTTAACCTTTATCTCCTTACCTCATATTGCACAAAGCGTGTTTATAAAGCAGATTGGGCCAAACTGAAATTTACATGTTCAAGTGAATCCCTCTCTCTGAACAGCTCAATTTGACATTTTAATCAAAGACTTATGCCGCGTACACACGACCATTTTTCCTGTCATGCAAAAAAACGACGTTTTTCTACGTGATTCGTCGTGATTCCTCTCAAGCCTGCCTTGCATACACACGTTCATGGAAAAAAAAACGCTCAAGCAAAGCGCGGTGACGTACAACACGTACGACGCACTATAAAGGGGAAGTTCCATTCGAATGGCGCCACCCTTTGGGCTGCTTTTGCTGATCTTGTGTTAGTAAAGTTTGGTGAGAGACGATTCACACTTTTCAGCCTCGTGCTCTTCAGTCCTTTACAGCGTGATGAATGTGCTATCTCCATTACAAACGCTAGTTTTACCAGAACGAGCGCTCCCGTCTCTTACTTGATTCTGAGCATGCGCGTTTTTTTTTTTCCCGGGAAAGAACGACGAGAAAAAATAGAGCAGGTTCTAATTTTTTTGCGGGCAGTTTTCTCGTCGAGAAAACTGCTATGGAGCATACACATGACCGGTTTTCATGACCAATCTAAAAAATGGCAGTTTTCTCGTCATGAAAAACGGTCGTGTGTACGCGGCATAAGGCTTGATTCACACCCATGCATTTTTAGTGCTTTTTTGCATATTTGCTCTACAGAACGTGTTCCATAGGAAACCAGGTTAAATTGGCTGTAGTGCAAATCTGCAAAATGCAAAAAGCACAAAAAATGCATAGGTGTGAATCAAGCCTAATTCCGTGTACACACGATCGATTTTCTTGACGGTGAAAACACCGCCGAGAAAATCGACATTAAAAACGAGGACCGGCTTGGTCCCCTACACACGGCCAGTTTTCATTACATTTTTTCTTTTGGTCGTGAAAAACCACGGTGTGTAGGCTCCCTGGCAGTGTTTCCCTATGGGAAAACTGCAGCGGAAAAAAATGCCGTGAATCACGACGAGTAAAATTAGAGCATGTTCTAATTTTTCTCGTCGTGATTCTTGCCGTTTTTCTCATCGGGAAAAATGCTGGAAAGCCCACACACGGGCGTTTTTCTCGCCAAAGAGAAAAAATGACATTTTTCCCGACGAGAAAAACGGTCGTGTGTACGCGGCATAAGGCCTGATTCACACTTGTGTAGGTTGCAGTTTGCATATTGCATTTTTCAATACACATCTTTAAACCATTGAAGTCTATGGAACCAAAAACCAGAAAAAAAACCTGGGCCTTTCCATAAAATGCACAGATGTGAACTACATCCATAGGAAACCTGTTAAATGGACTAGTGTGTTTTTGCAAAACTGAAAATGCACAGAAAAATGCATAGGTGTGAACCAGGCATTAAATGGGTACTGAGCTGATCCCTCTGGGAATCGTAATAAACATTTTAAAAAGAAACTGAAATGATATCACAGATGAGTTTTAAAACTTATAACACAGATAATGACAGTCCACTACTAGACTATGCCTTTAGGTTGCTCTTCACCGTTAGTTAAATTTTCAGAGCAGTTAATCATGGTTCAGAAAATCATATGTGAAAGTATAACTGGTCATATAGTATTTAGTAATAAAATTCAGTCTATCCAATTGACCAAAGAAAAAATGAAATCATATACTTGTATCGAAGAACAGGAAAATAACAAATTATAATTTTGACTTGCTATAGAATTCTGTTTTAAATGGGATCAACTTTACCAACAGTTCTGTGGCTGCCTTAGCTGTACCTCTATGGACTGAAAACCCACCTCCACCATGACCATAATTATGTACTGTAGGAAGATGTTGCTTATTTTTGCGAAGGGTCTCTTGTTCTATTCTTACTGCAGCCCTTGTTGGTCTCAGCCCTACTTTCTCTTTGATTACCGCAACACCATGCAGAGAAGGTTCAAGATTACAGCAACGATGTCTTATCTCTTTGCTGGTCTGTGCATCTGGTAAGAGTCTCCAGTCATCCTTTTCTCTGGTTCCACCAAGGGTTACACCATCTTGTCCAGGATAAATGTAAGTGCTGCCATCTCCATCTCTAATGAAGTGTTTAAGCCAGGGGGCATGGACCTCTAGTACTTGTCCTCTTACAGGAAATACTGACATATCACCAATCAGATCTCTGGCTCCTAGCCCGGTGCAATTCATAACCACATCATAACTGCCATGTAGCTCCCAGATATCATGTACTTTCCTGGTTTCTATATATCCACCATTCATTTTAAATCTATGACAAAAAGAATAGAGAGAAAAGTTAGATCTACAACACAAGGACTGTTCAGACCTCCAAAAATTAATATTTTGGTTGTGGGTGGTTTGAATCCCCTCAGGCTTCCCATAACTCAGGGACTCCAGAGGCAAAATCTAATATCAAAAATGGCAGCTCTGCCACAGACCCATCCACCGTGCCGCCACAGTGTCACTCCCCGGTGGCATTCCTATTATTGCAACATAAATTTAAAAGCATCCCTTTTAAAATATAAGATCAACATTTTAAATTTTTAGGTGCCACCTAAGCAGGGCTGGGACAAGGTGGCGGGCAGATTGGTACCTGCCCTGGGTTCTAATGTTGAGAGGGAGGCACTGAGAGCTTGTCAGCTCCTCGTTCTCCAGCTGTCTGAATGACAGGAGCGAGGCTGCCATTACTCCTGTCCCTCAGAATGGAGACCAGAGCAGAGGCTGCCATAGCTGCTGGAGGAAGGATTATGTTCTCTCCTCCCTCCAACAGCAATGTAAATTGAGCAGGAGAGCAGGCAGGGCAGTGCCCATACTGGGAACACAGACATCCCCCTCTCAGCATGGTTGGAGAGTATCAGATCACATGACTGGGAGAGGGGAAAAAGACAAAGCTTCATTCCTGGGCAGGTGCTGCACTGAAGAGGTCTGAACAATACACAGAGGATAGGAGGAGCAAGTTAGCCCCAAATCTCCCCTCTTCCTCTTATAGTCAACCTTCCTCCCTCTGAATTCATTTAAACATGTGGTTTGGGGGTGGCAAAAACATGGTAGAGACACATTTTTACTGCCCCTCTAACTGCTCCTGCCCCCCTCCCCTTCATTTCTTTCCCCATTCCTCCCCCTCCTGTCTCCACATTGTTACGCTCCTGGATATAAGCTGTCCCTCCTTTTAGCGCAATAGGTTTTCTTCCCTGGTACTTTAGTGGCAACTTTCTCATGGTATGTTATGTCTAATTTACTTCTGCTTTGTACCTGTTCCTTAATGGTTTTTACTGCCTGACATAACTATTTTCTGTATGTATACACCTTATGTTGATTACTGTACTAGACCGCGGCTTGTGTTCTGTTTTGCTGTATTACTATTGTCTGCAATAAAGCTCCTGTTTTTGTAAAAAAAAAAAAAAAAAAATACACAGGCACTGAGGAGACAACAGAATGCCTCCTCAGGGATCCACTGTGGAATATTGTTCAAAGCCCCACCCTCCCAGCTCCCCTCTTCTCTTTATACTACTGCCAAATCTGTCCTCACATTGACACCACTGGAAAGCTTTTCTTCAGTGACACCACTGTAAGGCCTGTCTACCTCCTAGGATTAAGCGCTGGCGGTGGGGCAAAACGCAACAGTGGGCATGGTCAAGGAGAAACTGAGGCTGATGCCATTTCCATCCATCATCACATGCTAAGTGGCGTCCCCATACTGTATAGCTACTTTGCTCTCTGGATGAAGCATTCTCAGAGGCCTGCACCCCCCATTCTTTAGTGGGTCACCAGATTGGCAATTTAAGATACTTGGAGCAGCGCTATAAGTAGGTTTTGCCAGCTACAGTGAGCACATTTTTAACATGGTTTGTAAATTCCCCAACCGTGTTCATCAAATAAAAAGAACACACTGAACAAAGAATTGTCAGTTCTAAAGATATTCCCAAAATGTGTGAATGCCTTTGGTGTACATTTATTAAACTGAGTTTTTCTTAGTTCAGTTCTTGGCAGTTCTCAGGAGGACAATGATCTCCACTGCAGCCTGTTTATAAATCCGGGAACTTCTGTTCTCCGAGGGAGAAAGGAGACATTTTTCCTCTGAAAACGACAGAGATCCATGTAAAAGGGGGTGGATCCATGTAAAAGGGGGTGGGCTGCCTGTAATTTCGTGTTGTGAGATTACAGTGCAGCAGAGTTTAAATGAACATGTAAGGAAGGAGAGAGAGAGAGGAGAGAGAGAGAGAGAGAGAGAGGGGGGAGAGAGAGAGAGAGAGAGAGAGAGAACACATACATGGTATATATATATATATATATATATATATATATATACACACACACACATTTTTAACCCACTGGTGCTGATATACAGTACAGGAAGAAAGAAGTCTTCCTCTAATCACACCAGCTTCTCTCCCAGATTTTTCACCTCTGAGCTGGAGAGTCTGGGAGGGAGATATTTCAGTGTAACGGCCAGTGAGATCTTCACTGGCCACTTGTGACCGAGAACTTGTTCCCTGCTCCTCATCTCAGCTACATAAACCGGTACACACGCGAGATCAGGAAATATTGGAGTTGGGAATAATGGACTTTATAGGCACGTATAAAAGTATTATAAAATTGTAATAATTTACATAAAATTCATAACATGTACAGATAAATAATACATAGGACAAAGTGGTTTCTCTGGAGGATATATACAAATATATATATACTTCCTGTGGGGCAATACTGAGGGTGTCAAGAAATGCCCTCACTGATATGTATGTATCCCTGGCGCAAGTGAGTGTTGAACTCTGTTAAGCACTTGGTTATAAGTGATTTTTTGCATAATATGTACCGTATTTATCGGCGTATAACACGCACAGACGTATAACACGCACCCTAACTTTAAGAGGGAAGTTTCAGGAAAAAAACTTTCCACAGCCCCCTGCGTATAACACGCAGGCACAGTTTACCCTCTATTTTCAGGGTAAAAAAGTGAGTGTTATACGCCAATAAATACAGTATATACATATATATAGTTGTATATATTTATAAGGTTTGATGTAATTTCTGTATCCTAATTAACCCTTTCAATACAGGGCTTTTTATACCACTTCCATACCGGGCCTATTCTGGCACTTCTCTCCTACATGTACAAATCATCATTCTTTTGCTAGAAAATTACTCAGAACCCCCAAACATTATATATGTGTTTTTAGCAGACACCCTAGGGAATAAAATGACGGTCGTTGCAACTTTTTATCTTGCACTGTATTTGCGCAATAATTTTTCAAACGCCTTTTTTTGGGGAAAAAAAATGGTTTCATGAATTCAAAAAATAACAAAACAGTAAAGTTAGCCCAATTTTTTTGTAAAATATGAAAGATTATGTTACGCCGAGTAAATAGATACCTAACATGTCACACTTTAAAATTGCGCACACTCATGGAATGGAGCCAAACTTCGGTACTTAAAAATCTCCATAGGCGACGCTTTGAATTTTTTTTACAGGTTACCAGGTTAGAGTTACAGAGGAGGTCTAGTGCTAGAATTGTTGCACGCACTCTAACGCATGCGGCGATACCTCACATATGTGGTTTGAACGGCGTTTACATATGTGGGCAGGACTTATGTGTGCGTTCGCTTCTGAGCGCGAGCTATTGGGGACAGGGGCGTTTTAATTTTTTTTTTTATTATTAAAATTTTATTTTTTTACTTAATTTTTTTTTTTTCACTTATTTTTACTTTATTTAATTTTTTTGATCACTTTTATTCCTATTACAAGGAATGTAAACATCCCTTGTAATAGGAATGTGTGTGACAGGTCCTCTTTATGGAGAGATGCGGGGTCAATAAGACCCCGCATCTCTCCTCCAGGCTGGAAAGCATGAGATCAGGAAAAATAAATCACTGATCTCATGCTTTCAGCCGCAATCGCGGCTTTGTTTACCTTTGGGAACCCGGGCGTGACGTCATCACATCACGCCCGGGCCTCCGACGATCATAGAGATGACTGGTGACCATCTGGTCACCAGTCATCTCTATGTTCGTCATGTGACCAACCACCGGCGCCGGATGGCGGTGGGAGGGGGGGATATCCCCTCCCGCCGCCTATAAGAACGATCAAGCGGCAGAACCGCCGCTATGATCATTCTTATGGTGCGCAGAATCGCCGGCAGAAGAGAAGGATATCTGAATGATGCCTGCAGGCATCATTCAGATATCCCCCCACAAAGCACAGGACGTCATATGACGTCCACCCGGAGGGAGAGAGGGTTCCTGCCGGCGTCATTTTACAATGGCCTGGTATGGAAGTGGTTAAAGTATGTTCTCTCGATTAGAAACATTGAAGCTCCTGAAGAAGCGACAGTTCGGGTTACGAAACATGTAGCATAACTTTTAATCCATGAGGATATGTGGGAAACCACCAACAGGAATACATACATATCAGTGGGGGCATTTCTTGTCACCCTCAGTATTGCCTGACAGGAAGTATATATTTCTTGTCTGTATATCCTATGAATTTTATGTGAATTATTAAAATTTGATAATACTTTTTTACATGCCTATAAAGTCCATTATTCCTAATTTCAATATTTCCAGATTATGTAGGATGTGGCACAATAATATTATTAGGTGTTTGTTTGCCACCCTAGAGCATTGCAATCTATTAAATTTCACACACGAGAGATCAGCCGTGATCATGAGGATCACGGCTTTTCTCTCTTTCATAAACGGACACCTTTATGTCTTCTCTCATAAAGGTGTCCGTTTATGAAAGAGAGAACTGAAGGTTGACCACCTTACAATAAATACAAAAATAAATAAATCACCTTTTCTCCATCCATGGCAGATAAAGTGATGACTGGCATTTTAGTGTGGTGAATGCCTGCCCAAATGTGTAAGATGGGAATTTTTCCATCTCCGCCTCTGTCATCAAACGAAAACCCAGAACAACATTGCCCCAAAATGGGAAGGCATCCTTAGGGGGCATCTTGAATACTTGCCATCTGATGAAAATAACACCAAATATTTTTATTTTTATAAGTTAACTCCAGGATATTAAGTAGAAACAAAGTAAGAATATACATATAAGTGCTGCTTTACCTGTCAAAGGATTTGTATTTCTGTCCATCCAGTTCTGTACACAGCTTTGCTCGACAGCACAGCCAGCCTGGTGTGCCAACTTTATTTTGCTGCCATTACCTTCTACCCAAGCCAGGAATTCAAATGTAAAAAACAGTTACCTTTGAGCATTACTTGGGGTAACCATTTTAACAATACATTTTTGGTTCAAGTAACGCTGGGCTTTAAAAAGTTGGGACAGGGCCATTTTTACCACAATGTATCACCCCCTCTGTTGAGCAGTTAGAATCTTATATCAGGCAAGAATGGGACAGCATTCCTCTCCCAAAACTCCAGCTACTGGTCTCAGTTCCCAGATGTTTGCAGAGTGTTGTTAAAAGAAGTGGGGATGCTACATTGTGGTAAACATGGCCCTAGCTCAAAACTTTTTTGAGATGTGTTGCTGCCATCAATTTCAAAATTGCTCTTTTTTTTTTTTTTTGTTCTTCAAATGGTACATTTTTTCTGTTTAACATTTTAACAGTTTTCTATTTTGAATGAAATATGGGTTTATGAGATTTTCAAATAATTTCATTCTGTTTTTTTTATGTAGATTTTACACAGCGGCCCAACTTTTTTGGAACTTGGTTTGTATTTGTCCTGGTGACCCTTAAGACCAGGATGAAAAATTAAAAATGTTACAGCTGTCATCAAATGTGAAAGTAAATCTTCCAGTTTCCCCAAGCCATCCTCTGATTTCCGGTTGTGCCTTCAGAAAAAGGTAAATCTCTTCAAGGGGACACTGTATGCAAAAAATAAACAAAAGTGGTCTCACCCTTTCCCTACTCTATCCAAAATTAAAAACTATGTTTTGGCTATACTGTTTATGCACTTTACCAAAACTCAGAGGTGCCATGCTTTATTTTTTTATATTTTTCAGTAATACCGTGTACACACGATCGGTTTTACAGATGAAAACAGTCTGATGGACTTTTTTCATCGGACAAACCGATCGTGTATGGGCCCCATCGGTCTTTTTTCCATTGGTGAGAAAAAATAGAACATGTTTTAAATTTATCCGATGGAAAAAAAAACTATAGCAAATTCTGATCGTCTGTGTGGAACTCCATCGGAGAAAAAACCCACGCATGCCCAGAATCAAGTCGACGCATGCTCAGAAGCATTGAACTTAATTTTTCTCGGCTCGTCAGAGTGTTTTACGTCACGGCGTTTGAGACGGTCGGATTTTTGACTGATGGAAGGCAAGACTGATGGAAGTCAGCTTCATCGGAATACCGATGGAAAAATTAATCGGATTTGAATCCATAGGAAATCCGATCGTGTGTACAGGGCTTTAGTTTATTCTTCTAGGAGTCTATCACAACCTGGAACACTGTGGTTCCCAAAGCTAATGGACTCCCAGCAAAGAGCAGGTGTCTCCCAGCAGCCAGCAGATCCCAGTAATTAGGTTCCACTTGATGCTGTCTGCTGGGAAATGACAGTAAGGGCTCTTTCACATGGACGTTCCGTATGTCCGTTTTTCATCCATCCGTTTTCGGATGAAAAATGGACATACATGTATCCCTATGGGATAGCGGATGTCAGCGGATGAACATCCGCTGACATCCGATGACATCAGTCTCTGCTATGGTCCGTTTAGCATGACGGAGGAAAATCCTACTTTTCCATCCGTCTTTGGATCGGATCGGATGAAAACGGACAGACGGTCCGTTTTCATCCGATCCCCCCATAGAGGAAAGCGGCGATCAGACCGGTCCGTTTCTGCACAGTGTGCAGAGACGGACAAGTCATCCGCCGGCTCAGCGGGGATCAACGGAGCGATCTCCGCTGAGTAAGCGGATATTCACGGGGCGGATCATGACGGGATCCGCTCGTGTGAAAGAGCCCTTAGACATACAGTGGGAAAAAGTAGGATTTTTAAAACAGCTTACCTGTAAAATCCTTTTCTTGGAGTACATCACGGGACACAGAGCGACTTAGTCATTACTAGTGATGAGCCGAACACCCCCGGGTTCGGTTCGCACCAGAACCCGCGAACGGACCGAAAGTTCGTACGAACATTAGAACCCTATTAAATACAATGGATGCGAACGTTCGAATTCTAAAGTGCTAATTATAACAACTATTATGCATGTTATTGTCCTAAAAAGGGTTTTGGAACCCGGGTTCTGCACCAGGGGACATGTATCAATGCAAAAAGAAGTTTTAAAAACGGTCGTTTTTCGGGAGCAGTCATTTTAATGATGCATAAAGTGAAAAAAAAAAGTCAAATATTCCTTTAAATATCGTACCTGGGGGGTGTCTAAAGTATGCCTGTGAAGTGCCACGTGTTTCCCGTGTTTAGAACTGTCCCTGCACAAAATGACACTTCTAAAGGAAAAAAAAGCCATTTAAAACTTCTTGCGGCTTTAATGTAATGTCTGGTCCCGGTAATATGGATGAAAATCTTTAAGAAAAATGGCATAGCTACCCCATGACCCCCCCCCCCCCCTACCCCAGCCCATTACCAGCCCCTTTGGGTCTTGTATGGATATTAAGGGGAACCCCGCACATAAAATAAAAAAGGCCCTATATACTCTGAACAGCCGTATACAGGCGGTGCATACAAGACAGGGACTGTAGGTTTGTTCTTATGTAGAATCTGTTTGTAATTTTGAACAGGTACATTGTTGAAGTGTAGCTCCAGCCCAAAAATCTATTTTTAAACTTTTTGGGAAACATAGGTAAGGGTTATCACCCCTGTAACATTTGTTTTGCTGTCTGTGCCCCTGTTCAGAACATTTCACCTCACTTTCCGTCCCAATGACAACTGTTTTTGAAATGTGGTGTTTTTCTTGAAACAAGGATTGCTGATAAAGCATCAGTACAGAGGAGACACCTTTCTCCCATATTTATTCTTACAGGAGAGAATTTTCCTTCCTAGGGGTAGATTTCCTCTCACTTCCTGTTGTCTTCTTTCGTTTGCAAGTAGGAGTCATTTGTAAGTTGGATGTTTGAAAGTAGGGACCTGCCGTATATACTCTGCAGAAATAGGCCCCTTAGTTGTTGGTGTTGGCACAACACTGTAAGCACTCACAGTTACTCTTGGTTGGTGCTGGAACGCCCTGCTGTCAACTATTATATCAGGAATTTTAATTACATATAATTGTTGAACAGTGGTAGTAAAAATTGGGGCTTTGATGGTGGTGCTGGTGCCACAACACTGTAAGCCCTGACAGTTACTCTTGGTGGGTGCAGCAATGGGCCCTGCTGTGAATTATTAGATCAAGAATTGTAATTGCATGCCCCTGTTGAACAGGGGCTGAAAAATTGGGCTTTTCGTGGTGGTGGTGGTGGTGGTGGTGTTGCCACAACACTGTAAGCCCTCAGAGTTACTCTTGGTGGGTGCAGGAATGGGCCCTGCTGTGAATTATTAGATCAAGAATTGTAATTACATGCCCCTTTTGAACAGTGGCTGAAAAATTGGGCCTTTCGTGGTGGTGGTGGTGGTGGCGTTGCCACAACACTGTAAGCCCTCAGACTTACTCTTGGTGGGTGCAGGAATGGGCCCTGCTGTGAATTATTACATCAAGAATTGTAATTGCATGCCCCTGTTGAACAGGGGCTGAAAAATTGGGCCTTAGGCACTGGTGGCACAACACTACAACCCCTCACAGATACTGTACTTGGAGCACAGCAATGAGCCCTGTTGCAAAGTATTGCTTCAAAAATTGTAATGACACGCCCCTGTTAAACAGGGGCTGAAAAATTGGGCCTTAGGCACTGGTGGCACGACACTACAACCCCTCACAGATACTGTACTTGGAGCACAGCAATGAGCCCTATGGCAAATTATTGCTAAAAAAATTGTAAGTACACGCCCCTGTAAAACAGGGGCTGAAAAATTGGGCCTTAGCCACTGGTGGCGGCACCCATAAACAAAAATGATCTTCCAAGCTATCATCATCAATCGTATCATTGAGGACTCGGAGGAGGAGGATAGCCAGTCAACATAACAGCACAGGCACTCAGCATCAGCATCAGTCTTGAAGGGACGTGACATGTTAAAATCAATTAGTCTGTTATATCAGCATCAGGTGTGTGGTAGCTGGTGGTGATCCAAGACTGGTTCATCTTGATGAAAGTCAGTCGATCAACCGAGTCGGTGGACAGGCGCACCCTGTGATCCGTGACAAATCCTCCAGCAGCACTGAATGTGCGTTCCGAAAGAACGCTGGATGCAGGACAGGCCAGTAGCTCAATTGCATACTGTGCAAGCTCTGGCCAGTGATCCATCCTCAAGACCCAGTAAGCCAGAGGATTTTCGGTGGGGAAGGTGTCCAAGTCTGACCTTGCCCCTAGATATTCCTGCACCATGTTTATCAGACGCTGGCGATGGTTGCTGGAACCAATCATACTTTGGGGCTGCGGACTAAAGAATTGTCTGAACGCATCGGTCAGACGGCCACCTTCCCCACCGCTCCTTCTTTGACTGGCCGAAGCCTCAGCAACTCGTTGTCCTGGACCAGGAGTTTGTAACCTCCCAGTCTCTGGGAACGCGTTGCACAGACCTTTCTGCAAGGCCTCCCGGAGTTGTCTCATCCTCTGCTTCCTCTGCGACGGTAACATAAGGTCCGCAACCTTACCCTTGTACCGTGGATCAAGGAGAGTGGCCAGCCAGTAATGGTCCCTCTCCTTGATCCGAAGAATACGAGGATCCTTCCGCAGACTTTGCAGGATCAGGGAGGCCATGCAGCGTAGGTTTGCTGAGGCATTCGCTCCGGAGTCCTCTGGGTCACTAAGGACGACATGATCCGCAGTCACCTCCTCCCAGCCACGTACAAGTCCACTGGTTTCTTGGGACTGTAAATCATCCCTAAAAGACTGCTGCTGATGATGCTGAGTGCCAGCCTCCACCTCCATGCTGACACAATCCTCCTCCTCCTCCTCCTCCTCCTCTTCCTCTTCCTGTGCGATGGGTGGGACAGAAGGAACACTGTCTGGGTAAAGGGGGCCTTGAGAGGCAAGGAAGTCCTCCTCTTCCTGCCTCTGTTCTGCCTCAAGTGCCCTGTCCATTATTCCACGCAGCGTGTGCTCCAACAGGTGGACAAGAGGTACAGTGTCACTGATGCATGCACTGTCACTGCTCACCATCCTCGTGGCCTCCTCAAATGGTGCCAGGACAGTGCATGCATCCCTGATCATGCCCCACTGGCGTGGAGAAAAAAAACCAAGCTCCCCTGACCCTGTCCTGGTGCCGTAGTCGCACAGGTACTCATTGATGGCCCTCTGCTGCGTGTGCAGCCGCTGCAGCATGGCCAACGTTGAGTTCCACCTGGTGGGCATGTCACATATAAGGCGGTTCTTGGGCAGGTTCAACTCCTTTTGCAGCTCAGCCAGGCGAGCACTGGCATTATAAGATCTGCGGAAATGCACACAGACTTTCCTGGCCTGCCTCAGGACATCCTGTAAGCCCGGGTACCTGCCCAAGAACCGCTGCACCACCAGGTTAAGGACGTGAGCCACACAGGGCACATGGGTCAGTTGTCCCTGTCGGAGGGCGGAGAGGAGGTTGGTGCCATTGTCGCAAACCACCATTCCTGGCTTAAGCTGGCGTGGCGTCAACCACCTCTCGGCCTGGCCCTGCAGAGCAGACAGGACCTCTGCCCCAGTGTGGCTTCTGTCCCCCAAACACACCAGCGCAAGCACGGCATGGCATCTTTTTGCCTGCGTACTTGCGTAGCCCCGTGAACGGCTACGGAGCACCGCTGGTTCATAGGACAAACCACAGGAAGAGGCCATGGAGGAAGAAGAAGAGGAGGGGGTGGAGGAGAGAGGTGTGTCACAACCAGTAGTAGCATTTTGGAGGCGTGGCGGTGGGACAACCTCCAACACTACTGCACCTTGTCCTGCATCCTTCCCAGCTGCCAAAAGAGTGACCCAATGGGCCGTGAAAGAAAGGTAACGTCCCTGTCCATGCCTGCTGGACCATGAGTCAGCGGTAATATGCACCTTACCGCTGACCGCCCTGTCCAGCGAGGCCAAGACATTGCCTTCCACATGCCGGTAGAGAGCCGGAATAGCCTTCCGTGAGAAAAAGTGGCGTTTGGGAACCTGCCACTGAGGAACCGCACATTGCACAAACTCACGGAAGGGGGCCGAGTCTACCAACTGAAAAGGCAGCAGTTGAAGCGTTAGCAATTTAGCCAAGCTAGCATTCAACCGCTGGGCATGTGGATGGCTGGGAGTGAACTTCTTTCGACGGTCCAGCAGCTGGGGCAGGGAAATTTGCCTGCTAGAATCGGACGTCGGTGTACTGCTAGCAGAGTGGCCGCAAGTACTTGGCTGTGACACACCTAATTCTACACCTTCATTCCTCTCAGTGCATGTTTCAGAGAGGACTGAAGTTATAGTGGGGTTGGAGATCCCAGCTGATGCGGTGCAAGGAGAGGTCCGCTTTGTTCTTTGGTGTGGGTCTTTGAGGTAGGCTTGCCAACGAGCTGCATGGCAGGTCAACATATGTCTGGTCAGGCATGTGGTACCCAAGCGGCTGATGTTTTGGCCACGCGATATACGCTTGAGACATATGTTGCAAACAGCAGCTGTGCGATCTGATGCACTAGCCTCAAAAAAGGCCCACACCAAGGAACTTTTTGAATGACGGGCAGAGGCAGCGCCCTGCACAGGCGGAGCTCTGCGGTGTGATTCCGTCGGTGTACTGCCCTTACTCTGGCCACCAAAGGGCATCCTGTCTCGTTGGAGATGTGCCTCCTCCTCATCCTCCTCCTCCTCTCTCCTATTAGGCACCCACGTGGAGTCAGTGACCTCATCATCCCCTCCCTCCTCATCACTGGAGCCAATCTGGCAGTATGCTGCAGCTGCTGGAACATGACTGCCAGATTGGTGTCCTTCTTGAGCATCCCCTCTGTCTGCTCTCACCCTACTGCCTTCCTGTAGCTGGGTTTCATCATCAGACCCTTCGAAACGCTGGGCATCCTCCTGGAGCATGTACCCAACACTGTGCTCAAACAGTTCGGGGGACTCCTCAGGAGGAGGACATGGTGGGTCTAGGGAAGGAGTGACTGATGATGAGTCTGACATTGATACCAGGGAAGAGGACGCTTTGGCAGCTGCTTTGCCAGTACCCTGAGCCTGGGTGAGAGAGGATGAGGAGGAGGAGGAGGGCTTGGTCATCCACTCTACCAAGTCTTCGGCATGATGTGGCTCAACATGTCCAGCTGCCGAAAAGAAGGACAAGCGTGTCCCATGGCCATGTGCTGATGACAATGCACCGCGTCCACGACCAGCACTGTTGCCCCCAGACACAGAGCCTGCTTGCCCTCTTTTATTGCCTCCTGACTGTCTGCCTCTCCTTGTTTGCCTTCCAGACATTCTAATAGATGGCCTGCAGGGAGATGGGAAAAAAGCAATAAGGGCTACCTTCAGGTGTCCTTCTCTGTCCCTTGAAACAAGGACTTGCACAGTGAAAGAAACTGACACTCTCCCTACCTACAGTTTTCTGTCCCTAGAAAAAATGTTTTTTTTAAGCACACTATAGCACAAGGAGAATTCACTCACTGTCCTTCCCAGTCCCTAGAAACAAGGACTTGCACAGTGAAAGAAACTGACACTCTCCCTACCTACAGTTTTCTGTCCCTAGAAAAAATGTTTTTTTTAAGCACAATATAGCACAAGGAGAATTCACTCACTGTCCTTCCAGGTCCCTGGAAACAAGGACTTGCACAGTGAAAGAAACTGACACTCTCCCTACCTACAGTTTTCTGTCCCTAGAAAAAATGTTTTTTTTAAGCACAATATAGCACAAGGAGAATTCACTCACTGTCCTTCCAGGTCCCTAGAAACAAGGACTTGCACAGTGAAAGAAACTGACACTCTCCCTACCTACAGTTTTCTGTCCCTAGAAAAAATGTTTTTTTTAAGCACAATATAGCACAAGGAGAATTCACTCACTGTCCTTCCAGGTCCCTGGAAACAAGGACTTGCACAGTGAAAGAAACTGACACTCTCCCTACCTACAGTTTTCTGTCCCTAGAAAAAATGATTTTTTTAAGCACAATATAGCACAAGGAGAATTCACTCACTGTCCTTCCAGGTCCCTGGAAACAAGGACTTGCACCGTGAAAGAAACTGACACTCTCCCTACCTACAGTTTTCTGTCCCTAGAAAAAATGTTTTTTTTAAGCACACTATAGCACAAGGAGAATTCACTCACTGTCCTTCCAGGTCCCTGGAAACAAGGACTTGCACAGTGAAAGAAACTGACACTCTCCCTACCTAGAGTTTTCTGTCCCTAGAAAAAATGTTTTTTTTAAGCACACTATAGCACAAGGAGCATTCACTCACTGTCCTTCCAGGTCCCTGGAAACAAGGACTTGCACAGTGAAAGAAACTGACACTCTCCCTACCTACAGTTTTCTGTCCCTAGAAAAAATGTTTTTTTTAAGCACAATATAGCACAAGGAGAATTCACTCACTGTCCTTCCAGGTCCCTGGAAACAAGGACTTGCACAGTGAAAGAAACTGACACTCTCCCTACCTACAGTTTTCTGTCCCTAGAAAAAATGTTTTTTTTAAGCACAATATAGCACAAGGAGAATTCACTCACTGTCCTTCCAGGTCCCTGGAAACAAGGACTTGCACAGTGAAAGAAACTGACACTCTCCCTACCTACAGTTTTCTGTCCCTAGAAAAAATGTTTTTTTTAAGCACAATATAGCACAAGGAGAATTCACTCACTGTCCTTCCAGGTCCCTAGAAACAAGGACTTGCACAGTGAAAGAAACTGACACTCTCCCTACCTAGAGTTTTCTGTCCCTAGAAAAAATGTTTTTTTTAAGCACACTATAGCACAAGGAGAATTCACTCACTGTCCTTCCAGGTCCCTAGAAACAAGGACTTGCACAGTGAAAGAAACTGACACTCTCCCTACCTACAGTTTTCTGTCCCTAGAAAAAATGTTTTTTTTAAGCACAATATAGCACAAGGAGAATTCACTCACTGTCCTTCCAGGTCCCTGGAAACAAGGACTTGCACAGTGAAAGAAACTGACACTCTCCCTACCTACAGTTTTCTGTCCCTAGAAAAAATGTTTTTTTTAAGCACAATATAGCACAAGGAGAATTCACTCACTGTCCTTCCAGGTCCCTGGAAACAAGGACTTGCACAGTGAAAGAAACTGACACTCTCCCTACCTACAGTTTTCTGTCCCTAGAAAAAATGTTTTTTTTAAGCACAATATAGCACAAGGAGAATTCACTCACTGTCCTTCCAGGTCCCTAGAAACAAGGACTTGCACAGTGAAAGAAACTGACACTCTCCCTACCTACAGTTTTCTGTCCCTAGAAAAAATGTTTTTTTTAAGCACAATATAGCACAAGGAGAATTCACTCACTGTCCTTCCAGGTCCCTGGAAACAAGGACTTGCACAGTGAAAGAAACTGACACTCTCCCTACCTACAGTTTTCTGTCCCTAGAAAAAATGTTTTTTTTAAGCACAATATAGCACAAGGAGAATTCACTCACTGTCCTTCCAGGTCCCTAGAAACAAGGACTTGCACAGTGAAAGAAACTGACACTCTCCCTACCTACAGTTTTCTGTCCCTAGAAAAAATGTTTTTTTTAAGCACAATATAGCACAAGGAGAATTCACTCACTGTCCTTCCAGGTCCCTGGAAACAAGGACTTGCACAGTGAAAGAAACTGACACTCTCCCTACCTACAGTTTTCTGTCCCTAGAAAAAATGTTTTTTTTAAGCACAATATAGCACAAGGAGAATTCACTCACTGTCCTTCCAGGTCCCTGGAAACAAGGACTTGCACAGTGAAAGAAACTGACACTCTCCCTACCTACAGTTTTCTGTCCCTAGAAAAAATGATTTTTTTAAGCACAATATAGCACAAGGAGAATTCACTCACTGTCCTTCCAGGTCCCTAGAAACAAGGACTTGCACAGTGAAAGAAACTGACACTCTCCCTACCTACAGTTTTCTGTCCCTAGAAAAAATGTTTTTTTAAGCACAATATAGCACAAGGAGAATTCACTCACTGTCCTTCCAGGTCCCTGGAAACAAGGACTTGCACAGTGAAAGAAACTGACACTCTCCCTACCTACAGTTTTCTGTCCCTAGAAAAAATGTTTTTTTTAAGCACAATATAGCACAAGGAGAATTCACTCACTGTCCTTCCAGGTCCCTGGAAACAAGGACTTGCACAGTGAAAGAAACTGACACTCTCCCTACCTACAGTTTTCTGTCCCTAGAAAAAATGTTTTTTTTAAGCACAATATAGCACAAGGAGAATTCACTCACTGTCCTTCCAGGTCCCTAGAAACAAGGACTTGCACAGTGAAAGAAACTGACACTCTCCCTACCTACAGTTTTCTGTCCCTAGAAAAAATGTTTTTTTTAAGCACAATATAGCACAAGGAGAATTCACTCACTGTCCTTCCAGGTCCCTGGAAACAAGGACTTGCACAGTGAAAGAAACTGACACTCTCCCTACCTACAGTTTTCTGTCCCTAGAAAAAATGTTTTTTTTAAGCACAATATAGCACAAGGAGAATTCACTCACTGTCCTTCCAGGTCCCTAGAAACAAGGACTTGCACAGTGAAAGAAACTGACACTCTCCCTACCTACAGTTTTCTGTCCCTAGAAAAAATGTTTTTTTTAAGCACAATATAGCACAAGGAGAATTCACTCACTGTCCTTCCAGGTCCCTGGAAACAAGGACTTGCACAGTGAAAGAAACTGACACTCTCCCTACCTACAGTTTTCTGTCCCTAGAAAAAATGTTTTTTTTAAGCACAATATAGCACAAGGAGAATTCACTCACTGTCCTTCCAGGTCCCTGGAAACAAGGACTTGCACAGTGAAAGAAACTGACACTCTCCCTACCTACAGTTTTCTGTCCCTAGAAAAAATGTTTTTTTAAGCACAATATAGCACAAGGAGAATTCACTCACTGTCCTTCCAGGTCCCTAGAAACAAGGACTTGCACAGTGAAAGAAACTGACACTCTCCCTACCTACAGTTTTCTGTCCCTAGAAAAAATGTTTTTTTTAAGCACAATATAGCACAAGGAGAATTCACTCACTGTCCTTCCAGGTCCCTGGAAACAAGGACTTGCACAGTGAAAGAAACTGACACTCTCCCTACCTACAGTTTTCTGTCCCTAGAAAAAATGTTTTTTTTAAGCACAATATAGCACAAGGAGAATTCACTCACTGTCCTTCCAGGTCCCTAGAAACAAGGACTTGCACAGTGAAAGAAACTGACACTCTCCCTACCTACAGTTTTCTGTCCCTAGAAAAAATGTTTTTTTTAAGCACAATATAGCACAAGGAGAATTCACTCACTGTCCTTCCAGGTCCCTGGAAACAAGGACTTGCACAGTGAAAGAAACTGACACTCTCCCTACCTACAGTTTTCTGTCCCTAGAAAAAATGTTTTTTTTAAGCACAATATAGCACAAGGAGAATTCACTCACTGTCCTTCCAGGTCCCTAGAAACAAGGACTTGCACAGTGAAAGAAACTGACACTCTCCCTACCTACAGTTTTCTGTCCCTAGAAAAAATGTTTTTTTTAAGCACACTATAGCACAAGCACAAAACACACTGACACTCTCCCTACCTATCCTTCTCTTTCCCTAAACTAAAGGAATCCAGGTTAAGCAAGAAAGAAATAAAAGTCACTGTCCCTGCCTATGCTGCTCTATCCCTGCTCCGGAACACACTACACTAGGCCGCCGTGCTGGCGGCCTTTTATAGTGTGGGGCGTGTACTAAACACCCTCAGCAATAATTGGCCACAGGCATCCTGCCTGTGGCCAATCATTGCTCTCCTCGCTGCCGGCGCTGTGATTGGCCAAGCATGCGGGGTCACAGTGCATGCTTGGCCAATCACAGCGCCTGGATGACACTGCGATGGCGTAGTGCATTGTGGGCCGTTCGCGTCACTCGAATTTGGCGCGAACGGCCCAAATCGTTCGATCTTCGTCGAACGATCGAACAGCCGATGTTCGAGTCGAACGTATGTTCGACTCGAACACGAAGCTCATCCCTAGTCATTACTAATGGGATTATATAGATTACCTTCAGGTGCTGGCACTGGCAACTTCCAAACCGGAAGTACCCTCCCCTATATAAGCCCCTCCCATCCGGGAGCACCTCAGTTTTGTAGCAAAGCAATAAGTGTCCCAAAAAGAGGGGTGGGAGCTCTGTGTCCCGTGATGTACTCCAAGAAAAGGATTTTACAGGTAAGCTGTTTTAAAAATCCTACTTTCTTGTTCATACATCACGGGACACAGAGCGACTTAGTCATTACTAATGGGACGTCCCAAAGCAATGCCAATGAGGGGAGGGATACACTATACATAAGCTGGGCGCCATCAGACATGAGGATCTTTTGCGGCCTGCAACACACTGCGCCCAAAGGCGACATCCTCCTGACTTCTAACGTCTACCTGGTAGAATCTAGTAAACGTGTGTACTGAAGACCATGTTGCGGCCTTACAGACTTGAGCCAGGGAGGCCTGGCGATGCACTGCCCATGAAGTTCCAACTGCTCTTGTGGAGTGCGCCCTAACTTTGAACGGAAGCGGTCTCCTTCTCAAGCCATAGGCTTGTATTATGACCTGTCGAATCCACTTGGCTAAAGTAGATTTTGATGCTGCCTGACCCTTTCTGGGGCCTTCCGGCAGAATAAACAAAGTATCCGTTCTACGAATCTGAGCAGTGGCTTTTAGATAAGCTTTAACTGCTCTTACTACATCCAAAGAATGCAATAACTTTTCCTCTACCGAACTAGGTTTGGGGAAAAAGGAAGGAAGAACCACATCTTGGTTCAAATGAAACCTCGATACCACCTTAGGAAGAAAGGCTGGATGAGGACGTAATACTACTCTGTCCTTATGGACAACCAGATGTGGCTCCTTTCAGGACATGACGGCTAATTCCGATACTCTTTTAGCCGAACAAATGGCTACTAAGAAAATCAATTTCCTGGTGAGAAGAACCAAGGAAATGTGCTGCAACGGTTCAAATGGTTGTTTCTGTAGAACCGACAGAACCAGGTTTAAGTCCCATGGACATATGGGAATATTAACCGGAGGGCTAATACACATCACTACTTGTATGAAAGCTTTGACTAGTGAATGCGAAGCCAAGGGCCTTTGAAAAAATATTGACAAGGCCGAAATCTGACCCTTGATAGTACTCAAGGCAAGCTTCCTATCCACAGCCCACTGTAGGAAGTCCAGAATCCTACCTATTACGTACTTACGTGGATGCCATTTCTTGGCCTCACACCACGCGATGTACACCTTCCAGATCCTATAATAGATCTGCCTGGATACCGGCTTCCTGGCATTGATCATGGTAGATACCCCAGGATTAGAGAGACCTCTCTTTTTTAGAATGTGGGCTTCAATAGCCAGGCCGTCAAACCTAGGGCTGGTAAGGAAGGGTGGTATATCGGTCCTTGCGAAAGCAGGTCCGGACGATGTGGGAGGGTCCAAGGACTCCCCACTGACATTTTTACAATCTCCGCATACCATGCCCTTCGGGGCCACGCTGGAGCCACCAGAATCACCGGTTTCTTTTCTACCCGGATTCTGCGGATTAATCGCGGTAACAATTGTGGCGGTGGGAATGCATATATCAGCTTGAACTGATCCCAGGGGAACGCTAGGGCATCCGAGCCGCAAGCTAGGGGATCCCTTGTGCGAGACACAAATCTGTCCACCTTTGCGTTGAATCTGGATGCTAGCAGATCTACATCCGGTGTTCCCCACCGCTGGCATATTGCCTGGAAAACCTCGGGGTGAAGAGACCATTCCCCCGGGCATAATTGCTGGCGACTTAAAAAGTCCGCTCTCCAATTTTCCACTCCTGGGATGAAAATCGCGGATATGGCTGGGACATATCTTTCTGCCCATTCCAGGATGCAATTCGCTTCCCTCTGGGCTGCACGACTCCTGGTGCCACCCTGGTGATTGATATATGCCACTGCTGTGGCATTGTCTGATTGAATTCTGACAGGGGACCCTTGGAGTTTGGATGTCCATGCTACTAGGGCATACCGGGCTGCTCGTATCTCTAAGAGATTGATGGGCAGGGCCTTCTCTGCTTCTGACCACTTGCCCTGGAGAGACCATTGCTCCAGTACTGCCCCCCAGCCTATGAGGCTGGCATCTGTAGTGACCACCTTCCAAGAAACCGGACTGAAGGGTTTCCCTTTTTCCAGATTCTGGGGCACCAACCACCAATGGAGGCTCTTGCGAACGGAAGGGGACAGGGACATTGGTAAGTCTAAAGCCTGAACTTTTTTGTTCCAGGCTGACAGTATGGCCCTCTGCAAGTTCCTTGAATGGAATTGACCGTAGGGTACTGCTTCGAATGAAGCCACCATTTTTCCCAGCAGCCTCATGCACAGGCGTATGGATGGTTTTCTTTTTGTACCCACTAAGTGGGTCAAATCTTTCAAAGACGACACCTTCTCTGGAGGTAAGAAAATCTTTCTCTGATTTGAATCCAGTCTTAGCCCCCAAGTATTCCAGACTTTTGACTGGTTTTAGGGCTGACTTGTCTCGGTTGATAATCCAACCGTGAGATTCCAGATACTTGATTGTCTTGTGAACGACCACTTCTAGTTTTTTTCACTGAGTGGTCTATCAGCAACAAGTCGTCTAGATATGCCATTATCGTTACACCTTGTGTTCTTAGATTGGCCAATAGTGGGGCCAGAATTTTTGTGAACACTCGTGGTGCTGTGGCCAGACCGAAAGGTAAGGCTCTGAACTGAAAATGGCGCCCTTCTACTGCAAAGCGTAGAAATTTCTGGTGGGCCGGAAAGATGGGAATATGCAGATAAGCATCCCTTATGTCGATCGAGGCTAACCATTCCTGTCCTTGTAGGGCGGTGGCCACCGATCGGATCAACTCCATCCGAAAAGTCCTGATATGTAGGAACTTGTTTAGCCCTTTTAGATTTAATATGGGCCTCACGTCCCCATTTGGTTTGGGGACTGTGACAAGGTTCGAGTAAAACCCGAACCCGCTTTCTTCCAAGGGAACCTTTATGATTACACCTTGGATCAATAGTTGTTCTAGTGCCAGAAGGAGGGATCCTCTCTTCTGGGGATCGCTTGGCACGTTTGACCTCATAAAATGGGCAGGAGGAATGTCTTTTAACTCCAGCCTGTATCCCAGACTTACTGCGGAGATCACCCATCTGTCTCTGATGGTGTCCCGCCAGGTCTCTGTGAACAACTGAAGTCTTCCCCCCACCCGATTGAGTGGGGGCAACCCTTCATGACTTGGGGGGAGGTTTTGTACCTCTCTTGACCCAGGGTTTCTTGTTACCCTGTGATTGTCCCTGATTTCTGCCCCCTGAATTTGAACGCGGAGGCCGTCGGAACTGTTTCACAGCCGATGTGCCAGGGACTGGAGAAGTAGGCCTCTTAAAAGAAGGACTTCTACCCTTGTTCTTAACCGGCAAGAGTGTACTTTTACCGGCAGAAATTTTCTGGATATACTTGTCCAGATCTTCTCCAAATAAGCGTTCTCCATGAAATGGGAAGCTAATCAGCAATTTCTTACAGGGAGCTTCAGCAGACCAGTTTTTGAGCCATAGAAGCCTACGCATATGTACTACAGACAGCGTAAAGCGGGAGGCCTGTTGGATTGTATCCTTTATGGCGTCCACCGCAAAACACAAGGCTCTAGGTAGGTCAGCTAGGGCAAGAGCCTGCTGATCTGGTAAGTCCCTTAAGACTTGTTTCAACTGATCTTTCCCTGCTTGGCAGACCCCAATCACTGCTACTGCAGGTTGTGTCACCATGCTTGCTGTAGAGAAAGCAGATTTTAGTAAAGACTCCAATTTTTTATCTATTGGGTCCTTGAACATTGGAACATTATCTACTGGACATGTCAGTGATTTATTCACACAAGAGATGGCTGCGTCCACTGTAGGGACCCTCTATTTTTTTATGAACTTATCCTCCATGGGATAGATCACTGGAAATCTCTTGGGGGGAGTAAATATTTTATCAGGATGCTCCCAATCCTGGTAAATAAGCCCTTCCAATATAGGGTGGATTGGGAAGGAACAGACAGTCTGGGGAGCTTTCAGCGACCCCAGCGAGGAAACCGTAGTGGTTGATGGTTCCGCCAGAGGCATTTTAAATGCTGATCAGACCATGTTAGTCAGAGACTGAACCCATAATCTTTCAGCCTGAGATGCTGAGAAAGGTTCTTCCAGTGTTGATTCCTCTATAACCGAATCAACCTCATCCTGATCCCCTTCAGGTAGGTCGATCTCTGTGTGGGACTGTTCCTCCACTAACAGGCACTCTGAAGGAGGAGACGGAGATCGGACGCGCTTTCCCTGTGACAGGGAGGCAGCGATCAATGCTGTTAATCTCTCTTCCAATCCTCCCAGAGTTGAGGAAAAAACCTCCTCTGTTATATATACAGGAGCAGGTGGACTGGGGACAGCCGCAGCACCAGGTACTCCTGCGGGGTTCCTACGGCTACTGACCTCTGAATTTTCAGGGGAGATTGGTGCAGTACAAGCATGCCCAATATCCTCAGAGCCCGATGGAGACCCCTTTGGCTTCCTGGAAGACTTACTTCCGAAGCGTCTGGACGACATATCCTTTAAGCACAAAGCTGAGGTATTCCCGTCGTCATACACCAATTTTACTGGTAATAGTCTAACACAGTTGCTGCTATATACCAGCTGGTGTCCACTAAAGTGCCTTTCTATGGGGATGCCTGCATCAACCGCCTCTGTGTGCCACCGTTTGTTGCTAGCTCTGCTTGCATCCAGCTGACACTTGTACTGTGTCTTTTATCCATGCTGGGACGCCTGCACATGCGCAGAAGCGCCGCGGCGCGCATCGAGCGTCATCCACCCGCCCCGCCCCTTTCCTTTCATAGGAGGCGCGTGCACGCGCCCGTGCGCCTTTGGCGCTCTTTTTTGAAACCAAGCAGGGACTAGGAGCCAGGGCCCTTTTTGCCGGAGGGCCTGTGCGGTGGATGAGCGCAGCAACAGGGCAGAGGAAGTGGATTCCCACAGAGAAACTTACCAACTGCCTGGATCTTTTGACTTAAAAAAACCAAAGATCCACATGACAAGAAAAATGGACCACAGCGGCCTCTAGTGGTTTAACACAGGTACCGCGGTCTCCTTTTTTTTTTTTTCTTGACTACTATTAAAATTTTACATTTTCCAGTAGTTACAGGCATACACAGATATCAGCGGGAAACAGACAGAAAGACAAATTAGGCTTGGGGGTCCCCCAATAGAACCAAGTTCCTGGGGGCCCCCACTTACCTGTTCCCCGCCGCAGGACTTTGTTTGGTCCACAGAAGCCCAAACTTCACCTATCACGGCAGGCATTGTATTTAAACCTTCAGGGACCGGGTTCCCAAGGATTCCACTCCCCTGGACCTGTATAGCACCCTGCACAGACAACATCTTGGTCGTGGGTATGACCAGAGCTCTGGATCCCAGGGTCCAGCCCTCCTAAGAGAGGCATTACAGGCAAAACCTTGCTCTTCTGTTGCAAGGCCCGGGTACCGACCGTTTAGCTATGAAGCTTTTTTGGTTGGATCCGGAACAGCTTACTAAGGCCCGTAAAAGAACCTGTACGCAAGCCCAGTGAAAACACATGTTACTCTTTGGCCAACACCTTAGACACTGGCAAAAAACTGAGGTGCTCCCGGATGGGAGGGGCTTATATAGGGGAGGGTACTTCCGGTTTGGAAGTTGCCAGTGCCAGCACCTGAAGGTAATCTATATAATCCCATTAGTAATGACTAAGTCGCTCTGTGTCCCGTGATGTATGAACAAGAAATGTGTATTTGATTCCTTGCAGATTTTGTAAGTTTGCCCACTTACAAAGAAATTAAGGGTCTATAATTTTTATCATAGGTGTATTTTAAATGATAGAGATAGAATAGCAACCAAAAATCCAGAAAAAATGTGGTAAACAGATTAGTCCGGTCAATTTAAGAAGGTTCTCATAATGACAAATTGTCATGTGTATAAAATACACGTGTCCACAGAATCTTTCTTCCATTCAAAACTCACGATCATGGGCAAGACCAAAGAGCTGTCAAAGGACATCAGGGTCAAGATTGTAGACCTGCGCAAGGCTGGAATGGGCTACAAGACCATCAGCAGGAAGCTTGTTGAGAAGCAGACAACTGTTGGAGCGATTATATTATAATAGAATAAAGTGGGACTTTACATGTACCTTGCAAGGCCTAATACAAGTCACTTATTAATGACATATCTTTATTATATATCCATTATTCCTTAGACTTAATTAGCCCATCTTGAATAAACTGCATTTGACAATATTATAGTGCCATTACTATACACAACTCTTCCTCCCCTTTCTGTGTACCGACAGTGATAGTACTGGCCATGCCCATGTCTCTCCACTGCCTGTGGTTGTAAGAGGAGTTGCTGTTCCAGTATTCACTCCTCTTTAGATCCCTGTGATCTATCTGGGATCCCACAGAGGCGTTACCCTGGCAAAAGGCACATACCATCTAGCTCCAGGTGGAATGCACAGCACCGGGAAGCGCCCTTAGGGCTGCGTCATATCTGGTGCACTGCCAGAATCGGTCCCCCACCTCGATGTCTATCAGTGTCCACCCCTCCCTGTCATTGACCGGTAGGGTGAGACCCCTCATACCGCCCATGCCACGGATGGTATATCCTGGAGATGGATCTCACTTGGGGTGTGCTCTATGAGTCCACACCCCATACTGAGCTATTCAGTGAAAAGATAAGCCCACTCCTGCCCCTCTGGAACCATAAGGCCACTTCGGACCTTTGATCCGGGCGACGGGGGTGGCCTCAGGGATTTCTCCTCCTCCCTCTTACGTGGAAATTTACTCCTCTATAAATACCATCACCTGTGTCCGATGGAACACAGCCGACCATCCATAGGGAGACACAAGCTATGATAATCTATCTATTCTGATAGAGTGGCAGTTCAGGTAAGGAATCCTTTGTAATTTGATGCAGTGCTGTGATTTGTGCATGGATACTCTCCATGCACTGCCCATCAATCATTGCATTTTCTTTCTCCATTATCTCTTGTCCTTTATATCCATTCCACTTCTTATAGTGATTTTAAAAGCTCTTTATTTATTGATCTTTATATAGATCAACTTTGAAACAAATATCAAAACCTGCTTAGTGGCTTTATCCACTCGTTTTCCCTTCCTCCGTCTATGATCTGAGGCGTTTGTTTGCTACCTATGATCTTTAAAGGTTAGATTCTCCAATCTACCTCCAATCCACCTCTTTTCCCTTCCCTCCACTCCCCCCCCCCTTTTCTCTTTCTCCCCCGGCCCCCCTCCCTTCTTTTCTGATCATTGGAGATCCTAAATCTATTAATCTATTTCCCTGTTTAAGACACACCTGCCAATCCCACTTCTATTATTCACAGTGTCATCAACATATAGGAATATCCATCTCTTTCAGGGGGACGTGGAGCCAATCGCCGCAAGCTCCTTATGTTTTACCTCCATCAGGCTGGTTACTAAAGTTACTAATGTTTTACAGGTGAAATTTTGGATATTCATTCACAGTCTTTTACCTTTCATGCTTAGTATACATCTCAAATTTAGAAATCATTTAAAGTATAGGCTATATATGCACCTTGTTACAGGTGCCCGCTCTCTCTCCCCCTCTCTTTCTTCCCACACTATTCCATGATGCATATAACAAGCTTTTTTTGGAATGTAGTCGGTAGATTTATTAAAGTGGAGCTCCACCCTAAATAGCAACTTTTGCTATTTGGAACCCTCCCCCCCTCCGGTGTCACAATTGACACCTTTCAGGGGGGAGGGGGGTGAAGATACCTGTCTAAGACAGGTATTTTCACCCACATCCGGGAGTCCTCTCTCCGGGAATCTGCGGGAGTTACGTCACTTCCCGCAGACTTCCCTTGGTGTTCTGGGAGACACTCGGCTCCCAGAACACAGGAGCACCAATCAGAACGGTGCAGCGCGACTCGCGCATGCGCCGTAGGGAACCGGGCATGAAGCCGCAGGGCTTCACTTCCTGGTTCCCTCAGCGAGGATGGCGGAGGTAGCAGCAGAGCGACGAGCGGTCGCTCGTCCTCTGCTGCGGACGTCGCTGGACTCCAGGACAGGTAAGTGTCCAAATATTAAAAGCCAGCAGCTGCTGTAGCTGTAGCTGCTGGCTTTTAATATTTTTTTTTCCGGCGGAGCTCCGCTTTAAGTGATTATTAAAAGAGATGGAAATTAGATGTGACACTGTTTGTTAACCTTGTTGACATATACAATGAATACATTCTTTTTTGTTTGATTCTTATAGGAACTTTTGTGCCAATAACGTGTTTATATATCATTATAGCAGGGCTCAAAATTTCAAGTCCTGAGCTACTAGCCAGGTCTCAAGGGTTACTCGCCACCAGTTGTCCCACCCAACCCTTACCCTGCCCCGCTCCTAATCACGCCATCATAAATTATCTCATGAAATGACACTTAAATGTTTTATGCAGAATTAAGTTACAAAAATAAATATTAACAACAACTTTATCAGTTCCCCTCAGCACAGCCTCACCAGTGCCCATCAATGCAGACTCACCTGTGCCAATCAATGCAGCGTGACCTGTGACCATCATTGCAGCGTGACCTGTGACCACCATTGCAGCCTCACCGTGCCCTACAATGCAGCTTCACCGTGCCCCACATTGCAGCCTCACTGTGCCCCACATTGCAGCCTCACCGTGCCCCCATTGCAGCCTCACCGTGCCCCAAATTGCAGCCTCACCGTGCCCCAAATTGCAGCCTCACCGTGCCCCAAATTCCAGCCTCACCGTGCCCCAAATTGCAGCCTCATCGTGCCCCAAATTGCAACCTCACCGTGCCCCAAATTGCAGCATCACTATGCCCCAAATTTCAGCATCACTGTGCCCCAAATTGCAGCATCACTGTGCACCAAATAGCAGCATCACTGTGCACCAAATTGCAGCATCACTGTGCCACAAATTGCAGCATCACTGTGCCACAAATTGCAGCATCACTGTGCACCAAATTGCAGCATCACCGTGCTCCAAATAGCAGCATCACTGTGCACCAAATTGCAGCATCACTGTGCACCAAATTGCAGCATCACTGTGCACCAAATTGCAGCATCACCGTGCCCCAAATTGCAGCATCACTGTGCACCAAATTGCAGCATCACCGTGCCCCAAATAGCATCACTGTGCCACAAATAGCAGCATCACTGTGCACCAAATTGCAGCATCACCGTGCCCCAAATAGCAGCATCACTGTGCACCAAATTGCAGCATCACTATGCCACAAATTGCAGCATCACTGTGCCACAAATTGCAGCATCACTATGCCACAAATTGCAGCATCACTGTGCCACAGATTGCAGCATCACTGTGCACCAAATTGCAGCATTACCGTGCACCAAATTGCAGCATCACTGTGCACCAAATTGCAGCATCACCGTGCCCCAAATTGCAGCATCACCGTGCCCCAAATTGCAGCATCACCATGCCCCAAATAGCAGCATCACTGTGCGCCAAATTGCAGCATCACCGTGCACCAAATTGCAGCATCACCGTGCACCAAATTGCAGCATCACTGTGCCACAAATAGCAGCATCACTATGCACCAAATTGCAGCAACACTGTGCACCAAATTGCAGCATCACCGTGCCCCAAATAGCAGCATCACTATGCCCCAAATTGCAGCATCGCTGTGCACCAAATTGCAGCATCGCTCTGCACCAAATTGCAGCATCACTGTGTACCAAATTGCAGCATCACTGTGTACCAAATTGCAGCATCACTGTGCCCCCAATGCCGCCTTGCCAGGGTTGAGGAAGTGAGAAGGGTGGCCGGATAATGACTGGGGTTAGAGGAGAGCCGCGGGATCACCGAGCAATAAAACACGCCGTAACAGCATTACATTGAAACTGTCTCCGCTCTGCTCACTGATCTCACACAGACCCGCCTCCTCCTAACCCCGCACCTGTGATAGACAGAACGCATCCCAGCATTGGACAAGCGTTCTGTCTATCACAGGCATGGGGTTAGGAGGAGGCGGGGCTGTGTGAGATCAGTGAGCAGAGCGGAGACAGTTTCAATGTAATGCTGTTACGGCGTGTTTTACCGCTCGGTGATCCCGCGGCTCTCCTCCAACTCCATGCACTCTTCTCTAGGGAGAAAAGCTCCCGATCAAACCCGCCCGCCGGCGGTGCTCGCCTCCCCACTCCCAGGCAGCCCAGCTCCTCGCCAACAATCATTTTCCACTCGCAAAATGCGAGTAGGCGAGTGGAAAATTTAAGGGCTGATTATAGTATATAAATTTGTGCTATAATCCGAGGCCCTGATGGAGAGGGTTATCCCACAAAACACGTAGGCCACTTACCTGAATTTTCCAGGTGAGATATCAACATCCTGGACAACCTTACTGTAAGAGCCCATTCACACAGGGGCGTCTTTGGATCCGACTCCAAATCGCCCCAGGTCGCCTCAGGTTGCGCTGGCTGAAGAAATCAATGTGAGTTAATGGAGCCGTCCTTATGCACACTACTGCAGTCACTCCGACTTCAAAAAAGGTCCCTGTACTACTTCAATCCGACTCCTAGGCGACCTGTAACCATTCATTTCAATGGGAGTCGCCTCTCACTGTCTTAATAGGAGCAACTCTCCAGGAAGAAAACATACATTTATCAGGCAAAGCTCTCCCTCCCCCCTCCCTCCCACAGAGCTGATTCTTGTTTGATTGGCCACTGGAATGTCTCCTGTCATGCAGGCAACTTGGAGTTGCCTTGTAAATAGCTCCAGGTCGTGCTGTGATTCATACTCAGGTCGTGTCTGAGTTGCCTCATAAAATCGCGCTGGAAGTCGTGTTGCCCCTGTGTGAATGGGCTCTCAGACACAACCTGAGTATGAATCACAGTGCGACCTGGAGCTATTTACAAGGCAACTCCAAGTTGCCTGCAGGACAAGAGACATTCCAGTGGCCAATCAAACAAGAATCAGCTCTGTGGGAGGGAGGGGGGAGAGAGAGTTTTGCAGGAGAAATGTATGTTATCTTCCTGGAGAGTTGCTCCTATTAAGACAGGGAGAGGTGACTCCCATTGAAATGAATGGTTACAGGTCGCCTAGGAGTCGGATTGAAGTAGTACAGGGACCTTTTTTGAAGTCGGAGCGACTGCAGTAGTGTGCATAAGGACGGCTCCATTAACTTACATTGATTTCTTCAGCCAGCGCGACCTGAGGCGACTAGGGGCGACCTGGGGCGATTTGGAGTCGGATCCAAAGACGCCCCTGTGTGAATGGGCTCTAACGGTTTTTAATTAAGGGCTCTTTCACACGGAGGTCCGTTCAGGTCCGCCTGTCAGTTTTTTAGGCGGACCTGAAACGGATCCTCCATGCACCCCTATGGAAGCACGGATGTCAGCGGAGACTCTACGGTCCGTCGTCATCCGATTCCCCATAGGGGAGAGCGGCGCTCTGACAGGGCGGTCCCTGCACAGTGTGCGGGGACAGCCCAGTCATCCGTCGGCTCAGCGGGGATCAACGGAGCGATCCCCGCTGAGCAAGCGGAGCTTCACGGGGCGGATCTGCACGGATCCGCCCCGTGTGAAAGGGGCCTTAGTCTTTTGTAATTTGTTTACAAACAATTATGTGTATGTATAGAATAAAGATTTTTGTTTTTTTTTAAAACAAATTTCTATGGTTTGTGCTTTCATTAGACCTTGCAAGGTACATGTAAAGTCCCACTTTATTCTGTTCTAATATGGTCTATGTTCACTATGGGATGGTACCTTTGTAGGCTCATAATTGTGTCACACTCATCCCCCATACCCCGTTACTGTTTGAGCAATTTGTCGCAAATGGAAGAAATACAATATAATCATTAAATCACCCTCAATCTGGAGATCCATGCAAGATTTTGCCTCATAGGGAAAAAATGATCATAAGAAAAGTGAGGGATCAGCCCAGAACTACACAGGAGGAGCTTGTGAATGATCTCAAGGCAGTTGGGACTATAGTTCCCAGTGGTGGTGCATCCATAAGGGCGCACCGACACCGCCCCCTCTATGACCAATGGATAGATTCATGCATAGCAACAAAGGATTTCTTGTGAAAAAAACAAAAACAAAGGAGAAGATCTATAAAAAAAGGAGTGGACCAAAATCCCTCCTGAGATGTGTGCAAACCTGGTAACCAACTGCAAGAACTGTCTTACCTCTGTGCTTGCACACAAGGGTTTCTCCACCAAGTACTAAGTCATGTTTTGCTTGGGGATCAAATACTTATTTTATTAACTGAACTGCAACTTAATTTATAACATTTCTTTGTGGGCAAACTTACAAAATTTGCAGGGGATAAAATTATTATTTTTCCCCACCATATACCTGCTTCCGGATCCCTTCTCTCTCTTGTACCTTGTATCCAGTACCCTGTATCCTGTTGCCACATCTCTGTTTCGGCTGCCCGGGCGGGGAGAAACATGTTTGGGATATGTCCTGGATGAATCAAGCTGAGGCTGCTTTTACCTGCTATGAAAATTGAAAAATTGGGACTATGGACTTTTTAGGCACAGTGACACAGGAATTATACAAAAAATTATAATTTTTATATATCTTTATAATATAAATAACAACATTCACTAAAAAAGAAGCCCACATTTGATATCTAATAAATAAAGTCAAATAATACGGCTACTGTAAAAAAACATAATTCTACAAGGAGACTTGGCAGGTACATAATAGATGAGTCTGAGAGGATGGTTAAATGACAGCAAAACGGTAAGATGTTGGAAATTTACTGAAATAAGCTCAACATGTTGAGCTTATTTCAGTCTTCAGGAGCATTGCAAGTTAATGCAAAATATGGGATATAAAGCAAAAATCATGGTAAAAGCCAGAATCTGGATAATAATGTCAGGACGGAAAAAGAGGCTTAAAGGTATGGGGGATAGTAGAGAGTGGTAATCATTGGCAAAAAAAGCCAATGACTAATTGCCGATTCAATGGGCAAAAAAGGTACTAAAAAAGGTAAAGAGACCACAGATAATATGGCGACTATAAAGTAGAAAAAATTATCCATATATAGTGGTTATTAGTATAATCACAAGTGCCCATAAATGGATAGCGCCATAGCCATATCATCTGTGGTCTCTACCTTTTTTAGTATCTTTTTGCCCATTGAATCAGCAATTAGTCATTGGCTTTTTTGCCAATGATTACCACTCTCTACTATCCCCCATACCTTTAAGCCTCTTTTTCCGTCCTGACATTATTATCCAGATTCTGGCTTTTACCATGATTCTTGCTTTATATCCCATTATTTGCATTAACATGTTGAGCTTATTTCAGTGAATTTCCAACATCTTACCGTTTTGCTGTCATTTAACCATTCTCTCGGACTCATCTATTATGGACTGACATCATTGTACCTTCCAAGTCTCCTTGTAAAATTATGGTTTTGTACAGTAGCGGTATTATTTGACTTTATTTATTAGATATCAAATGTGGGATTTTTTTTTGTGAATGTTGTTAAAGCGGAGCTCCGCCGTAAAAAAATATTAAAAGCCAGCAGTTACAAATACTGCAGCTGCTGACTTTTAATATTAGGACACTTACCTGTCCTGGAGTCCAGCGACGTCGGCAGCAGAAGACGAGCGATTGCTCGCCTCTCAGCTGCCCCCACCGCCATCATGGGTGAGGGAATCAGGAAGTGAGGTGTTGCGGCTTCACTTCCTGGTTCCCTACTGCGCATGCACGAGTAGCGCTGCACGTCTTTCACTGGTCCCCGCTGTGTTCTGGGAGCCGTGTGTTTCCCAGAACACAACGGGGGGGACCGGGAAGTGACGCACTACCCGCAGTGTGTATGCCCGGAAGTGGGTGCAAATACCTGTCTTAGACAGGTATCTGCACCCTTCTCCCCCCCGAAAGGTGCCAATTGTGGCACCGGAGGGGGGGAGGAATCCGATGAGCGGAAGTTCCACTTTAGGGTGGAGCTCCGCTTTAATAATTTTTATATGTCTTTCTTATAAATATTTTTTGTATAATTCCTGTGTCACTGTGCCTAAAAAGTCCATAGTCCCAATTTTTCAATTTTCATTCCAAGTTTTAGGACGCGGCACCTTTCTATCTTATTGTATCCACAGTACCACACTGTGTATTGATACAAATATTTCATTCTGCTTTTACTTGCTAACTACTCGTGTCGGGCGAAGTGGGCAGTTGCCGGCTATCTCTATTTTTGCACCTGCACTCAGTATCCCTTACAATGTCTTTAGACCATAACGTCCATTCACACTTCCTCCATTCACAGAACGCCCTGCATTCAGTGAAAAGAGTACAAGGCTTTTTTCTGATTAGGTAATGACTGAGCAACTTCCGGTGTACTGCAGCTGGAACTACGAGTCTCAGTGCTGGATGTTTACCACTGAAGACAGACTGCAGGTTGAAAAAAAAACCCTCATTGGATAATTTATATTCACTGAGTAAATATACAAAAATGTTTTTGCCCATACCTTAGCTTTAGATCAAAGCAACAAAAGTGCATGTAAAACACTGGCAGAATCATACACCAGTGTTTCTCACTCAGGGAGCTGCGGCACCCTGGGGTGGCTTCTGGGTTCCCCCAGGGTGCCACAAGCTTTTTTGTTGGGGTTTCTCATTATACAGGAGAGAGAACAAGAGAGAGAGAGAGAGAGAAAGAAAGAAAGAGGAAGAGAGAAAAAAGAAAGAGAGAAATAGAGAGAGAGAACGAGAAAAAGAGTGCGAGAGAGAACGAGAAAAAGAGAGAGAGAGAGAGAACAAGAACGAGAGAGAGAGAGAGAGAACGAGAGAACGAGAGAGAGAGAGAGAGAGAGAGAGACTCTGTTTTGCATACTACAGAAATAAGCGTTCCACATTTTTGGGGGGTAGTTTCTTACCCAGAAATGAAGCTAACGCCGGCTTCAGCAGCCTCTGAAGAGTTTGCAATTTTAAAAAGATAGTCAAAAGTCTCCTTGAACCAGTCTTTCTGATGATGAAGTGGGGTGTCTTGCAAAACAAAAGCATATGTTAAAAAGGCAATGTTACTTGCAGAATTTAAGGTTGAAAACAGCAGTGAATAAGGACTCTATATACAAACTCACCAGGGTAAGCATGAGGTATGAGACTTCCAGCGGCCACATCACCGGTGGTGTTCGGAGAGAATTTCTCAGAAATCACAGTGACAGTACATTGCGGAAGGGACTCAGTGATGTACAGAGCTGTTGAGAGACCAACCAGGCCTCCTCCAATTACTGCAACTCGCATATTTTGCATTGACCTAATGAAAAATATAGTGCAATAGCTTTAGTGTGTAAAGTACAGCTTTAAAATTATTAGTGTGATTTTAGACACAACAGGAGGAATGAACAAAGATTGTTCAAAGTATCATTTCTTCAGTGTTGTCACATGAAAAGATATAAAATATAAACAAAAATGTGGGGGCTGTACTCACTTTTGTGAGATACTGTAAATATCATATACATATGCACACATACACAGTTGTGCTCATAAGTTTACATACCCTGGCAGAATTTATGATTTCTTGGCTATTTTTCAGAGAATATGAATGATAACACAAAAAAAATGTTTCACTCATGGTTTAGTGTTTGGCTGAAGCCATTTATTATCAATCAACTGTTTTACTCTTTTTAAATCATAATGACAACAGAAACTACCCAAATGACCCTGATCAAAAGTTTACATACCCTGGTAATTTTGGCCTAATAACATGCACACAAGTTGACACAAAAGGGGGTTGAATGGCTATAAATCAATTAAGGACCGAGCCTCTGAGATTTGGTGTTTACAAGTTAAAAACATTTTTTTTGCTATAAAATTACTTAGAAAAAAAAATAAATATATATTATATATTATATTATATATATATAATGTTTGGTGGTTCTTACACCCTAGAGAATAAAATGGCGGTCATTGCAATACTTTTTATCACACCGTATTTGCGCAGTGGTCTTACAAGCGCACCTTTTTTGGAAAAAAATACACTTTTTTGAATAAAAAAAATAAGACAACAGTAAAGTTAGCCCAATTTTTTATTTTGTGAAAGATAATGTTACGCTGAGTAAATTGATACCCAACATGTCACGCTTCAAAATTGCCCCCCGCACTTCGAATGGCGACAAACTTTTACCCTTAAAAATCTCCATAGGTGATATTTAAAAAATTCTACGGGTTGCATGTTTTGAGTTAAAGAGACGATCTAGGGCTAGAAATATTGCTCTCGCTCTAACGATCATGGCAATACCTCACGTGTGCTTTGAACACCGTTTTCATATGCGGGCGCTACTCACATATGCGTTTGCTTCTGCGCGCGAGCTCGGCGGGACGGGGCGTGTTTAAAAAAAAAAAATTCCCCCTTTTCTTAATAATTTTACCTTTTTATTTTTACACTGTTCTTTAAAAAAAAAAAAAAAAAAAAAAATGGGTGTCACTTTTATTCCTATTACAAGGAATGTAAACATCCCTTGTAATAGAAAAAAAAGCATGACAGGACCTCTTAAATATGAGATCTGGGGTCAATAAGACCTCAGATCTCATATTTACACTAAAATGCAATAAAAAAATAAAAAAAAAATGTCCCTTTAAGAGCTATGGGCGGAAGTGACGTTTTGACATCGCTTCTGCCCTGCAATGGTATGGAGACAGGTGGGGGCCTTCTTCCCCTCACTCGTCTCCATACCACACAGGGAGAAGAACCCGATCGCCTCCACTGCTACCGACGGCTCCGGTAAGCCGTGGAGGGCACCGGGTGGGGGGCTCCCCTCTCCCGCCACCGATAAAAGTGATCTTGCGGCGAATCCACCGTAGAGACCACTTTTATCAGAAACCGGACCCCCCGCTCTAGAAGAGGATATCAGGGTTATGGTAGCTAGCTGCTGCCATAGCAACAATATTCCTCTTCAAAGTAGCGACGTAAAACGACGACGGCGGGCGGTCCGGAAGTGGTTAAAGGTAACCATCCTCACCTGTGATCTGTTTGCTTGTAATTAGTGTGTGTGTGTGTGTGTGTGTGTGTGTGTATAAAAAGGTAAATTTCTTGAGTTTCTGGACTCCTGACAGACCCTTGCATCTTTCATCCAGTGCTGCACTGACATTTCTGGATTCTGAGTCCTGGGGAAAGCAAAAGAATTGTCAAAGGATTTGCAGGGAAAAGGTAGTTGAACTGTATAAAACAGGAAAAGGATATATAAAGATATCCAAGGAATTGAGAATGCCAATCAGCAGTGTTCAAACTCGAATCAAAACGTGGAAAATGAGGGATTCTGTTGAAACCAAACCACGGTCAGGTAGACCACCTAAAATTTCAGCCACAACTGCCAGGAAAATTGTTTGGGATGCAAAGAAAAACGCACAAATAACTTCAGATGAAGTACAGGACTCCCTGAAAACATGTGGTGTGACTGTTTCAAGATGCACAATAAGGAGGCACTTGAAGAAAGATGAGTTGCATGGTTGAGTGGCCAGGAGAAAGCCATTACTACGCAAATGCCACAAAGTATCCAGCTTACAATATGCCAAACAGCACAGAGACAAGCCTCAAACCTTCTGGCACAAAGTCATTTGGAGTGATGAGAACAAAATTTTAGCTTTTTGGCCACAACCATAAACGTTTCATTTGGAGAGGAGTCAACAAGGCCTATGATGAAAAAAGGTACACCATTCCTACTGTGAAACACGGTGGTGGATTGCTGATGTTTTGGGAATGTGTGAGCTACGAAGACACAGAAAATTTGGATGGCAAGCTGAATGTTATCAAAAAATACTGGAGGAACATTTGCATTCATCAGCCAGGAAGCTGCGCATGGGACGTACTTGGACATTCCAACATGACAAGGATCCAAAACACAAGGCCAAGTCGACCTGTCATTGGCTACAGCAGAATAAAGTGAAGGTTCTGGAGTGACCATCTCAGTCTCCTGACCTCAATATCATTGAGCCACTATGTGGAGATCTCAAACGTGCAGTTCATGCAAGACAGCCCAATAATTTACAGGAACTGGAGGCTTTTTGCCAAGAGGAATGGGCAGCTTTACCATCTGAAAAGATAAAGAGCCTCATCCACAAATACCACAAAATACTTCAAGCTGTCATTGATGTTAAAGGGGGCAATACACTGTAATAAGTGTGGGGTATGCAAACTTTTGATCAGGGTTATTTGGGTAGTTTCTGTTGTCATTATGATTTAAAAAGAGTAAATACAGTTGATTGATAATAAATGGCTTCAGCCAAACACTAACATGAGTGAAAGAAAAAAGTTTGTGTTCTCATTCGTATTCTCTGAAAAATGGCCAAGAAATCTTAAATTCTGCCAGGGTTTGTAAACTTATGAGCACAACTGTATTATATACAGTGCCTTGCAAAAGTATTCACCCCGTTGGATTTTTACCTATTTTGTTACATTACAGCCTGTAGTTCAATGTTTTAATCTGAATTATATGTGATGGATCAAAACACAATAGTCTAAGTTGGTGAAGTAAAATTAGAAATGTATATATATATATATACATATATATATATATATAGATATAGATATAGATATAGATATATATATATAGATATATAGTGGCATTAGGGGATATTTAGCTTCTGTGTAGAGCATACCAGTGAACAGAGTCCACACCAGTTGAGCTTTTTAAGGGCTTGTTGGCCCACTTTTATTAAAAGAAATCCATCCAGAATTCCCACGCAGGGGGTTTCAAGTTGCTACAGCAGTAAAGCAATAATCAATGGAAAATACCAAGCCACCTGGCTCTCTTCAGCAATACTGCCGCTTGGGCTTTACGCTTCAGCCCTCTTGGCCATGCACTAAAGTTCCTGTACAGTCACTGTACCTCCTCTCAGCTTCCGTGCTGCTCAGCCCACAGCTTTGGGCCCTCTGACTATATCATGCAGACATGCATGCTTTCCCCTTGCAAGCCTGCACTCTGGCTTCTCCCTTGCACGCCTGGACTCCTCTGGAGGGTGGGGCCCAGAACCCTAGTCCTGACTCTGCTATAAGCCCACTTGCTCAATCAACCAGCCAGACTCCTGGCTGTTTCCAAAACCCGGTCCCAGGATTGGTGATTCCATCCCATCCATATCGCTATGGAATCTCCGGGCTCCAGGTCCCCAACAGGATTTTACAAACTTTGGAGGAAACTGATCAAACAGATTCCTCCACATTAAACCCAAAAGGGGACAGTGACAGGATGGCTGACATGTCCCGAATGTGGAACTTGATACGGGCAAGAGTTTGCTACTGGCTGATGTTTCTGGATGCCACGCAGCAAGGCTTTGACCACATGGGGCGCAAACAATGAGTGTTTCCCATGGGCTTGTAGGGAGAAGAAATGCTGTATGCCAAGTAGGTACAGTGTCTCAGTGGAGAGAAAACAAGCAGAACCAACCTAAGTGCAGTAGTGTTACCACATGTTTTTTTTTATTTTAGTAGAAATGCACTCACTGAGTAGAATAAAAGTAGGCACATCATGATAATGTCCAATGGACAGCAGGATGGACAGCAAGGCTCCAAGAGGCGATCCTTCAGCGCTGTGTGTTCTTGTGTGGCGGCGCCGGTGGCTTCCAGTGTCCCAGGCTTAGAGCAAGCAAGGCGCAGAGTGAAATCGTCAATCCAAGAGTCCCTGGTCGCGGTCAGATGGTGCTAGTAGCGTGCACGCATTCGGAACATGCGTGCTCCTTCATCAGCGAAGGGGTCTTTGGCCTTCAGAACCAAGGACACGTCCCCCCAGGCATAGGACTTATTCTCGGCCAGATCATGGACCGAGATGAGCAGGGATGCCAGGTTAACATGCTTTACCTCCAGGATGTCCTTCTTGATGCTGGCAGGGATAAGTTGTGCAGGAAAAATTGTGGAACTAGTGTCCGGCGTACCTGTGGGTGGTGGTGCCAAGACTGGCACTGCGACCATGTCTAGGGGGGTCACCGCTGGGCACACCTCTAGGACTCATACTCTCACCTGCACGTCAGAGACTGCTGCGATCAGCGTGCCGATCATGGTGTGCAGTTGGGCGAGAGCTGAGGAGATGGACTGCAGGGATGTCTGCTGGGTGCAGCTGCTGCTGGTGTTGGGAACAGCAGCCTCAATAACTCAGCTTTCCTGGCTGTGGCAGGGTATGGAATGGCCATCGTGGCTGAAATTGCAAAAAGTAGTACAGAAACTACTTTTTGTAATCGGTGCAGCGCTGCAGATGCGGCGTCACACCGATTAGGACGGTGCCATTGCCCGCAATTTGCGGCAAATTTCGACGATTTGACATGCGATTTGACATGTCAAATCGCATGTCAAATCGCACCAGTGTGAACCAAGGCTACTTAGGGTTGGTTATCTCCTGATAAGCCCATCTGTCATCCAAGCCTGTCAGAATTCCAGGTGTTGTAGGCATTGATAAATGCGAAGTGTCATTACTTATATTAAAGCTCAACCCTGAAAAAACTGAAATTCTCCCTTGCAGTGAGGCTGTGCCTGCACTACTAGGGGTAACTGCTTGTTAAATCTTGGGGAGAATTAAAGTGGAACTTTACCCATAACAACTTTAGCAAGGAACATACATTCCACATTAATAATTATACTACCAAAATTAGTGTGTGCTGTAAATTACCTCAAGCATTGTCCCTGTTTTTTTTCTTGCTGGAGGCTGCCATATTGCTGAAGCCTGGAGCCCCTGAGCAGCAGTAAATCATAAAGCGGAACTAAACCCATCGATTTTTTTTTTTTTACAAAAAATCCAACTTTATTGAGATATAAACATGTTATACAAAAATGCATGTAATGGAATTGTAGTGAACAAAAAGATGCACCAAATAAAAAATACAACAAACTTACAATAATCAGTTTCTTAAGCGCCTCAATCATCCAGGTTGGGGTTAGTTAAGTACATGTTTCACCATCCTCTAGCCATCTATCCCAAACTCTAGAGCATTTTTGGGGGCAACCTCTGTGGGTGTAGATCATCTTCCAAAACGGAAGGGTATCATTAACTTATTTTTTCCAACTCTGAAGAGTAGGGGGTAATGCCTGCATCCAGACCTTAGTAACAACTTTACGAGCTATAAACAAGATCTCATACATAAAAATTGCTTGGTATTTGTCCACATCAGTGTCAGGCAGAAGGCCCAATAGACAGAGCTTTGGATCTAGGCCCACCAGCGTCCCCATAGTGTCGTGAAGGAATTGGACAACTTGCAACCAATATGTCTGTATGTTTGGGCAGCTCCAGATCAGATGGTAAAATGTACCAGGAGTCAGAGAGCATAGAGGACACAACGGGTTTCTTGAGGGCTGGAACTTGGCTATCCTCAGTGGTCTCAAATATGCACAGTGTACAATATATAGTTGCGTCAGTCTGTCCGAGACCTTTGAGGAAGCTGTTTTAACACCTTCAAGTATTTCCTCCCAGTCTGAGTCACTTATGGGGCCTACGTCTTGTTCCCATGTTTTAGCCGTCTGTGAGACTTTATGCACTCTATGAAGTCTGAGTGTATAATACAGGTTGGAGATAAGCTTAGTTGGGTCCGCCCCAAATATGATATTGAGTACTGGGGGAGAATCCAGCTGAAAGGGGGTACTAGTAGCCTGCACGCAAACCCATCGATTTAATGGCTTCAAAAAACAGTTACATTCCTGGAAATGCCAGGATTGCTAAATGTCACATTTGCTTGTGTCCACAAACCATCTGAAGGAACGGCCGCCCTTGCCGTTTCCTCAGGAGCGTGTGCCGTGACCGGCGGCTCCCGCACGCATGCGCAGGAGTGATGTCACGTGGCTCCAGCCAGTCACACAGCCAAAGTCTATGGCCCTGGAAAAAAGACAGGCAAAAATGGATGTGGCCTGCAGCGGGGATGACGCAGGCTTCGTTTGCAGGTAAGTGTCACATAATGTGCTAGTATACTCGGCTATATTCGGGCAGGAGGGGGCGGTCCCCACTCAGCTCACCTCGGCTGTGGTCGGGTGGTCCCCGCTCAGCTCACCTCGGCTATACTTGGGCGGGAGGGGGCGGTTCCCGCTCACCTCACTTCGGCTGTGGTCGGGCGGGGGGGCAGTCCCCGCTCACTTCAACTCGGCTATACTTGGGCCGGAGGGGGCGGTCCCCGCTCAGCTCACTTCGGCTGTTCTCGGGCGGTTGGTCTTGACGTCGGCTTGGCTCAGCAGAGGGGACGGTTACAATGATGTAACATGTACGTAATAATGACCGGCAAATGTATTAGAAGAAGGATGCTGACATGTCCGCAGCCCCTGACCATGTCCGCAACCCCTGTCAATGTCAGCAGCCCCTGTCCATGTCAGCAGCCCCTGTCCATGTCAGCAGCCCCTGCCCATGTCAGCAGCCCCTGTCCATGTCAGCAGCCCCTGTCCATGTCAGCAGCCCCTGTCCATGTCAGCAGCCCCTGTCCATATCCACGGCCTCTGTCCATGTCCGCAGCCTCTAACCATCTCCTGGATGATGTCTGCAGTCTCTGACCGTCTCTTTCATGTCTGCAGTCTCTGACCGTCTCTTGTATCATGTCCGCAGTCTCTGACCAGCTCCTATAGTATGTAGATGAAGGGGTGGGTCTTAAACAAGAAGGGACGTGACAAATTCAGATGGGGGGGGGGGGGGCCCGATTTTAGTCTTGCCTTGGTTCAGCACAAAACCAAAATACACCACTGCATGTATGCATTCTGATAATGAGGGGAGGAGGGGGATGAAAATTTTACGCATTTAACCAGGCGAGCAGGCGGTAGCATCAGGCTTAGTGACGTGCATTCAGCAGGTGGAACCCGTGACCTCTGTGTCTGGTGGACACAGCGGATTACAGAGATCGTTACCCAAATGCTGTGAGCAGCTGGGGTATCATGTGAACGTTATGATTGGTCATAACAATCACATAGCTCCCAACTGTCCTTGAGGGAATGTCCCTAAATTAGAACAATGTCCCTCAGTCCCTCTTTCCCCCCTCTTTTTGGTCTGATATATATAGTTGTATATAAAATGCACTATTTATCTTTCCAGAAGTGTTTCCTAGTGCTAAACCTTTCATCCAATTTCTAAATTACTGCATTTGTAAATATTGAAAAGCCAATATAAAGAAATAGTAGTGGTAAACGAAAAAAAAAAAAAAAGCACTTGTGGGTTTAACCAATATTTTTTTGTACAATTCTCCTTTAACCACTTCAGCCCTGGAAGGATTTACCCCCTTCCTGACCAGGCCATTTTTTGAGATATGGCACTGCGTCGCTTTAACTGACAATTGAGCAGTCGTGCGACGCTGTACCTAAACGAAATTTTGGTGGTATTTGATCACCTCTGCGGTTTTTATTTTTTGCGCTATAAACAAAAAAGAGCGACAATTTTGAAAAAAATATATATTTTTTTTTACTTTCTGCTATAATACATATCCAAATAAAAAAATATTAAAAAAATGTATTCATCAGTTTGGGCCAATATGTATTCTTCTACATAATTTTGTTAAAAAAAATTGCAATAAGCGTATATTGATTGGTTTGCGTAAAAGTTATAGCGTCTACAAAACAGGGGAAATATTTAGGGACTTTTTATTTTGTCTATTGTTTTTCATGGTAATGGCGGCGATCTGCGATTTTTAGCAGGACTGTGACATTGCGGTGGACAAATCTGACCCTAAGTGACACTTTTTGGGGACCAGTGACACCAATATCGTGATCAGTGCTATAAAAATGCACTGATGACTATAAATGGCACTGGCAGGGAAGGGGTTAACACTAGGGGGTGATCAAGGGGTTAACTGTGTTCCCTGGGAGGTGTTTCTAACTGTATGGGCTGCCTGGGAGAATAGAGAGATCGCTGTTCCTGATCACTAGGATCTCTCTCTCCTCCCCTGTCAGAATGGGGATCTGTTTGTTTACATTGACAGATCCCGCAAAAGCCAGTGCACGAGCCGATGTATTCGCACAGCTGAGCCAACTTGTCGCAGTATAAGGCTACTTTCACACTGGGGCGGGGGGGGGGGCGTCGCTAATTTTAGCACTTTTAATCCCCGCTAGTGGCTGGATAAAGGGTTAAAACGCTGCTGCCAAAGCGCTTTGCAGGCACTTTGGCAGCGGTGCCCATTGATTCCAATGGCAGGGGCGGTGGAGGAGCAGTGTATACACTGCTCCTCCACCGCCCGAAAGATGCTGCTTGCAGGACTTTTTCAAACGTCCTGCAAGCACACCGCTCCAGTGTGAAAGCACTCAGGCTCTTACACTGGGGCTGCAGGGGAGGCATCTTTCAGGCGCTATTTTTAGTCCAAAAGCACCTGAAAAACGCCCCAGTGTGAAAGGGGTCTAACTGCGGCGGCTGGTCGGCAACTGGGTAAGGGGGTGTGTCCTATGGCTACATACTTTTGCAAATAGGTGTCCTCTCAAAAAGTTGGGGAGGTATGTGATTATAATGTCAATAAAACAGTCATGAATGGCTTCCATTCATGGTTGTTATGCTTAGTATTGTGATGCTGTGATTGGGCCACAGCTATCACATGATACCTGGGCCAATCGACAGGATGTAAAGAAAAAACAAAAAAAAATAAGATACAAAAAAAAAAGCATAACTCTGCAGAAATGAATGTAAATAGAGCCGTTTATGTAAAAAATTCCTCGACCTATGCAGGGTCTCGACCGCGTCACTTCCGGTGCAGCTACGTCAAAAACACAGCTGATGGCGGCCTCGACTGCGCATGCGCGGCTTCACCGCCCCTATACCGCGCATGCGCAGATGCCCATTTCGGTCCATGAAAATTCTGGACTCGAGCGGGCGGGCGGAGGCGTTGCGAATTGCTTAACATCGTCGCCAGCACCGCCTCCAGACCCGCCCCCAACACACCCCTAGCTTGTTTATCATTGGGACCGAGGTCGAGAGAAAATATAGAGCTGCACCGCCTCCAGCCCCGCCCCTAGCCTGCTCTACTGAAGGGGGCGGGCCCCCGTGCATAGCACTGAGTCCAAGCACAGTACTGTGCATTGTTCTGCCATCAAATATGCTGCCTCACTGCACCCAGCAAACGCAACCACTGCACCCAGCAAACGCAACCACTGTGCCCGTCATACGCAGCCACTGCACCCAGCAAACGCAACCACTGTGCCCGTCATACGCAAACACTGCACCCAGCAAACGCAACCACTGTGCCCGTCATACGCAGCCACTGCACCCAGCAAACGCAACCACTGTGCCCGTCATACGCAGCCACTGCACCCAGCAAACGCAACCACTGTGCCCAGCAAACGCAACCACTGCACCCAGCAAACGCAACCACTGTGCCCGTCATACGCAGCCACTGCACCCAGCAAACGCAACCACTGTGCCCGTCATACGCAGCCACTGCACCCAGCAAACGCAACCACTGTGCCCGTCATACGCAAACACTGCACCCAGCAAACGCAACCACTGTGCTCGTCATACGCAAACACTGCACCCAGCAAATGCAACCACTGTGCCCAGCAAACGCAACCACTGCACCCAGCAAACGCAACCACTGTGCCCGTCATACGCAGCCACTGCACCCAGCAAACGCAACCACTGTGCCCGTCATACGCAAACACTGCACCCAGCAAACGCAACCACTGTGCCCGTCATACGCAAACACTGCACCCAGCAAACGCAACCACTGTGCCCAGCAAACGCAACCACTGCACCCAGCAAACGCAACCACTGTGCCCGTCATACGCAGCCACTGCACCCAGCAAACGCAAACACTGTGCCCGTCATACGCAGCCACTGCACCCAGCAAACGCAAACACTGTGCCCGTCATACGCAGCCACTGTGCCCAGCAAACGCAACCACTGTGCCCGTCATACGCAACCACTGTGCCCAGCAAACGCAACCACTGTGCCCAGCAAACGCAACCACTGCACCCAGCAAACGCAACCACTGTGCCCGTCATACGCAGCCACTGCACCCAGCAAACGCAACCACTGTGCCCGTCATACGCAAACACTGCACCCAGCAAACGCAACCACTGTGCCCGTCATACGCAGCCACTGCACCCAGCAAACGCAACCACTGTGCCCGTCATACGCAGCCACTGCACCCAGCAAACGCAACCACTGTGCCCGTCATACGCAGCCACTGCACCCAGCAAACGCAACCACTGTGCCCGTCATACGCAGCCACTGCACCCAGCAAACGCAACCACTGTGCCCGTCATACGCAACCACTGCACCCAGCAAACGCAACCACTGTGCCCAGCAAACGCAGCCACTGCACCCATCAAACGCAGCCACTGTGCCTATCAACCGCTGCCACTGTGCCCATCAAACCCAGCCACTGTGCCCATCAAACGCACCCACTATTGACGCCACTGTGCCATCAAACGCAGCTACTGTACCCATCAATTGCTGTCAGTGTGCCCCATCAATTGCCGGTACTGTGCCCCATCAAATGCTGCCAGTGTGCCCATCAATTACCACTAATGTGCCCCATCAAATGCTGCCCGGCACTTACCTGTCTCGCAGCGGGTCAGCGGCGGTGTCCTGCACGTCCTCTTCCGTCCTCTCTCAGGCATCCAATCACAGCGCCTGACGTTTCAGCCAATCAGGGGACCGGTAACAGACTCGAGCACCTGATTGGCTAAGAGGCGGATTAGTGTTAGGAAAGCGAATTCCTTTGCTTTGCTAACACAACGCTGAGTGAACAGAGAACGCCCAGCATGGCGCCCGCTGTTCACCTTTTTGGGCGCCTATTAGAGCCTATGGCTCTAATTAGGTGCTTCCAAAAAACACCCCCGCCGATGTAATTCAGGTGCCCGGCGCCCGAAAAGGGGCCGGACACCTGAATAGGGGGTGTCAGCAGTGACCATAGATAGATTCATGCAATGCATGATTCTATCTATGGTGATAGAGTGGTGCCAGGAGAGAGGGGGCGGCACCCATGCTCCCCTTATGGAAGCACCGCCACTGCGTACTCTTTGATCTTTTGAAAAGTGTGATGTTAAGCCGTAGCTGTGCTCCTTCGGGATATGCTGCTCGCGCATTCGTGCTGCTGGAGGGAGCCCAGACCACCATAGACGAGGGACCTGCAAACTTGGTCATGGTGAGTTAGATCATCCCATATCCCACTCCATCTTGCCTGAGGACAGGGACCCCCCCCCCCCGAGGACAGGGACCCCCTCTGAGGACAGGGACCCTCTCCTCCCTCTGAGAACAGGGACCCCCCCCCCCAGGACATGAAACCCTTCTCCCCCCTGAGAACAGGGACTCCCTTCTCTCCTGGGGACAGGGACTACCTTCTCTCCTGGGGACAGGGACCCCCATCTTCCCTGGGGATCGGGACCCCACCCCCCCCCCTAAGAACAGGGACCTGATCACCCTGTGTGTGCCAACCTCACTGCCCTGCCTGCCATGTGTCCTGTGTGAGGGCCCTCCTGTGACAGCTCTTATCAGAACTTCATCCCACTTTGTGATCCCCCTACATGACTGATCCATCTGTGTGCACCCCTTACACGGGGAACCCCTCTGTTTGCTACCCCTACATGTCTGCATACTCTGACCACAACCTGTACCATTTCCACATCCTCTGACTGCCTCCTATATCCTGTACACATGTTCTAACCACCTCCTGTATCCTGTCCGCAGCCTCTAACCATCTCTTGTATCCTGTTTGCAATCTCTGACTATCTCTTGTCTTTTATTGTGTCTGCAGTCTCTTAGGGAGAGTCTGGAGAGGAATCAAGAGTGAGAGCATCGCCGGGATTGGGATTACGGGAGGAGTCAGACGTGTATGGACTGTGGAGAACAGACTATAGAATAAAACCAGAGCCACCAACCAGGAGCCATCTAATTGAGACCTGCACGCTGCACCGGAGAGGAGGTCAGTGACAGCGCCATCAGGTCAGTCTGAGGGGGGGGGGGGTCACTGCTGTAAGGGGGGAGTGAATGCAATTATGTAAGGGGGCACTGATATAAAGGTTTTCCCTTATATCAGTAACACCCCCCCCCCCTTACCTTAGTGTATTCACTCTGCGGAAGGTGGTCTCTGGTCACCAGAGTCCCCCCCCACATCACATTTCCCGGCATTCCCCTTTACATCAGAGTCGGCAGGCTTCCCCCTTACAGTGCAAGGGAACTGCTGCAGAGCATAATCTAAGGAGGAACTCTGATGTAAGGGGTGCTCTGTTCACCAGAGACCACCTTATATCAGAGTCCACTGCATTCCTATTTACATCAGAGTTCCCACTTACATCAGGGTCTGCAGCATTGCCCTTTACATCAGTGTTCCCCTTTACATCAGGGTTCGCAGAGTTCCCCCTGTAAGATTAGAAGGGATGGAGGCCCGGAGACATGTCCAGAGTACACAGAGGATACATGGGATAGATTAGAAGGGATGGAGGCTCAGAGACATGTCCAGAGAACACAGAGGATACATGGGATAGATTAGAAGGGATGGAGGCCTCCTCTGTTTTCCCTGGACATCCATCCCTTCTAATCTATCCCATGTATTCTCTGTGTTCTCTGGACATGTCTCCGGGCCTCCATCCTTTCTAATCTATCCCATGTATCCTCTGTGTACTCTGGACATGTCTCCGGGCCTCCATCCCTTCTAATCTATCCCATGTATCCTCTGTGTTCTCTGGACATGTCTCCGGGCCTCCATCCCTTCTAATCTATCCCATGTATCCTCTGTGTACTCTGGACATGTCTCCGGGCCTCCATCCTTTCTAATCTATCCCATGTATCCTCTGTGTACTCTGGACATGTCTCCGGGCCTCCATTCTTTCTAATCTATCCCATGTATCCTCTGTGTACTCTGGACATGTCTCCGGGCCTCCATCCTTTCTAATCTATCCCATGTATCCTCTGTGTACTCTGGACATGTCTCCGGGCCTCCATCCCTTCTAATCTATCCCATGTATCCTCTGTGTACTCTGGACATGTCTCCGGGCCTCCATCCCTTCTAATCTATCCCATGTATCCTCTGTGAACTCTGGACATGTCTCCGGGCCTCCATCCCTTCTAATCTTACAGGGGGAACTCTGCGAACCCTGATGTAAAGGGGAACACTGATGTAAAGGGCAATGCTGCAGACCCTGATGTAAGTGGGAACTCTGATGTAAATGGGAATGCAGTGGACTCTGATATAAGGTGGTCTCTGGTGACCAGAGCACCCCTTACATCAGAGTTTTTCCTTAGATTATGCTCTGCAGCATTTTCCTTTACATCTGAGTTCCCTTGCACTGTAAGGGGGAATCCTGCCGACTCTGATGTAAAGGGGAATGACGGAAAATGTGATGTGGGGGGGAGGGGGACTCTGGTGACCAGAGACCACCTTCCGCAGAGTGAATACACTAAGGTAAAGGGGGGGGGGTGTTACTGATATAAGGGAAAACCTTTATATCAGTGCCCCCTTACATAATTGCATTCACTCCCCCCTTACATCAGTGCCCCCCCCCCCTCAGACTGACCTGATGGCGCTGTCACTGACCTCCTCTCCGGTGCAGCGTGCAGGTCTCAGTTAGATGGCTCCTGGTTGGTGGCTCTGGTTTTATTCTATAGTCTGTTCTCCACAGTCCATACACGTCTGACTCCTCCCGTAATCCCAATCCCGGCGACGCTCTCACTCTTGATTCCTCTCCAGACTCTCCCTAAGAGACTGCAGACACAATAAAAGACAAGAGATAGTCAGAGATTGCAGACAGGTTAGAGGCTGCGGACAGGATACAGGAGGTGGTTAGAGTAAGGTGACCAGATTTTTAAAATGAAATCCGGGGACATTTTTTTTTTTTACTAGTAATGGCGGCAATCAGCGACTCTCTGCCCATCGCCGCCCGCCTCACAGCCTGTCAAGTCTTACTCTTCGGGCCCCGGCTACTACTGGGTGGGCAGCGGAGGAAGATCACTCCACCAGGGTAGGCAAGGAGATAAACAGGCAGGCGGCTGACCGGGACTTGAGCCAAGGCAGAAGAACATGCAAGCGAAGCTGAATGGGCATGCACCCGAAACTGAAGAAATATTCCTTCCTCTCCGACCAACACATGATCATCAGAAAGGGGCACAGATAATGGAAAGAAATAGACCCCCCTAAGGTAGTAGGAGCGGCGGAGCAGGGGGGTGTAATTCAGATTATTTATTTTTTAATTCTTTAATTCTGCACTGACTGTCTTTGAAATTGAACCAGCACCTGTTCAAATTCAATCCGGGGACAAAACCGGGGACAGACTTGGTCCGGGGACAGTGTCCTCAATCCGGGGACTGTCCCCGGAAACCGGGGATGTCTGGTCACCCTAGGTTAGAGGCTGCAGTCAATAGGTGGTCAGAACATGTGCACAGGATAGAGGAGGTGGTCAGAGGATGGCGGACAGGATACAGGAGGCAGTCAGAGGATGTGGAAATGTTACAGGTGGTGGTCAGAGTATGCAGACATTTAGGGGTAGCAAACAGAGGGGTTCCCCATGTAAGGGGTGCACACAGAGGGGTCAGTCATGTAGGGGGATTACACAGTGGGATGAAGTCCTGATAAGAGCTGTCACAGAAGGGCCCTCACACAGGACACATGGCAGGCAGGGCAGTGAGTTTGGCACACACAGGGTGATCAGGTTCCTGTTCTTAGGGGAGGTGGGGTCCTGATCCCTAGGAAAGATGGGGTCCCTAGGTGAGATGAAGTCCCCGTTGCCAGGGGAGATGGAGTTCCTGCCCTCAGGTGAGATGGAGTTCCTGCCCCCAGGTGAGATAGGATCCCTGCCCCAGAGTGAGAAGGGGGTCCCTGTCCCCAGGGGACAAGTAGGTCCCTGTCCCCAGGAGAGGAGGAGTTCCTGTTCCCAGGTGAGTGGCCCAGAGGGTCCCTGTTTCCAGGGGAGAAGGGGTCCCTGTCCCCAGGAGAGAAGGGGTCCCTGTCCCCAGGGGGGGGGGAAGGTTTCCCTGTCCTCAGGGGGGAGAAGGTTTCCCTGTCCTCAGGGGGGAGAAGGGGTCTCTGTCTTGGGGGGGGGTCCCTGTCCCCAGGAGAGAGGGGAGTCCCTGTCCCCAGGAGAGAAGGGAGTCCCTGTCCCCAGAGGAGAAGGGAGTCCCTGTCCCCAGAGGAGAAGGGAGTCCCTGTCCCCAGAGGAGAAGGGAGTCCCTGTCCCCAGGAGAGAAGGAAGTCCCTGTCCCCAGGAGAGAAGGGAGTCCCTGTCCCCAGGAGAGAAGGGAGTCCCTGTCCCCAGGAGAGAAGGGAGTCCCTGTCCCCAGGAGAGAAGGGAGTCCCTGTCCCCAGAGGAGAAGGGAGTCCCTGTCCCCAGGAGAGAAGGGAGTCCCTGTCCCCAGGAGAGAAGGGAGTCCCTGTCCTCAGGGGGGAGAAGGGGGTCTCTGTCCTCAGGGGGGAGAAGGGGGTCTCTGTCTTGGGGGGGAGGTGGAGGTCCCTATCCTCGGGGAATATGGAGTGGGATATGGGATGGTCTCGCTTACCATGACCAAGTCTGCAGGTCCCTCATTTATGGTGGTCTGGGCTCCCTCCAGCAGCACGGATGGGCGATCAGCTTATACCCAGGGAGCACAGCTACGGCTTGACAATCTGACAGCAATTGATGGGCACAGTGGCTGCGTTTGACGGGCACAGTGGCTGCGTATGACGGGCACAGTGGTTGCGTTTGCTGGGCACAGTGGCTGCGTATGACGGGCACAGTGGCTGCGTTTGCTGGGTGCAGTGGTTGCGTTTGCTGGGCACAGTGGTTGCGTTTGCTGGGTGCAGTGGCTGCGTATGACGGGCACAGTGGTTGCGTTTGCTGGGTGCAGTGGCTGCGTATGACAGGCACAGTGGTTGCGTTTGCTGGGTGCAGTGGCTGCGTATGACGGGCACAGTGGTTGCGTTTGCTGGGTGCAGTGGCTGCGTATGACGGGCACAGTGGTTGCGTTTGCTGGGTGCAGTGGCTGCGTATGATGGGCACAGTGGTTGCGTGTGCTGGGTGCAGTGGCTGCGTATGACAGGCACAGTGGTTGCGTGTGCTGGGTGCAGTGGCTGCGTATGACGGGCACAGTGGTTGCGTTTGCTGGGTGCAGTGGCTGCGTATGACGGGCACAGTGGTTGCGTTTGCTGGGTGCAGTGGCTGCATATGACGGGCACAGTGGTTGCGTTTGCTGGGTGCAGTGTTTGCGTATGACGGGCACAGTGGTTGCGTTTGCTGGGTGCAGTGGCTGCATATGACGGGCACAGTGGTTGCGTTTGCTGGGTGCAGTGTTTGCGTATGACGGGCACAGTGGTTGCGTTTGCTGGGTGCAGTGGCTGCGTATGACGGGCACAGTGGTTGCGTTTGCTGGGTGCAGTGGTTGCGTTTGCTGGGCACAGTGGTTGCGTTTGCTGGGCACAGTGGTTGCGTATGAGGGGCACAGTGGTTGCGTTTGCTGGGCACAGTGGCTGCGTATGACGGGCACAGTGTTTGCGTTTGCTGGGTGCAGTGGCTGCGTATGACGGGCACAGTGTTTGCGTTTGCTGGGTGCAGTGGCTGCGTATGACGGGCACAGTGGTTGCGTTTGCTGGGTGCAGTGGTTGCGTTTGCTGGGCACAGTGGTTGCGTTTGCTGGGTGCAGTGTTTGCGTATGACGGGCACAGTGGTTGCGTTTGCTGGGTGCAGTGTTTGCGTATGACGGGCACAGTGGTTGCGTTTGCTGGGTGCAGTGTTTGCGTATGACGGGCACAGTGGTTGCATTTGCTGGGTGCAGTGTTTGCGTATGACGGGCACAGTGGTTGCGTTTGCTGGGTGCAGTGGCTGCGTATGACGGGCACAGTGGTTGCGTTTGCTGGGTGCAGTGGCTGCGTATGACGGGCACAGTGGTTGCGTTTGCTGGGTGCAGTGGCTGCGTATGACGGGCACAGTGGTTGCGTTTGCTGGGTGCAGTGTTTGCGTATGACGGGCACAGTGGTTGCGTTTGCTGGGTGCAGTGTTTGCGTATGACGGGCACAGTGGTTGCGTTTGCTGGGTGCAGTGGCTGCGTATGACGGGCACAGTGGTTGCGTTTGCTGGGTGCAGTGGCTGCGTATGACGGGCACAGTGGTTGTGTTTGCTGGGTGCAGTGGTTGCGTTTGCTGGGTGCAGTGAGGCAGCATATTTGATGGCAGAACAATGCACAGTACTGTGCTTGGACTCAGTGCTATGCATGGGGGCCCGCCCCCTTCAGTAGAGCAGGCTAGGGGCGGGGCTGGAGGCGGTGCAGCTCTATATTTTCTCTCGACCTCGGTCCCAATGATAAACAAGCTAGGGGTGTGTTGGGGGCGGGTCTGGAGGCGGTGCTGGCGACGATGTTAAGCAATTCGCAACGCCTCCGCCCGCCCGCTCGAGTCCAGAATTTTCATGGACCGAAATGGGCGTCTGCGCATGCGCGGTATAGGGGCGGTGAAGCCGCGCATGCGCAGTCGAGGCCGCCATCAGCTGTGTTTTTGATGAAGCTGCACCGGAAGTGACGCGGTTGAGACCCTGCATAGGTCGAGGAATTTTTTACATCACCGTACCATAGGGCAGCGTCACGGTTTGTTCACAGCAAAGTTTCTGTACCTGAAAAGTGCAGAAAACGGAGCCATCAGACCCGGGCAAGGGTCACCATGGAATAAAAAGATCTACCATGGCACACATCAGTAGAAGATTGGCCACAAACAGCAGCTCCTATTTTTTTTCTGTCCTATGTCTGCTTAGCTGTCTGAAAATGGATGATCTGTTTACCTTTAGAAAGGAGTGGATGGTAATAAAAATAAATAGGAAGGGAAGAGTAAAGGACCTTTCCTTGTTATAAATCCTATTTTTAGTGATGTTGCACAATGGATCTGCAGACCGGAACAGCACGTCCTCCTGGCAGCACACAATACTTACATGATCCGAACAGCTGAAAGCAGCCTGTGCCCCGGTAATAACAAGGCGAGCTCTGTAAGCTGTGTCACCGAAGGAGGGATCAAACATGGCGACCAAGGTGACAAAGTCCCAGTATCCTCTCGGTGCACAAAACGAGATAGATGAAAAAAATTAGGACAAGTAACCTAGTCTTCAGCGGTATATTTGTATGAAAGGGTAACTATGAGCAAATATATTAATTCAACATTCCGATTATTTAATCCGTAGTACTAGATTTCTGCCACTAGATGACAGCAGATGACCGAACATGAAGTCTGTTAGGCAGTCGCGGCCATAGCAGTGCAGACTGCAGAGTAATAACATTGCCAAACAGAAGCACTAATAAAAAAATAAATAAAAAAGCTTGTTAGAAAGACCTGTCCTGTTTGCATTTCAGTTAATCAGCCCAAGCAAGACCACCATTAGATATAGTAGCCTACCTGGCAGCCCCTTCCTCCTGTACACCTCTATCAGCAGACCTGTTTATCTGGTTTAACTTTCCACCATAGCTATATCACCACATATCTTGTTTATTGTTTCCATATCACCTCATTTATATCCCACCCTGGTGCTCCACCTCTCTAATGCCGCGTACACACGACCGCTTTTAATGTCACTGAAAAAAATGTCATTTTTCTCGACGTGATTTTTCGTGTTTCCTCTCAAGCCTGCCTTGCCTACACACTATCGTGGAAAAAAATGTTTGCGTAAAGCGCGGTGACGTACAACACGTACGACGGCACTATAAAGGGGAAGTTCCATTCGGATGGCGCCACCCTTCATGTTAGTAAAGTTTGAGCGACGATTCGCGCTTTTCAGCCTCGTGCTTTTCAGTCCGTTACAGCGTGACGAATGTGCTATCTCTATTACGAACGGTCGTTTTACCAGAACGAGCGCTCCCGTCTCATACTTGATTCTGAGCATGCACATTTTTTTTCACGTCGTTAAAGCCCACACACGGCTGTTTTTCATGACGAGAAAAACGACGATGTAAAAAACGACGTGAAAAATTAGAGCATGTTCCTACTTTTCTCGTCGTGATTTTCTGCGTTTTTCTCGTCGGGAAAACTCCTGCAAAGCCGACACACGATCATTTTTAATGACCATTTAAAAAAATTCATTTTTCTCGTCATTAAAAATGGTCGTGTGTACGCGGCATCAGTCTTCCATAATTTCCCCCCACACCTGTGCTGACATGTATTCTACCTCCTCATCACCCTCTGTTGTTCAGTCAAAGACACCTTAGTTTCTATTTACCGCCTCATATCACCCCACTTCCTCAACTATGCCCCCCATGCCACCTCATCCCTTTAAAACCGAACACATATTAATTACACAAGGTCTGTGGCTGATTAAGGTGGTAATTAAACTCACTTGGTGTCTTATCTGCATTAAATGCAAATGTAGCACACGGACCTTTTTCCTGCCTTTGGCTCACTTGCAGGTCAAGGCACACCGCGCTATATGCCCATACCCTCCAGTTTTAAGAGGTTGAGCGGTGTTAACAATTTTGGGTCCTGCAGCAAGTTATCCCATTCAACTGGTTCTCGTCTCCTAGAGTGTAGGGACAAGTCTTTATTTCTCCCCAGGAAGGCCAATGTCCACACCACTTTAACTCCAACGCTGAGTTTATTTTATAAGCAAAGTTCAAGTTCAGCAGACAGGAAAGGTGGATGAGAGAAAGGACAGTAAGGTTTGGGAGATAGGTCCAGGCACAAACTGGTACAGTAGTCACTACTCGATCCCGAGTAGGTTTAGTCCCCTGTAAGAGCGGATCCTAGCAGCTGGAGTGATGCTCGAACGTTCACTTTAGGTTTCTTAGAGATACGATCGGGAGATCCTCTGCCACAGAATCTTTACATCCCAAACTTCTCAGCACTTGCAACACAAGTACAGGTGCCAGCGACAGCACGTTGCAAGGCCTGTGATGGATCTTTGAATCCCTCTGGAAGGTAACCAGGCCTCTCTTTAACCGCAAACTCTCACCGGTCCATCAGAAAGGTCCTCCCCCGGTCTCCTTTTCTTAGAGCGGGTCCACCCTCTCCTGGGCACCCTGGGATTCCTCTTTTGGAGATAGGCCCCAGCCAAAGGTGCTGGGACTACTAGTGAAGTTGCAGCCCCAGGCTAAAGGTGCCTGAGACTGATACACGCGCGCACACCTGGCCTGGAGGGCCGGGTGGCACGAACCGCTCATGCTCCAGTCTCCATTCCCCCACTCCTCCTTAAAGATGGCGTCTGCCCCTTATGTATCCTCTCCCAGCATGCACAGCAGGCCAACCATGCCCACCGCACCACTGCCGAGAGAGGACACCCTAAGACATAGTAATGCCACCCACGGTTCAACCCTGACCTGATATGGCAGTGCCACCTACAGGCCACGGGGAACTGTACGTCAGGCTGCATCACATAGGCAGAAGCGAGTACTAACAATCAAAGTGGTCCGAGCCTGGCTACTTGCTCAGACCAACCCCCTAAATTTAAGTACATAGCACCCCTGAAAAGTAAAGGGTTATATGGGTTGATCCATGCCCTATCTTTGGTTTAATAATAAATATAATCTTTTACATATACATATGGATTTGTCTGGCTCTACCCCACGCACCTCATTCAAAGTCCCACCCCCCCTTCTTTTTTGCATATCAATTAGGGATGGAGACACAAAATCCCCTGTTGCGTCTCATTTAAAGTCCCACATATCCCCATTTTTCTGATATCTGCATTAAATTAGCCTCAGAATGTAGTTAATTTGTGTTTGGTTTTAAAGGGATGAGGTGGCAACCCTACCCCCCTCCCCCATTCATCACTCCACTTCCACCCCACCTTGCTAATGTCACCCTTCTTCAAGTCCACTACCACCACGTCTGGGCATTACAATATTCCCTTTCCCGCCGAGCGCATGCAGATATGTGGCCTCGACTTTCGGGAGTTATACCGGGATGATGCCTGCAGCTGCAGGCATCATCCCAGTATCATTTTTTAGAGCCAGCAATTGGCTTTCCAGGGATAACAACCGATGCAGCTAAAAGCCGCTCGGTTGTTATCCCGGAGGAGCGGGAGGGGACATCCCCTCCCTCCTGCCGCCTCCGCCGCTCTTACTGGGCCTCCCGTCCCACCGGGAGACCCGATCCACGATGCGCCACCTCCGGCGCCTAGAGAGAGACTGAAACGAAGCCGCGAACGGCTTTGATTCAGTCTCTTTAATGTAACCATGGAAGCGACGTCATGAAATCACGTCTGGGTTACTCGGCTGCCAATGGCGCCGGATTTAAAAAAGTACACAGTATTCAGAATCGCCGTTTTCAGCGATCTGAATACTTTGAAGTGCAAAGGAGGGATTGGGGGTCTTTTAGACCCCCGATCCCTTCATAAAGAGTACCTGTCACCACTTATTACTGTCACAAGGGATGTTTACATTCCTTGTGACAGCAATAAAAGTGATCAAAACATTTTTTTTTTTAAAAACACAATTTTAGATTATAAAAATAAATAAAATAAATAAGAAAAAAAAGAAAACGCATATGGAAGTCACGCCCGCATATGTAAACGGTGTTCAGAAAACACATGTGAGATATTGCCGCGATCGTCAGAGCGAGAGCAATAATTCTAGCCATAGACCTCCTCTGTAACTCTAAGCTGGTAACCGTAAAAAAAAAAAAAATTAAAACGTTGCCTAAGGAGATTTTTAGGTACCGTAGTTTGTCGCCATTCCACGACTGCATGCAATTATAAAGCATGGCATGTTTAGTATCTATTTACTCGGCGTAACATCATCTTTAACATTATACAAAAAAATTGGGCTAACTTTACTTTTATTTATTTTTTTAATTCATGAAAGTTAATCTTTCCAAAAAAGTTGCAGTTAAAACACCGCTGCTCAAATACCGTGTGACATAAAATATTGCAACAATCGCCATTTTATTCTCTAGATTCTCTGCTAAAAAAAATATATATATATAATGTTTGGGGGTTCTAAGTAATTTTCTAGCAAAAAATACGGATTTTAACTTGTAAACACCAAATGTCAGAAATAGACTTAGTCATGAAAGGGATAATCTCTATGTCAGCCCACGTTGAGGCCCTATTTACATCTTTGAATGGCTGAGTCTCACAGCAGGAGTCCGGTGTGTCTCCAGTCACCGTTTTAGGTCAGATTTCAGCCCAACTTTTTGCCTGAATTCGGACCTGAAACGGACCAAAAGACACACAGGGCTCCTGTGCAATTCGCACCGGTGCTGCTCCGGAGATGTGTGGACCGGCTCCATAGAGAGCCAGTCACAAGCTCCTGCTATGCAAATTGGATGCAGGGAAACCAGCATCCTGTTCGCAATAGTGTGAACTCAGCCTTAAATGTGGGAGACCCAGCGGAGGTTCCCAGCAATTATCTGCGGGTGGCAGACCCATTAAAAACAGTAGGAGGCTAATGGCTCCTGCAGCTAATCGCAGCCACTCACATGATTACCTGTGAATGATTGACCCTGGATGCAGACAGTCTGCGTTCATATTCCGATCCTTCACAGGTAATCAGATTCCTCTGGGAGAATATGAGGATTCCATCATTTAGTGGCTGTAGACATATGGAGACACTATCCCCTTGACTATTATGTCCCTTCAGCATTCATGTTGGATATATTTGGAGACAATTTGTTAACATTTCATTGAACTGTTCTATTGAGTTTATAGACTTTTTAGTACAGTACCTCACTCTTCCAGCTCCAATTTTAAGCATTTTATTATGCTTTTAGGCCTTGTTTACAGGGTGTGTACTACAGTGTACACCAGTGTGAGGCCATGTTTACTCGCATGGGTATACACAGGTGTTCCGTGCATCCCCATGCAGGCACTCCCATTGTAGTCAATTGGAACCCAGTGGCTGAACAGGCACTGCTGCTGTTCCCAATTTGACATCCATGTGGGTACAGGTCCATGGCCATGGCCCTGATCCTACACAGTGTGAGTTCAGGGACACACACCCACACGAATATCAGATTGGAAGCAGCAGCTGTGTCAATGCATCCGATGCATCTCAATTGACATCAATGGGACTGCCTGCATGGGGATGCAAGCAACACCTGTGCAGGTAAAGATAGCCTTGCATGTGTATACACTGTAGATCAGCTTCACTGCCTCATTGTGATCCTGCTGCGATTTGAGCACAGAGCAGGTAACCTGTGGGTTTCGGGCAGGTTAGCTGCACTTTCCCATAGACTTCTTTGATGTCCTGTAGTTTTGGTGCGGTTTCAGAAAGCTCACTGAAGATGCAGCAAGCAAGACTTGGTGCGCTTTCTGAAACTACACCAAAACTGCAGGACCTCACAGAAGTCTATGGGAAAGCGCAACTAACCTGCACATAAAACACGGATTAGCTGCACTTCAGCAAAAGTGCAGCGGGGTAGTATGAAGCTGCCCTTAGTATGTCCTACTTGAACAAGGCCTTACAGTCTGTTTTTACTAATGGTAATAGGTGTTATCCTGTGAATTTTGTAATTTCTAAGCCAACATCTTATTCCAGGAAGTTGATGGTAACCCTGGATGATCTATAAACAAAGATGGCTCCATCATTCTGGTCAGAAAAGCAGAAGAAGACATAGTCAGGGGAGTACTGTGAACTGTAGGAGGCAATATACTGTATTGTATAACTGTAAGTGCTATACCTAAACATTCCTTAGCATTAGGGATGAGCTTTATGTTCGGGTCGAACATGAGTTGAAATACGAACATTATGGGGCGTTCGCGCCAAATTCGAGCGACGCTTCACGCCCCATAATGCACTGCGACATCGCAGTGCATTGCTGTCTGATGATTGGCCAAGCATGCACTATGACCCGCATGCTTTGGCCAATCACAGCGCCGTCAGCAAAGAGAGCCATAATTGGCCAAAGGCAGGGTGCCTTTGGCCAATTATGGCTCGGGGGTTAAGTCCACGCCCCACACTATATAATGCTGCCTGCACGTCCGCCCTGTGTAGTGTGTTGCTGGCGTTGATCGAGAGAGAGTGTCATGTCATTTAGATTGAGCAGGCAGGCGATTCAGTTAGCAGCAGTGTATTTAGTATATATATACATCCAGGCTTGTATGTATGTATATGTAGCGGGTATTTGAATTTAGGGGAGGCATCTGGGTGGTAGTGTAACCCAGATGCACTGATTGTTAGGGAATTTGGGACCATTTGTTGTTCATGGAGGACTCTGGTGGTGTGAGGTTCCCTTCGGCCTGTGGGTGGTGCTGTCGCACTGAGCCGGGGTTGAACCCTCACTGCAGTACTGTGCCCTTTTTGTCCTCTTCCGGCGGTTGTAGAGCGGGGCGGGGAACCTGCTGTGACACTGGGGAAGAGGAGATAAGAGGGGGCGGACGCCCTGAACACGGGGTTCAGAGTCGGAGGTCAGAGTCGCGCCCAGGCACCTTCAGCCTGGGTGCCGGCGTTCCGGAGTTCCGGGCCCAGGTGCCCTTGACCTGGCCGGAGCGGGAGATGGAGTCCATTCCAGGCACCTGTAGCCTGGGGTGAGGTACTATTGAGGAGGCCTGGGGCCCAGTACCTTCGACTGGGTCCCACAAGGGTAGAGGAATCCGAGGGGGCCCTAAAGCCTTGGGTGCCCGAATCTGAGACGAGGAGGCCAGTGTATATATATATATATATATATACACTGTATTCAGTATAGCTAGATCTGACTGCAGGCCGTTTCTGGTGTGGTGTACTGTTGCTAATACACTTCAGGCAGGCAGGTGATTCAGTTAGCTGCAGTGTATTTAGTATATATATACATCCAGGCTTGTATGTGTATATATATATATATATATATATATATATATATATATATATATATACACACACTGTATTCAGTATAGCTAGATTTGACTGCAGGCTGTTCCTGGTGTACCTTTTCTAATATACTGTCAAGCAGGCAGGTGATTCAGTGAGAATTGTATTTTAACCCTTATCCAAACACTATAAAAGTGAGAGAAGTGAGAAAAAATTGTAGCGCTAAAAATTCCAACGTGATTCAGTATAAATGCTTAATCACTTAAGCCCCAGACTATTTTGCTGTTCAAAGACCGGGCCACTTTTTGCGATTCGGCACTGCGTCGCTTTAACTGACAATTGCGCGGTCGTGCGACGTGGCTCCCAAACAAAATTTACGTCCTTTTTCCCCCACAAATAGAGCTTTCTTTTGGTGGTATTTGATCACCTCTGCGGTTTTTATTTTTTGCGCTATAAACAAGAATAGAGCGACAATTTTGAAAAAAATGCAATATTTTTTGCTTTTTGCTACAATAAATATCCCCAAAAAATATATTAAAAATTTTTTTTCCTCAGTTTAGGCTGATATGTATTCGTCTACATATTTTTGGTAAAAAAAAAATCGCAATAAGCGTTTATTGATCGGTTTGCGCAAAAGTTATAGCATCTACAAAATAGGGGATAGTTTTATGGCATTTTTATTAATAATTTTTTTTTTTACTAGTAATGGTGGCGATCAGCGATTTTTATCGTGACTGCGACATTATGGTGGACACATCGGACACTTTTGACACATTTTTGGGACCATTTTTGGGGCGATCAGTGCTATAAAAATGCACTGATTACTGTGAAAATGACACTGGCAGTAAAGAGGTTAACCACTAGGTGGTGCTGTAGGGGATAAGTGTGCCCTAGGGAGTAATTCTTACTTTTAGGGGGATGGGCTGTGTGTGACAAGACAGTGATCACCGCTTTCGATTACAGGAAGCGGTGATCACTGACATTGTCACTAGGCAGAGCGGGGAGATGCTTGTTTACATCAGCATCTACCCGTTCTAACTCACCTCGAGACGATTGCGGGTATCCCCGCGGCGATCGAGTCCGAGGGACTTGCGGTCGGGCTCACGGAGCTCGCGGCGCGCACGCGGCCACAATGCCGCTTCCTTAAATGGGACATATATATACGTCCTTCTGCCCAGAAGTGCCATTCTGTATAAGTGCGTGCGGCGGTCGGCAAGTGGTTAATAAACAATACTGTGAGCTCAATAGTGAAAATTGGCATAGTATCACCCAGTGATAAGTGAAAACCTAATATGTATATACAAAAGTCCATAAAAGAATCCAGTGAATTTTATTCAGTATAGTATCTTCTTATTTCTTCCACCACACCAATGTGCAAGTGACTCCACGCCCTTCAGGAAACGCACTCACCAGATTCCAATGCCTAACACTCTCATGTTAGGCTAAGATGCTTTTAAACCACACAGAAGGGGTTAAACGGATATCCGATATCCAACCGTGCATGTAAGGAATCTCTCCACATGTAAATAATAAAGGTGCTCTAATAGTGTGACAAGGTATAAACCAGTTTAATAAAACACTTAAAATCTTCAACCTTTACACTCACATTTCAAACCTTCAAAAATCAGCAAAATTAATATCACAGCAAGTCTTCAAAAATAGCACAGTGGTGCACTGCGGTCACGGCGGACCCGAAGTGTGCGATCAATATCTCACTTTCACCCACTCCACGATGTCGGATCACAGTATCGAATCTCCACTACCTAGTTTGGCGTCACACGTCTCACGTCAGTGATGATGATTGCGGTACAGCCAGGACCCCGACATGTTTCGTCACATCGACTTAATCATGGGATTGGCTGTATGGCAACCACTCCTTTTATATCCCCTTGTCAATCAGAACCGTAGGATTCCACACTGCGCCTGCGCGCACATCGTGTCCCTGCATTTCCAACTGTTACATCTGCTATGTGCGGCAATGGGGGAATCCTATATTTATGCAACATACATATTGACAAGTGTCTTTTTGTATATTCATACATTGCATTTAATAGAATCGTTCACTTAAAGCGGAGGTTCACCCAAAAGTGAACCTCCGCTTTTCGGAACACTCCCCCCCTCCGGTGTCACATTTGGCACCTTTCAGGGGGGAGGGGGTGCAGATACATGTATAAAACAGGTATTTGCACCACTTCCGGGTATAGACTCCCGCGGGAGTCTCACCCCTTCGCGTCACCCCCGTTGTGTTCTGGGAAACACACGGCTCCCAGGACACAGCGGGGACCTGTGAAGACGTGCTGCACGACTCGCGCATGCGCAGTAGGGAACCGGGCAGTGAAGCCACAGCGCTTCACTTCCCGATTCCCTCACCGATGGCGTCGGGGGAAGCCGAGAGCCGAGCGGTAGCTTGGCTTCGGCTGCCGACGTCGCGGGCGACCTGGACAGGTAAGTGTCCAGTTTTTTAAAAGTCAGCAGCTGTAGTATTTGTAGCTGCTGGCTTTTAAAAAAAAAAATCCGGTGAACCTACGCTTTAAGTTCACATTAAGTAACTCCCTACAGCCACGCACCTTAATATAGCCAATGGTCATGTTAGACAAGTACTTAAAATAACCTTATCAGACAATCCTAAAATTCTATCAGCTACTATTACAAGCCGTAATTTAAAACAAATGGCTGGAACTATATACTACTACTATCAAAAGACAACCTCAGTCTCGATGAGTTATACAGGAGTATATATATATATATATATATATATATATATATATATATATATATATATATATATTAAACCACATTTAATACATAAATACACACATAGCGTGTGTTCATAATACTGCATGGTTTGCGGGTGGATCTGGTGATGAGTCGTTCGCTGTTAAACAACCACTGGTAGGTGTCAGCCGCAACTCATCTCCTCTCTCCCCTCCGCTTTCCAACATGGTGTGTCAGTCTAATGAATTAAATATTAAAATTATAAAATTAAAAGAAGGGTAGTGACTATGACTTCATATAGTTGACAAAACTGCCCCATATGCGTCTTTATATGTCCAATATATATAGTAGGTTATAATTCACTCCTAGAATGTCAATGGCACTCCTTATTCTCAATATAATACTAAAAAACATTAAACATCATTAATAAAGCAATTCAGGTCCACCTCAATGTTCAACCCCCTAGGGGCGAGACACTTCAACAGAAAGATCCACAGAGTTTCCCTTTGGGATAGGTCCCTTACTCGGTTTGAACCCCTACAAGATGAATATATACAGTCAATCCCACAAAATTGTAGCACAGATGGATCTTGATCATGTTTTTCTGATGCACTTTCTGCAGGGATAAAAACCTTTTAGATCTATTTTTAATGTTTGTTGACCAGGGGGATCCAGAATCTTTCTCACTACCTGGTCCCCAAAATTGGGTGCTCTCCTGTAGATACATTTAGGTTGATCTGGCATTATCTCACCTAGATGTCTATCTCTGCATAGAATATGCCAATGTTTTCTATAGATGGTTTTGATTTATCTATATTGGCTGTGGAAATTAGATATGAACCCCAATTGATGTTGATTATTTGGTATTTGGATCTCTTTTTTCTTTAAACATTGGTCCCTCGGAATATTAGCCACCTCCTGAATTATTTCATTCAGAGTGTTTTCTTTATACCCCTTTTGTATGAATTTATCCTTGAGGGTAGTGGCTTGTAAATAATAATCCCCTGTTTTGGTACAGTCACGTCGGACTCATAACATTTGTCCCTTAGGGATGTTCCTTATCCATGAAGGGTGATGTCCACTCCTGATGGCACCACCACCAGTGGCTAAGGTCCAAGTTTTCTGCCCCTGTTTAACAGGGGCGTGTAATTACAATTTTTGCTGTAATATTTTGCAGCAGGGCTTGTTCCTGCGCTCAACTAGAGTATCTGTGAGGGGTTGCAGGGTTGTGGCACCACCACCAGTGGCTAAGGCCCAATTTTTCTGCCCCTGTTTAACAGGGGCGTGTAATTACAATTTTTGCTGTAATATTTCGCAGCAGGGCTCGCTCCTGCACTCAACTAGAGTATCTGTGAGGGGTTGCAGTGTTGTGCCACCACCACCACCACCACCAAAGGCCCAATTTTCTGCCCCTGTTCAACAGGGGCATGTAATTATAATTCTTGATATAATATTTCACAGCAGGGCCCGTTCCAGCGCCCACCAAGAGTAACTGTGTGGACTTACAGTGTTCTGGTACCACCAACACCTAAGGCCCAATTTTCTGCAGAGTACATAGGGCAGGCCGTATAGTATATACAGGCGGACCCCTACTTTCAAACATCCGACTTACAAACGACTCCTACTTACAAACGGAGGGAGACAACAGGAAGTGAGGGGAAATCTACCCCTAGGAAGGGAAATTCTCTCCTGTAAGAGTTAATATGGGAAAAAGGTGTCTCCACTGATGCTTTATCACCAATCCTTGTTTCCCTAATAACTCAAAATTTTCTAAATCCAATTGTCATTGGGACAATAAGTGAGGTGAAATCTTCTGAACAGGGGCACAGACAGCAAAACAAATGTTACAGGGGTGATGACAAACCTTCCTTATGTTATCCAAAAAGCTTAAAAATAGATTTTTTGGCTGGAGCTACACTTACAAAATGTACCTGTTCCAAATTACAAACAGATTCAACTTAAGAACAAACCTACAGTCCCTGTCTTGTTTGGACCGCCTGTATACTGTTGTTCAGAGTATCAAGGGCCTGGGGGCCCCACGCCTTTTCTTTCTTTAATTTGGGTGCGGGGCTCCCCTTAATATCCATACAAGACCCAAAGGGCATGGTAATGGGCTGGGGGGAGGGGGTACCCATGCCGTTTTTCTCAATAATTTTTATCCATATTGCCGGGACCCAACATTACATTATAGCCGCAAGCAGTTTTAAATGTATTTTATTCCTTTAGAAATGTCATTTTGTGCAGGGACTGTTCTAAACACGGAAAACACGTGCCACTTTACAGGCATACTATAGACCCCCCCCCCCCCCCCCCCAGGTACGATATTTAAAGGAATATTTCACTTTTATTTTTTCCCTTTTAAGCATTATTAAAATGACTGCTCTCTAATAAACAGCCGTTTTTAAAACTTTTTTTTGCATTGATACATATCCCCTGAGGCAGGACCCGGGTCCCCAAACACTTTTTAGGACAATAACTTGCATATTAGCCTTCAAAATTCGCACTTTTGATTTTTGACATTTGGATCCCATAGACTTCAACGGTGTTCGAATGTTCGCGCAAACTTTCGGTCCGTTCGCATGTTCTGGTGCGAACCGAACCGGGGGGAGTTCGGCTCATCCCTACTTAGCATGCTTGAACCTAACAAGAAAAAATGTAACCTTTTTTCAACTTTGCATTGTTACTTTTTCCTGCACACACATTGCGAGGGATTATTTAAAAACATCTGAAACAAACTTTGTCTCCGCTTTAGCACAGCCAATCAGCTTTTACATTTTCATTTTCTAAGCTGTGCAAAAAAAATGAAAGATGGAAGCTGAATAATTGCTTTGTGCAACAGTGCCAGTTGATACTTTTTATTTACTCCTCCCATTATTCCCTCAGCAGTGTCCACACTGCTACACCCTCAGGATCTCTTCCTAGTATCCACATTTCCACTACACAGTTTGCTTGCTGGTCTTTACATTTATACACACTGCTATACCTCTGTGCAGTGGTGTATTTGGGTTTTGTGCTGCCCTAGACAAGACTAAAAACGGGGCCCTCACTCTAGGGTTGCCACCTCATCCCTTTAAACCCGAACACATATGAATTACACAGGTTCTGAGGCTAATTTAATGCAGATAAGGCATCAAGTGAGTTTAATTACCACCTTAATCAGCATTAGAACCTGTGGAATTAATATGTGTTCTGTTTTAAAGGGATGAGGTGGCAACCCTATCCCACCCCCGGTCTAAATTTGTCCCACCCCAGCCGCTTTAAAATTGTGACCGTGTAACGGCGACAAACAACCTAAATTTTACTATCCATTGACGATACTTTGGAAGCATTTACACTACAGGTTACCACTTTAGATTTAGAGAGGCAGTCTTGTGCTAGAATTACTGCCCATGATCTGACATTCTTGGTGATACCTCACATGTGTGGGATGATCACTGTTTGCGTACGTGCAGGACCGACCCGCACGTTCGCCTTTGCGTGCAAGCATGGGAAGATGGGGGCACTTTCATTTTTTTTAACCACTTCAGCTCCGGAAGGTTTTACCCCCTTCCTGATCAGGCCATTTTTTGCGATACGGCACTGCATTGCTTTAACTGCAATTGCGCGGTTTGTGGTGGATATTTTGAATATTTCATATCGTGGACTCTAAATAACCCACCATGCCCCCAACGGACACCTGTATATATGTATCAATGCAGCACTACCCCCGTAGGAGCTGTTGGTTTCACTGAATTTAGACATTGGGAACAGGGCGCTGCATGTGTATGTATATGTATGTATGTATGTATATATATATATATATATATATGTAGGTGGACTAGTAAAATCTGTTTATGAATTTACTGAAATATATATTATCTGTGAGGGAGAGCCCCCCTCATATTGTTTTGCATTTGTCTGATCATCTCCTGTCAGTTGAGAACCCAAATTAGGTTTCAGGTGATACTTAAATATCCTTTGTCTTGAAAGGGCCAGTACAGATAGCAAGACTCCATCACCGCAGGGGCCCTTAGCATATATTGTTTTCAAATGTCTGATCATCTCCTATCAGTTGAGAACCCAAATGAGGTTTCAGGTGATACTTAAATATCCTTTGTCTTGAAAGGGCCAGTACAGATAGCAAGACTCCATCACCGCAGGGGCCCTTAGCAGGCTAATGTGGGCTGAAGGCAGATCTGAATGTGCTAGGCTAAAATGGCTTGAGATTTCAACCAATCAGGTGGTCAGCTTTAAATCAATGAGACCACGGGATTTTGGATCCTGGTTGATGGGGGGGGGGGGGGTAGGCATAGGGGGGTATAAATCAGTCAGCCAGAGCCATGATTAAGTCTTTTAGAATGAAGACCTGACCAAGACATGGTGACATAGTATCTCTCTCCCTCTCTCTCTCTCTCTCGCTCTCTCTCTGCCTCTCTCTCTGCCTCCCTCTCTCTCTCTCTCTCTCTCTCTCTGTCTCTCTGCCTCTCTCTCTGCCTCCCTCTCTCTCTCTCTCTCTGTCTCTCTCTCTCTCTCTGCCTCTCTCTCTCTCTCTCCCATTTTTAAGAAGATTAATCTTACTTCTCTTTTGCTCTCTTGTTCCTATTGGTATTATTGTGTAACATTGGTATCATCTTGATATTAGGTGGTATCATTCCTGTATAAATAAATGTAATTGTTTTCTCTTTTTGCAGCGCTATTGTTTGATTTCAATTTATATAGACAAAAGGTTTTAATCACTTATTTTAAGCATTTAAGCGAGACGTAAGGTTCCGTAACAGATGTTGCCCGGCGTGTGAGGAAGTTTAAAGTTTGGTGAATATTATTTCTTGTATGGTAGACAGAGCTGGTCCTAACGCCAGAAATGCTAAGCGTTTTCTTATGTCTTTTTAACCTGTCTGAATACCTAACAAAAACTTCTCAGAACTTAACTTTTTACCTTTTTGTCTAGGCGAATATTTTGATGAGACTGATTTTTGAATAATGTATGTATATAAAATGAAATTGCAGCAGGGTGTCGGTATGAATGATAAGGGCTCTGTTTGGAATCAATTTCAGTTGACCCTTTGAATAAGATTAGGCCAATCTTTGGGATTGAAACAAACCTGTGCATATAGGGCTGCGTTTCCACTGGTGCTCCAATGTCGCATGATTCAGAGTGTGACGTTGAAATGCAGTTTTAGTGCGACTGTGGGGTGGCTTTGAATGCGATTTCGATAGAGTCACTGCAGCTTTGAGTCACATAGATTGTAATGGGTGCTATTGAAATCAATGGGAAGCAATTTGTAATGCGACTTTGTGCCCAAAGTCGCATGGCGAATTGCATCAGTGGAAACGGAGACTAAATCACACTGAATTATCTGGATGTATGGGAATCTATCTTTCTGTGTAAACTACTGATGGGGGGATGGTAAGCTTTTGGGGCAGATTTTGATGTTTGGTGCGAATGGAGTAGTGCATTTTTTTTTGGTGTTGCAATCTGATGGAGACTATTTTTGTTTTCCTTTGTGTGTGGGAACCCATGTGGTATGTCCCATGCTGGTTTTGGTGGGAAAAATTGGGCATCATCCACCATTTTGTCATTGTCCATGAGATGTGCGGCGGTCATATATTGTAACTGCTAAAAAAATCATGTTGCAATTAGGTGGGCATCAGTTAAACTGCCTCCTGCACTACAAGCAATCAATGGGTCTAATCAAGCTTAACGCTTGGGAAGCCCTGTGATACAGTCATTTTTAATATATTGCAGAAAAGTCCACGGGGGGGGGGGGGGGGGATTAAAACTATTTAGTTTGGAGAATCTCCAGGCTAATTTTTTGAAGGACTATAGTCAGAACAGGGATTGTTCTGGCAAGTAGTGAAAAAATATTAGTAACGGCGATGGGGGCAGTACCCGTCGACCCAATCATTGGTCAGAGAGTAGCTAACTCTGAGGAAAAAAAGCAACCTATAAGAGGTTTGCGGGATCAGTTCAAGGTCTTTCGCCCGTAAAGGATGGGTAATAAAATCGCTTCAAAGAGGGAGTCTAACCGTGGGGACCCTTACCACTTGACCCCGAAGGAAGAAAGGATTGGTATATGGGCCTTGGGTGGGGAAATATGCAATGTTGGGGATCGCTGGACTGGGAAACTGTATATAAAAAAAAATGGTACTGTCAAGCCAAATGCTTGGGAAAGAGATGCTTATTGTGCATGGATGGTAGAAAAATGATGAACAAAGGGACAAGGAGGAACCATACCAAACAGATGTTATGGGTTTAAGAAGTACAGGTTATGATAGAAAAGATGCTGATTTTTGTGATGTCTAGAGGTCATTTATGACCTAACTAAGTGAATGTGTGTGTGTGGATGTGTCCCCCTTTCTTTCCAACCAGATCTATGAGAATGTAAAACGAATTGTATTGACATGCAAATGACCTGAGCCAGGCTGTAATAGTTTTATGGTAAAGGTGCATTTACTAAAATGTGTTTGTGTTACAGAAGACAATTCAGCAAGGGATTTTGTGGTGAAGTATTATGATTGGTTGATAAATGGTACTGTTAAAAAGTTTAGGACAAGTTGCTATTTTTTTTTCTCACCATGGTGAATACATTTTTTGGGGGGGAATTATTGGTATACCATAAAACAAAAACCACGTGGTATTTATGTGTATTAAGTAATACATATTAATAAAAAGTTGAGCTCAACAATTTTTGGTATTTAAAAAAAGTGCACGGTTTATGTAATGTAATGTAATGTATATTTGTGTTTCATATGCTAATGTCTTGTTACTGGAATTGTTTTTTTTGTAAATTGCGAAAAATTGAATGTTTATCACTAACTTTTATTGGAATTTTATCCCTCAGATTCGATAATTGGGTTTTCTGGCTTTCAGAACAAGAGCAAATCATAGCCTTCATAAGGCAACATTATAAAAAATATATTTTTCCTGGTTGGTCGGGTTTCACATGTAAATGTTTTAGGTTTTCGCCACCATTATCTAGTTGGAATGTCTAGTTGTCAGTCCATTCGGTTGTGTTTTGGACCACCCAGTGTGTGTTGTATGTTCTGATCCACTGAGTAGCAGAACCAATTAACTGAAGTCCGCATATTAGTTGTTATAAAATAAAGGTTGAGTAAGACTGCCGGGATAATTGGCACTCTAACACATATGTGAGGCTAAGGAGCATTATAAATCTCTGCCAGGGGTACTGCACTTAGTGGTAAAAGGGTAATTAGCTGATGTTACTTTGGGCGGACTTGTGCTTAGGAGTAGGACTGCTTACACCCCCCCTCGCTGTGATTGTAATTAGGTACACGCCCAACCATACCTGACTGTACAAGGTTGGCTCATTGCCTGAAGCTAAGGTATGCTAATGTCCCTAGCTATCTGTGTGTCCCCAAATGTAGTTCAAACCTGTTTCCTACCGTGTCACCAAGCAATCCCATCTCTGAAATAGGGCAAACCAACCCTTCTCATAGAGTTTCCTGCTGGGACTGTTTATGTGGCTATTTGTTACCAATTGCCTAATAAATATCTGTGTGTTTCAAGGCACACCGGTCGGCTCGGGTACCCCCTACTGTTCAGTGGTCCCAGCGCCTCAGTGCTGCAAGGGATTTGTCTTAGTCTGTTGGTCAGGTGTGTCTGATAGCAGCAGTTTCTCAAGCTGGATACACATTATGCAATTTTGTTTTCCAATTTATTTTAGATTTACCTGCAGATGTGTGGTATGAGGGCCTGCCTGATTGCATACAAGTTGAGAGGGTATAGGTCTGGCCTCATATTGTATAGTTTTGGTTGAGTCTGGGGAAAAATTGTGCAGGAAGGTTGTATGGGGTGTTACCAGCGCTTGGCTGTTCCAAGAGCCCTCACGTCCGAGGTATGTGTGGGCATGCCGTATTCTCCTCAGTTTACATCCATAGGTGTCCTTCCTGTCCTAGAGTCTTTGTGTACCTTAACTAGTTGTCTGTGTCTTGCAGGCCAAGAAGACCAGTGCCCCAGTGTGGCACTAGGCTCCTGTCATTCATGTGAGTCCTGTCTGAATAGTGTAGGCAGCTTGTGTTGTAGGGGTGAAGGATAACATTGTCTGAATACCGAATTGAAAGAGGAGGGAGAAGGTGTGCAGTCTATATGAGGGATTGGGTGTACCTGGTGGCAGGTGGTTTTCAATCCGGGTATCCAGACCATATCCCAGAACTTAGGAAAAAGAGAGGCTTGATGGCGACTGTCTTTGGAGCGGGAGGCGGGTCACTGGGTACCATAAACACTATGGAGCTGGAGATAATCAGGAACACATTGGGAGGTCCTGGGCTACATATCAGGGAAAGGGTAGGACATTCAACATGTGCTGGCCAGAATTAAAAACCTTGGAGAGGTGACTGTCTCTTACTCAGTGGGACAAGTTCCACTCTGCAAAGACAGGCAGGTGGGGTAGTATCTGAATTGACTATGAGTCCCATGGAGTGGTGGATGACTCAGTTCCAGGGTTGTCAAAATATAACTAGTACTATTCTCATCCCTAATGGCAGGGAGGGAACATTGTGCATATATCACGGTCAGTTGGGGTACTATCCTATCAGACTCTACTGGGTTACACCCTGGAGTCCATCTTGTTCTGAGGGGTTGAGTCCGGACAGGAATGGAAAGGAAGAAATGTTTTTTAATGGGGGACATGTGGAACACTGAATATGGTGCAGGTATCTACAGTATTCCATCACCACATGGCGCTCCAGAATCTCATAGTGGTTGATAAAAACCTATTATCCTATATGTGCTGAATACACACTGAATCAAGTTGCGGTCATGGTACCAGTGGCTTGCTCCCAGAGATGTGCGGACACAGAGTGAGGTTCATACAGGACGCTTATCTCTGAGGAGTAGCCGGAAGAGGAGGGATGTATTCAGCACTATATGGGGGGAATAGGACCCAGTGTAAAGGGGCTCAAGATTTTGTCCGCCATGTTGAGAGGTTGGTAAAGAGTATGGGATGGTACAGGGCAGATATATGTCATTGGATTTGGTGTGCACACATGGGCAGGTGGAGTTATCAACCAACATCAAGCTGTTTGTACAAATCTCTCTATGAGAGGCAGTGGCCTTATGAGTTAGCATCACCACTCAGTAAGACTGTGCCAAAACACGTCGCCTACACTAATCCAAAGTGGTAGTCGAATGCCTGGATGGGCTGTACTGGTTTGGATTGTGAAAGGTGTTACAGAAATGCAGACTCGGTCTGTAGATTTGAGGGCACCAGTGGCTTACTGACTGGGGATTCTATCTTGTTGCATTTGTGGCTAAGTGACCCACATGTGATCGGAGGGTACGGAAGCTGGGGGCAGGTTGATATTTCCCTTTGTCAGAAGTGTGACCACCATGTCCCTTGCACGGCCAATACACAGTGGTGAATGTATTTCACTCTGTGTTCTGGATGGGGAGATCATTGCTGGGAAGGAAGCACCTGGGTATTATTTGGGATATAGGCGAGTTTGGTTATTTGACCTAGAGGATACTGATGTGGCGTTAGTCATGGAACAAGGGTGTTTCTTGAACCTAACAGTAGGTAGGGGTGCATGATATACCCTGGGCATGGTCATCATTGCTTCGATGGTGTTGGTGTTGTTAGACTCAATACCGGATGCTGGGGAACTGATGCTGATATCACATGGCTAATGATACACTGTTTTCAGCATCAGGTGGAATTGTACTCGGCAGGATACACTACCTCGGGGAGTCTATTGTACCTACACTCTTGTCCTTGGGAGGGATATAGAAGGAACCCCAGGTTGCACCCCGATAGCCCCGAAAGAAAGTTTTTATCAAACCTGACATCCCCTTACACTTAGTGAAACATCCGTTGGGATTCGGGGAGGAGTTAAAAGATGGGTAGTTAAACTTTGGGCAACAGGATTTAATTGGTGCCAACAGTTTGGGCAAGGCGTGAATAAAAGGCCCTTCTCTAGGGGTTGATAATCTAAGGGGAGGGGGTGGAACAAAAATAATAGCCGCTGGGAATTATCTGATATGGAGCGGGCTGAGGTAACATTTTAGGTGGAGGCGGGGTAGGCTTCCTGGAATAAAAGAGTATTTAGGGACACCTAGGTGTGGAAAGGGGAGCGCCTGGCTGGGCGTATGGTTTTAAAGGTGGGGAGTTCCAGAGGTTCTAGAGCAGTCCTGAGGTTGAGCATGGGAGGAGATAACAAGGGAGATGGAAATCAGGATGTTCTGGGGACAAAACTTTAGTAAACTCCACCCTGTTGCGGTCCCAATGCGGGTCACTATTAATTCGCATTTAAGAGAGGACCCTAGAACTATATTTTTCTTGTTTTTTGTTCTAGGGATAAGCCTGTTCAATCTGTAATATTAAAGGACAGTCGGGGTGACTAAATTCTAAAAAAGTTTTTTGGCAACCATTGGTTTAGCCTCTCCTTTTTAATATATTTTTTTATTATTTTTTTGTTTTTGTACCCGACTTGTAAATTGTTAGTGACAGTGATCCTGTTCACCTGTTGATCACTAATAGGGGAGAAGAGTTATCTATTTTTATTTTTTGTTCCTCCTTTATTTTTATTTTTTATTTTTTTCTGCCAAGTTGCTGCTGCAACAGCCACAATATATTATTTTTCGAGGCACTGTTTCAGGACAGTTATATATTGTTTGTTTGTCTTTATGAATGCAGAGTCAGTGCTCTTTGACATAAAGGGAAATGGGTGACAAACGGTCTGGGTCGAAGCAGCATTGAACCTGTACGTTTTGTTGCTTATTGTATTTTTTTTCTCTTTCTTTTCTCTTTCTACTTTCTTTGGTTCATATTCTGCTTTATCTTGAAAAATACATGTATTCATCTTCTGGAACTTTTATTCGAATATTAGAGATTAGTTGTGAATTGTAAGGGTTGGCTGTCTCTGCCTGACTCCATGTTTAAGAGTCCAGTGGGTCCTATAGAATGGGTTCCTGAAACATACAAGTAGCATATCTCTCAAAGCTTTGTCTTTTGGTTTCTATCATCCACCTTCTCAGGATAATGTAACTAGGACATCAGTCATATCATTCTTTGTTTAAAACGCATGAGCATTCCTGCCCACCAGCACCATATTTTACACCCAGTGAAGCCAGAGTATCCAGTTATCATGTCTTAATGTAATTGTACCTCCCCTAGTCTGCCCACTGCTTTAACCTGAGCCCCGTGAGCAGGTGTGGTGAACCCAGGGACCTGACAATAGCAGGCAGTGTTGACTATCCCTACCATCAAGGGCAATGGATGATACTGGCCTTGGCTCGGACTCGGTACCCTGTGGGGATCCCACCTTACTCGTCCACATTGCACCCCTCATAGGTATTTAGTCTTAATGGCCACGCCACTGCTCTTGTCTGACATTCCGCCAATAACTCCTGTCTGACGTTCTCCTTTGTTTTTGTTTTTTTGTATTCATGCACGACTGTCCGGAGGCCTGCCCAACCACCACCTGAAGAAACAACGCATCTCTTGAGAAAAACGTGCCACGAATAAGACTCTCCTGAAACTTTCCTTCACCATGCTGAAAAGTGCTGTCTCGCGGTCCGATCCAATCGTGACAATCATAACACCATATTTCCAAGCTACAGGACTAAATATGCAAGGATCCCGCCAGTAATGTTTGAGTTCCGCTCTTCCAATGCAGAGGGGCGATGAAGCATTGCAGTACAGACTCTCATGGGTTGGATGTGAAGTCTCAAAGGCACCAGGACTGTCTCAAGTCTACCTTGATGGGTTACGGCGGGTTCAAGAAAGGAAGAGGCCGCAGTGGTGGTGGGGGAAGGGTCGGAGGGCTTCTGGGCAGTTGTGGGTGGGTACAAGATCATTAAAGGAGGTCATAAGTTCAATAATGAACTTGAGGGGGTACTGTGGTGGATATTTTGAATATTTCATATCGTGGACTCTAAATAACCCACCATGCCCCCAACGGACACCTGTATATATGTATCAATGCAGCACTACCCCGTAGGAGCTGTTGGTTTCACTGAATTTAGACATTGGGAACAGGGCGCTGCATGTGTATGTATATGTATGTATGTATATATATATATATATGGAGGTGGACTGGTAAAATCTGTTTATGAATTTACTGAAATATATATTATCTGTGATATTGTTTTGCATTTGTCTGATCATCTCCTGTCAGTTGAGAACCCAAATTAGGTTTCAGGTGATACTTAAATATCCTTTGTCTTGAAAGGGCCAGTACAGATAGCAAGACTCCATCACCGCAGGGGCCCTTAGCATATATTGTTTTCAAAGGTCTGATCATCTCCTGTCAGTTGAGAACCCAAATGAGGTTTCAGGTGATACTTAAATATCCTTTGTCTTGAAAGGGCCAGTACAGATAGCAAGACTCCATCACCGCAGGGGCCCTTAGCAGGCTAATGTGGGCTGAAGGCAGATCTGAATGTGCTAGGCTAGAATGGCTTGAGATTTCAACCAATCAGGTGGTCAGCTTTAAACCAATGAGACCACGGGATTTTGGATCCTGGTTGATGGGCGGGGGGGGTAGGCATAGGGGGGTATAAATCAGTCAGCCAGAGCCATGATTAAGTCTTTTAGAATGAAGACCTGACCTGAACAAGACATGGTGACGTAGTATCTCTCTCCCCCTCTCTCCTCTCTCTCTCTCTCTCTCTCTGCCTCTCTCTCTCTGTCTCCCCCTCTCTCTCTCTCTCTCTGCCTCTTTCTCTCTCTCTGCCTCCCTCTCTCTCTCTCTCTGTCTCTCTCTCTCTGCCTCTCTCTCTCCCATTTTTAAGAAGATTAATCTTACTTCTCTTTTGCTCTCTTGTTCCTATTGGTATTATTGTGTAACATTGGTATCATCTTGATATTAGGTGGTATCATTCCTGTATAAATAAATGTAATTGTTTTCTCTTTTTGCACCGCTATCGTTTGATTTCATTTTATATAGACAAAAGGTTTTAATCACTTATTTTAAGCATTTAAGCGAGACGTATAGTTCCGTAACAGGTTGTACCCAAATAAAATTGATGTCCTTTTTTCCCAAAAACAGAGCTTTCTTTTGGTGGTATTTGATCACCTCTGTGGTTTTTGTTTTTTGCACTATAAACAAAAAAAGACTGACAGTTTTGAAAAAAATATATATATTTTTTACTTTCTGCTATAAAACTTTCTGCTATTTTTTACTTTCTGCTATTTAGGCCAATATGTATTCTGCTTCATATTTTTGGTAAAAAAAATTTCAATAAGCGTAAATGGTTTGCACAAAAGTTACAAACTATGAAATAGATTTAGGGACTTTTTATTTTTTACTAGTAATGGCGGCGATCAGCGATAGAGAGATCTTGGATCTATAAGAACCCAAATCCCTCCCCTGCCCCTAAAGCATTCAAAACACCAAGACCTGTGGTTTTTAACCACTTAAGCCCCGGACCATTTTGGCTGGTTAAAGACCAGGCCACTGTTTGCGATTCGGCACTGCGTCACTTTAACTGACAATTGCGCGGTCGTGCGACGTGGCTCCCAAACAAAATTGACGTCCTTTTTTCCCACAAATATAGCTTTCTTTTGGGGGTATTTGATCAGCTCTGCGGTTTTTATTTTTTGCGCTATAACCAAAAATAGAGCGACAATTTTGAAAAAATGCAATATTTTTTACTTTTTGCTATAATAAATTTCCCCAAAAAATATATAAAATTTTTTTTTTCCTCAGTTTAGGCCGATATGTATTCTTCTACATATTTTTGGTAAAAAAAATCTCAATCAGCGTTTATTGATTGGTTTGCGCAAAAGTTATAGCGTTTACAAAATAGGGGATAGTTTTATGGCATTTTTATAAAAAAATTTGTTTTACTAGTAATGGTGGTGATCAGTGATTTTTATCGTGACTGCGACATTATGGCGGACACATCGGACACTTTTGACACATTTTTGGGACCATTGTCATTTTCACAGCGATCAGTGGGACCCGTGATCCGACTCACGGGGATGGTGGCAGGGTCGCAAGCGTGCCGCCGCCGGCGTGCGCTCGACCACACGGCAGGCATTTAAAGGGCCACGTACAGGTACGTGATTATGCCTGTCCGTGCCATTCTGCCGACATATATCTTCAGTGCGCGGTCCTTATGCTTTAGATTTTTCAAAACTGGCGTTGATGGTTCCAGAGTAAACCGAAAGTGATGTAATGTCCTTGCTTCCGGTTTACTGTTACGAACAGCTGAGCAAAGCCAATCCGGCTTTGCTTGGCTGTCCGGCCAGCCGGCAGACGCACCAGCTGGTTGCTCAGGTCTCCCAGTGGGACAAGAGAGCCGCGGAAGGCGACGGGAGGGGGGGACATCTCCTCATGCTGCTTGTAATAGCATTTGAGCATCTAGTAAATATCCTTGTGACAGCCATAGGCAGTGACAGGTGCTTTCTATGGAGAGATCTGGGGTCTATAAGACTCCAAATCCCTCCTCTGCCCTTAAGGCATACAAAGCACCAAGATCTGCGTTTTTGAATGCTTTCGATTTTTTAAAACTGGCGCTGATAGTTCCTGAGTAAACCGGAAGTGATGTCATGTCATCGCTTTCGGTTTACTGTTACGAACAGCCGAGCAAAGACAATCCTGGATTTGCTTGGCTGTCAGGCCAGCCAGCGCAAACACCGGCTGGTCGCTTAGGTCTCCCAGTGGGATGGAAGAGCCGCAGAAGGCGGCAGGAGGGGGGATGTCCCCTCCCGCTGCTTGTAATAGCAATTGAGCATCTAGTAAGTCGATCCAATTGCTATTACAAGACAGCCAACCGCTGGCTCTAAAAAACAATACCGGAGTGATGCCTGCAGCTGCAGGCATCATTCCCGTACAGATGCCCCCCCCCCCCAAAAAAAAAATGCCGTCCCAGGCAAACGCCTTGTTTGCAACACGGTAAATATGCCCCTGCCTCTGTGTTGTAACGCTCTACCCAATGCCCTCAAATCATTCTACACTCTCTGTACCACCCATATCCCACTTTTTCTACGCTATATGCAGGAGCTCCTCCCGTAGGTCTTCTTTTTATGGTCCAGACTTTGTTCTCGGTCAACTTTCCCCACGTTGTCAGGTCTTGAAAGACTTATGTAAAAAAAAAAAAAAAACAGGAAATTTTTAAAAAAGCCACTGTTCACACTGTGCTGGAGGTTTCATGATATACAGTACATGCTCAGATATGCCTTCCATGGCAACAGCCAATTTACAGTGGGTATAGAAAAGAATCACCCCCCCTTTAAAATAATCCCATTTTGTTGCTTTGAAGCCTGAAATGAAGACAAACACAGTTTTTGTTTTATCCAACTTATAACATCCAAGTGAAAGATATAACACCAAAGAAGAAATAATTTTTTTTTTTTTTTTTTACACTTCACAATCGTGCCAAATGTTTGAGAATAGGCAGGATTTTTAATGCTGAAGAGACATGCAGTATATCCCTTTTTATTCCTTGTGTAGCACCCTCTAGTGCTAGAAGTGTAGATAAAAAAAATTTGTGTATAGTGTAGGTACATTTGTTCAGGCTTGGCTGGCAGCCAAGCCTGTCTGTGTTTTTCCTGGGTTGGGCAGAGATCTAGGGAGAGCTGGATGATGCACAGGCAGCATCACTGAGACCTCCCCCCTATTTCTAGAATGTACTGGAACCTTCTGTAACCTTCTAGAAAGATGGGAGGGGAAGTAAGCTGGAGCTGCCTGCAGTATTCTGAGAGCCCCGACCAATCCCCGACTTGTGTTGGCAGAGGGCAGGCCCCCTAAAAATCCCAGCTGGGGAGGAGAGTTCGGGTGGAAGCTGGAGATGGAGTTTTAGGCTGTCATGGCCTTGAATGGAGCTCCCCAGTCTGGGGGGTTGACCTTGGGCCTGGGCTCGAGTGCAGATGGGACCTTCCCAAAACCACAGAGGTATCCTGGCCAGGAGGCACTGGGGGCAAGGGGAGGATAGCGGGACAACACTGCCGGGCAAGTCTCCAGGAGAACAGGAACAGCCAAGAGGGCTGGTGAGTGACACACACTCAGGAGGACTGTGGTGGCACGGGCAGTGGAAAGGGGCAGCTGCAGCCAGGAGGGTTGGCAGGGCCTGAAAAGGTGGTACTGGGAGCAGTAGCCACATGTAGGACAGCTAGCACTAAGGACTACCATTTTTTTTCTACACCACAGGGGCCCACGGCCCCTGCCTACAAAAGGCATTTGCTTTGGGTCTGACAGAGCCAGTGTCAGATCCCCACATCAGTGCTAGCTGGTCCTGGGAGTGATAGTCTGCAAGCAAGTGTATGTGCTGGAGGTTGAGTAGAAGAGATTGTATATACTGGAGTGTAAATAGTTAAGTCCTTACCAATTTCCCTCAATCAGGTAGGATCCACATATGCACACTATCCCCACCCAAGTCCTATTCCCCTAATAAAACAAAAAAAAACAAAGTTGCAAGGACTGCTTCTTGACTCAGTGTGACTGGCATAGGCGTGCGCAAGGGGTGTGCCAGGTGTGCCTGGGCACACCCTAATCACTATGTGTAGTGCCCATTCCCCCTACTGCCTGGGCTAACCCTCCTGCCCTGCAGTGCTGTTGACTTCCCACCTTTCCTCTCCCCCAGCGGTGGATGTTTCAGGAAGGACAGTGGAGGAAGGGGCTAGAAAATATGTAATTTACCGGCCCCTTCCCTTTCTAAATGAACACAGTAAACACACTCACTCACTGTGTTCATTCATAACTGAAGTATAGTAAACTGAGGCTGCAGAGAAAGGCATGTGTGTTTGAGCTTTGGGGTTCTTTGGGGGGCACACCCTAATGCAATAGGCTGCGCACACCTATGGTGACTGGAAATTTGTGTGACTAGCTGTGCAGGGTGGGAGACAAACCACATTCACCAGTGGCCCCTACGGGGTTACCCACTACGCTTGAAAAGAATAAAAGGCATTTTGAGAATGGCGGAGGTGCAGACAAGCGAACCCCTGTGTTCAGTGTGCAAAGGGGTATCTAATTTCACAGAACACAGCTCTTGCTCCATGTAATACTACCTACAGTGATTTACAGTCTCCTCAGCAGCCCTGAATATCAGATATGTATACTTACATGGAGCCAGCAGGCCAAATGTAAGTATAGCCCCAGTCCGAGGCCCTCCCTGGATTACAGCTGCATGGACCAGGCTGTCACTGCAGTGTAACATATATTACAGCAGTTCACACATAGCCAGTGCTGCAGCTGCGCTCCCTCTCCCAGGCTGACAGTTAAAGCGGACCAGTTAAAGCAGAACTTTCCATCTATTAAATCTTCTGCCCTTGTTGTTTTAGCTTTGGATAGTAAACCTTTTTTTTCTGCCAGTAAATACCTTATGCTGCCCAGTTCCTGTTTCTTGTCTGGTCATTAGCCTAGGCTTATGACATCATGCACAGCTCTCTCTCTCTCTTCCTCTTGTGAGAGTTTGCTGTTAGAGTTTGCCAGGAAGGGAGGGGGGATCAGTCATAAGAGGGCCAATGAGAGCTGCAGAGCTGGAGGTGTTCCTCTGTGTAAATCCAGGAAGTGAACAGGCAGCAGCTTCAGCTGCCCACAGTTAAAATGGATGCAGCCAGACTCAGTGGAGAGAGATTTCTGCAGCATATTTGGCAAGTACAAAATCACAGTATATATAAAATAATTATGCATAAGTGGTTAGAGGGAAGCTTCAGAATGGCAAAGATGTTTTTATTACAAATGATGTGAGAGGGAGGGTAGAGAGAGAAAGACGGGAGAGAGAGAGAGAGAGAGAGAGAATATATGAATAGCTGTATGCTGTCACAGAGGGAGCTGGAATAAATCCCCAACCATCACCGTGGAAAACAGACAAAGAGGAAACGGAGCTGCCGTGGATTCTGGGAAGGACAGAGACTGCTGGGAGCAACTATGACTTGTGGGGAATTTAGTCCCAGGGACATTGACCCTGTATTACAGATTGGCTCTGGAACTTTATATCCCAGCATTATAACAGCTCTGTGGTGAGAAAAAGGAAATATTATCGTGGGATATGAGGCAGTCTCAGACAGGATGTGATGGAACACACACAATGTAGCAGACTGCTGTTGGGTTGTTTTGCCACTTTGTCAGGGATACAGAGAGGCTAAGTAGCATACATCTCCTGGTTTGTGGGAATGCCACTGTTGTGCCTGGTGTCACCATCTGATTGTGGAAAGGACAATAATGCAGCTGATATCGCTGAGCCCCAGACAGAGGGCGAGAGGGGATGTATAATCACCCTAGGTTGGAGAGAGGCTGCTGGCCATACCCTACCACACCCTACTTAAAGGAACAGTATTGCTCACTGGAGACACTGTTCAGACACCTATACCCGGGTTCGGAGTGACTTCGTTTGGAGCTCTTCAGTGCCAGATTTGGGCCTCAATGTACTGGCCAGTAGGGAAGGGTTTGAAAAAGACTGCTGGACCATTGTCATAGCATCGTCCTCTAACCAGGACCTTCCTCAGTATAGGAATTATGGATCATTCCCTGATCTGCTCATTTATTCACAGCTGTAGATGTTAATCTACAGCTGCTTTACATACTTTCCATTTATTCGGTTATTGTAGTATTGTTATATTGTTGTAATAAATATCCACTCTTTAGCAAAGGTGTGTTGGAGTTCAGTTTTAAGTTCTGTAAACAATAGACTTCATGTGTATCTATCTACCTGTTGACTGGATAGAAGACATAATATGACACAATATTAATATGCAATATTTTATTTTTACTGTACACACCACCTTTTTTTAAATAATAAACTATTTTCCGATATACTGGAATCCAGCTGAGGGCCATAGTTCTCTGTCACTATTACTGAAGTTCCAAATCACATAAGCACATGTGAGGCAGGATATAAAAAGATACAAATCACACCAGTTTCAAATGTAATGCAGCCCCTCCTTAAGCCATAAATAGATCTAATTACACTGTAACTACTAACCAAGTTAACACCAGATAGCGGAAGTGCCATTAGTTAGTAAGACGACAATTTTTTTTTATATAGCGTAATGTTTCTTAGGATTAAAGAAGACACACATATTATGACCATGTGACACAGGTACAATGCAACTACAGGCGGTCCCCTACTTACAAACATCCGACTTAAAAATGACTCCTACTTACAAACGGAGGGAGACAACAGGAAGTGAGAGGAAATCTACCCCTAGGAAGGGAAATTCACTTCTGTAAGAGTTAATATGGGAAAAATGTGTCTCCACTGGAGCTTTATCACCAGTCCATGTTTCCCTAACAACCAAAAAATTTCAAAATCCATTTGTCATTGGGATGGAAAGTGAGGTGAAATCTTCTGAACAAATGTTACAGGGGTGATAACCCTTCCCTATGTTATCCACAAAGTATAAAAAAACAATTTTTTTGGCTGGAGCTACACCTAAAAAATCTACCTGTTCCGACTTACAAACAAATTCAACTTAAGAACAAACCTACAGTCCCTATCTTGTTTGTAACCCGGGGACCCCCTGTATTTCTCCTTTTTAGACTTAAAGGGTAAGTTCACCTTTACAGAAAAATCTGTGAGGTGAACTTACACATGAAACAGCCCATTCAAGCACTACTTCTGGAAACTCACTGCAACCGGAATACGTAATGCTTCTGTACCTTGCGATCTAGTGCAGACAAACGCACTGCATTTGGGGTGTCATTAACTTAATAATGACACCTGCTGCAGATCACAACTACAGTGCATTTTGAACACAGTGTGGGAATGCAGGGTTTCCTGCACCATGTTCTGGTATGAACAGGCCCTAAAGGAAGCCTGTGTTCTCCTAAAAGTTTCTAATCTGCTAATAGGTGATTCAAGATGCCTACATGCATTCTTACATAGCTTGCATTCAATTTCAGGAGAAGCCTTGGAAGCTTTATATGCAAATAATAACTTAAATAATTGAATGTGTGGATGTTGTCTGACACATGTTTGATATTGCCTGAGCAGCCTGACACATTTTTAAATTGCGCAGTGAGACTGTTTTTCAGAGTGATCAACCAGTAGTGAGGTACAGAAGGTAGAAGACGTGGGGCTAAACTTGGTTTTAGTACCTGAAGTTGCATACAGCAATACCTAATTGCTTACATCAGCCTGAACTACCAGGGCTATCTATATATATATATTGTGAGGGGGTTAGCTCGGCAGCGGGTGTGTGTGACCCCCGGGATGGGCTCCCCACACAAAAACAGGCCCAGCAAACGGAGGTTGTGGTTTTCAAAATCAAAAAGGTGCGGTTTATTTTCTATTTACAGTGACAAAACACAGCAAAGCAAAAGAAACATAAACAAAATAAATCCTGGTCAACTTGACCTCTGACTAAACATACAGGTTTCCTAACTAACAACTGGGATCAGCCTAGTGCTGTCCTAGTCCCTAAGTCCCTGGTTTTAAATGTCCAAGCAAATAGCCACACAGGCTTTGTCTCACCGCACAGGGGTTCACTCTCCCTAGACAGTCCACACAGGTCTGGTTCCAGGCATGAGCTAACATCTAATGAAGCTGGGAGTTCTTATAGAGGCCTAAATGAGCTGACAAGGTTCAGCTGGTCTCCTCATCTCTGTCTGCACGACGCCCCACACTCTCCCTAGAGGTATGAGTCATCCATGAGCCCACTAGCCTTATACAACTCTCCACCTAGTTGTATAAGTCGGCGTAAAGCCTGAATCTGGGCGAAATATATCTACCCCCCTGGATGCAACCAGGTGACTTTACCTTCCTGCTGTCACATACCCCCCCCCTCTTGTTTTAACCTCGGGGTTGGAACACCAGCAATCAGGCATTCATGTACTCGAGACAAAGCATCCACATTCCCCATTTGAACGCCAGGGCGATGCTTTACTGTGAAGTTGAATTCCTGGAGGGCCAGGAACCACCTATTCACTCTTCTATTTGTTTCCTTGTTTTGAGCCATCCACTTTAACGGAGCGTGATCCGTAACCATGTCAAAGTGCCTACCTAGCAGGTAGTACCGAAGGGAATCTAGAGCCCACTTCACCGCTAAACACTCCTTTTCAACGGTGGCGTAATTTACCTCATGGGACTTCAACTTCCTGCTGAGGTAAATGACTGGGTGCTCTTCCCCGTTCCAGACCTGGGACAATACTGCTCCTAACCCCACATCTGACGCATCACTTTGTACGACAAAGTCTTTAGAGAAGTCGGGTGAGTACAACACTGGCTGGCTACATAAGGCTTGTTTCAAGAATTGGAATGCTGCCTCAGCCTCGGGGGTCCATTTAATCATGACCGACCCTTTCCCCTTCGTCAGGTTGGTTAGGGGCACAGCCTTAGAAGCAAAGTGGGGAATGAATCGCCGATAATACCCAGCGATTCCCAGAAAGGCTCGTACCTGCTTCTTGCTGTTGGGACGTGGCCAACTCTGGATGGCCTCGACTTTGTTGAGTTGGGGTTTTATTACTCCCCTCCCAATGGTGTACCCAAGATATTTGGCCTCCTCCTGCCCAATGGTACACTTCTTGGGGTTAGCCGTAAACCCCGCTTCCCGAACAGAGTCCAGGACTGCTTGCACTTTTGGCAGATGTGAGGCCCAATCTGTGCTATGGACAATTACGTCATCCAGGTAAGCCGCAGCATACTTCCGATGGGGCCTCAGCATCTGGTCCATTTTCCGCTGGAATGTGGCCGGCGCATTCTGTAACCCGAACGGCATTCTTTTATATTGGAACGCCCCGTCTGGGGTTACAAATGCGGTTTTCTCTTTGGCCGACTTGGCCAGGGGGATTTGCCAATACCCTTTTGTGAGGTCAAGAGTCGTCATGTATCGGGCTGTTCCCAGCCGGTCGATCAACTCATCTATACGTGGCATGGGGTAGGTGTCAAATTTTGTAACTTTGTTCAACTGACGAAAATCGTTACAAAATCGCCAGCTCCCATCCGGTTTAGGCACCAACACAATGGGACTAGACCAATCACTTTGGGACTCCTCTATCACCCCTAAGTTCAGCATTTTCTGTACTTCCTCCCGTATTGCCTCCCGTCGGGCCTCTGGGATCCGATAGGGTTTTAACTTCACCCTTTCACCGGGCGGGGTAATAATATCATGCTCTACCCCAGATGTTTGTCCCGGCAGCTCAGAGAACACCTCCTTGTTGCGAAGCACAAACTCCTTAACCTCCTGTTGTTGGGGTTGTGACAAGGTGGCTGCTATTCCAACCTCCGGAATCACGCAACCAGTTTGAGCTGGTGACCAAGTGTCTGCGACTAGGGACTCTCTATCCCTCCAGGCTTTCAACAGATTAACGTGATATATCTGTTCGGGCTTTCGCCTTCCTGGTTGTCTGACCTTGTAATTCACTTCGCTCACTTTTTCCATTATCTCGTAGGGGCCTTGCCATTTGGCAAGGAATTTACTTTCAGCCGTAGGGACAAGTACCAATATCCTATCCCCCGGGGAAAAGGTACGGGTCTTGGCTCCACGGTTGTACACTCTCTGCTGTGCCAACTGCGCTTGGGCCAAATGTTCCTTCACGATGGGCATTACCTGTGCAATTCGATCTTGCATCAGGGCGACATGCTCAATCACACTCCTGTGGGGAGAACTCTCACTTTCCCAAGTCTCCTTGGCAATATCCAACAGCCCTCTTGGGTGTCTCCCATACAGTAACTCAAAGGGGGAGAATCCCGTAGAGGATTGGGGCACCTCCCTAATAGCAAACATCAAATAAGGAAGTAGACAGTCCCAATCCTTTCCATCTCTATCCACCACTTTCTTCAACATTTGTTTTAGGGTTTTGTTGAATCTTTCAACCAGCCCATCGGTTTGGGGGTGATACACAGATGTACGCAATTGCGTCACTTTGAACAATTTACACAGCTCTTTCATAACCCGGGACATAAAGGGTGTACCTTGGTCCGTAAGCAGTTCTTTACAAATACCCACCCGGCTAAAAACAAGAGATAGCTCTTTGGCTATGGTTTTGGCCGAGGTATTTCTGAGAGGGATCGCTTCTGGATAACGGGTGGCATAGTCCATTATAACCAATATGTACTGGTGCCCCCTAGCGGACTTGATTATAGGACCTACCAAATCCATTGCGATTCTCTCAAACGGGACCTCAATGATGGGTAGAGGGACCAGCGGGCTACGGAAATGTGGCATCGGGGCCGACCTCTGACACACAGGGCAGGAGGAACAATAATTTTCTATGTCCTTCATCACCCCAGGCCAATAGAATCTCTGTAATACCCTCTCTCGGGTTTTCTCTGTCCCCAGATGACCTCCAAGAATGTGCCCATGGGCCAACTCCAACACCAACTTCCTGTAAGGTTTGGGCACCACAAGCTGCTCAACGGTTTCTTCTGCCCTTTTTGCCACCCGATACAGTAGGTCCTTCTCTACGCTGAAGTATGGGTAAGTGCAGGTATTATCTGGGTTCACTAACTCGCCATCTATTTCCACTACGTTTTCCCGTGCCTTTATTAGGGCGGGGTCTTTTAATTGTTCTGTGGCAAAATTTTCCCTGTGAACCTCCAGATCAGAAAACTCCACAGACGGTAGGTTTTCGTCTGAGGAGGTGGGCTCCTCTCCAGTTTCTTGAGTCTCCCCTGCCAATACTGACAAGGGAAATTCTGGAGAGTCCTCACCACTCTCAGAGGAGTTCTGGCTATCACATTCCTGGTACATAGGGGCACCAGTGGGGGGCTCAGGATCATCCCACAGTTCCCAGAACTTCGGAAAATCCCTTCCCACAATGGCATCATGCGGTAATTGAGATACTAACCCCACTGGATGAGAGAGGGTACCTTTGGGGGTCTCGAAACACACTGTAGTCACTGGATACTCTCGGGTGTCCCCATGCACACAAATAACAGCTACCTTGCTATTCCCAGAGACCTCTGTTTTAACTAATTCAGCCTTTATCAGGGTCACAAGGCTACCTGAATCCAGCAATACCACAACATTTCTACCATTAATACACATTTTGCATAAATGTTTCTCAGTTCCCCGAATGGCAGTGCATGCGACTGTCGCACACAGCGACTGACGTCTGCCCGTCAGAAAGTCACACTGCATGGGTTCCTCCATCAACTGTGAGGGGGTTAGCTCGGCAGCGGGTGTGTGTGACCCCCGGGATGGGCTCCCCACACAAAAACAGGCCCAGCAAACGGAGGTTGTGGTTTTCAAAATCAAAAAGGTGCGGTTTATTTTCTATTTACAGTGACAAAACACAGCAAAGCAAAAGAAACATAAACAAAATAAATCCTGGTCAACTTGACCTCTGACTAAACATACAGGTTTCCTAACTAACAACTGGGATCAGCCTAGTGCTGTCCTAGTCCCTAAGTCCCTGGTTTTAAATGTCCAAGCAAATAGCCACACAGGCTTTGTCTCACCGCACAGGGGTTCACTCTCCCTAGACAGTCCACACAGGTCTGGTTCCAGGCATGAGCTAACATCTAATGAAGCTGGGAGTTCTTATAGAGGCCTAAATGAGCTGACAAGGTTCAGCTGGTCTCCTCATCTCTGTCTGCACGACGCCCCACACTCTCCCTAGAGGTATGAGTCATCCATGAGCCCACTAGCCTTATACAACTCTCCACCTAGTTGTATAAGTCGGCGTAAAGCCTGAATCTGGGCGAAATATATCTACCCCCCTGGATGCAACCAGGTGACTTTACCTTCCTGCTGTCACAATATATATATATTGTGAGGGGGTTAGCTCGGCAGCGGGTGTGTGTGACCCCCGGGATGGGCTCCCCACACAAAAACAGGCCCAGCAAACGGAGGTTGTGGTTTTCAAAATCAAAAAGGTGCGGTTTATTTTCTATTTACAGTGACAAAACACAGCAAAGCAAAAGAAACATAAATAAAATAAATCCTGGTCAACTTGACCTCTGACTAAACATACAGGTTTCCTAACTAACAACTGGGATCAGCCTAGTGCTGTCCTAGTCCCTAAGTCCCTTGTTTTAAATGTCCAAGCAAATAGCCACACAGGCTTTGTCTCACCGCACAGGGGTTCACTCTCCCTAGACAGTCCACACAGGTCTGGTTCCAGGCATGAGCTAACATCTAATGAAGCTGGGAGTTCTTATAGAGGCCTAAATGAGCTGACAAGCTTCAGCTGGTCTCATCAACTCCCTGTCTGCACGACGCCCCACACTCTCCCTAGACATATGAGTCATCCATGAGCCCACTAGCCTTAGCTGGGCTTATACAACTCTCCACCTAGTTGTATAAGTCGGCGTAAAGCCTGAATCTGGGCGAAATATATCTACCCCCCTGGATGCAACCAGGTGACTTTACCTTCCTGCTGTCACATACCCCCCCTCTTGTTTTAACCTCGGGGTTGGAACACCAGCAATCAGGCATTCATGTACTCGAGACAAAGCATCCACATTCCCCATTTGAACGCCAGGGCGATGCTTTACTGTGAAGTTGAATTCCTGGAGGGCCAGGAACCACCTATTCACTCTTCTATTTGTTTCCTTGTTTTGAGCCATCCACTTTAACGGAGCGTGATCCGTAACCATGTCAAAGTGCCTACCTAGCAGGTAGTACCGAAGGGAATCTAGAGCCCACTTCACCGCTAAACACTCCTTTTCAACGGTGGCGTAATTTACCTCATGGGACTTCAACTTCCTGCTGAGGTAAATGACTGGGTGCTCTTCCCCGTTCCAGACCTGGGACAATACTGCTCCTAACCCCACATCTGACGCATCACTTTGTACGACAAAGTCTTTAGAGAAGTCGGGTGAGTACAACACTGGCTGGCTACATAAGGCTTGTTTCAAGAATTGGAATGCTGCCTCAGCCTCGGGGGTCCATTTAATCATGACCGACCCTTTCCCTTTCGTCAGGTTGGTTAGGGGCACAGCCTTAGAAGCAAAGTGGGGAATGAAGCGCCGATAATAACCCGCGATTCCCAGAAAGGCCCGTACCTGCTTCTTGCTGTTGGGACGTGGCCAACTCTGGATGGCCTCGACTTTGTTGAGTTGGGGTTTTATCACTCCCCTCCCAATGGTGTACCCAAGATATTTGGCCTCCTCCTGCCCAATGGTACACTTCTTGGGGTTAGCCGTAAACCCCGCTTCCCGAACAGAGTCCAGGACTGCTTGCACTTTTGGCAGATGTGAGGCCCAATCTGTGCTATGGACAATTACGTCATCCAGGTAAGCCGCAGCATACTTCCGATGGGGCCTCAGCATCTGGTCCATTTTCCGCTGGAATGTGGCCGGCGCATTCTGTAACCCGAACGGCATTCTTTTATATTGGAACGCCCCGTCTGGGGTTACAAATGCGGTTTTCTCTTTGGCCGACTTGGCCAGGGGGATTTGCCAATACCCTTTTGTGAGGTCAAGAGTCGTCATGTATCGGGCTGTTCCCAGCCGGTCGATCAACTCATCTATACGTGGCATGGGGTAGGTGTCAAATTTTGTAACTTTGTTCAACTGACGAAAATCGTTACAAAATCGCCAGCTCCCATCCGGTTTAGGCACCAACACAATGGGACTAGACCAATCACTTTGGGACTCCTCTATCAGCCCTAAGTTCAGCATTTTCTGTACTTCCTCCCGTATTGCCTCCCGTCGGGCCTCTGGGATCCGATAGGGTTTTAACTTCACCCTTTCACCGGGCGGGGTAATGATGTCATGCTCTACCCCAGATGTTTGTCCCGGCAGCTCAGAGAATACCTCCTTGTTGCGAAGCACAAACTCCTTAACCTCCTGTTGTTGGGGTTGTGACAAGGTGGCTGCTATTCCAACCTCAGGAATCACGCAACCAGTTTGAGCTGGTGACCAAGTGTCTGCGACTAGGGACTCTCTATCCCTCCAGGCTTTCAACAGATTAACGTGATAGATCTGTTCGGGCTTTCGCCTTCCTGGTTGTCTGACCTTGTAATTCACTTCGCTCACTTTTTCCATTATCTCATAGGGGCCTTGCCATTTGGCAAGGAATTTACTTTCAACCGTAGGGACAAGTACCAGTATCCTATCCCCCGGGGAAAAGGTACGGGTCTTGGCTCCACGGTTGTACACTCTCTGCTGTGCTAACTGCGCTTGGGCCAAATGTTCCTTCACGATGGGCATTACCTGTGCAATTCGGTCTTGCATCAGGGCGACATGCTCAATCACACTCCTGTGGGGAGAACTCTCACTTTCCCAAGTTTCCTTGGCAATATCCAACAGCCCTCTTGGGTGTCTCCCATACAGTAACTCAAAGGGGGAGAATCCCGTAGAGGATTGGGGCACCTCCCTAATAGCAAACATCAGATAAGGAAGTAGACAGTCCCAATCCTTTCCATCTCTATCCACCACTTTCTTCAACATTTGTTTTAGGGTTTTGTTGAATCTTTCAACCAGCCCATCGGTTTGGGGGTGATACACAGATGTACGTAATTGCGTCACTTTGAACAATTTACACAGCTCCTTCATAACCCGGGACATAAAGGGTGTACCTTGGTCCGTAAGCAGTTCTTTACAAATACCCACCCGGCTAAACACAAGAGATAGCTCTTTGGCTATGGTTTTGGCCGAGGTATTTCGGAGAGGGATCGCTTCTGGATAACGGGTGGCATAGTCCATTATAACTAATATGTACTGGTGCCCCCTAGCGGACTTGATTATAGGCCCTACCAAATCCATGGCGATCCTCTCAAACGGGACCTCAATGATGGGTAGAGGGACCAGCGGGCTACGGAAATGTGGCATCGGGGCCAACCTCTGACACACAGGGCAGGAGGAACAATAATTTTCTATGTCCTTCATCACCCCCGGCCAATAGAATCTCTGTAATACCCTCTCTCGGGTTTTCTCTGTCCCCAGATGACCTCCAAGAATGTGCCCATGGGCCAACTCCAACACCAACTTCCTGTAAGGTTTGGGCACCACAAGCTGCTCAACGGTTTCTTCTGCCCTTTTTGCCACCCGATACAGTAGGTCCTTCTCTACGCTGAAGTATGGGTAAGTGCAGGTATTATCTGGGTTCACTAACTCGCCATCTATTTTCACTACGTTTTCCCGTGCCTTTATTAGGGCGGGGTCTTTCAACTGTTCTGTGGCAAAGTTTTCCCTGTGAACCTCAAGATCAGAAAACTCCACAGACGGTAGGTTTTCGTCTGAGGAGGTGGGCTCCTCTCCAGTTTCTTGAGTCTCCCCTGCCAATACTGATAAGGGAAATTCCGGAGAGTCCTCACCACTCTCAGGGGAGTTCTGGCTATCACATTCCTGGTACATAGGGGCACCAGTGGGGGGCTCAGGATCATCCCACAGTTCCCAGAACTTCGGAAAATCCCTTCCGACAATGGCGTCATGCGGTAACTGAGATACTAAGCCCACTGGATGAGAGAGGGTACCTTTGGGGGTCTCGAAACACACTGTAGTCACTGGATACTCTCGGGTGTCCCCATGCACACAAATAACAGCTACCTTGCTATTCCCAAAGACCTCTGTTTTAACTAACTCAGCCTTTATCAGGGTCACAAGGCTACCTGAATCCAGCAATACCACAACATTTCTACCATTAACACACATTTTGCATAAATGTTTCTCAGTTCCTCGAATGGCAGTGCATGCGACTGTCGCACACAGCGACTGACGTCTGCCCGTCAGAAAGTCACACTGCATGGGTTCCTCCACAACCGGGCAATTGGCTGCAATATGTCCCGCTTGCCGGCAGCGGTAGCAAACGATCCTTCTTGCCGCCTCTTGAGCCGCTGATTTCCCAGGCTGTTCTCGCCAAACTTGGGGTAGAGCTCCCACCCTCTCACTCTCTCCACCCTCACCCCTTGGAATCCTCTTATCCGCCCCTGGGGATGGTCTGGTCTTAGGGTGGAAAGTCCGAGTGTCTCTGGAAGAGGCCGTCAGGTTCTCTGTAGCCAAGTATTTCTCCACACGATCCACAAGACCATCGGCCGTCTCTGGGTCTCCATGGCTTACCCACTTTTGGATGGCAGTCGGAAGAGCTCTCAAAAACCGATCCATTACAACACGTTCCACAATCTTTGGTGCGGACAAAGTCTCTGGCTGTAGCCACTTTCTGCTCAGGTGAATGAGATCATACATTTGAGACCTGGGGGGTTTTCCAAGCTGGAAAGTCCAGTTATGCACACGTTGAGCCAGGACAGCCTGGGTGACACCCAGCCTTGCCAAAATTTCAGCTTTTAGCATCACATAGTCTTTTGCTTGGTTAGGCTCTAGGTCATAGTAAGCTTTCTGCGATTCACCAGTTAACAGAGGAGCCACCAGTCCAGCCCACTGCTCCTCAGGCCACTTTTCTCTTTCAGCGGTCCTTTCAAATGTGGTCAAAAATACCTCTGGATCATCCTCTCCAGTCATTTTTGTCAATAAACGACTCACCCCAAAGGACGCGGTATTAGTGGGACGGCTTTCCTCACTGGTCTGCGGACGTTGCTGCATTACTGCTTCCATTTGTTGTAGTCTCTGCTCTTGCTTCTGTAACAGGTCTATGAAGCGGGCCTCAGATTGCTGCTGGGCTTGTTGCTGAGCTTCCAGACTCTGTTGGTGAGCTTGCTGCTGGGCTGCAAGGCTCTGTTGATGAGCTTGCTGCTGGGCTGCAAGGCTCCTTTGAAAACCTGCATTTGTCTGCTGTTGATTGACATTTGCTAGAGCCAGCTGTTTCAGTATCTCCTCCATGCTGGCTTAAAAAAAACTGCCCGCATTCTCCACCAACTGTGAGGGGGTTAGCTCGGCAGCGGGTGTGTGTGACCCCCGGGATGGGCTCCCCACACAAAAACAGGCCCAGCAAACGGAGGTTGTGGTTTTCAAAATCAAAAAGGTGCGGTTTATTTTCTATTTACAGTGACAAAACACAGCAAAGCAAAAGAAACATAAATAAAATAAATCCTGGTCAACTTGACCTCTGACTAAACATACAGGTTTCCTAACTAACAACTGGGATCAGCCTAGTGCTGTCCTAGTCCCTAAGTCCCTGGTTTTAAATGTCCAAGCAAATAGCCACACAGGCTTTGTCTCACCGCACAGGGGTTCACTCTCCCTAGACAGTCCACACAGGTCTGGTTCCAGGCATGAGCTAACATCTAATGAAGCTGGGAGTTCTTATAGAGGCCTAAATGAGCTGACAAGCTTCAGCTGGTCTCATCAACTCCCTGTCTGCACGACGCCCCACACTCTCCCTAGACATATGAGTCATCCATGAGCCCACTAGCCTTAGCTGGGCTTATACAACTCTCCACCTAGTTGTATAAGTCGGCGTAAAGCCTGAATCTGGGCGAAATATATCTACCCCCCTGGATGCAACCAGGTGACTTTACCTTCCTGCTGTCACAATATATATATATATATATATATATTTTTTTTTATTCTTTTATTAAAATATCTCAATATAAAATATACAATCTATTATTTCACATCAAAAAAATTACAATAAAACATAAATTCCAACATCTTGATCAAATAACAACAAAACTCGAATATTTACATATCCCTACCCCAAACCCAACCCCTGTTTGCGGATACAGTGGAACCTCGGATTACGAGCATAATCTGTTCCAGGAGAATGCTCGTAATCCAAAGTATTCGCATATCAAAGCGAGTTTCCCCATTGAAGTCAATGGAAACTAAAATAATTTGTTCCGCATTGACTTCAATGGTATGCAATACCGAATGCGACCAGAGGCGGGGGGCGCCGGAGAGCCTCGGAAACGGCCGAAAAGGCCCGAGGACACGTCGGCTGACCTTGGCAAACCTCGGAAAGACTTTGTTCCCGAGATTTGCCGAGGTCAGCTGTGCTGTCCTCGGGCCTTTCCGTGCATTTCCGAATGGCGACGTTCGGCTCTGCTTGGCTCCGGCGCCCCCCCACCTCAGGCCGAAAGCGGTACTGCACACCGCTTTGGCCTGAATCGTGCTCGTTTTGCAAGACAACACTCGCAAACCGAGTCACAATTTATTAAAATACAGTGCTTGTATTGCGAACCGCTCGTTAACCGTGTTACTCGCAATCCGAGGTTCCACTGTACAATTTTAAGACCAAGAAAAAAATACAAAATTCCACCACCCACCAAAAACACTCTCCTAAAAACATAATCACACTTAAATTCCCTCCCATTCCTTATATAACAACAAAATATTGGTCAAAAACATAATAGTAATTCATATATACAAAAACGCCCACATCCACCCCTTATTCTAAATGTTATGCTACCCCTACAATATACTGTCCCTCCACCCTATCCCTACAGCAACAAAAACACCCCCTCTTCACTGTCCCTCTACCATTACTTGTATTCACCCTGCAAGAGAAGAAAACAAACAGGTTATTTTGAGAAAAATAATCAGTTAAAGCAGTAGTAACTGTTATGCCGCATACACACGGTCGGAATTTCCGACAACAAATGTTCGATGGGAGCTTGTTGTCAGAAATTCCGACCATGTGTAGACTCCATTGAACATTTGCTGTCGGAATTTCCGACAACAAAAATTTGAGAGCTGGTTCTCAAATTTTCAGACAACAAAGCTTGCTGGCGGAAATTCCGACCGTGTGTACACAATTTCGACGCACAAAAGTCCACGCATGCTCAAAATCAAGCAGAAGAGCCGCACTGGCAAATCTTTTTTCTCGGCTCGTCGAACGTGTTGTACGTCACCGCGCTCTTGACATTCGGAATTTTCGACAACATTTGTGTGACCGTGTGTATGCAATGTAAGTTTGAGCGAACATCCGTCGAACATTCGTCGGAAAAAAATCCACGGGTTTGTTGTCGGAATGTCCGATCGTGTTTATGCGGCATAAGTCTGCTATGGTTTTCTCTTTTTAGGCACCCCTAGGTGGGTTGTGCCACGATGTGCTAGTATGCACAGAATATTAGCACATGATAGCAGATTTACCCAGGGCTTTTTTTCTCAGACAATAGGTGCAGGAACTCCTCCTTTCCGAGTCATCCCTTTTCTCGGGCCCTACCCACCTCCCAGTACCGACCCCTTTTAGACAATATAGGACCAAGTATCATTTTGTGGTGCTAAGTAATTTGTATGGAATTTGGTAATTGTTGTAAACTATGCAATATTATATATCTATATACACTGGTTCTCTATAATATCTAACTATCGCATAAATGTATTAATGTGTATAGTCCCTTATTTGCTAGTCTCACTAGAGCCTCAAATTTATTGGACAGACTCACTGGTGATTCCAGGGTGTTAAATTCACCCAGAATCTGGCACAAAGTAAGTCTCTCTTGGATTGTAATCAAACTGTTATTCTGATTTGCAGCTATAGGTGCAATATCTGACTGTGTTTCATCACGGCCCTTTTCCTTATTGACTGTGCAGATATCGGCCAATTGACATGTTCCTTTGTGCTCATTGAGCGATACCATACATTGCTCTTAAGTAAGAAGCTGGGAGTCTGCATTTGCTAATTTTCTTTCTAAAGATATAACCAACTCTTCCGTCTCTGACAACTTTATTCGCAATGATTCTAAAAGTTTTCTCTTCATATCACAGTCCATGCTGCACCTCTGAAGCTGCTCTTGTAGCTCACTGTTCCTTCCTGGCAAACTGACTATTTTTGCCTGCAATTCATCCAGTAATGATATCAAGAAAAATGGTAAAATAGATCCCCTGCAGTCAGCAACAATAGATCCCCCTAACAACAATGGACCACCCACAACAAAATGTCCCCACCAGCAACAATAGACTCCCGGCAGCATCAACAGGTCTCCGCACAGCCAGCATTAATAGAATCTCTGGCTGCCATCAACAATAGATCCCTCCCCAACAGTAAATCTCTTTCAGCAACAACTGACCCCCCAGCAACCTAAGACCCCCCCAGCAACAATAGGTCCCCCACCAGCAACAATAGACCTCCCCAGCAACAATAGACCCCCTGCAAAAATAGATCCTCAGCAGTGAGCATCAATACCCTGCAGCACACCCCAGCACCCCTTGTCATTACATACAGTCAGTCCAGGAGGTGCCGGACCTGCATTCCCCCGCGTTCCTGCTGAAAAAATGCCCTGGATTTACCTATCAAACAGTGCCCTCCACCGGGTTCCATGCCTTCAGCCGCTTGATTTGCCGAACCACAATGACGTCACTCCGGTGCATGCGCACAGAAGTCGCATTACCGCGGCACAGATCTGGGGCCGTAAATGTTCACTGAACTGCTCATGTGCAGCTCAGTGTACATGATTGCTGACAGGCAGGAGGAAGCTTTATGATAGAAGAGACCGATAGGGTCTCTTCTGTCATAAATATCTTGCCGGTCAGCAGCTTTTTTAAAAAAGAAGTTTACTACAACTTTAAGTAAACCAAAATTAACATTATCCACATCATTGTTTGCAATCCTGCAATTTCCAAACATTTCTTGCCTTTTGTTTCTCCTAATTCTAGTTCTAATCAAAATAGGCATAACTGTAGATCATTCCACAGACCATGGCCACACAGTCCTTCATCTTTCTCACTTCTTGCCTGAAAACCAAAATATCACATCCCATAAATATATTTTTTACACAATTTAACACTATCTACAACACTCTTGCCTCCTCCCTTCCTAAATCTCACAAACCATAAAATACATCTCATATTTCATTCTAGCTACACCAGTCAAACCCTTCACTATCTTTTCTAAACTCCTCCATACTTTCTTTGCAAATGCACATTCCCATAACACATGTATTACCCTCTCAATTCTCCCACACCACTCCCTCAGGCACACCTCACTAATCCACAAATCTCATTTGGCTCAGAAATTCTTTTGTAGGCTGATATCGGATGCCCAACCCCAGTCTATGTACTTTTATGTACATGTAGCTACCTCCCCCGAGTGCCCTACACACCCGCAGACCCCTATTTGTTAATGGGATGTACTGGTTTTGTTACTTTGGGTCTGCAGCAATTACCTCCCACGAGTGGCTCCTTCAGCTCCGTTGTCTAGGTACACAATTATCTTCCAGGAATAAGGCCAATGTCCACACATGAGTAAAACCTAATCAGCAAGGCTTTATTCTTTTTCCGCTTTGAGTTAACTTGAAGAAAGCAAGATCAGAAAAGTTGAAAGACGTAGGGGAAGGTTCAGGCACGCAACACTTAAATCCAGTATATACACTCGTCGCCACTCAAGCCTGAGTGGGTATTGCTCACCCGGATAGTCCCTATGAGAGCAGTCCTAGCAGCCGGGATGGAGCACGGATGTCAGAGATGATGGATCCCCCTCTAGGCAGGTCTCCAGGCCTCTCTCCGAGACAGCAGTACCGTCGCTAGTCTCCGCCGGGACTGTTCTTCCCCTGGAACTCCTTTCCTAAAGATGGGCCCCTTAACAGCGGGCAGCCTGGGATCCTTCTCTGGAAGCGTAGGCCCTAGTCAGCGGAGCTGGGCCTACAATGCAGCAACAGGGCCTCGGGCTGAAGGTGCCCAAGGCCTAAGCACTCCAGCTCACCTCGTGCCATGCGGGCCACGAGGCAGACTCACTGGACCAGAGGTCCCCCTGAATGCCTTGGGGTCCCCCTGGAATCGCCCCTCGCCAAATGGTGTCTGCCCCTTTTGTACCCTCTCCCAGCATGCACAGTGGGTAGACCACGGCTGCCGAGAGAGGACACCCAAGGTGCTGTGATACCCCCATAATCCAGCCCGTGCCGGCGGTGACAGCGCCACCTGCAGGCAAAGGAGAACAAAACTGCCGGGAAGTATCACACCCAGAGCAGAACAATAATTTAACATAATTGTTCAACATGCTGGCTCAGACTGCCCTTAAATTTCCACATAGCGCCCCCAAATATTGGGGGGGGGCGCTACATACAACTTAAACATGTTGTGACAACACAGGGCTCTGTAGTAGAATGGCAACAGTCCCCTACCCCGGTGTTCAATATGATGGCTGAATCCATCTCTACTAAGGGATTTATCTCTAGATGTTACGCAATGTTTTTAACCAATTTCCTACCTCGTTTCCCTTGAGAGTGGGCGAGAGGTGGGAGAGTGATCGTAGCCCCTTTATAGATGATCAATGGCAAGAGGCCTTACAGGCGGTGCCCCAATGTTCCCTTAATGTAAGACAAAGACTCATGCAACTGTATTTGCTTTTAAGGATACATTTCACCCCAGCTAGATTACATGCCATAGGCATTCTGGACTCCCCTATGTGTGACAAATGCTCCAGAGACCATGGGGATTTGATCCAGTTAACTTGGAGATCCCCCAAGCTCCACCTATATTGGGTGGGAGTGTTGAATACTATTAACTCTGTTTTCCAGACCTCCATTCCACTCGACCCCAAACCGGGCCTTTTGGGCATATTGGACGACTTACAATTACCGGCCCCCACAAGAGAGGCGGTGGCTAAAGCTCTCTTTCAAGCCCGAAGGGAAATACTCCGAAACTGGAAATCTTCAGACCCCCCTCACATAAAGAATGGATACAATGTATGGGGGAAACTCTGACTAGAGAAGTTTATTTATCAGCACATCTACCTCTGTAGATTTGACAATTTATGGGGTCCTTGGTTGGCTGTCCCAGGTCTGAGCCCGTTGGAACTAGTGATAGACAGACTGCTTATTGGCTAGGTATGTGTTCCATTATGAATGTACATGAATGAGCAATCTACCAAACGCCATTAAAAGAAGGGAGACTATCCAGAATGTTTATAGAAATGTGGATACTGTATTAACTTTTGTATGGCTAAGTGGTACTAATATTCCTTATCTTTTATCAGTGCTTGTTGAGCGAAATATGTTGTGTTTACAGATGCTCAATTGCATCTATGAGGCTTGGCATTACCTTATCTGAATTGTTTTCTATTTTTGTTCTGTGTTTTATTACTTTTATAAAACTTTTATAAAACTTTTCTTGATATAAAAACAAAAAACAAGTACCGTATATAGGCCTCCAGTTCTTTAAATCTCTCTTATCCATTTTTTTCTACAACAAAACAAATATCCTTTTTTCCTTTACCACTTTCTTCACTACTTCAAACACATAATCCCCAATCACATTCCAAAACATACAATAAAATTCACCCGGCAATTTTATTTGTCCACACCTCAGTGAAGGCGGACCATCATGTTCATCTGGTTTGTTTGGTGGACACTAGTCTTCTAATGTCCCTTTACCCCTCCTATTTTCTTCCCCCCTCCTCTTTTCCTTTCCTTTTTTTTTTTTTTAAGAAGAAATTCCATTCCTTTTTTATTAAAACATTTTTTTTGTCTCCCTACTTCTCTATTATATTCTCTTTTTTTTTTGTCTCCCTACTTCTCTATTATATTCTCTTTTTTTTTTTTTTTTTAATGTCTTTTTTTCACACATGGCGGCGCAACCATAGTGGGTGCAGAAGCGCCGCTACCGCTCGCTTCTGCGCCCGGCCGTCACTCACAACAATACATAGGTTCATGCATTGCATGAACCTATGTATTGCTGCCGCCCACTATTCAGATGGCCGGCCATCTGAATAACAGCGTCTGATTGGCCTTTAGAAGTGCCTATCAGAGCCAGCAGGCTCTGATAGGCTTCCCGACTACAGCCTGAGGGCTGTAATCGGCTTCTAAATATCTAATGAGAGGACGCACAGGGGTGCGTTTCCTGGCCAATCAGGTTCACCGGGTCTGGTTACCGGTAACCTGATTGGCTGAAGAGACATCAAGGGCGGGAGAAGACATCGAGGATGGTAGAAGGACGGCGCTGACTCGAGGAAGGTAAGTGCAGGGCTGGGGGGAGAAACTGGCTGCATATGGGGGAGAAACTGGCTGTATATGGGGGAAAAACTGGCTGCATATTGGGGGAGAAACTGGCTGTATATTGGGGGAGAAACTGGCTGTATATGGGGGAGAAACTGGCTGTATATGGGGGAGAAACTGGCTGTATTATGGGGGAGAAACTGGCTGTATATGGGGGAGAAACTGGCTGCATATTGGGGGAGAAACTGCCTGCATATTGGGGGAGAAACTGGCTGCATATGGGGGAGAAACTGGCTGCATATGGGGGAGAAACTGGCTGTATATGGGGGAGAAACTGGCTGTATTATGGGGGAGAAACTGGCTACATATGGGGGAGAAACTGGCTGCATATGGGGGAGAAACTGGCTGCATATTGGGGGAGAAACTGGCTGCATATGGGGGAGAAACTGGCTATATATGGGGGAGAAACTGGCTGTATTATGGGGAGAAACTGGCTGTATATGGGGGAGAAACTGGCTGCATATGGGGGAGAAACTGGCTGCATATGGGGGAGAAACTGGCTGCATATGGGGGAGAAACTGGCTGCATATGGGGGAGAAACTGGCTGTATTATGGGGGAGAAACTGGCTGTATATGGGGGACAAACTGGCTGTATTATGGGGGACAAACTGGCTGTATTATGGGGGACGAACTGGCTGCATATGGGGGACAAACTGGCTGCATATGTGGGAGAAACTGTCTGCATATGGGGGAGAAACTGGCTGTATTATGGGGGGAGAAACTGGCTGTATATACTGGGGAAACTGGCTGCATTTGGGGACAAACTAGTGGCGTTTGGGCACAGTGGCTGCGTTTAATGGGCACAGTGGCGGCAATTGATGATTTTTTTTTCAGTTTGTTTGCGCCCCCCCAAAAAATTTGAGCACCAGCCGCCACTGCTTCATTGTGTCCCGGACAGTCTGGTAATTTGCCTGGATGAAGTTTATTCTGTCCTGGACTGCCGGAACTGAGGATTCGGGGATGGTATTGGGTAAGAAAGATGGATGGAAGCCATAATTTGCCCAGAAAGGTGACTGGTTGGTTGCGGTGTGTACAGACTTATTATATGCAAATTCCGCACAAGGCAAAAGTGAGAACCAGTCATCCTGAGAAAAGGAACACAAACACCGCAAATATTGCTCTAGCGTTTGATTAGTTCTTTCAGTCTGGCCGTTGCTTTGTGGGTGGTAGGCTGTGGAAAAACAAGTCTCGATGTATAGTGATTTGCAGAGGTTCCTCCAGAACTTAGAGGTGAATTGCACACCTCTGTCAGACACGATGTTGTCCGGTAAGCCATGCAGTCTGACTATCTCCTTTATAAAGACTTTTGCTGTGTCCGTAGCAGACGGTGTGCCCATTATTGGTACAAAATGTGCCATCTTGGAGAGTCGGTCTACTACAACCAAGATGGTTGTGAAATTTTCCGAGAGTGGCAGATCTACTATAAAGTCCACAGAAATGTTTTTCCACGGTTGTTCAGGGACTGGTAGTGTTCTCAACAGACCCCAAGATTTAGCGTTGGACCCCTTGTTCTGTTGGCAAGTCATAGGGAGGGACGAAGATTTTGTCTTGGCGCCACAGAAGCCCCTCCTGATTTCTTAAAGAGGAGCTTTCTTCCTCCGTGCACTGAGTAGATACCTGATTAATTGAAGTCCTTAAATCAGGCTGTAACAAAAGAAAGTTTTGAGAAGACAGGATTGTACTGGGTGTGATTTCCTTAGAGGTATCCGGAAACATTCGAGATAAGGCGTCAGCCTTTCCATTCTTCGACCCTGGCCGGTAGGTAATATGGAAATTAAACCTAGAAAAGAACAAGGCCCATCGAGCCTGTCGGGGTCTCAACCGTTTGGCTGAGCAGAGATACTCCAAATTTTTGTGATCTGTGAAGATCAAGATAGGATGGGTGGCACCTTCAAGGAGGTATCTCCATTCCTCCAAAGCGGTCTTAATTGCTAAAAGTTCACGATCCCCTACATCATAATTATTTTCTGGCTGACTCATCTTCCGTGAAGAGAAGGCTACGGGATGAAGCAGTGCTTTAGGACCCTGATGTTGAGATAGTACTAATACTGTGGCCACCTCCGAAGCATCGACTTCCAGGACATAGGGTAAGGCAGGGTCTGGATGCTGTAAGACTGGTGCTGAGGTAAAGAAAGATTTGAGTTGATCGAAGGCGGCTTGCGCTGCTTCAGACCAAAAGAACTTGGTATGTTGGCGGGTTATCTGAGTAATAGGTGAAACAATGGTGGAAAAGTTCTTTATAAACCTTCTGTAAAAGTTGGCGAAGCCAATGAATCTCTGGACACACTTCTTGTCGGAAGGTGCCGGCCACTCCAGGATAGCCTTGACCTTCTGAGGATCCATGGCTATTCCACCAATGGTGATGATGAGCCCCAAGAACTGGATTGACGTCTTCTCGAACTCACACTTTTCAGCTTTAGCGTACAGACCGTGAATTCTGAGGATGCTCAGTACCTTTCTTACGTGCGCTCTGTGAAGTTCCAGAGAGGCAGAGAATATAAGAATGTCGTTGAGGTAGACGACAACGAAGTGGTCTAAGTACTCCCGGAAAATGCCATTTATGAAATATTGAAATGTGGCTGGGGCGTTTCACAGTCCAAATGGCATTACTAGATGTTCGAAATGTCCGAATCTTGTTCTGAATGCTGTTTTCCACTCGTCCCCTTCCCGTATGCGGATTAGGTTGTAAGTTCCTCGTAGATCGAACTTGGTAAAGATGCGGGCTGTGCGAAATCTCTGGAAGAGTTCGGGGATGAGGGGGTACGGATAGCAGTTTTTAAGGGTAACCTTGTTTAGTTCCCTGTTGTCCACACAGGGCCTTAACGTATTGTCCTTCTTCTCAACAAAGAAGATACCGGCACCAGCAGGGGATGAGGACGGGCGGATAAACTTTTTCTCAAGGTTTTCGTCTATATATTGCCTCAGTGTCTCAAGTTCAGTTTCAGAAAGGGGGAAAATCCGTCCGGACGGAATCTCTGCTCCTGGCAGCAACTCGAAGGGGCAGTCATAAGAACGATGTGGGGGTAGTGTATCGGCTTTCTTCTTGTCAAAGACATCTAGAAAGTCCTGATATGCTGCGGGTATACTATGGTCCACACTAGGCGTGGTTTTGAACGGACAAACAACTGGAAGCGTTTTTGGATACAGGAACAAGACAATGTTGCTGGCAGTAGGAAGAGGTAAAGAGCACTTCCTTTTTGGACCAATCAACCTGAGGATTGTGCGCCTGGAGCCATGGGATTCCCAGAATGACAGGAAATAAAGGAGAGCTCAATACGTCAAAACGTAATAATTCCTGATGGCCTGAATTGATAGAGGTCAGGATAGGGGCAGTTTCTAGAGTGACGTGCTCGGAGCTGGGCATTGAGCTATCGGCCAGGTGAACCGTCAGCTTTTGCTTCTTCTGATAGAGAGGAATAGTAAGTCTTTTTGCCAGAGCCAGATCCAGAAAGCAGCGGAGTATTGCCTGGAGATGGATTTCTTCTCCTGCCAGCTGTAACGTGATCTGAAGTGCAACATGAGCTGAGGAAGACTTGGATATTTGACAATAGACCGGCATACAGGGAAATCGTTTCCCAGGTCTTATGGGGCAATTGTCTATGTAGTGTCCCAAGCCCCCACAGTAGAAGCAAAGATTTGCCCGTCGGCGGCGCAGTTTCTCCTCTGAAGATAATGCTGGACGGACCAGGCTAACACGCATGTAATTAGACATGGGCAGTGCTTCAGATCGTATCCGAGCAGGTCGGGAGGTTTGAATGCGTTCAGACTGGCGTTCATGTAGGCGTCTATCAAGCTTAATTGTAAGTTGAATGAGACCTTCTAGAGTTGAAGGGGTCTCTACTCTGGCTAGTTCATCTTTGAGGGGATCGGACAGCCCCAACCGATACTGAAATCTTAAGGCTGCCTCGTTCCAACCTGAATCTGTGGCCCATGTGCGGAATTCCACTGTGTAATCCTCTGCATGGCGATGGCCTTGCCGTAAGGCATGCAGAGTAGCCTCAGCAGTGGCTATCCGCAAGGGGTCATCATATAACCGAGCCATGGTTTCAAAGAACTGTTCCACAGAGTCTATAGCAGGGTCTTTCTGTTCCAATAGGCCATACTTGAGGGCCACCATTTAGTAGTGAAATTATGTACCCCACTTTTATTGATTCAATGGAAAAAGTCCGTGGCTGCAAGTCCAGGTACAGGTAACAGGCGTTTCTAAAGGCCCTGAACTTCTTCCGATCTCCAGAAAAGCCTTCAGGTGTGGGTACTCAGGGCTCCGGAGAGGGCATCACCGCAGTAGGAGGAGTCAGAGGTGAACTGTCTGAGGAAGAATCCGGAACTGTGGAGACCGGTGTGGTTGGTGGATGCAGCAGGCGGCCCTCTAATTGGGAGTGTTCCTCCCGAAGTCTCTGGATGGCCTGAGAGAGAGCCGTGACGTGCTGGTTGGCGGCTTCCAGGGGGGAGACACCTCCGTCGGCCTCTGACATGGCTGGTGTATACTGTCAGGAACTTGGTTGAAGGCTGAGATGCTAGGAGGGCTCCCCTTGCGGCTGAGCGCAGCACACCACTGAAGGTGACACAGCAGGTGTGGTGCCCACAGAAGCACGGGTGCCTGGTAGCTGGAACTGGAAACAGGCTTGCTTGGATGGTCCAGGAAGCAGGGACCGGTGGACAGACTTGATAACGGAGTCAGGAGCCAGGCCAGGGGTCAACACAGGAAGTCAGTCCAGGATCAGAGTCAAGTTCAGTGAGCAAGATAAACAAGTCCAGTAGCCAAGCCAGGATCAGATGCAGGAAGCAGGCAGAGAGAAGTCAGATGCAAGCCAAGGATCAAGTCAGGGGGTCAGAAGGATCAGGTCAGGACAAGCCGGGTCGGTACACAGATCAGGAACAGCAGATTCACAGGACACAGGAACGCAGGACAAGCTGAAGATACACCAGCGATGCGTCACTGTCAGCAGTGGGTTTAAATAGGCCAGGCATCCATCACGCCGGGCGTGCGCTATTGCACATGCGCGTGCGCATAGTCACGGCGCTGCATGTCCGCCTAGTCCTGGCGAGCACCTGCCTAATCCCGGCGCTCGCCTGCCCAACCATGGTGCCGCACGTCCTCATGCGCCCATGCGCATCAAAGCGTCTATTTCCCTGATATACGGACTCTAAATAGGTCCATCTTGCAGTATTTGGCTCCTCCCTCATATTACATTCCTGTAAACAAAAATATCAGAAGCATAACTGGACACGATCTTAAATATAGACACCCTTCTATATGCAGATCTAATACTTCTGACGTTAGGAGAGGGGACTCACAACTGCATCCAAGAGGGACGAGGTAGCTGGATCACATTACTGACATTTTTCCTTCTTAGCAGATTTACTTCCGGCCCTAGTGCCTGAATCCTGGGCCCTTTGTCATTCTGAGCTTTGCCTTGTCCATTTTCTTTACCTTCTCCTTGGCTCAGGCCTACAGTACCTAATTAATTCCTGCAGATTGGCCAACTGACCAGTGCTCACATAGGACGGTATTTGTGAGGAGTCAGAGTTTATAGCCAGCTCCAACTCCTGCAAAACCGTACTGCCAGAAAAAACACCTATGTCCTGGGAGGGAGGAATGGGCCCTGCAACCTTCATTTTGCACTTCAAAGAAGGCTGACCTACCTCCATTTAGTGCTGTGCTCCTTTCTTTGGAGTTCATTGTACTTAGAGGGGTGACCTCCTTTGTCACATCGGCATAAGACAGCATCCTCTTTTCTGTGACCTTGTTACCTTAGCATCTCTTGAAGCCGCAGCCACTGCCAAGACCTGTGACACCTTTGGATATTGTCTTGCCAGGTGCACACACCTGGCACCTTTAAGGCCCCTTTCACACCGTTTGACCGTTCAGGTCCACCTGTCAGTTTTGTTGGCGGACCTGAACAGCCGCTCCATACATCTCTATGGAGCGTCGGATGTCAGCAGAGACTTGTTCGCTTACATCCGACCTGATCCGATCCGCTAAAATCAGACGGATGGCGATACGTCCCCATCCGTCCATGGCAGATCGGATCGAGTGAGATCTGATGAAAATGGACATGCTGTCCGTTTTCGTCCGATCTCTCCATAGGAGACAGTGGCGCTCGACAAGCCCCTCCCCGCTCAGTGAGCAGAGAGGGACCTGTCATCTGCCAGCTCAGCGGAGATCAACGGAGTCCGCCTCGTGTGGAAGGGGCCTAACACACCGGACACTCACCAGCTCCATGACCAGTCTTAAAACAGTAATGGAAAATGGAAGAAAACTGCGCTAAAAGACTAAAAAAAGAAAGAGCTATTGGTTGGGAGCTGTGATTACCATGTAAAAAAAAAGTACAAGAGGATAATGTGAGAAAGAAAATAAATCGCGCTAACCCCTTGACCATTAAATGATGATAAATAAATGAACAAAATATAAAACAACACTACATAAATGACTCAAAAAATGTGATGAATAAATAAACACAAAAGATGTGAGACACAACTGATTGTGAAACACAAATTAAATGAATTTGATAATAATAAGTTGAGTCCATTAGTGAATAAACAAAACAATGTCCATTCTAAAACACCAGTGCTCTGTGAAAAAGAAGTCCATATAGTGAGATGTTGCATCCAAATAATAAACGTGTTGATCCACCACTAATCAGAAGAAATTCCTCCTTACCAACTAGTCACGATCCCCCATGACAGAGGATCAATGAGTGCATGAAGTAAACCAGCTCTCTCCGCAGATCAGCAATCACAATGCGTTATTCCTTGGCAATAACTCCCGACAACCATCAACAGATACACCCGATATGGAAAAATAATATAGGCTCCACATTATTGCATTAAAAGTATATAAGGTTTATTAAAACAATAGATATTGCACTTACACTTATGTAGATAAAATAGGCCTTTAAGTCTGGTGTGCCAGCCGGTGCACATACAACCGACACCCGTTTAAAATTATTAAAGTAGATTTGAAATTATCTTTAAAGTGAAAAAAATCAACATAACCACTCATAATGTCTAAATGAACCTTCATAAGAATGAACTTTAAGAGTTATTATATTATGAACTATAACTCTTAAGCCGTGTACACACAATAGGTTTTTCCGATGAAAACAGTCCAATGGATTTTTTTCATGGGACAAACCGATCGTGTATGGGCCCCATCGGTCTTTTTTCCATCGGTGTCAAAAAATAGAACATGTTTTAAATTTTTCCGATGGATAAAAAACCAATAGCAAATTCAGATCGTCTATGGGCAAGTCCATCGGTTAAAAAACCTACGCGTGCTCAGACTGAATTATGAGACGGGAGTGCTCGTTCTGGTAAAACTAGCATTCCTAATGGAGAGAGCACATTCGTCATGCTGTAACGGACTGAAAAGCACGGAGACTGAAAAGCGCGAATCGGCTCTCACCAAACTTTTACTAACACGCAGTAACACGAAATCAGCAAAAGCAGCCCAAAGGGTGGCACCATTAGATTTGAACTTCCCCTTTATAGTGCCGTCGTACGTGTTGTACGTCACGTCGTTTTGGTGCGGTCGGTTTTTTGACTGATGGTGTGTGGGCAAGACTGATGGAAAACAGTTTCATCGGATTTCCGATGGAAAAATCCATCGGATTAGAATCCATAGGATATCCGATCGTGTGTACAGGGCTTTAAAGTTCATTATTATGAAGGTTAATTTAGTCATTATGTGTGGTTATGTTGTTTTTTTTCACTTTAAAGATCATTTCAAATCTACTTTAATCATTTTAAATGTATTCGTATATTATGCCATTTGCAATGTGGATTTTTCTCTTCTTTTTCATATCTGTGGATCTGCTGATTTTAGTTCGGCGCATCGGGTCTGGTTCTGTCATCACACATTCACGGAATCTCAATATTGACCATCTGGGTATCATACAAGTGAGACCCCTAGACATTTTTCACCATTCAATTTGTTTTTAAACACAAGTAGATGGGTGTATTCAATTATTTTGTTTTGGGCCCAGTAGAGAAGGTCCTATTTGGAAATACGTGGAATATTAGGTTGTACACAACATTGTTTCATAAAAAAATTTTTTCACAAATTTGTTATTAAGGACACAGATACAGTAAGCATTTCGTAGGTGTGAGGTATGGTATTAAACCAAGAATCTGGAGAGAGACTCAAGGAGCCAAAGATATATTGCCGAGGTTTAGGACAAGGAGGTTGCATACTTTATATCTCCCTCTTCAATGTCTCGATTTCCCTTCTGCACATCGGCTGTTCATTGGTTTAAATCAGTAGTGGACAGGGGTTTATTTTACCCCTTCTTTTTTTAAATATTCAAATTTTTATTTTATTTTTAATGACACAATACTAAGACTGTCCACCGTATGTCGTCATTGTGCTCAGGGCGGTGAGTCCCCCTCACTCACATTCCATCCACATCCGGTTTGGATTGGGAGGACAATGTGTCAGAACAAATTTTTGTTTTAGTTTCAATAATTAGTTTACAGTCCATAAAATTATAAGGTTGCTATACAATTGAAAAAATTCAATACATCAAGTCCCTTTTAATAGGGATTTGTTTTAGTTAGACTACAGTGGTTGTTAAACTAACATACCAGTGTTTACATCTGTATGCTTTGGAGAGACAATATATATATTGTCCACTAGGTGTCATCTTGGCTTCACAGCAGAAGGTGTCCCCTACATCCCCAATTGACATAGTTCCGGTGTATATATGTGTCTACATGATACACCGATGTTTTATATAATTTTATTTGTGGAATTTCTCTTTAATCTGCACTGCGGTTTGCAACGGTAAGTGTAGATGGAGACTAGGGATGAGCTCGGTGTTCGAGTCGAACATACGTTCGACTCGAACATCGGCTGTTCGTTTGTTCGACGAAGATCGAACGTTTTGGGCCGTTCACGCCAAATTCGAGTGACGCGAACGGCCCACAATACACTGCGCCATCGCAGTGCAATCCCGGCGCTGTGATTGGCCAAGCATGCACTGTGACCCCGCATGCTTGGCCAATCCCAGCGCCGGCAGCGAGGAGAGCCATAATTGGCCAGAGGCAGGATGCCTATTATAGCTCAGGGGGGTTTAGTAAACGCCCCACACTATAAAAGGCCGCCACTTGTGTAGTGTGTTCCGGTTTAGGGAGAGAGAAGGATAGGCAGGGACAGTGTTAGTGATATTTGTTCAGTTACCTTGTGTGTAGGGAGAGAGAAGGATAGGCAGGGACAGTGTCAGTGATATTCTGCTAAACCTTGTGTGCAGGGAGAGAGAAGGATAGGCAGGGACAGTGTCAGTGATATTCTGCTAAACCTTGTGTGCAGGGAGAGAGAAGGATAGGCAGGGACAGTGTCAGTGATATTCTCCTAAACCTTGTGTGCAGGGAGAGAGAAGGATAGGCAGGGGACAGTGTTGGTGATATTTGTTCATTTACCTTGTGTGTAGGGAGAGAGAAGGATAGGCAGGGACAGTGTCAATGATATTCTGCTAAACCTTGTGTGCAGGGAGAGAGAAGGATAGGCAGGGACAGTGTCAGTGATATTCTGCTAAACCTTGTGTGCAGGGAGAGAGAAGGATAGGCAGGGACAGTGTCAGTGATATTCTGCTAAACCTTGTGTGCAGGGAGAGAGAAGGATAGGCAGGGGACAGTGTCAGTGATATTTTTGCTAAGCCTCCTGCACAGTATACACCTGAAGCTAGCCCTTATTGCTGTGTTTTCCTGTTGTGTAACACAGGCAGGCATCTGCAGCAGTTATAGCAGGCGTAGTGTGCTTCCTGCAAAATATACACCTGAAGCTAGCCCTTATTGCTGTGTTTTCCTGTTGTGTAACACAGGCAGGCATCTGCAGCACTTACAGCGGGCGTAGTGTGCTTCTTGCAAAATATACACCAGAAGCTAGCCCTTATTGCTGTGTTTTCCTGTTGTGTAACACAGGCAGGCATCTGCAGCAGTTATAGCAGGCGTAGTGTGCTTCCTGCAAAATATACACCTGAAGCTAGCCCTGATGCCACGTACACACGATCATTATTCACGGCGATTTAAATACCGCCGTGAATAATGACATTTTAAACGAGGGAACAGCTTGTTCTCCACACACGGTCATTTTTCTCGTCATTTTTTAAAATGACGAGAAAAACGATCGTCTATGGGCTCCTCGGCAGTGTTTCCCTATGGGAAACAATGCCGCGGAAGAAATGTCAGGAAAAACGACGAGAAAAATTAGAATATGTTCTAATTTTTCTCATCGTGATTAATGCCGTTTTTCCCGTCGGGAAAAACGGCAAAAAGCCCACAGACGATCGTTTTTCTCGTCCAAAGGAAAAAATGTCATTTTTCCCGACGGGAAAAATGATCGTGTGTACGCGGCATTATTGCTGTTTTTTCCTGTTGTGTAACACAGGCAGGCATCTGCAGCACTTACAGCAGGCGTAGTGTGCCTCCTGCAAAATATACACCTGAAGCTAGGCCTTATTGCTGTGTTTTCCAGTTGTGTAACACAGGCAGGCATCTGCAGCACTTACAGTGGGCGTAGTGTGCCTCCTGCACATTATACACCTGAAGCTACCCCTTATTGCTCGTAGTTTTTTTTTCTTTTGTGTTACACTAACAGGCATCTGTAGCACTTGCAGTGGGCGTAGTGTGCTTCTTGCAAAATATACACCAGAAGCTAGCCCTTATTGCTGTGTTTTCCTGTTGTGTAACACAGGCAGGCATCTGCAGCACTTACAGCAGGCGTAGTGAGCTTCTTGCAAAATATACACCTGAAGCTACCCCTTATTGCTGGTTTTCCCATCTCCCTGCAGGCCTTTAGAATGTCTGGAAGGCAAACAAGGAGAGGCAGACAGTCAGGAGCCAATAAAAGAGGGCAAGCAGGCTCCGTGTCTAGAGACAACAGTGCTGGTCGTGGACGCGGTGCATCGTCATCAGCACGTGGCCATGGGACACGCTTGTCCTTATTTTCGGCAGCTGGACGTGTTGAGCCACATCATGCCGAAGACTTAGTAGAGTGGATGACCAAGCCCTCCTCATCCTCCTCATCCTCTCTCACCCAGGCTCAGGGTACTGGCAAAACAGCTGCCAAAGCGTCCTCAATGTAATCATCAGTCACTCCTTCCCTAGACCCACGTGTCCTCCTGAGGAGTCCCCCGAACTGTTTGAGCACAGTGTTGGGTACATGCTCCAGGAGGATGCCCAGCGTTTTGAAGGGTCTGAAGATGATACCCAGCTAGAGGAAGGCAGTAGCGTGACAGCAGAGAGAGGGGATGCTCAAGAAGGACACCAATCTGGCAGTCATGTTCCAGCAGCTGCAGCATACTGCCAGATTGGTTCCAGTGATGAGGAGGGAGGGGATGATGAGGTCACTGACTCCACGTGGGTGCCTGATAGGAGAGAGGAGGGGGAGGAGGAGGATGAGGAGGAGGCACATCTCCAACGAGGCAGGATGCCCTCCGGGGGCCAGCGTAAGGGCAGCACACCGACTGAATCACACCGTAGAGCTCTGCCTGTGCAGGGCGCTGCCTCTGCCCGTTATTCCAAAAGTTCTTTGGTGTGGGCCTTTTTTGAGTCGAGTGCATCAGATCGCACCACTGCTGTTTGCAACATATGTTTCAAGCGTATCTCGCGTGGCCAAAACATCAGCCGCTTGGGCACCACATGCTTGACCAGACATATGTTGACCTGCCATGCAGCTCGTTGGCAAGCCTACCTTAAAGACCCACACCAAAGAACAAAGCGGACCTCTACTTGCTCCGCATCAGCTGAGATCTCCAACCCCACTATACTTTCAGTCCTCTCTGAAACCTGCACTGAGAGGAATGAAGGTGTAGAATTAGGTGTGTCACAGCCAAGTACTTGCGGGCACTCTGCTAGCAGTACACCGACGTCCGATTCTAGCAGGCAAATTTCCCTGCCCCAGCTGCTGGACCGTCGAAAGAAGTTCACTCCCAGCCATCCACATGCCCAGCGGCTGAATGCTAGCTTGGCTAAATTTCTAGCACTTCAACTGCTGCCTTTTCAGTTGGTAGACTCGGTCCCCTTCCGTGAGTTTATGCAATGTGTTCCTTAGTGGCAGGTTCCCAAACGCCACTTTTTCTCACGGAAGGCGATTCCGGCTCTCTACCGGCATGTGGAAGGCAATGTCCATGCCTCGCTGGACAGGGTGGTCAGCGGTAAGGTGCATATTACCGCTGACTCATGGTCCAGCAGGCATGGACAGGGACGTTACCTTTCTTTCACGGCCCATTGGGTCACTCTTTTGGCAGCTGGGAAGGATGCAGGACAAGGTGCAGTAGTGTTGGAGGTTGTTCCGCCGCCAGGCCTCCAAAATGCTACTACTGGTTGTGACACACCTCTCTCCTCCACCCCCTCCTCTTCTTCTTCCTCCATGGCCTCTTCCTGTGCTTTGTCCTCGGAACCAGCGGTGCTCCGTAGGCGTTCAAGGGGCTACGCAAGTACGCAGGCAAAAAGATGCTATGCCGTGCTTGCGCTGGTGTGTTTGGGGGACAGAAGTCACACTGGGGCAGAGGTTCTGTCAGCTCTGCAGGGGCAGGCCGAGAGGTGGTTGACGCCACGCCAGCTTAAGGCAGGAATGGTGGTTTGCGACAATGGCACCAACCTCCTCTCCGCCCTCCGACAGGGACAACTGACCCATGTGCCCTGTGTGGCTCACGTCCTTAACCTGGTGGTGCAGCGGTTCTTGGGCAGGTAGCCGGGCTTACAGGATGTCCTGAGGCAGGCCAGGAAAGTCTGTGTGCATTTCCGCAGATCATATAATGCCAGTGCTCGGCTGGCTGAACTGCAAAAGGATTTGAACCTGCCCAAGATCTGCCTGATATGTGACATGCCCACCAGGTGGAACTCAACGTTGGCCATGCTGCAGCGGCTGCACACACAGCAGAGGGCCATCAATGAGTACCTGTGCGACTACCCAGGACAGGGTCAGGGGAGCTCTGTTTTTTTTCACCACACCAGTGGGGCATGATCAGAGATGCATGCACTGTCCTGGCACCATTTGAGGAGGCCACGAGGATGGTGAGCAGTGACAGTGCATGCATCAGTGACACTGTACCTCTTGTCCACCTGTTGGAGCATACGCTGCGTGGAATAATGGACAGAGCACTTGAGGCAGAACAGAGGCAGGAAGAGGAGGACTTCCTTGCCTCTCATGGCCCCCTTTACCCAGACAGTGTTCCTTCTGTCCCACCCATCCCACAGGAAGAGGAGGAGGAGGAGGAGGATTGTGTCAGCATGGAGGTGGAGCCTGGCACTCAGCATCAACAGCAGCAGTCTTTTAGGGATGATTTACAGTCCCAAGAAACACGTGGACTTGTACGTGGCTGGGAGGAGGTGGCTGCGGATCATGTCGTCCTTAGTGACCCAGAGGACTCCGGACCGAATGCCTCAGCTAACCTACGCTGCATGGTCTCCCTGATCCTGCAAAGTCTGCGGAAGGATCCTCGTATTCTTCGGATCAAGGAGAGAGACCATTACTGGCTGGCCACTCTCCTTGATCCATGGTACAAGGGTAAGGTTGCGGACCTTATCTTACCGTTGCAGAGGGAGCAGAGGATGAGACAACTTCGGGAGGCCTTGCAGAAAGGTCTGTGCAACGCGTTCCCAGAGACTGGGAGGTTACAAACTCCTGGTCCTGGACAAGGAGTTGCTGAGGCTTCGGTCAGTCAAAGAAGGAGCGGTGGGGAAGGTGGCCATTTGACCGATGCGTTCAGACAATTCTTTAGTCCGCAGCCCCAAGGTATGATCGGTTCCAGCAACCATCGCCAGCGTCTGATATACATGGTGCAGGAATACCTAGGGGCAAGGTCAGACTTGGACACCTTTCCCACCGAAAATACTCTGGCTTACTGGGTCTTGAGGATGGATCACTGGCCAGAGCTTGCACAGTATGCAATTGAGCGACTGGCCTGTCCTGCATCCAGCGTTCTTTCGGAATGCACATTCAGTGCAGCTGGATGCTTTGTCACGGATCACAGGGTGCGCCTGTCCACCGACTCGGTTGATCGACTGACCTTCATAAAGATGAACCAGTCTTGGATCACCATCAGCTACCAAGCACCTGAAGCTGATATAACAGAATAATTTATTTTCAAATGTCACATCCCTTCAAGACTGATGCTGATGCTGAGTGACTGTCCTGTTATGTTGACTGACTATCCTCCTCCTCCTCAATGATCCGATTCATGATGATAGCTTGGAAGAACATTTTTGTTTCTGGGTGCCGCCACCAGTGGCTAAGGCCCAATTTTTCAGCCCCTGTTTAACAGGGGCATGTAATTACAATTTTTGATGCAATGCTTTGCAGCAGGGCTCATTCCTGCACTCCAACTAGAGTATCTGGGAGAGGTTGCAGTGTCGTGGCACCAGCACCAGTGCCTAAGGCCCAATTTTTCAGCCCCTGTTTAACAGGGGCGTGTAATTACAGTTTTTGATGCAATACTTTGCAACAGGGCTCATTACTTTGCTCCACGTACAGTATCTGTGAGGGGTTGCAGTGTTGTGGCACCAGTGCCTAAGGCCCAATTTTTCTGCCCCTGTTTAACAGGGGCGTGTAATTAAAATTTTTGATGCAATACTTTGCAACAGGGCTCATTGCTGTGCTCCAAGTACAGTATCTGTGAGGGGTTGCAGTGTTGTGGCACCAGTGCCTAAGGCCCAATTTTTCTGCCCCTGTTTAACAGGGGCGTGTAATTACAATTTTTGATGCAATACTTTGCAACAGGGCTCATTGCTGTGCTCCAAGTACAGTATCTGTGAGGGGTTGCAGTGTTGTGGCACCAGTGGCTAAGGCCCAATTTTTCAGCCCCTGTTCTTATTGATCTAATAATTCACAGCAGCGCCCATTCCTGCGCCCACCAAGAGTAACTGTGAGGGCTTACAGTGTTGTGGCAACACCACCACCACCACCAAAGACCCAATTTTTCAGCCCCTCTTCAACAGGGGCATGCAATTACAATTCTTGATCTAATAATTCACAGCAGGGCCCATTAATGCACCCACCAAGAGTAACTGTGAGGGCTTACAGTGTTGTGGCACCAACACCACCACCAAAGGCCCAATTTTTCCTACCACTGTTCAACAATGGCATGTAAATACAATTCCTGATATAATAGTTCACAGCAGGGCGTTCCAGCGCCCACCAAGAGTAACTGTGAGGGCTCACAGTGTTGTGGCAACACCAACATGTAAGGGGCAAATTTCAGCAGAGTATATACGGCAGGCCCCTACTTTCAAACATCCAACTTACAAACGACTCCTACTTGCAAACGGAAGGAGACAACAGGAAGTGAGAGGAAATCTACCCTAGGAAGGGAAATTCTCTCTTGTAAGAGTTAATATTGGAAAAAGGTGTCTCCTCTCTACTGATGCTTTATCACCAATCCTTGTTTCAATAAAAACCCAACTTTTCAAAAACAGTTGTCATTGGGACGGAAAGTGAGGTGAAATGTTCTGAACAGGGGCACAGACAGCAAAACAAATGTTACAGGGGTGATAACCCTTCCCTATGTTTTCCAAAAAGCTTAAAAATATATGTAGCGGGTACTTACTTTTCCCGTGGTAAATTTTGCATTTTTCAAGTGACACCAGTGGTGTGTTCTTGGCGGTCCACCAGGTGGCGCTGTCACCATGGGCCGACGGACGGACATCGCTGTGTGCTGAGCCTCCTTTTTGTCCTCTCTCGGCAGCGGTATGGTGGGGCGGGGAGCCCTCCGTGCTTGCTGGGAGGGGGTATAAAGGGGCCGGCCATCTTGGTCACGGGGTCTTAGTCCCAGGCACCTTCAGCCTGCGGACGGTGGTTCGTGTTTGTCCTCTAGGCGGCCTAGGCCTAGAGGACCACCGGAGATCGTGTTCCACCTCAGGCACCTTTAGTCCTGGGGTGAGGTACTCGGATGGAGGTCCGGAGCTCAGTGCCCAACACTGAGTTCCACGAGGGAAGGATCCTAAGGCACTCCAGGGATGGATGCCTGAATCCGAGGTGGGCGTAATGGACCGGGAAGAGCTCCTCATCTGAAGACCCGGTGCAGCATACTGCCGGTGACGGGTGAGTCTCTTGTCGGAGACCATCCGGAAGGAGAATTTCCCTTGTGCGGAGACCATAGCCCACTCTCAGGGAGGAGAGTGGAGGATCGAATTTGTGTCTGGGCCTATTCGCACCCACACCTCTTTTTCTCTGTTCTATAGCCAAGGGAGTCCATGTTATATTCTACAATAAAAGTGTGTTGGACGTTAATGGTGTCAGACGAGGTTCACGGAGACTCTCGGAGGGAGGATCCAGATGCACATCACAGACCCGAAGGTAAAAACAACAGAGACATTTCTGATACCACATCACACCTGTGGTAGAAGCCTGGCGTAGCTCACCCTCTCCCTCCCCTATCATACCCCTAGACCAGAGACAGTGCGAGTTGAACTTTAATAGAGGGGACTGGGGAGATGGTGTCCGCTACACGTGGGGGCTCGGGTCCGGCATTGTGTTGTGCATCACTGTATGGAACGTGTCTGCTGGAAGAGTTAAACGAATAGGCCAAAGTGCAGCCCTGCTCGAAGTCGTGGACATGACCCCAAGAAGGGAAAGGCCCACGCAGGAAGAGCGGTGAACGGGGGGAAGCTCAGCCGTGTGAAGCAGTACACGTGGGGGCTTCTAATTGCACTGCGCCACCAGACACAACCCCCGCCGCTTAGTTCGTGGGCGTGGCTCAACCAAGGAAAGTGAAGAAAGCCGCGAACTGGAGCAAAGGGGAGGAGTCCAATACGTGTGAAGGGGCTACACGTGGGACATTGGCGCGAAAACTCTGCAGTGTGCGATGGATCAGCAACAGGTCGCCATGTTTGGACATACCTCGTGGATTTTGGTTCATCCTTCCACCATGACATTGACTGCTGCTGCTCCGATAACGGATACGGGGATCCGACTGAAGCCAAGGGGTCGTTTCGCCCTATACTCGTGTATGGACGTTGAGGCCCTGGGTATGATTTGTCCCGGGTGTTCGGGACTGGTGTGCCTGTTGAAGCCGTTCGGACGCTGTGCGGCCTGTGGGGAGTTCACGTTTGAGGTGGATCCGGCAGTTGAGAGGCCGAGAACCATCTACCCAGGCCGGGCTTCAGGTGCCACCACTCAGAGAGGAGAAATCACCGCCGTGAGAGTCACCCCTACGCACACTGCAGCGACCGCGGAGGAGGTCGTTAAAACTCTACGGGAGAAATCCGAGGATGCTGACTCGGTCGCCACCGTCTCGCAGCGTCCGTCACCGAAGAAAAGAACCAGCGTGGTAGCCCCGACCAGCGGTGGTGGTGGACCGTCTCGCACGCTTACGGCAGGCCCGGATGGATCCGTTGACGAGGGTTCCGGACGTCCCGCTTCAAGGAAAGGCCGAGGTAAGCCAGGCGAAGAGACTTGGTGTGTGGGAGGAGGTGTCGGGAAGGCATGGCCTAGCAAGTCCGCGGAGTGTGGAGGCTCCGGTTCCACAAAGGGCTACATACCCGCGGAGGAGTGTGACACCTCCGACCTGGAATCGCTCTCGGATCTGGGAGATGATGCCATCATAGATGATCTGTTTGCGAAGAAAGGCTGGGACAAGGTACCGCTTGCTTCATTCCTCAGACCTCAGAATTCACCCATGTCAACAGAGGAAAGTACACCCCGGGTGGAGGCGTCAGCGCCTGAAGAAGGGTCCCATCCCCAGCTTGCCCCTGGATCCCTGGCGCAACCTGCATCTGATGCTGGGGTACAGAGACTGTTGCTGCAGGCACCGATACCCAGATTGGAGGTGGTCAGGGCGCCTCGTCATCCAGAATCAATAGTTTTGCCTGGTGAAGGAGACAGAGCTACCATGCCTCCTTTGGCGAGACTACAACGCTTATTTGGCCAAAAGGTTGCAGAGGAGTACGGATGGGAGTATCCCTACTTATCGAAGGACTTGCTTTATGAGGTGGAGGTGTACAGGGAGCGCTGGTACAATGACTTTGTGTGGTCCCATATTAAGGTTCCGCACACCCGCAGGTACCTGGCATGCTCTTCCACTGCTTCACAACGTTTCAAAGATTGTAAGGCCGAATGGATGTTAGTACGACACATCCATGCAGATAAAGTGTTGATCCGACGCAAAGAAGGCGAAGATGTGGAGTACCATCTGGAGACCGTGGATCAGCACTTGAAGCCACTGATTCTGCCGCATCCCCGCTTTTACCTATAGGAGAGAAAGACTCCGCTCTTATCATGTTGCTGAACTTTTTGGGGCAGTTGTTTTGTGTGTGCCCAAAAGAATGAGGAACTATTCCTGTTGTGTTTTTTTCTTCCCGCAAAGAGATCACAGACTCTGGGGTAGATAGGGCCAAAGAGGAAGCAGAAGAAGCTCCACAAGTGCAGTACCGTGAGGCTGTCACCAGGTGGCAGTCTTGCACAACGTTTTTTTTACACTTTTCATGCACTCACTCTTTGGAGGAAAGGAATTTCTTTTCGGAGGGGTTTCTTTCCTTCATTACACGAATACATGTGTCAGGGTTTGTGTGTTGGTTTTATTTTTTTCCCTCTGCAGGAGAGCATCCCGGCAAGATTATGGAACCTGGGGGATGGTTCTTAGTCAGGATGGGAGGGAAAAGTATAATGTTGAATGTGTTGTTCTTCACTCCTCTTTTGTTACAGGGGCTCAGACACAACTTCTTCGTTAGGATAGTTTTCCTAAAAAATTTTGTTTTCCAATTGTTAGTTGGTTTCTGGACTGGATTATGTCAGCCGGGGAGGGCATGATTCACTCCAGACACTGGGGACCAGTGTCAAATGACAGGGGGAGAGTGTAGCGGGTACTTACTTTTCCCAGGTAAATTTTGAATTTTTCAAGTGACACCAGTGGTGTGTTCTTGGCGGTCCACCAGGTGGCGCTGTCACCATGGGCCGACGGACGGACATCGCTGTGTGCTGAGCCTCCTTTTTGTCCTCTCTCAGCAGCGGTATGGTGGGGCGGGGAGCCCGCCGTGCTTGCTGGGAGGGGGTATAAAGGGGCCGGCCATCTTGGTCACGGGGTCTTAGTCCCAGGCACCTTCAACCTGCGGACGGTGGTTCGTGTTTGTCCTCTAGGCGGCCTAGGCCTAAAGGACCACCGGAGATCGTGTTCCACCTCAGGCACCTTTAGTCCTGGGGTGAGGTACTCGGATGGAGGTCCGGAGCTCAGTGCCCAACACTGAGTTCCGCGAGGGAAGGATCCTAAGGCACTCCAGGGATGGATGCCTGAATCCGAGGTGGGCGTAATGTTATGTTCTACAATAAAAGTGGGATGGACGTTAATGGTGTGGGGCTCAATTTCTGGCAGACGAGGTTCACGGAGACTCTCGGAGGGAGGATCCAGATGCACAGCACAGACACAAAGGTAAAAACAACAGAGACATTGCTGATACCACATCACACCTGTGGTAGAAGCCTGGCGTAGCTCACCCTCTCCCTCCCCTATCATACCCCTAGACCAGAGACAGTGCGAGTTGAACTTTAATAGAGGGGACTGGGGAGAGGGTGTCCGCTACATATATTTTTTGGCTGGAGCTACACTTAAACAATGTACCTGTTCAAAATTAAAAAACAGATTCTACTTAAGAACAAACCTACAGTCCCTGTCTTGTTTGCACCGCCTGTATACTGCTGTTCAGAGTTTTTAGGGCCTTTTTTATTTTGTGTGCGGGGTTCCCCTTAATATCCATACAAGACCCAAAGGGGCTGGTAATGGGCTGGGGTGGGGGGGGGGGGTGATGGGGTAGCTATGCCATTTTTCTCAAAGATTTTCATCCATATTACCGGGACCAGACATTACATTAAAGCCGCAAGCAGTTTTAAATGGCTTTTTTTCCTTTAGAAATGTCATTTTGTGCAGGGACAGTTCTAAACACGGGAAACACATGCCACTTCACAGGCATACTTTAGACACCCCCCAGGTACAATATTTAAAGGAATATTTGCCTTTTTTTTCACTTCATGCATCATTAAAATGACTGCTCCCGAAAAACGTCAGTTTTTAAAACTTCGTTTTGCATTGATACATGTTCCCTGGGGTAGAACCCGGGTCCCCAAACCCTTTTTAGGACAATAACATGCATATTAGTTGTTATAATTAGCACTTTAGATTTCAAACGTTCGCGTCCATTGTATTTAATAGGGTTCTAATGTTCGCGCAAACTTTCGGTCCGTTCGAAGGTTCTGGTGCGAACCGAACGGGGGGGGGGGGTGTTCGGCTCATCCCTAATGGAGACTTTCACATGCCGTAGCCCCATGGATCATCCATATACTTTTTTACATGTGGACGAGTCATCAAAACAAGTGTGGCTAAAAGTTTCATGCTAGAGTGGCATTGTATGATACCGCGCATGTCTGTTGGTTGGTGGTGACCCAGAAGGAGGCTTGGTTTGTTTTTGGCATACAAATAGAGGTGACGCAGTGCGCCGTCCGTGCCCCTGGAAGAAGTAAGTTTTTTACGAAACGGACGTAGGGTGGAGCGACGCGCTGACGTCACCTTGTGCTTCACATGGTTCCCGGTAGGACGGGTGTCTGTTGTATGTGCACCGGCCGCCACACCAGACTTAAAGGCCTATTTTATCTACATAAGTGTAAGTGCAATATCTATTGTTTTAATAAACCTTATATACTTTTAATGCACTATGTGGAGCCTATATTATTTTTCCATATCGGGTGTATCTGTTGATGGTTGTCGGGAGTTATTGCCAAGGAATAACGCATTGTGATTGCTGATCTGCAGAGAGAGCTGGTTTACTTCATGCACTCATTGATCCTCTGTCATGGGGGATCGTGACTAAGGATGAGCCGAACACCCCCCTGTTCGGTTCGCACCAGAACCTGCGAACAGACAAAAAGTTTGCGTGAACTTTAGAATCCTATTAAATACAATGGACTCGAACGTTTGAAATCAAAAGTGCTAATTATAAAGGCTAATATGCAAGTTATTGTCCTAAAAAGGGTTTGGGGACCCGGGTCCTGCCCCAGGGGACATGTATCAATGCAAAAAAAGTTTTAAAAACGGACGTTCTTCCGGGAGAAGTGATTCTAATAATGCTTAAAGTGAAACAATAAAAGTGAAATATTCCTTTAAATTTCGTACCTGGGGGGGGGGGGGGGGGGTGCATAGTATGCCTGTAAAGCAGTGCTTGTTTCCCTTGCTTAGAACTGTCCCTGCACAAAATGTAATTTCTGAAGGAAAAAAAGTAATTTAAAAGCTCCCGGCAATATAGAGAAAAGTCATTGATAAAAAAAAAAAAATGCGTGGGGGTCCCCCCAAAATTCAATTACCAGGCCCTTCAGGTCTGTTATGGATTTTAAGGGGAACTCCACCCCAAATTAAAAAAAAAAATTGTGTGGAGTTCCCCCAAAAATCCATACCAAACCCTTTATCCGAGCATGCAACCTGGCAGGCCGCAGGAAAAGAGGGGGGGCCGAGAGAGCGACCCCCCCTCCTGAACTGTATCAGGCCACATGCCCTCAACATGGGGAGGATGTCCCCGTGTTGATGGGGACAAGGGCCTCATCCCCACAACCCTTGCCCGGTGGTTGTGGGGGTCTGCAGGCAGGGGGCTTATCGGAATCTGGAAGACCCCTTTAACAAAGGGGACCCCCAGATCCCGCCCCCCCTATGTGAATTGGTAAGGGGTACATTGTACCCCTACTATTTCACGAGGAAAGTGTAAAAAAAATGTAAAAAAAACAGACACCTTGGAAAAGTCCTTTATTAAAAAAAAAAAAAAAAAAAAAACCCATTCCAGCGATGTAATCCAGTGTCCCGCAGCGATCCGATGTCCAGCGCGGCAGTCTCCACTCCACACGAAACGTCATTGGCTGAGCGGACCTACACTGTGGAGGAAGATCCCCATCAGGTCCGCTCAGCCAATGTTGTAGGCAGGGTCTGAGGTACAAGGGGGCGGGGGCGCCCTTGTATCTCAGACCCCGCCTACGTCATTGGCTGAGTGGACCTGATGGGGAACTTCCTGCGCAGTGTAAAAAATGACAAGACCCGCCCCTTCTCACATTCCCCATCAGGTCCGCTCAGCCAATGACGTAGGTGTAAGGCTGAGCGGACCTGATGGGGAACGTGAGAAGGGGCGGGTCTATTCATTTTTTTACACTGCGGAGGAAGTTCCCCATCAGGTCCGCTCAGCCAATGAAGTAGGCGGGGTCTAAGATACGAGGGCGCCCCCTCATACCTCAGACCCCGCCTACGTCATTGGCCGAGCAGACCTGATGGGGAACTTCCTCCGCAGTGTAGGTCCGCTCAGCCAATGACGTTTTGTGTGGAGTGGAGACTGCAGCGCTGGACATCAGATCGCCCCAGGACACTGGATTACATCGCTGGAATGTTTTTTTATTTTTTTTTATTTTTAATAAAGGACTTTTCCAAGGTGTCTGTGTGTTTTTTTTACATTTTTTTACACTTTCTTTGTGAAATGGTAGGGGTACAATGTACCCTTACCAATTCACATAGGGGGGGCGGGATCTGGGGGTCCCCTTTGTTAAAGGGGTCTTCCAGATTCCAATAAGCCCCCTGCCCGCAGACCCCCACAACCACCGGGCAAGGGTTGTGGGGATGAGGCCCTTGTCCCCATCAACATGGGGACATCCTCCCCATGTTGAGGGCATGTGGCCTGGTACGGTTCAGGAGGGGGGGTGCTCTCTCGTCCCCCCCTCTTTTCCTGCGGCCTGCCAGGTTGCGTGCTCGAATAAAGGGTCTGGTATGGATTTTTGGGGGAACTCCACGCTTTTTTTTTATTTGACGCAGGGTTCCCCTTAATATCCATACCAGACCTGAAGGACCTGGTAATTGAATTTGGGGGGACCCCCACGCATTTTTTTTAATTTATTTTTTATCAATGACTTTTCTCTGTATTGCCGGGAGCCGACAATTCATTATAGCCGCGAGTGCTTTTAAATGCCTTTTTTTCCTTCAGAAATTACACTTTGTCCAGGGACAGTTCTAAGCAAGGGAAACAAGCGCTGCTTTACAGGCATACTATACCCCCCCCCCCAGGTACGAAATTTAAAGGAATATTTCACTTTTATTGTTTCACTTTAAGCATTATTAAAATCACTGCTCCCGAAAAAACGTCCGTTTTTAAATCTTTTTTTTGCATTGATACATTTCCCCTGGGGCAGGACCCGGGTCCCCAAACAATTTTTATGACAATAACTTGCATATAAGCCTTTAAAATTAGCACTTTCGATTTGTCCCATAGACTTTTACAGGGTGTTCCGCGGCTTTTCGAATTTGCCGCGAACACCCCAAATTGTTCGCTGTTCGGCGAACGTGCGAACAGGCAATGTTCGAGTCGAACATGAGTTCGACACGAACTCGAAGATCATCCCTAATCATGACTAGTTGGTAAGGAGGAATTTCTTCTGATTGGTGGTGGATCAACACGTTTATTATTTGGATGCAACATCTCACTATATGGACTTCTTTTTCACAGAGCACTGGTGTTTTAGAATGGACATTGTTTTGTTTATTCACTAATGGACTCAACTTATTATTATCAAATTCATTTAACTTGTGTTTCACAATCAGTTGTGTCTCACATCTTTTGTGTTTATTTATTTAAAACAGTTATGGCATGCCTGTCCACTTTCACGCTGGTTTTCATGTGGCCAAAAGAAAAACATTGTCTGCAGAAAAATGGTTGCCCTGGGTACCATAGGTAGCCCCGATTACTTCCAATAGAGAAGGCCTGAGGAGGGACACCCTATCTCCTCTGAATCCGCCTTAAATACCACCCAGAATTTCTGGTGGCCATTAAAGTGCCCCGGACATTCATCAACTTTATGCCAGCAGACACAGACTCACAGTAACATAGCAAAAAAGCTCAAATTTCCTCATCACACACAAAAAGATTAAACATGTGCACTGTAAGGGGCGCCTGCATTTTGGTCTCACTAGACAGGAATGTGATCCCCTCCAGCATCTTCTCACTTTCCTTTTCGCCCTTCCGTTTCAGACATGTTTGCAGATCCTCCCTCTTCCAGAAAGTAACATCATGCAATCTGGTGCTAGGGAAACACAGCTTGCAGAAAATGATTTCTCTCCATGCCCAGAGAGTCCTCCATCAGCTCCTTCTAAATAAAGTACAAGCTGATATTGCTTCGTTTAGGCTCGGCCACAACCAGCCTTAGTGTGTTTGGTGCTTCCGCAGCACCTGCCGCCATTACTTCCTCCCGTCGAATCCACCGCCAACCATAAAGGAAGGTAGGGAAAGGAGATAGCTCTTGTACACTCCCAGTGGCATTCCTTTCAAATAGCAGCATGGGCTGCATCTGAAGGGAACACCCCTAGGCTATGTGGAACTGGCACCGTTCGTTACCTATGGCCAAGACCAGGTAGCAAGCTACACTGATATTAGCCAATATGCTATATTAAAGCTCAACACAGGGGAACTTAAAAGTTATCCAATGCAGTGGGGCTGAGCCCACACTGTAAGGGTTAACTGCTCATTTAGGTCTAGGAGACTTGTTAGGCAGGATTCATACCTATGCATTTTTAGTGCTTTTTGCATTTTGCAGATTTGCACTACAGTCCATTTAACATGGTTTCCTATGGAACATGTTCTGTAGTGCAAATCTGCAAAATGCAAAAAGCACAAAAAATGCATAGATGTAAATCCAGCCTTATGCCGCGTACACACGATCGGAATTTCCGACAACAAAACCGTGTTTTTTTTTCCGACTGATGTTGGCTCAAACTTGTCTTGCCTACACACGGTCGCACAAATGTTGCTCGGAAATTCCGATGGTCAAGAACGCGGAGACGTACAACAATGCGACGAGCCGAGTAAAATTAAATACAATGATTCCGAGCATGCGTCGAATTGATTCCGAGTATGCGCAACACTTTTGTGCGTCGGAAATGCCTACACACGGTCAGAATTTCCGCCGAGAACTTTTGTTGTCGGAAAAATTGAGAACCTTCTCTCAAACATTTGTTGTCGGAAATTCCGACAGCAAATGTCCGATGGAGCCTACACACGGTCGGAATATCCGACCAAAAGCTCCCATCGAACATTTGTTGTTGGAAAATTCCGAACGTGTGTACGCGGCATTAAAGAAGATTTAAGAATCCTCTGCACATCCTCACTGCTAGACCAATGCCCACAGCATCTTCTCCCCTATGCTCCACCAATCTAAAGTCCTGATGTCATTAAAGTGATTGTAAAGTCTCGGTTTTTTTTCTATCAAAATAACAAACATGCTATACTTACCTTAAAAAAATATATATATAGTGAATAAAACACCATTCCTAGTGCACATGTAAAACACAGATAAACATACACTTAAAACTAGAAGAACATTACATAAAGCCTGCTGCTATAAAATAAGTCCGTCAATATACAGTATATCATATGCTTAAACATCACCAGTCATTGAAGCATTAGCAGCGCTTCTTCAGTATCAACCACACCATGTTGTTTTCAGGAAAGTTCAAACATATTCCACCCTTGTGAGTGAATATACAGGTAAAGGTATCCAAGGCGATCACATCCACGGAACCATGCTGTGAGTTCTGAAGATTATAACACCATCACCACACCTCGTGGAATCCTCTCCCTATTAATACTGCACTCCCCAGATCTCCAGTCTTTTACACCTTAAGCCCTGTACACACGACCGGGATCCCCGTCGGAAAACAAAACGCCGGTTTTCCCGACGGGATTCCTGCCAAGCTTGATGGGATTCCTGTCAAGCTACTCTTGCGTACATTCTGACATACAAAATCCCGCGGGTCCAAAGCGCGGTGACGTACAACACGTACGATGGCAGTATGAATGGGAAGTTTCATTCCTATGGCGCCACCCTTTGGGCTGCTTTTGCTGATCTCGTGTTATCGCGTGTTAGTAAAAGTTTGGTGAAAGACAATTCGCGCTTTTCAGTCTTCGTGCTTTCAGTTAGTTTTTCTGCGATTCAGTTTGTGCTTGTGGGTTCGTATCTTGTCTTTCAGGGTGTGTGGTCAGGTCGTAACTGTTTTTCAGTGCGTTCTTGTCTGCTCGTTTCTGAGTTTCAGGTCGTTCTTCATAGGCCTTGCTGTTCTTCAGTGCGTTCTGTTAGTTCGTTCTGACCAGCCGACCGTTTTCTAGCTATGTTGCGGGTACATTCTCGTCGTAGAGATTGTGCTGTGCTGAGGCTTGGTGTTGGTCTTCTTGTCTTGGACCAAGACCAGTCCATGAACAGGGTGAGGAGGAGTTCATGGACCAAGAATTGGTTGCTCCAACGGGACCAATTCTGTCACATGCGTTTGCTGCGGGAGATCCAGGAAAAGAATCCTGATGACTACAGGAATTTTCTCCAGATAACGTACCCAGTTTTTCAGCATCTCTTGGCTTTGGTGTCCCCCTATATCACGAGGCAGGACACCGTCATGCGGGAAGCCATCACTGCTAAGCAGAGGCTAGCCACCACGTTACGCTACCTGGCGACAGGGAGAAGCCTGCAGGACCTAGTTCTCAACAGGCATCTCCCCCCAGGCTCTGGGGCTCATTATCCCAGAGACCTGTTCTCCCATAATTCAAGTTCTGCAGAAGGACTATATTAAGGTAAGTTTTCTCCTTTAACATCACATTCTATGCATTTAATGATTGCTAATGTATTGTATTTCTTTCATCATTCCCTATTTACCATGATTGTAATATGCTGTGAATGTCCCCTTTTTCCCCATGCATGCTGTATGCTTTTAATGCTCCTTTTTTGGCCTACATGCATATTTCCCTTCATGCTATCCTGGGCCCATACACACCTAGCCTAGTCGCTTCCCAATGTATTTTGTCAGCTCCATTGTAGTGCTTTAACCCTAAACACCCCCTAAAATGTCTCCAAATGTATTTTTTCACATTAAATTCAGACAGAGTGGTAGAGGTTTATTTTTGGTGGTCCCAAACTCATCTAGACCCCCCCCCCCCTGCAAATTTTTCCAATGGGCCATCAGAGGGGGTGAGGAATCTAATAAGTGGGCCTTATATTTTTGGCATTAAATACTCCTTAAAATAAATGTTATACTGATGTTGACCCAGAATGTTTTTGTATAATCTGCTTGCAATGTTATGTGCAAAAGTACTAAAAAATTTTTTTTTTACTTCACAGCTTCCTTCCATGCCACAAGAATGGCAGAATGTGGCATCCCAGTTTTCCCAGCGGTGGGACTTTCCTAACTGTGGAGGGGTCTTATTACTACAACTACAAGGGGTTTCATAGCATTGTGTTGATGGCGGTGGTGTCGGCACAGTATGAATTCCTCTATGTAGACGTGGGGAAGTATGGCCGGATATCGGATGGGGGAGTCTTCGGCCATACGGAGTTTGCCCTATGTCTCTAGAGTGATGATCTGGCATTGCCACCGGATGCAGACAATGAGGAAGGACTCCCCTTCGTGTTTCTGGCTGATGAAGCATTTGGTCTGGGACCACATCTCAGAGGACCCTCAACCCAGAGAGGAGGGTTTTCAACTACCGGCTGGCCAGAGCCCAAAGAGTTGTTGAGAATGCCTTCGGGATAATGGTCAGCCGGTTCCGCCTGTTTCTTACTTCAATCCACATGGCGGAGTATAAACTCAACCACATTGTCTTTTGCTGCTGCATCCTGCACAATTATTTACGCTAACATTTTCCTAATTACCTGGCCACAGTTGGGCCTGAGGCCGGACTTTCAGCAGAGAATACCCTGCCGGGCCTAGAATCTGGCCATCCTTGCTTATCCCCCAAAGCGCCCGTGAAGTTTGCCAGCAATATGTAGAATATTTCGCGAGTAGGGGGGCCATTCCTATGCCAGCCAATGTGTAATCCATTTTTTCAAAATAAAAAATAAAAAATCTGCTTAAATTTTGTTTTTGATGTATTGCTTGTGTTTCTTTTAGCTGTCTCCTAGTTTCTCCTAGTGCACTTGTAGTGCCAAGTGGATTTCCCTTTAGTAAATAACAACAATTTCACTTGAAACACCAAAACTAACCACAAAAAAGGTTATAGGGGATTTGATAAAGAAGCCACACTTTGTTGTTGTCAAAATTTTTTACTCTGCACATTCACATGGTCTTGATGAAATTTAGGGGTATAAAATATAAATTTTTATTTATTTTTTGCCATAAACAGGCATGTTTTTTTTTTTCAGAAAATACACAACTCTCATTAACGTACAAACTTCAACATTGAAAACCTCTAGGCAATATCAGACATTATAGTATGTCAAAAATTTGTGGATCTGCCCTTCATAAGATGGGGTGTTGTCACCCTTGAACAAGCCAAATTTTGAAGATGTACACAATTTGGGTTAGAAAAATGGGCATTTCCCTCCTGATCCCATGCCTAATGTCAACATGTGCTATCTGCCATCATGGGGGATCAATGGACGTGTTTTGGAGGTGCAACCCCTTTTTCCTTTCACCTACTTGAGTTGCAAGGAAGGGGTACAATGATATCCCGTAATAGCAGATAGCACATGTTGACACACTGTGTGCATCTTCAAAATTTGGCTTGTTGAAGAAAGTGCCAACATTTTTTAGAAAAGTGCAAAAATATAAAATGGGGGGGGGTTTGTGTTTCATTCCATTTGCCCCAAAACATCAATGATGTCCCTAAATGTTTGCTCCATAACATTGATCTTATTCTTCATGATGTCGAGTTCACGACTACACGCCCTTACTTGCTGGATAATTCTTTGTGCACTAGCCACCAACACGTTCATCCCCTAAAAATAAAAAAGGTATTATAAATATGCAGGCCTACATCTCTTACCTGAAGCTGTGGTGACAGACACTGACCTGACCTTTTGTGGTGCCAATTTCCACCGCGTCATCCACCTCTCCTTCCTCCACTTCTCCTTCCTCCACATCCTGGGTTTGGGGTTCTTGCTGAGGTTGGGGTTCTCTCTGAGGGGTGGGGTTCATGGGCTCCTCGGAGTGGTGTCCTTCGAGTCTTCTCTCCTCTATGAGAATTAAACAAAAGTTATACTTAGCACACAGATATTTGAGGGCAAAAATAGGAATATGATACAGTGCTTGGAAGTGGGGTACAATTGTCTGTTTGGGCAGAGTTCCAAGCTGAAGACAATATTTTTCAAATCCCAAATCTTGACTACTTTTACCTTTTTTGGACAAGTTTTACACATGTAGAAACCACAAGTATCCACTGGACCACCTGTGTGGGACACCCTAAAAAGGTTGTTCTGGTGTCCCACACTAGTGCTCCAGAGTGCAGATGTGTAAACAGCTGCTGAGTGTCCCCTTCTTTACACTGATTCAAGTTTGCATTTCATTCTAGTTACAAACACATCATCTAGACAACAATGTAATAACATTTTTGGAAGACAAACAGGCAAGTCAAAATTAATTTTACCCTGTGCATCTTCCAAAAACATTGTATGTAGTGGGTGAACGATGTGTCTATAACGACTGATTACTGTGCCCACTAACCTGAAAGTTGACATTTTCAAATGTCCAATAGTAAAAAAAATGCACATGGAGCAACATGCAAGTTCTGATAATAAAATAATAGGAACACAGGAGAAATACTTACTTTTTTGAAGCATTCTCTTGATACTCCTGTACTGCTCCGGCTCCCTCAGTTTGAGGTCAGACCACCTCTTTCTAAGCTGCTCCTTGGATCGTCATATCCCAAAATGTTTCTGCAGACTTTTTACAACTTTTCTCATTATTTTGGCCTTCCTTAAATTAGGGTGGGTATACGGCCCATGCTTGCCATCATAATCAGACTTTTTCAATATGTCCACCATCTCCGCCATCTCTGCGAAGGACATATTAGATGCCTTGTATATCCTCCTTGATCGTGACGTTTCAGGCTCTGGGCTTGTCTTGTCATTAGACGAATTAGCAGACACCTGTTGTGACTCCGCCATGTCGTCTCCACTGTGCGCCGAAAGAGAAGGGGCAGAGAATATTTGAGAAAGAACGTCATGGGCGGGCGACGTGTGCAGAGTTTCACGCATGTGTAGTGTATATAAAGCTAACACACATCTGTCGTAACTACGTTCTGTGTGCGGAGATAGGAAGAAAAGCGACGAACGTGAGACCGAAGGTAAGATTTTAACTTGGGACATCAGTGGCCTACTGTCAGGAACCATGAATCAGACTGAAACAGAAGTACAGTTAAATCACACTTGTTTAATAATAAAAATAAAAAGGCAAACAGAGTAAGCGTAGTAAAGCAAGCCATGGTTCGGTAACCGGATCAGGCAGTCAGCCAAGCCAATGTCCAAGAACCAGGGATAAAGGTGGAGTCCAGCAAGCAGGATCTGTAGCCAGAGGGTACGTAGTCAAGCAGGTCTTCAACAGCAGCGCAGGAGAAAGTCTGTAGTGATGTTAACACAGGCGAAGGCGAAGAGCAAATGAACTGGAAGTCCTTAAGTAGGCAGCTGACGAGCGGATCATCAACTGGTGGATCACTGGAGAGATGGAAGCTGGCAATTAGCCAACAGCTGAGCTGCCAGCACAGAGAAGGAAGGGCTGAACGCAGCCCTGACACCTATACTGCTTCGAGATTTTGGCCTATATGGAGATAAAGATTACTAGAGTTTAGACTGACATTAGTATTTTTGTCTTGTGTTTTGTCTTGCAGAAAGAATGAATGCTTTCAAAGATAAAGATTTTATGATTGAGTTCATAGACAGATACAGGGAGCTGCCTGCTCTGTGGGAGACAAAAAAAACAATACATAAAAAAAAGGGCAAGGACGGCAGTGCTGGAGATCCTGCTCCAATTTGTGCATACACAGATGCCCAAAGCAACCCTCCTTCAGGTGGATCATAAAGTTGGGACCTTGAGAGGCACATACAGGAGGGAGCGCTTTAGAGCCCATTCACACAGGGGCGGCACGACTTGTGCCGCGACTGTGCTGGGCGATCTCAAGACGACTTTAAAGCAGACTTCCAAAATGACTTCTGTATAGAAGTCAATGGAAGTCGCCTTGAAGTCATCTTGAAGTAGTACAGGAACCTTTTTCTAAGTTGGAGCGACTTCAGTCGCTCCGCTTAGAACGGTTCCATTGTACAGAATGGGACGCGACTCGTCAGCCGGCTGAGACGCCTGACGAGTCGCCCCTGTGTGAATGGGGACTAAAGGTCCTGAAACCACAGAGGTCAGGAGCAGCAGCAGCGGCTGTATATGTCCTGAGTTTGTGGTACTACAATAGATTGACCCTTCTAAATGACCACCTTGAAGTGAAGTCATCACTTTCTAGCCTTCCCTCCAGCCTTCCCTGCAGCCTAGATAAGCCTTCTCTGGAGCAAGAAGAGCCTGACATCCTGGAAGAACCGGATGTGGACTTCTGGGGCCCGGTATAGTATTTTTCAAAAGATTTATTGTGATAAAATTTATGCTGTAAAATAAATGTTAATATTGAAAAGAAATTAATGTTTGATTAAAAAGTGTTTGACATATCAATAGACAGTAGTGGCCTAAAAAGATCGAGACAAGAAGGAAAACTGCTGGGGTCAGAATGATAGTCTTTTCTATTTATTAACATTCAATTTGCAAGTTATGAGCTGAAAATTGTGTGTGATTGATGAACCAAAAACTAAAACTATGTCCCTTTTTTATACACAGGGAGAGCTCAGCCAGGATGAGGGTGGGGAAATTGTCAGGCAGGAGGAGGAAGGGCCCAGTGGCAGCCAGGAGGAGGCCGGGCCCAGTGGCAGCCAGGAGGTGGCCGGGCCCAGTGGCAGGCAGGAGGTGGCTGGGCCAAGTGGCAGAACAAGGTCTCAGGTGCCTTCCCTCCGCCTTCCAACAAGAAGAGCCAGGAGGGATAGGAGCGTGAGTGAGGCAGAAATGGCCCTGAATAGAGACGCACATGCCAGCCTCCAAGAACCAACCACCACTGAAGAGGGCTATGCTGGCCTAGTTGGTGCCAAAATGAGGCAGATGGAGATGGGCCAACGCCTCCTATGTGAGCCCCTCCTTATAAGATTAATAAATAAGGGGATGATGGGGACAATTACTGTAAATACTGCGATTTGTGAGCTCGCCCATCCTCCTCCACCTCCTTCTTCTTCTCCACCACCTCCTTCTCCACCACCTCCTTCTCCTCCACCTCCTTCTCCTCCTCCTGACACAAGTCCACCTCCAGAGACACAGGCTTCAACAAAGCGTGGAAGGAAGGCTGCAGAGAAGGCTGCAGGGAAGGCTGCAAAGAAGACTACAGGGAAGGTTACCAAGAAGTCTATAAAGTGATGGCCTTGCTTCAATGTGGTCTGACAGAAGGCAGGCTGTTGTAGTACCACAGACTTAGGACATATATATCATCTGCTGCTGTTCCTGACCTCTGGGAGTCCAAGACCAGATTGTGCTCCCAACTGTATGTGCTTCTCAAGCTCCAAATTTTATGGTCCACACAGAGTTGATGTGTGCCCTGGGGTCCCAAGGCTGCACAAATTGCAGCAGGTTCTCCAGTGCTGCCTTCCTATTTATTTTCTTTATGAGCCAGAATAAATGGAATTTATTTTTACAGTTAATACTTGCCTATGTGTTTTTATTAAAAACATAAATTTTGTTTGTGAGTAGGCAGGTACATTTAAAAAAACCAAGGTCTAATTAAAAAGGGACAGATAACACCAACCAATCTCCTTGAAGGTAAAAAAATACAAGATAATAATGTTATTGTGGGAACTTGACACAACAAAACAGTGGCGGCTGGTGCTCAAAATTTTTGGGGGGGCGCAAACAAACTGAAAAAAAAAAACATCAATTGCCGCCACTGTGCCCATTAAACGCAGCCACTGTGCCCAAACGCCACCAGTTTGTCCCCTCAAATGCAGCCAGTTTGTCCCCAAATGCAGCCAGTTTGTCCTCAAATACAGCCAGTTTGTCCCCCATATACAGCCAGTTTGTCCCCCATATACAGCCAGTTTGTTTCCATATACAGCCAGTTTGTCCCCAAATGCAGCCAGTTTGTCCCCAAATACAGCCAGTTTGTCCCCCATATACAGCCAGTTTGTTTCCATATACAGCCAGTTTGTCCCCCATATACAGCCAGTTTGTTTCCATATACAGCCAGTTTGTCCCCCATATACAGCAAGTTTGTTTCCATATACAGCCAGTGTGTCCCCATATATAGCCAGTTTGTCCCCATGTACAGCCAGTGTGTCCCCATATACAGCCAGTGTGTCCCCATATACAGCCAGTTTGTCCCCCATATACAGCCAGTTTGTCCCCCCAAATACAGCCAGTTTGTCCCCATATACAGCCAGTGTGTCCCCATATACAGCCAGTTTGTTCCCATATACAGCCAGTTTGTCCCCCAAATACAGCCAGTTTGTTCCCATATACAGCCAGTTTGTTCCCATATACAGCCAGTTTGTCCCCCAAATACAGCCAGTGTGTCCCCATATACAGCCAGTTTGTTCCCATATACAGCCAGTTTGTTCCCATATACAGCCAGTTTGTTCCCATATACAGCCAGTGTGTCCCCATATACAGCCAGTTTGTTCCCAAATGCAGCCAGTGTGTCCCCATATACAGCCAGTTTGTCCCCCATATACAGCCAGTGTGTCCCCATATACAGCCAGTTTGTCCCCATATACAGCCAGTGTGTCCCCATATACAGCCAGTGTCTCCCCATATACAGCCAGTGTGTCCTCTATATACAGCCAGTGTGTCCCCCATATACAGACAGTGTGGTCCCCATATACAGACAGTGTGTCCCCATATACAGCCAGTGTGTCCCCGTATACAGCCAGTGTGTCCCCATATACAGCCAGTGTGTTCCCAAATGCAGCCAGTTTGTCCCCATATACAGCCAGTTTGTTCCCCATATACAGCCAGTTTGTCCCCCAAATGCAGCCTGTTCCCCCCCAGCCCTGCCCTTACCTTCCTCGGGTCCGCGCTGTCCTCGATGTCTTCTCCCGCCCTCGATGTCGCTTCAGCCAATCGGGTTACCGGTAACCAGATCCGGTGAACCTGATTGGCTGAAACCCCCACAGTCTTCTCCAAGGAACACACCCCCGTGCGTACCTTGGAGGAGTTTTTGGAAGCCGATTACAGCGTGAGAGCTGTATTCGGAAAGCCTATCAGAGCCGCTGGCTCTGATAGACACTTCCAAGTCACACCCACCGCCGGCCACCGCTCTAATTCATATGGCCGGCGCTCACCAGGAGGCCGGCCATATCAATAGTGGGCAGCGCAGCAGCGGCGAAAATACACAGATTCATGCAATGAATGCATGAATCTGTGTATTGTCTTTCAGTGGTGGTGCAGGAGCGAGAGGGGGCGGCGCTCCGGCGCCCTCTATGGACGCACCGCCACTGCAACAAAATTAAAAATCAAATTATGGAGATCACTAGAAATTCTAAATTAAAAAAATGCAGATCTGGATTATAAATTTTCATAAAAAAAAAAAAACATTATTAAGCAGATCTTGCTCTAAAATATAAATAAATATTCATGAGATCACGATTAAAAATGTAAGAAAAAGTTAGTCAGAACTCTGTGTGAATATCAGCAGCAAAACAAGTTCATTATTGTTCATTATTGTAGCATTATAAAGAAGATTTGAATGCGCAGCATTAAACGATGCAATAATTTGCAGCGTGAGGAATGTGCTATCTCCATTACGAACGCTAGTTTTACTCGAAGGAGCGCTCCCGTCTCATGCTTGATTCTGAGCATGCGCGTTTTTTTTCCCCTCGGAAAAGCATACACACGACCGGTTTTCACGACGGGAAAAAGTCAGCCGGGAATCCTGACAGGAAAATAGAGAGCAGGTTCTCTATTTTTTTTATCCATTTTTACTGTCGGAAAAACTGCAATGAAGCATACACACGACCGGTTTTACCGGCCAAACACTCTCATTGCAGCTTTCCTGCCGGGAAAACCGGTCGTGTGTACGAGGCTTTATACAATTAAACTGTCCCTCCGCGGTGAATCACATTCTAGACTGGATCCCTTTCCAAGCGTTAGTTCACACCAGAAAATAAAACAAATTCCATAGCGTAATCCCGTAATCAGTTTATTATTAAAAAATCCTCCCCCTTTAAAATTACACTTACAAACGTAATAAAAAAACAAGCATTGATAAGATTAAGCGAACAACATTCAGTCTGCACGCTGTCTCTCACCGCTCGCCAGCTTCTCCACTAAGGCGGTGATGCTCAAGGCAGGCAGTGTGTTGATGTCACTCTGGATAGCCATATGGTCACACCCTGACATGTTTTGTCATCAGGACGTCATCTGATGACGACTCGAACTAAGCAAGGTTCACTCAAGATGTGTGCATATCACAGACCATATAACATTGTTTGTGCCACTATTATATAAATTATATCAGTACAGTATATGATTTGTATTACAATTACATGTTTGATGCTTTCCAGGATGATGTACTTTATGACAAAACGCATAGGGAAGTGCTAATGCTGATGTCATCGCACATGCTCGGTTGAGCGGTGCTTGTGATTTATAGCTCATCCTTCCTTCAGTGTTTGTAAGTACCATTTCCATTATAAAGAGTGGTGTTTTTACATTCTACACTATACCGGCTCCATTGTTCTTTTCCCTTATGCTTGTTACTATATTTGTGTGACTTTTGCTGAGAATGTGAGCTGCAGTGGCTCTTCAGTTATCCGCCAGTGGTTTACCTGAGCGCTGTTTGACCTCCCATTTGGAGGTCTATATTTCTGGTAAGCTGGCAGTGAGTCTCCTTTCTGATGGCGGAACACTGAAGCTGGTTCACAGATCCTTTGGATTTGCACTTTGTGGTGACTGATTTATATGTACTTCTTTCATATATTTGCACATGTATTATATTTACATTTATGGAATTAGTTAATGTCACTTGTGTTTTGATTTTCACTATTGACCACACAACAAAAAATGTATTTATTATCTTGTATGCAGATAATTTTGAGTGCTGCTGTCTGACCTATTTAATTATGAGTTTGACGCCATTTAATTTATATTATTGCTCCAAGCACGGCTTTCCTGTAGTTTTAGTATATTAGAATAGTCTGTAATTTCAAGGTCACAGCCAAGGATTGTTTTGGATGTTCCTGAAAGAATCACAAAACGAATAAGTGAATATTCAACCTTGTTTAACAATAAAACGGAGTGTTTTACTAAATAACTAATGTTGACAGGCTGAAATAGAGTTTTGAACTTTACACTTGTATTGTTTTTGGCTGACCTTTTATCTACTGTATTACTAAGTCTTTAATCAGCTGGCCAACTCAGCCATTCCAAAAGGACAAAACCCAGTTGCAGGCTAAATGGGTATTTGAATCTAAGTGTTGATACAACATGGAAATCCAATACATTTTCATATCGAATTGTATGAATATACAATGCCTTGGAAAAGTATTCATACCCCTTGACATTTTCCATATTTTGTCATGTTACGACCAAAACATAAATGTATTTTCTCTTACCATCCATGGACTGACACGGTGTCTCTTTACACTTTACACGTGGGTTATGTCCCTGCTTGCAGGAGAAGACCTAGGCAGAATGTGAAATGTTATACATACATTCTAAAAGCCAGAGCTGAACAGCCCCACCCAGGGGGCGGTCCCTCCAGACATAACCCTCCCACTACAGTCAGCAGACTTCAGTTTTTTTCTGCCTAGCAGAAGGAGAAGACGTGGCTCTCTCAGGAGCCAGTCTCCTGACCTATTTTTATTCCTTTTCTGGAATTCTTTTTTATTTTATTTTTGAGAATTTTCTATCAACTGTCGGCTGGGCAACAGGTTGGGTACAAGATATCCTCGTAGTCTTCCCTGTCCGACCATCGAGCGTGCTGATCCTCGCCTTGTGTGCGTGAGACTCAGTTCACGACAGGCCCCATGACTCCAGGGGTGGCCGGGTTTGCTTTCATGCTCCCACGGTCCTCTCAAGACTGAACAGTTCCTGACTGACTGTATCTTTCGCGGTGGACCGGGCTAACAGCTACTCAGTACTGCACTGTGATAGTCCTGTCAGAAACACACCAGTGGGTCCCTCAGGGGACGGGTAAGTAGTCTCTCCTGCCTGCCGGTGAGTACAAAAGGCTGTGTGTTTCTCTGTGGGGGATTTTCCCTGTCTCCCCCTGTATTTCATTGTCACTCTCTGTCACCATTGCTGGCGCTGTGCTGTGTGGGGTGCCTGGGGGTCACACTGTTATTGGAGGGGCTAATGCTGGTCTGCAGATATGCTTGGGGCCTTTTTTGTGTATTTTGGGGCCTGAGCGCCGAGTGGCGCTGTGTGTGTGCTGTGTTTTTTTTCCCACTTCTGCTGAGTCATGGCGGCCATCTTGCCGCGGATCGCCTCAGTGAAGTGCGGCGGCCATTTTCTTGTAGCCCGCACGCTCTTCAGCACTAGTTTTGGCCTCTAGCGCTGCTGTAACAGCGCAAATCTCCTCACAATCTCCTCACAGCTCACCAGCGCTGACACAGCGCGGTACAGACAGCGGAACTGAGCGGTCCCTGGTCCGGTTTGGTGAGTCCCCTGGGCACCCCCTCCTCAGTCAGCACAGCCTGTGGGTAGACTTTTTATCTGAGGAGTCTCAGAGGGGGGCAATATGGAGCCTCTGTCACCAGCTTCCCCTAAATGTCAGTGGACAACACGCAGTGCTTCAGCACCTGCGGTCCCTAGGGACCAGTTGTGGGCAGTCCTGGAATCATTTCTGACCAGGATGGGAGCTGTGTGCAAGCGCAAGGGAGCAAAAAAGCGCCCTCTCCCCTCTTTACTTCATGAGGGCAGTGCGCTGATTCAGATATGGGCCTAGCCACTACCGCTCAGGACCCTAGTTCTGAATGTATTGGATGGTTTTGAACAGGACATTCCTTATGAGGAAAACTCCAGTTCTGAGTCAGTAAATGACAGGGCGCTTGTTAGTGTACTCATGACTGCGGTGAGGGACACTCTCAAGCTAAAATGCTGCGGATGCAGAACCTCAGGCGGATACAGTCTCCTTTGGTTCTTTTAAGGCCAGGCCTTCTAAAGAGGTTTTTCCATATGTACTTTCTTTGACCAGCTCATTGATAAGGTCTGGGAAAAGCCGCAGAAGAATTTTTTATGGTCCCGCGGCGTTTGTCTATCAGATACCCCTTGAAGATGCCCTACTTAAAAAGTGGGCTTCTCCCCCAGGGTCGACCCTCCAGTCGCCCGGTTGAACAAGGCCATCACTCTCCCGATGGAGGGGACTCCTGCATTTGGGGACCCCACTGACAGGAGGTCAGAAGTGGTGAGCAGAGCCATGTTTGCCTTGTTGGGATCCGCCCTACGGCCTGTGGTAGCGGCGACCCTTGTGTCTTAAACACTTACAGGTTGGGCAAAAATGTTGCACCTAGCTGTACAGGAGCATAATCTTCCTCCAGACACAGTTGCTTTGGCCCACCAACTGGTTCAGGGCCTGGTTTATGTGTGCAACGCCACGTTGGACGCGGCCCCTTTAATATCCAGGGCCTCTGTCTCGGCGGTGGTATTGCGTCATCTTATCTGGTTGAAGTGCTGGTCTGCTGACCTAGCCTTAGGAAGCTCCTGACGGATGTACCATTTAAAGGTGGTAGACCTTTCGGTGCTGCTCTGGATGACATAGTCATGGATGTCATGGGAGGTAAAGGCACTCTTCTTCCTTAGACTAGCAAGGCTGAGGAGGCCCGCCGCAAACAGGGGCCTTCCTTTCCAGCAAAACTGGGTTTTTTCGTCAGTCAGTCCACGGGTAGGCCCTCTCAGACTGACGGCAGTGCGGCTGGTGGGCACAAGTGCCCCTGGGTGCGTAAGCCGAACAAGCGGCTCCCAAGCCCGCCTCCGCGTGAAGTCTTGCCTCCGCCCGACTCTGGGGTGGGGGGACGACTTCGCAGGTCACTAATCGGTGGTCCTCCCGAATCTCCGACTGGTGGGTGTGCGAGGTGGTCACCTCAGGATACAGGATAGTATTCCGATCCTGGCCCCCAGACAGATTCTTTCCCTCAAATTATCCTCTCCTTCCTACCTGTCGGGCAGCCCTCTTGGGGGCTGTACAGGATTTGATCAGGTCCGGAGTGATTGTGCCGGTTCCGTCACAGGAGAGTTTTTCAGGGATTCTACTTGAATCTGTTTGTTGTCCCAAAAATAGGACGTGGTTCGACCTATCCTGGACCTCAAGGCCCTGAATGCCTTCGAGAAGGTGCAGAAATTCCACATGGAATCCATTCGCACGGTGATCGCTACACTCCACCAAAGGGATTTTCTTCTGGCGTCCTTGGACTTCAAGGACGCCTACTTGCATGTTCCGATCTGCGCAAGTCACCAGAAGTTTCTGCGCTTTGCGATCAGCGAAGTCCACTATCGATTGTGGCTCTTCCTTTCGGCCTAGCCTCGGCACCAAGGGTGTTCACCAAGGTGCTTGCTCCGGTTCTAGCCTTCTGTTACAGCGAGGTATTGCTGTTGTGGGCTATCTGGACGATCTTCTGCTAAGAGCAGAAAGTGGATCAGACTTAGAGGAAAGGTGACTATCGTCAATTAGACCCTCAGGGACTCGGGTGGTTCCTGAACATTCAGGAGTCAGTCCTGGTCCCGACTCAGTGTCTGGAGTATCTAGTTCTGATTCTGGACTCCTTGGAGGCAAAGGTATCCTACCTCTGGAGAAGTTGCTGACACTTCAGTCTGCGGTGCGGGTGCTGACATCCCAAAAATGGTTGTCAATCCGTTTTTTGCATGAGAGTCCCGAGACTCGTGGTGGCCTCCTTTGCGGCCGTTCCGTATGCCCAATCACACACCAGGGCATTGCAGAAGGAGATCTTGTCCACCTGGGACAAATCCCCGTTGTCCTTGGATCTTCAGATCCAGGTGATTCACCTGGTCAGGGCGCCCCTGACATGGTGGTTGAGATCCTCGGCTCTTCGGTCCGGAAAGTCGTTCCCCTCCCATCCAATGGACGGTACTCACGACGGACACCAGCCTGACGGGCTGGGGTGGAGTCTGGGGAGTCCTGTCGGCTCATTCCTTGGACTCCGGACGAGCCCGTTTACCAATCACTGTTCTGGAAATACGGGCCATCGGACTGTGTCTCTCCTCAGGTCGGAGAGAGTACGGGGTCGCTCCATCAGGAGCCAGTCAGACACCGCCACGGCGGTGGCGTATGTAAACCATCAAGGGGGAACTCGGAGCTCAGCTGCGGCTTCCGAGGTAGTCCGTATCCTGAAGTGGGCCGAAAGAAATGTGCCGGCTCTGTAGGCCATTTTACATTCTGGGCATAGACAATGGGCAGGCGGACTATCTGAGTCGCCAATCGCCAGACACCGGACCAAGAAGAGTGGTCCTTGCATATTTCAACTCCTTTACCGACGGTGGGGCACGCCGGATGTGGACCTGATGGCCTCTCGACTCAATCGCAAGGGTAGAGGTTGTGGCCAGATCCAGGGATCCTTGGGCGATGCCTCGGATGCGTTGGTGGCCCCATAGGGTCCTTATCGCCTGATATAAACTCTGGCGATCCTAATTGTTCCGGATTGGCCTCAGCATCACTGGTACGCTGATCTGGCACGTCTCGTCGCAGACGTTCCCTGGCGGTTGCCGTTGAGGGAGGACCTTCAGTCTCAAGGTCCTATGTTTCATCCGGCTTACAGTCTCTGGCTTTAACGGCAGGGTTGTTAAAAGCTAGGTGTTGAGGGACCGAGGTCTCTCGGACTCGGTCATTTTGACCATGTTAAGGACACGGAAGTCTTCCTCCAGGCAGATCTATCACCGTGCCTGAAAAACTTATATCGCCATGTGCGAAGCGCTGGACTGGCGTCCTCGGACATATTCCGTCCCCAGAATCCTGCGTCCTCTGCAGTGTGGAGTGACCCAAAAGCTTGCTTTGAGTACCATAAAGGATCAGATTTCGGCCTTGGCCGTCTTCTTTCAGCGACCTCTAGCGGGTCATTTTTCTTGGTTAGCACCTTGTGTTGGGGGTTCGCCATGTGCTCCCTCCTGTCAAGCCTCCTCTCCCACCGTGGGATCTGAATTTGGTGCTCTCGGTCCTCCAGGAACCTCCTTTTGGGAATATCCGGGATATTCCCCTCTTGTCTTGTCTCAGAAGGTGGCCTTTTTAGTGGCAATCACTTCTGTTTGACGAGTGTCTGAGTTGGCGGCTTTGTCCGCAAGTCGCCATATTTGGTCATCCATAAGGATAAGGCGGTGTTGCATCCACGACCTTCCTTTTTTGCCAAAGGTGGTGTCGACCTTTCACCTACATGAGGACATTGCCCTCCCGTCCTTGTGTCCTCACCCATCGCATCCCAGAGAGTTTGCGCTGCACATATTGGAGGTGGTACGAGCCTTAGGGGTGTATCTGTCTGCTACTGCTTCTATTCGGAAGTCCGACTCACTGTTTGTGACTGTCTCTGGCCCATAGCAGGGCCAAGCGGTTTCGTCTGCCATCATTTTTAGGGGAATCATACAAACCGTCATTCAAGCCTATGCTCTCAAAGGGCGGGCGCCTCCCTTTCCGGTTACGGCGCATTCCACCAGGGCAATTGGTGCTTCCTGGGTTTCCCGACATCAAGCGTCGGTTGCACAAGTGTGCAAGGCGGCGACCTGGTCGTCTGTTCATGCCTTTTAAGTTTTTTATAAGGTTAATGTGGCTGCATCTTCGGATGCTTCCTTCGGCCGCAGGGTGCTGCAGGCCGCTGCTTAAAGTTGCGACTCCTCCGTTGAGGAGCTCTGCCTTATTGGAGTGAAGTTTTGGTTTTTCCATTTATACTGCTCCCATCCCTCTTGACACTGCTTTGGGACATCCCACGTGTAAAGTGTAAAGAGACAACGTGTCAGTCCATGGATGGTAAGAGAAAATGGGATTTTTTGTACTCACCGTAAAATCCTTTTCTCTGACATCCATGGACTGACACGGCACCCACCCTTCCTTTTAAGTTTGTACTGCTTTGTTACGAACTGAAGTCTGCTGACTGTAGTGGGAGGGTTATGTCCGGAGGGACCGCCCCCTGGGTGGGGCTGTTCAGCTCTGGCTTTTAGAATGTATGTATAACATTTCACATTCTGCCTAGGTCTTCTCCTGCAAGCAGGGACATAACCCACGTGTAAAGTGTAAAGAGACACCGTGTCAGTCCATGGATGTCAGAGAAAAGGATTTTACGGTGAGTACAAAAAATCCCATTTTGTTGGAATTTTATGTGATAGACCTACACAAAGTGGCATATACTTGTGAAGTGGAAGGAAAATGATAAACGGTTTTCGATATTTTTTACAAATATCTGAAAAGTGTGGCGTGCATTTGTATTCAGCCCCCTGAGTCAATACTTTGTAGAACCACCTTTTATATTACAGCTGCAGGTCTTTTTGGGGATGTCTCTACCAGCTTTGCACATCTAGAGAGTGACATTTTTGCCCATTTTTCTTTGCAAAATAGCTCAAGCTCTGTCAGATTGGATGTAGAGTGTCTGTGAACAGCAATTTTCAAGTCTTGCCACAGATTCTCAATTGGATTTAGGTCTGGACTTTGTCTGAGCCATTCTAATACATGAATATGCTTTGATCTAAACCATTCAATTGTCGCTCTGGCTCTGTATGTTTAGGGTCATTGTCCTGCTGGAAGGTTAACCTCCACCCCAGTCTTAAAGAGGTTGTAAAGGAAAACGTTTTTTCACCTTAATGCATCCTACGCATTAAGGTGAAAAAACATCCGACAATACCGCCCCCCTGAGCCCCCGTTTTACTTACCTGAGCCCTCAAAAGTCCCGCGCTCGCCCCCGTCATCCTCCTTGCCGTTCAGCCTGGCCATTGATTGGCTACAGTGGATGGATTAAAAGCAGCGCAGCCATTGGCTGGCGCTGCTGTCAATCATATTCAATGACGCCACGCATCGGGGGACGGGGCCGAGTGATACAGTGAGCGGCAATAGCCGCTGGCTGTATCACTGGAGCGCACCCGCAATCACTCACCACCAAGAGAGCTCGCTCGCTCGCTCGCATTTAGGTGGTGAGTGATTGCAGGGAGGAGCCAAGACAGCCGCCGAGGGACCCCAGAAGACGTGGATCAGGGCCACTCTGTGCAAAACGAGCTGCACAGTGGAGGTAAGTATAACATGTTTGTTATTTAAAAAAAAATAAAAAATGTCTTTACAAACCTTTAAGCCCTGTACACACGATCGGTTTTACCGATGAAAACAGTCCGATGGACTTTTTTCATCGGACAAACCGATCGTGTATGGGCCCCATCTGTCTTTTTTCCATCGGTTTTAAAAAATAGAACATGTTTTAAATTTTTCCGATGGATCAGATACCGAGAGAAAATTCCGATCGTCTATGGGCAAGTCCATCGGATAAAAAACCCACGCATGCTCAGAATCAAGTCAACGCATGCTCAGAAGCATTGAACTTCATTTTTCTTGGCTCATCGGAGTGTTTTACGTCACCACGTTTGGAACGGTCGGTTTTTTGACTGATGGTGTGTAGGCAAGACTGATGGAAATCAGCTTCATCGGATTTCCGATGGACAAAACGATCGGATCAGAATCCATAGGATATCCGATCGTGTGTACGAGGCTTAAAAGTCCTCTGCAGACCCTAACAGGTTTTCTTCTAAGATTGCTCTGTATTTGGCTCCATCCATCTACCCATCAACTCTGACCAGCTTCCCTATCCCTGCTGAAGAAAAGCATCCCCACAACATGATGCTGCCACCACCATATTTCACAGTGGGGATGATGTGTTCAGGGTGATGTGCAGTGTTAGTTTTCCACCACACATAGCATTTTGATTTTAGGCCAAAAAGTTAAATTTTAGTCTCATCTGACCAGAGCATCTTCTTCCACGTTTGCTGTGTCCCCCACCTTCCCACAAACTGCAATTGGGACTTCTTATGGCTTTTTTTTAACAATGGCTTTCTTCTTGACACTCTTCCATAAAGGCCAGATTTGTGGAGTGCACGACTAATAGTTGTCCTATGGACAGATTCTCCCACCTGAGCTGTGGATCTCTGCAGCTCCTCCAGAGTTACCTCGGGCCGCTTGGCTACTTCTCTGATTAATGCTCCCCTTGCCCGGCCTGTCAGTTTAGGTGGATGGCCATGTCTTGGTAGGTTTGCAGTTATGCCATACTCTTTTCGTTTTCGGATGATTGATTGAACAGTGCTCCGTGAGATGCTCAAAGCTTGGGATATTTTTTTATAACCTTACACTGCTTTAAACTTATCCACAACGTTATCCCTGACCTGTCTGGTGTGTTCCTTGGCCTTCATGATGCTGTTTATTCACTAACAGGCCCAGACTGGGACAAAAAATAGGCCCGGGCATTTTAGACTGAGCAGCCCGGGGGGGCGCGGCGGCGGTTAATGATGGGATGTGGGGTTCCAGCACCTTGTACCTCTGGACCCCTTTACATTACACAGCACCCTGAACCTCTGGATTCCTTTACATTACACAGCACCCTGGACCCCTTTACATTACATAGCACCGCACCTCTGGAACCTTTTACATTACACAGCACCCTGCACCTCTGGACCCCTTTACATTACACAGCACCCTGCACCTCTGGACCCCTTTACATTACAAAGCACGGCACCTCTGGTCCCCTTTACATTACACAGCCCCCCACAGTTTGTTACACAGACACCCCCTAACAGTTCTGGACCCCCTGCATGTTACACAGACCTCCCTACAGTACAGACCCCCCTCCCTACAGTGCAGACCCCCTCCCTACAGTGCAGACCCCCTCCCTACAGTACAGACCCCCCTACAGTACAGACCCCCTCTACAATACAGACCCCCTCTACAATACAGACCCCCCTACATTACAGACCCCACTACAATACAGACCCCTCTACATTACAGACCCCTCTACAATACAGACCCCCTACATTTCAGACCCCCCTACAATACAGAACCCCCCTACATTACAGACCCCCCTACAATACAGAACCCCCTTACATTACAGACCCCCCTACAATACAGAACCCACCTACATTTCAGACCCCCTTACAATACAGAACCCCCTACATTTTAGACCCCCCTACAATACAGACCCCCCTACAATACATAACCCCCCTACATTTCAGACCCCCCCTACAATACAGAACCCCCTACATTACAGACCCCCCTACATTACAGAACCCCCCTACAATACAGAACCCCCCTACATTTCAGACCCCCCCACAATACAGAACCCCCCTACATTACAGACCCCACTACAATACAGACCCCTCTACATTACAGACCCCCTACAATACAGACCCCCCTACAATACAGACCCCCCTACATTTCAGACCCCCTACATTACAGACCGGAGACATTGGAGATGATGGGGGAGAAGTGACATGCTGTCCGGCGGCCCGTGGGCCGCCGCGGCCCACCGGGCATATGTCCGGTATGCCCTATGGCCAGTCCGGGCCTGTTCACTAAGGTTCACTAACAAACCTCTGAGGGCTTCACGGAACTGCTGTATTTCAACTGAGATTAAATTAGGTTACTTCTGAAAGCAATTGGTTCCACTAGATTTTAGTTAGGGGTATCAGAGTAAAGGGGGCTGAGTACAAATGCACCCTACACTTTTTAGACATTTGAATTATGTGCCACTTTGTGTTGGTCTATCACAAAAAAAACACAATATAATACATTTACGTTTTTGGTTGTAACCTGTCAAAATTTGAAAAATGTCAAAGGGTATGCATACTTTTTCAAGGCACTGTATAAGAGAACAGGATTGCTGTGTATAAGCTCAGCTTTGAGAGCCTATTCGTACTTCCTTTTTTTAACATTTTTATTTTAATTGAGAATGCAATTGACTACCTGAAATCCGGACACATTATTTAGACTGGACTATGGCTTCCCAGCAGGGTCGCTGGCTGCAGTTGTCTAAGCCGAGAGTGTCTGTTACACTCTCTTTCACGCTGCCCAAAGCCAGCACTAACAAACCCTCCCCCCCACCCCCATACACACACAGACAGGAGAGGAGAGAGGGCTCGATTTTCTCCACTCCAGCCCCTACCCCTCTGTGTCTGCCCACACTCCAATCCTCAGCACTGTGCCTCAGAAAAGAAAAGTGGGGGCCGGAAATTTGAAGTCCAGCAGCCGCAGATACATCTGGATGAGAGGTGCTGACTGCCAAGGGGTGAGTGAGCTCACCATCCATCCCTGTCTGTGACTGAAGTCTCCCCTCTTCTCTCTCCTGCCTCTGAGTGGGTACACTAAGGTAAATCAGGGAAAAGAACCCGCTCAGGTGTCTGGGTCACAAATAATCTTCTCCTCCTCAAAATAATGGTGCTGGCTCAGTATGCAAAATAGCATATAGAAAATAATTCAATCCGGATGGCCACACTCCAACAATGATTTCTTTATTGGTTAAATAACATACAGCAAACGATGCAATCAACAGCTGGCATGTTTCACACCGTAACTACTGGTGCTTATTCTTAGCTATAGTAGTTACGGTGTGAAACAAGTCAGCTGTTGATTGCATCTTTTGCTGTATGTTTTTTAACCAATAAAGAAATCGTTGTTGGAGTGCGGCCATCCGGATTGAACTATTTTCTATATACTAAGGTAAATCAGAGTTCTCAGAAGCCACAGTGTTCCCCCTTACATCAGAGTCCTCTCCGTGCATAAGGGTTCTCAGTGTTCCCCCTTAAATCAGGGTTCCCAGAGCATACCTTAAGTTAAGCCCTGTACACACGATCAGATTTCCTATGGATTTTAAACCGATGGATTTTTCCATCGGAAATCTGATGAAGCTGACTTCCATCAGACTTGCCTACACACCATCAGTCAAAAAACTGATCGTCCCAAACGCCGTGACGTAAAACACTCCGACGAGCCAAAAAAAATGAAGTTCAATGCTTCTGAGCATGCGTCGACTTGAGTCTGAGCATGCGTGGGTTTTTTATGCGATGGAGTTCCCCACAGACTATAGTAATTTGCTAGCGTTTTTTTTTCCCATCGGATAAATTTAAAACATGTTCTATTTTTTAAAACCGATGGAAAAAAGACAGATGGGGCCCACACACAATCGGTTTGTCCGATGAAAAAAGTCCATCGGACTGTTTTCATCGGTAAAACCGATCGTGTGTACAGGGCTTTAGAGTCCCCAGAGTTTTACCTAACATCAGAGTCAGCAGAGTCCCCCCTTACAGTGTAAATGGGGAACTCTGCGGATCGAGGTGTAAAAGAGGAACTCTGCGGATTCAGATGTAAAAGAAGAACTCTGCGGATTCAGATGTAAAAGGGGAACTCTGTGGACTCTAATGTAAAGGGGGACTCTTGTGATTAACTTCATATGATTAGAAATTGCAAAATATATGTATAGTTTATACCATAAAAAAGATTGCTGTGCACCGCTAAAGTGTTTGGGATTGACTTAAAGAAAACGTGGCAACCCTAGGTTTATGCCTAACTTTAATTAAAGCTTTGGGGATAGGGGGAGCCGTGAATGTGAGTGATATAATATAATGTAAGGTGGCTTAGATGCACACTGTTCTTGCACTTAGCATTTTTATCTTTTTTTTTTTTTTTTTTAAACAATGGAGGTGCATGTTGTGAACAAAAGGCAGCTTCAAGAAATGTAAATGTACTGCTTTGAGCATTCCAAACCTAAAAAGAGAATCCCTTTAGCTAAAGAAATAACTTTCCTGTGGACGAGACAGCGTGTAAAAGTGACTGTAGACCTCAAATCGACCACAAAATAAAACAAAAGACAAAAAAGCCCCCCAATAATATTAAGAAAATAGAAACAGCCAAGGGGTTGATTGTTCAAAGAGCTAGCAATCAGAATTAACATAGTTTCCTAACTGGCACCAATCTCTCCCTATGCAGTTTGTCTGCTTTCCGTATGCTTTCCCTGCAACAGCTTCAAATACGCTAACACTGCTTTGTCTCCCCCTCCCCACTTTATAGTGAGTGGCCTGGCTTAAAGGGGTCATAAAGGTAAAAAATTATTTTCCTATCTAGCTTCCCTTTAACCTAATGCAGTCCTCCTTCACTTACCTCATCCTTCGATTTCGCTTGTAAATGTCCTTATTTCTTCTTAGAAATCCTCACTTCCTGTTATTCTGTCTTTAACTACACACTGTCATGCAGCCTTTCTCCTTGGTGTTGAGTGTCGTGCTCGCCCCCTCCCTTGGACTACAGGAGAGCGTCAAGACGCTCTCTACGTTTCACAGAGAGACAGGGGCTGGGGGTAGGTGGGCGTGTCTACCACGCCGCAGCGCCGCCTCCCTTGGCTTAGTTTCATTAACTAAGCTTCACTGCCCCGCTTGTCCTTATCATCAAAATTTTAAATAATGTCAAAAATTGGTCACAAATTAATATTATAAAAATAAAAAGCCCATTTGTACACATTACCATTGTTTTTTATTATTTTTTATTTTTTAATATTATTATTTTTTTACTATATCAATTAGGAACATAATAACATAAATCAAACAATAAATCTCAAAGGTTGCTGCGCTTAATACATATAGTAATTTAATCACATTATCAATGTAATCAATGTAATCATTGGAAAGGTATTACCATGCTGCTGTGTAGGCTGGGGAGGCAGGAATGGGTGTTTATAGTGGGCGGTGTTTGTCCGAGAACGTTGCTCGTTCTCGTTAGGCGAAATTCAGACATAACGGCAATGCGTATGCGCGATGCCGCTAAGCTTAATGGGATATGTAGTTCCGGTCTTGCCGTGACGTCGCTGTAATGCACGCGCACCGCAAACCCGGAAATACAGGATAGAAACAAGAGAGGAAGGCAGGAGGATGATATACAAGCAATATTTTCTCAGGTATTTAACTAATTTTAATAAAAGTGACAACATTATTCTTTATCAGTACCTAACAGACATCGATTACAAGTTATAGAATTTTTACCTTTACAACCCCTTTAACCATAAGCCCCCTATTGACACTTCTAAGCCTGCTGGCCATGGTTCAAAGGCCATGTAGAAAAAAATCACTTTATACACAGGGGGTAATGTATGTTTTGTTAAAAAAAAAAACATAATAATTGTGTATTTTGTCAAGATGGCAAAGAAGCAGGATGGATTTTACACAAAGTGGGTTTGTTTGAAGAGCTCACAGAGAATTTGGTTTAATCATGGGCTAGCTACAGTTTTCTTCATAATACAACCAAGTCAAATGTAGCAGGCTCCGTCTACCAGTGTGTGTGTAAAAAAGAAAAATAGCTGTCCTGACTGTCAATCAGATTTAGCCCTGGTTCACACTGGTGCGTTTTGTCATGCGATTTGGCAAAACGGCGGTATTTGCCGCAAATTGCCGACAATGGCACCGTCCTAACCGGTGCGACGCCGCATCTGTGGTGCTGCACCGATTTCAAAAAGTAGTTTCTGTACTACTTTTTGCGATTTTGGCCCGGGATTTACATTGACATCTGTGCAGAAACCTGCACCGATGTCTCTGTAATCGCGGCCGAAATCGGGACTGATCAGCGGGAGTGAAATCGTGCGAGTTGAGCTGAACTCGCACGGCTTCACTCCCGCAGCCCCTGTGTGAACCTGGGCTAAATCTGTATAATTTCCAGAGCAGGTATGAGGATAAAAATGAACAATATGATTAACTGCTATGGCCAACATTCTTTTTCTTTTAGGATCTGTTATACTTTCTATGTTATTGAAAATTGATAGGCACAAGAGTATAACACACATACACATTTTATAATACATTTGCTCATAATATTTAATTATTAACAATACAACAAGCTAAGCACATAATTAGAATTTCCATTTTCGGAAATAAAAAAGCTTAAGTAATAACAAAGAATCTTATATTTTTGTGTCAGTGATTTCTCAAAGCTGGTTGCTTTCAGCATCTGTGTGTTAGATTAGTGAATTCCTCCTCAAAGTCTTTCTAGATCATTTTATTTTTTTAATCAGAAAAGGAATTTTATTGTACAAAATTGTAAAAAAGTACAAACAGCCGAATTAGCAAAAATAAAACTTCCAGTAGTATATACAATAAATTGGTAATTATACATTTCAGAAATCAAAGCAGTATACAATATCTGTATATTACGACTATGTATATACTCCACATTTACAATATGGGTTCAGCGTTGACATATTCTAGAAAACAAAACATAAAAAAGAAATAAAACAAAATGAACTTATAAAGTGTTTGTTATCTTTCAAATAAGTTTTGCAAGTGTGTATTACAGCTGACCGTCCTACCACAGTGTCCTTCTGCCACCATCATTCTACAATCCAATTAATCTTATAAGATTTGCAGCTCAAATCTTCACAGCCCGCACCCCTACATCTGGAGCTGTCTATCACGGACTAACTGAGGCGGAGCTACTGCAGGGGTTTCTAACCACTCCTGACAGATTTTTGTTAATTTGCCATACGCATTCCGATGCTGGTATACATGCTTCTCTCTAATCAAAATACCATTAACTTGTTGAATGCATTGACGTGACGTAGGTGCCTGAGGAGATAGCCAGTACCTCGCTATCAGTTTCCTAGCTAGATAAATAGTCTAGTTAAGGCAATGTATAATGTATGTATTAGGAGAATAAAGGTCTTCCTCCAGGCCACCAAGCCAACAAGTGACGGGGCTCTGTTGAAGTTGTAGTTGATAAACACTATTAAAAACTCTGACCACTTCCTGCCAGTATCTCACAAATTTTGGACATTTCCACAGCAAATGAATTAGAGTGCGAGGGTGTAATTGACACTTTGGACACAAGGGGGAGTCTCTTCTACCCCATTTATGCAACTGAATTGGAGTTCTGAAGGATAAATAAGTGCGATAATTTCTGTGCTGCCGATACCAACACCAACGGACCAGCAGCCAAAATTTGTATCCAACTATCCCCATCTATGGGGCCAATGTCTGATTCCCATTTTTCCCTGTAAGGTAATAGATCTGGGGCCTGTATGTGAGACAGGAACCTGGAATATATACGGGACATAATGCCCTTTTTGTCTAAAGTAGCCAGAACCGAGTTGAGAAAATCTTACTAATCAAACTCAAGATTGAACATCTGCCCTGCATCCTTACAGCATGTCTCATTTGTAAGTACATGTAATAGCTAGTGTGTATTCGAGGGAATTCCTGTCGGATTTGATCAAAAGTTTTCAAGGTTGACCCATCAAACAATTGAAAGAGATATTTAATTCCAGCCACCCTCCATATTGAATGACCAGGAAGTTTTGCTAATTAGGGGTATGACTAGATCATTTTTAATATAGACTTTAATTTGGAATTTTGACCACAAAATAACAAACTGAAAAAAGTAAAAAATCATAAGAAATTGAACTCCACCCCACAGTATTTAAAATCCCTAAGGCTACTTTCACACTGAGGCACTTTGCAGGCACTATAGAGCTCAAAATAGTGCCTGCAAAGCGCCCTGAAAGAGCCTCTTCTCTCACTCCAGTGTGAAAGTCCGAGGGCTTTCGCACTGGAGCGGTGCACTGGCAGGACGCTCAAAAAAGTCCTACCAGCCGCATCTTTGTAGCACTGTACACCACTCTTAAAGCGCCCCTGCCCATTGAATCGCTTTTTCGGACGCATTGCGGGGGTTAAAAGCGCCCCGCTAGCGGCCGAATAGCGCCGCAAAAACGACGGTAAAGCGCTGCTAAAAATAGCGGCGTTTTAATGCAGACGGTGCAATGTCCCAGTATGAAAGTAGCCTAATAAGAAAATATTTTATTGGTTGCTACTTTTGTGGATTTTTTAATCATTATTTATTGATTCATAGTGATCTCATCGGGCATGTTAAAGGTTGCTTGTCACTGTAATAGCAATCAATAACATGTAAAAAAACACAAATGATGCAATTGCTCATTACTAAAGACAAAAAGTTGCAGTACTAAAATAGGTGGACAAATTTAGAAAAGAAACTTAAACTTTTGGCATGGGGGTAAAACACAGTTGACTTGACCTTTAAGGGTAGGAATAGATTTTTTTTTTTTTAGGCTAAAGTAAGTGTACCTCACAAAGGGGTTGACTTACTAAAAAAGGAGAGTGCAAAATCCTGTGCAGCTTTGCATAGAAACCAATCAACTTCCAGTTTTGTTTTTTTGTCAAAGCTTAATTGAACAAGCTGAAGTTAGAATCTGATTGGCTACCATGCACCAGATTTTGCACTCTCCAGTTTTAGTAAATCAACCCCAAAATGTGCCATGATGCCAAAGTGATTGGTGGGCATGGTGAAATTGGGAGTTCCTAAAGGCTATGGTTAATTTTCACATCTTCAAATATCAGCTTGAATTTTGTCTCTCAGAATTTGGTAACATGACATCTCAGAGCTGCAAAGTAAGCTGGTGCTGGAAGACTTTGCTCTGCCAGATGCTGTGCTTACATGCCTGAAGAGGGAGCAGTTAGGTATACAATACCCAATGTGTCACTGTCTATGAATCCCATTTTGATGTCTGAATAATAAGGTATCTCCAATCAGGGCCACCAGCCCAACCATATACTCTTAGTACTGCCCCAGGAGGCAAATGCCCCTGCCTTCCAGCTAATCTTTTCCTGATATTAATTTAACTACTAATTGCATTCATTAATCAATCCATTAATAATCAAATGCAGTAGTTAAGAGGTGACTCTGGTCAATATGACATAAAATGTACTTTTAAAGCATAATACCATACTTCACTATATAACTGTTAATTCAAGACAGTAGAATGCGGGCATATCTGTATAGTACAAGTTATACAGATGGTAATCACTCCTGTAGACCAATAGAAATGGACAAGCAAAGACTACAGGGGACTATCTATAAAATGTGTAATTATCCTGACTTGGCATTATGATGTGTTTCTAATTTCACTTTTCAAGGAACTTTTCATTTATAATACCTCAAAATGTCATGAAATATGTTAAGTAAAAAATGGCAGTATACATGTAGAAAAGATGTTTAAAAGAGTTATACAATGTGCAAAACAAAGTGGTGAAGTTGACCGATAAGTCAATTATACCACTTCTATAGTTTCCCTATACTGAAAATTAAAATCTATAGCAGGTCCAACGTCCTTAAACCTCCTGAAATGGAAACATATAAAAGTCCTTTTACATGGGATTGTATCCACTGTGGAATGAATTTTTCAGTTATGCCCCGTACACACACGATCGGAATTTCCGACAACAAATGTTCGATGTGAGCTTTTGGTCAAATATTCTGACCGTGTGTAGGCTCCATCGGACATTTGCTGTCAGAATTTCCAACAACAAATGATTGAGAGCTGGATCTCAGTTTTTCCGACAACAAATGTTCTTGTCGGAAATTCCGAACGTGTGTATCCAATTCCGACGCACAAAAATCCTACGCATGCTCGGAATCGGTTCGAGGCATTCTCGGAATTATTGAACTTAAATTTTCTCGGCTCGTTGTAGTGTTGTACGTCACTGCTTTCTTGGCGATCGGAATTTTCGAGCAACATTTGTGTGATCGTGTGTATGCAAGACAAGTTTGAGCGAAAATCCATCGGAAAAAAATCCACGGTTTTGTTGTCGGAATGTCCGATCGTGTGTATGCGGCATAAGAATGAATGTACCAAAAAGAAGAAACTGCAATTTAGGCCTCTATGTACTATTGAAATACACAACATTCAAGCTAAAAGTGTTACTAAACCCACAACAGTTAAATCAGTCTGTATATGCAGCAAAGCATGCTTGTTATACTCACTGTTAATCCTTTACATTTTGTAAAAAGGCAGTTTGATCCTGTCTTCTCTAATCCTCCCCTTCTTCCACAGTCCCCAATCCATCTGCTGATAGCACAGAGTCTTGGGGGTACTCTGCACATGCTCAGTTTGGTGTGTATTCCTAGTGAGTTTTTTTTTTTGGGGGGGGGGGGGTGCATGGGCACAGGGCCAATCAGCACTCTCCAGACAGAGGATCAGGGGTCATGCAGCCTCATAGGTCAGTCACAGTAGTATGAAAACTCCTCCTACAAGTTTTAACCAGTGCTCGGCCGGACACCAATAGAAGTCAAAAGACTGCTATATACTGCTGATGATAAAAGGTATTTAGCAGTTTATATTTACTAGGATAATTGCATTTCCATGTTCTGTGTACTGTGGGAGACCAGATATTGTGAATGCAGGGTCCTGGGTTTAGTAACACTTTAAAAGGGAAAAAGACATGCTTTTACTTTTTTTTTTTTTCTCCATATATATATATATATATATATATATATATATATATGGAACAGGGCGTGATCAATAACCGGACACAAAAAGCGGCAACTTTTATAAACTGGCATCACGGCCAATTCGTTTTTTAGTTTCTCGACTTAGAACTGATATTTCAGTATTTGTAATATGCTAAATCACTAAAATCTTTCTTGTATCTCATGGAAAACAACTGCTGTAGCTGTATCATGTTTTTTCCGCATTCCTTGTTGAACTTTATTATATTAAAAATGAATGGGGACACCCCTACTAAAGAAAATTACATTAGACCCTAAAGCAAGAGCAGAGCCATGGGCTATGGCAGGGAGATATTGACTACTGGAGTCTCTAAGCAAAATTAGAGGCCAACAGGTTGCTTAGCCAGCCAGGCTAAATCTGTGATAAAAAATGTTTTTTTAGGCCATTATCTCCAGTATGATGTCAGGTTAACCATGGTCATAATTTTTATGCTGTGCACTGATATCAACAAAGTCAAACAACATGATTTTCAGTGAATTTGCCTTCTTTTCTTCCCTATAAGAGATAAAATGACGTGATGTGTTGCTTTTCTAAACATCAGGCGCATCTATTGTAGCAGAATCTAGTTTTTCCATGGCAACCCCATTAGCTTCTGCTAATGGTTTTCTTTTCTTTTCTGTCTTTCCTAACATTTTTCCAGCTTCCTCCATTGTGTTCATGAGCGGCTTTCCAAGTGTTTCTGGGAGCATAAGGGTTAATATTCCAGTTATTAATGCCATGATTCCAACTAGTAGCTGAAAAGGAAAATAAAAATGTAAGGTTTCACAAAATGATTAAATATGTATAACTCGTAAAATAGGATTTTTGTACTCACCGTAAAATCCTTTTCTCTGAGTTCATGGACCGACACAGCTTCCAATTGACAAGTGGGTATTATCGGTAATTTAGGAGTGACTAGGCAGAAAAAACTTGTAAAAAGTGTTGCATCACACCTTCTACAGTACCGCCCAGTGGACCCCCCGGGTATATCCCCTCACTCTGCATCTCGCAGGTCAGTTCGTCAAAAAGCAGTACAAACTTAAAAAGGAGGGGTGGGTGCTGTGTCGGTCCATGAACGCAGAGAAAAGGATTTTACGGTGAGTACAAAAAATCCTATTTACTCTTTCGTTCATGGACCGACACAGCTTCCAATTGACAAGTGGGATGTCCCAAAGCAATGTCAAAACGAGGGGTGGTAACAGCATAAAAGTAAACTTCACCCCAAACACAAAACAGCACTCTTCCAACGGAGGAGTTGCAACTCTAAACAGCCGCCTGCAAAACTTTGCGGCCGAAAGAGGCATCCGAAGATGCACCTACATCAACTTTGTAGAATTTTGTGAAAGTGTGAGCGGACGACCAAGTCGCCGCTTTACATAATTGGGAAACAGACGCTTGATGTTGGAAAGCCCAAGAGGCACCTATTGCCCTGGTCGAATGCGCCATGACAGGAAAGGTGGGCGCTTGACCCTTTAAGGCGTAAGCCTGGATTACTATCTGTCGGATCCATCTAGAGATGGTGGCCGATGAGACTGCTAGGCCCTTCTTGGGACCAGCCACCGAAACAAACAGTGAGTCTGACTTCCGGAACAGGGAAGTAGCAGATAGGTATACTCTCAAAGCTCGGACAATGTCCAAGGAATGCAACGCCGACTCCTTAGGATTCTACGGATTAGGACACAAAGATGGAAGTACAATGTCCTCATTGAGATGAAAAGCCGAAACGACTTTAGGAAGAAAGGAAGGCTGCGGCCGCAGCACCACCTTATCCTTGTGGAAGATCAGGTAGGGAGCCTTGGAAAACAAGGCTGCCAGCTCAGAAACTTGTCTAACTGATGTAACAGCCACCAAAAAGACCACTTTCTGAGAAAGTGTTAATAAGGAAATATCCCTAATATTCTCAAACAGTGGTTTCTGAAGCACCGTGAGGACCAGGTTCAAGTCCCACGGAGGTAGCGGGGGACGGACCGGAGGGGGCCACATGTCGAACCCCCTGCACAAAAGTACTCACAAGAGAGTGAGTCGCCAGGGGTCGCTGAAAAAAGACAGCCAGGGCAGATATCTGCCCCTTAATAGTACTTAAGGCAAGCCTTTGGTCTACCCCATGCTGTAAAAACAGCAGGATTCTGGAAACCAAATAAGTACGTGGATGCCACTTCATTTCCTCACACATGGAAATGTAGGCCTTCCAAGTGCGATGATAAACCTTCCTAGAGGATGGCTTCCGAGCACTTCTCATAGTAGAGATTACTGAATCTGACAGGCCCCTGTCTCTCAGTACCTGTTTCTCAATAGCCCTGCCCTTAAGCCAGAGACTGTAAAGCAGGACGGAGTATGGGACCTTGCGATAGCAGGTCCTTCCGTAGAGGTAGACGCCAGGGGACGTCTGCTACCAGACGTACTAGGTCAGCGTACCAAGGACGCTGAGGCCAATCTGGAGCGATCAGAATCCTTGGAATTCTTGCTGCCTCAGTTCTGCGAAGCAGATGAGGATGGAGCCTCATGGGAGGGAAGGCCTAGATTAGCCGATACTGACCCCACGATGTTACCAACGCATCCGTTGCGCCTGCCCCTTGGTCCTTTGACCGGGCCACAAACCTCAATACCTCCCGATTGAGTCGGGACGCCAAAAGATTTATGTGTGGCGTGCCCCTTCTTTAGCAAAGGAGCTGGAACCCATCCGGGTGTAAGGACCTTTCTCCCTGGTCCAGCATTTGGCAACTCAGGTAGTTCGCCTGCCAACAGTGGCGGCTGGTGCTCAAATTTTTTGGGGGGGCGCAAACAAACTGAAAAAAAAACATCAATTGCTGCCACTGTGCCCATTAAATGCAGCCACTGTGCCCAAACGTAACTAGTTTGTCCCCAAATGCAGCCAGTTTGTCCCCCATAATACAGCCAGTTTGTCCCCCATAATACAGCCAGTTTGTCCCCCATAATACAGCCAGTTTATCCCCCATAATACAGCCAGTTTGTCCCCCATAATACAGCCAGTTTGTCCCCCATAATACAGCCAGTTTGTCCCCCATAATACAGACAGTTTGTCCCCCATAATACAGCCAGTTTGTCCCCCATAATACAGACAGTTTGTCCCCCATAATACAGACAGTTTGTCCCCCATAATACAGACAGTTTGTCCCCCATATACAGACATTTTGTCCCCCATATACAGCCAGTTTGTCCCCATAATACAGACAGTTTGTCCCCCATAATATAGCCAGTTTGTCCCCCAAATGCAGACAGTTTGTCCCCCCCAGCCCTGCACTTACCTTCCTCGGGTCAGCGCCGTCCTTCTTCCGTCCTCGATGTCTTCTCCCGCCCTCGATGTCGCTTCAGCCAATCAGGTTACCGGTAACCAGACCCGGTGAACCTGATAATCTGAAACGCAACCAGGGAACGCACCCCCCGTGCGTCCTCTCGTTAGCTATTTAGAAGCCGATTACAGCCCTCAGGCTGTAGTCGGGAAGCCTATCAGAGCCGCTGGCTCTGATAGGCACTTCTAAAGACCAACCAGACGGGGCGGCAGCGGCGGCGACAATACATAGGTTCATGCAATGCATGAACCTATGTATTGTTGTGAGTGACGGGCGCAGAAGCGAGAGGGGGCGGCGCTTCTGCGCCCACTATGTACGCACCGCCACTGGCAGTGTAAAAAAGGCAGTGACAAAAAAAAAATTCTTAAAGGGCCCGTTTTTTTTTTGGGTGACTACAGGAGGGGGCGGCGCCCGGGCCGAGAGAGAGAGAGAGGGGGGAGATATATAGATAGAGAGAGAGAGAGAGGGGGGGGAGATATATAGATAGAGAGAGAGAGAGGGAGGGGGGAGAGGGGGAGAGGGAGATATATATATATAGAGAGAGAGAGAGGGAGGGGGGAGAGGGGGGGAGGTGGGAGGGGGGAGGGAGATATATATATATATATATAGAGAGAGAGAGAGAGAGAGTGGGTGGGAGGGGGAGAGAGAGGGATAAATATACAGACAGATGAGAGAGATTTAGTGAATAAAAGAAGCATTTGCTCCGATCAGCAGTCAGCACACCCCCATCCTCTCCTGCCAGGCACATGTAGCAGGACACCCTTCAGCTTCCGATCACAGGATACTACAGTGCTATGGATGGACAAGTGTCAGATCACCTCATTACAGGCAGGCACTGAAGCATTTGCTCCGATCAGGACTCAGCAGTCCCCCATGATCCCTCCCCCCTCTTTTCTCCTGCCAGGCACATGTCTCACTGACTTACTCTTCCAGCATATAGCTAGTGAATAGCTGGGGGCAGAACACCCTCCACCTTGCGATCACGCTATGGACAGGGTGTCAGCACATACATTACAGTCAGGAAGGCAGGCAGGCAGATAGATAAATAAAACATACCTTTAGCAGCAACGGCTGTGCAGTCCACTCCTCATGTTTCCTCCGCTCTGGCACAGTGAAAACCGGAAGTGACATAACTGTCAATCAAAGCACCCGGCCGTAGTAAATAATACTACGGCGCCGGGAGGATGCAGATCGGCGCGATGGAATGCGCCCTAGGGCGGGTTTAAAGCCTGCAAATGAAGCGCCTCGTCTGCAATCTCGTAATTGCATAGACGTGGCGTTTTCCACACTGCACTGCGTCCGGCGCCCAGTAACAGACCACTTAAGGACCTTTTTTAAAAAAAAAATATTTTTTTAAAGGGACAGTTTTAAGTAATTATTTTTTTTTTTTATTTTTATTTTTTACTGCCTGGGGGGGGGGGGGCGGCGCCCAGGCGCCCCCTATGGACGGGCCGCCACTGCCTGCCAATTCTTCACACTCGGAATGTACAGTGTACCGGACGCTTCTTTCTGCTCACCTCAGGCTGCGAGCGACCTCCGATGCTGCAGCTGAGCTTCTTGTTCCTCCCTGATGATTGACATCTGCCACCGCTGTGGCGTTGTCAGACTGGATCTTGACTGGACGTCCTTGCAGCCTCAGAAACCATCTGAAGAGGCACCGCCTGATTGTCCGGAGTTCCAGGACCTTGATCGGCAGGCGGGCTCCTGTAAGGCTGGCGTTTGTCGTGATCACTATCCAATGAACAGGATGGAATGACCTCCCGGCCAAGAGAGCCGGTTATGTCAGCCACCCTCTCAGGGATCTCCTGACTAGGTGGCTTACCCGGATTAGATAATCCAGAGATGATGGGCATCTGTTCCATCTGGACAGAACCTCCTTCTGTAACACTCGAGTGTGATCTTGAGCATATGGGACCGTCTCGAAGGAGGCTACCTCTGAGGAATCCAGAATCAACCCCAGATACACTAGGTGTTGAGTCGGCACCAATACTGACTTTTGCGTGTTTTATACCCAACCACAGTCTCGGAGAGTCTGATAGGTTATGGACACGCTTACCTCTAATTCTGAGCTTGAAGGGGCCTTCAGAAGAAGGTCGTCCTAGTAGCCCATGATTGCGTTGCCCCTCTGTCTTAGAAGGAGCAGACACGTTTTGAGATCTGGAACAGGCTTGTAGCCTAAGGAGATCACTTCGCAAACCCACTGGTCAGAGATCAGAGATGTCCACTGAGTCGCAAATTTGCGAAGACGTCCCCCCACCCGAGAACTGGGTGGGGGCGGACCTTCATGCGGATGCAGATTTGTCCGCAGGCTTGTTGGGCTTGCGGGACCAAGAACGTCTTTGTCCTTACGCAGAAGTTTTGTCCGCCAGGGGTCTTTTTTCTGTCGCCCTAGGCGGACGAAAAAAATGCTTGCGTGCAGTAAAGGAGGGGCCTTGCCCTTGGCGTGGTCCCTTACCCTTTATGGTTTGAGGAAGCAACGTGCTTTTACCTCCTGTGGCATCCTTGATGATGTCATCTAGAGAGGCTCCAAAAAGTCTGTCGCCCTTAAAGGGCAGATCCAACAGAGCCTTCTTGTAAGCCTGATCCGCAGACCAGCCCTTTAGCCAGATCAGGCGGCGTATAGCTACCGCATAAACCGAAGCTTTGGACAGCAAGGGGATAGTGTCCATGTCTGACTCGCAGACAAACTTAAGGCCTTGTACTAACTGGTCGGCCAAGGTTATCTCATTAGGAGGAGCATCTCGCTCCTTTAACCCCTGGAGCAGCAATTTTGCCCAATCAGTAAGTGTCTGAGACACTAAGGCCCCAGCCAATGCCGGGCGCACCGCTGAGCCTACCACTGTGTATAGGTAGCGAGTGAGTGCTTCAGCTTTCTTATCCACAGGGTCCTTGAAAACAGGAGCCCCTTCCACTGGAATTGTGGTAGCTTTATTAAGTCTGGACACCGAAGGGTCCACTATCAGGGGAGAGGTCCATTTCTTCAGAAAACTCTCCTCAAATGGGTACCGTACCGCAAGATTCCTTGGGGGCGTAAAAACCCTTGATGGGTTCTCCCACTCCTTGTATAAGAGCTTATCAAAATAAGACACACAAGGAAGCACCTTAGTAGTGCGGGTAGGTTTATGAAACCCAAAGGCGCTCTGAGTCTCTGCTGCTTCTGCTGCATTCTCCAATTTTAGCGTATCCGGCACTGCAGTAATAAGGTCAGATACCAAAGCATTTTTGCGTACTGACCTGGATTTTGAGTCATTCTCACTGTCCGCTTGGTCCCGGTCTGCAGTCACTGATGCATCCGGGTCATGAGCAATAGCTGGGCCTGGTTCTGCATCAGAATAAGATTGCCGGGGACGGGAGCATTTACTACCCCCCTTTTTCTCGTGTGCTGCTTCCATCCTGGCAGCAAAAGCCTCTAGGATTGCCGACATAGCGTCCATAGGAACACCATGGCCACCAGCCACCAAATCAGGTATTTTAGGGGAAAAAACATCTGCTTCAGACGCCATGCTGACCCACGCACTGACACCCACAGGGCTCCAGGCAAGGTATCAATAGGCCACCCTCCTAGCTGATACAGAGATGCAGGGTCTCCCGGAGGACTCACTAACCTTGGAACGGTACTGCTATGCTGCCGTGTGCTGCACCCGTGATGCTATCCCACCGCTGTCTGTGTCAGTCTGATTCTTATCAGCGTCTTCTGTGAAAATTCCCACCAGAGAAATGCTCCCTAGAGGCCGGAGACTACCGCAAAATGGCCACCAAGCGGCTGTATATAACAATGTAGGCTCTAAGAAAATGGCCGCCGAGCCTGAATATAGAGGCAAAAAGGGCCCGTGGACGACAACAAAATGGCCGCCAAGCGGCAGTATATACATACAAGCGAGAATCCTAAGAAACATGGCCGCCGAACAGTCGGTAGAGGCCAAAGCGGGCGCGGACTACAAGAAAATGGCCGCCGGGCAGCGATTTAAAACTATTGGCGTGATACTACAAGAAAATGGCCGCCGGACATTCACTAGAGGCCGAAACAGGCATGGACCATCGCAAAATAGCCGCCGACAGCATGGAGGGAGAAGCACACACACACAGGTAAGCAAAATGACATTCTTTTTAAATGACAAACACAGCGCAGCCCCGCTCCAGATGGAGCCCCCCATGGTGACTAGCACCCAGCAACCTTAGCTTAGAGCCCAGGGAGGAGGGAAGGCAGGGAGAGAGGAAGGAAAGCGGTCATAACCACTTACTTGATCTCTCTGGGAATGTCCAGCCAATGTCACCCTGCCGAAGCGGGGAAACTACCTACCCTTCCTGCGTGTCTCATGCTGGAAGACATTCCGGACAGATTATTATCCGCGCACGGAGGTGACTGTCGGCCAGGCATGCTGTGATTGAACCCTGGGGAACGATCATATGCATGCCCTGGAGCGTTAGCTCACCGGACAGGCTGCTGCGACTCGGCCGTAAGGTCAGCCGAAGCTGAGCGGTCCAATGCAGGCCCTGGAGCGTAGGCTCACCGGCCACCCGTAGAGCGACGGGTATGTCGTGGAAAACCCAGCGCGTAGCTAGGGTCGGCACACGCTCGATGGCCGAAACTGGGGAGACTACAAGGATCGAGGACCCAGCCTGTCACCCAGTTGGCAGTTGATCGAAGATCGCAGGAACCAAAAAAGCAAATTGTAGAAAAAAAAATGAATTATTTTTCCCTGGACCATGGGAGCCATGTCCTACTCCTTGCTAGACAGAAAAAATCTGATCTGCGAGATGCAGAGTGAGGGGATATACCCGGGGGATCCGCCCCCTGGGCGGTACTGTAGAAGGTGTGATGCAACACATTTTACAAGTTTTTTCTGCCTAGTCACTCCTAAATAACGGATAATACCCACTTGTCAATTGAAAGCTGTGTCGGTCCATGAACTAAAGAGTAACATATGTTATGTTTTGCTTTCACAGCAGTGTGAAGTTTTATATGTACTATCTAGTGCATACAAAGCACATACAAAGCACATACAAAGCACATTGCAAAACAATAATTCACAATTAATCCATACCTCATGTGCAGTGTTAAAACCTTATACTGCACATGACCATTTTGGTGCCTTCCCTATTTATTTTAAAATAATCTCAAGAAGAAGGAAATTATGTTACACTGAGAATATATTGACATTTCTGGTTTGAACAAGCAACACAGGGGTCTTCATTTAATAAAGTACAAAACATGGCTGATAGTACCCAATTGTTACCTTCTTTGTTTGTAGGAAGAATACTGAGTTTTGGTAATGCTCACCCTTTTAGAAGAGGATTTAACCACTTGCCCACTGGGCACTTTTACCCCCTTTTCCTGCCAAGGCTAATTCTAGGGCTTTTGTGGGTGACCTCCTACCAAGTCTTTGTGGGAGAGAAGTCCAGCAGGTCCAGGTGTTTGATCCAGTTGTAGGGCTTGTATGTCTAGCACTAGACAGAAGTCCTTGTGTTCCTCTGGGTAGGCTAATACTGTGGATCTGCCTTCTTTGCGTGCAAAGAGAAAGAAGTGCAGGTGGCTCCTTGGATGCACAGTCTAATAGGGGTTTCCTGACAGGAAGTGTTTTTTTTGCCACATCAATTTGAGGAATACCTCTGATCTCTTGGAGGATCAGTCCATTCTCTTCACAGTAATGAAGGCGAAAAAGCACATCACTTGGCTCCTTGGAGTACAGGCCGCAGGGCTGCAGTGATCTGTGTGCTCTGTCAAGGTGGATTTCTGCAATGGCGGATCTTTTCAGGGCTGTGTTTAATATCACTCTGATAGTATCGGCCAGGTCAGAGTCTCTAGTAGCTTCAGGTAGGTCTCTGATATGTAGTTAATTTTTTTTTGTGTTGAGACCAGTTTTGTTGATCTTTCATTTTGAACATTATTTATTTATTTATTTATTAAAATGCTTAACCTACGCAGTCTTACCCGAAGACATCGATGCGCAAACATTTTGGACATGAGGGATCTGGGAATAGTTCTGTGATTGTACAAGTCTCCCATGGGACTTTGTTGCAGCAATTACAATTCCAGCAAATAATGTTTTTTGTATAAGCATAGAAAGTTTATGTGTACGATAGGATAAAATCATCTGGTCTATACAGTCCAGTTTCTAGTCTAATAGTAATAGGATCTCATATATACAGCAAAAATACCATATACATAGGTCTATTATTATGTAGCCACCAAAATTTCCCAATGCGCCTCGACTAATTATAGTCTTCTTCAGGGGTCAGTAATTTGGGAGCAATCCTATGTGGATAAAGAAGAGGCATAACAGCGAGTACATAAATTCCACAGAATTGTGAGACAAAATTAGACCTTGCTTCAGTTGCTTATTTTTGGCTCTACATCAAGTCTATTTATGCAAGTTAAACCTGTAAATACAGCGCATGGTTATCAATTTCTGTTTTTTGCTCACAATTCTGTGGAATTTATGTACTCACTGTTATGCCTCTTCTTTATCCACATATGATTGCTCCCACCTTACTCTTCCCTGAAGAAGACTATAATTAGTCAAAATGCATTGGAAAATTTTGGAGGCTACATACCGGTAATTAATAGACTGTCTATTTATATGGTATTTTTGCTGTATATATGAGATCCTATTACTATTAGACTAGAAATTGGACTATATAGACCAGAGGATTTAATCCTGTTTGACAAATACACTTTCTATTTTTATATAAAAAACATCCTTTGGTTGAATTTTAATTGCTGCAACAAAGTCCCATGGGAGATACTTCTTTGTTCATGATATTAAGGGACGGAGCAGCTGCTTAACCCATGGTACATTCCCCACTGTTGTTTTAGTTCTGTGATTGTTGACCTTTTTTTGCAATTGCTGAAGCACCTGGGTAGGCTAGGCTTGAGTGATTTCTGTCTTTAATTCTAGATATTAAGTGCTTCAGATCATTCCTCATTGAGAATACATCACATTTTTCGTTAGCCCGTTTAATAGGTTAAAAAGGGTACGTGCATATGGAAATGACTGCTGTCGCCTACCTTATTTGTCATCCTCCTTGATTCAGATACCTTCATTGAGGTATGTAGCCGACTGTCCACTGTATTGGAATGCCTGAGTGTGCTCTGTGCAGGCTGTCAGTGGATATATGTCACTTTCCCCCTTTCCTTTCTCTGGTCTACTTTTTCCAGGGTTACCCTGGACTAAGAGCTGGGCTGTCTGCTTATACCATGGCACTCTGCAGTGAGGTAATGCTGCACTGAGCCTGTTAATGCAAGGGACAGAAAGAGAGGCTTCATTATTGTCCTTTTGTCCCCATGGATACTGTGGTTGGTTATGGGCACCTCAGGATAAAAGTGAGGCTGTTTGCATTGGTGGGGAAGGATCTGATGTCTAGTTTGCCTGAGTTTCAGAGTTGGATCACTTACTACTAGTGCTCCTCCACCATGCCCAGTGCCCACACCCATTATGTTAACTTTAGAAAGTATTTGAAAATTGGGGTTAGCCACTTAGACACCTTTGCCACAATGCACAGCCAGAAATATCACTCACACTATTTTTTTTAATTTAGGTTTAAAGAAGAACTCCAGCTTTTCCTCTCCAAAACAACAGATGCATTGTGCATGTAAATTAATCACAACTGTCAGTTTGTGTGGTTTGTGTGTAACCTCCTTTAGCTGTATACTGCAGGTTTCTGTAACTGTGATGTCACTCCTTCTCCTGGCCGAATTTCAAAGTTCTCTGACTTCCTGTTTCCTTCCTTTTCCAGTCCTGATACTACATGTCCCATGATCCTTTGATCCTCTGTAGCTTCAGGGCGTGCTATGGGAGTCACTTGTACTAGTTCTGGGAGTTGATGTGAGTGGGTCCTAGGGTTACTGTGGGTGTTTCTGGGCCTTCTAGTGGGTAGTGAAAGGTGTAAATGTGCCATACCTCCTTCCTGTGTCATTCCTGTCTTGCAGCATGTCAAAGAATAATGGCATACTGCAAGACTACAGAGGAAAGACTAGAGGGCGTTATTATGAAGGTGTTTCCTTCATATGTAAATTAACCCCTTCACAGAGAGCAGGGCTCTGGGTGGGCAGGATCTGAAGAGTGGTTCTCTCCCTGTTCACATTGGTTGGTATGTTTAACTGGGCAGGATGGAATTCTAATTGTGATCCAGAAAGTTACATAATTTTCAGAGTCTGAAAGACTACAAAGGGGAATGTTATAAACTCTTGCTGCTGCAGGAAGTGGCTGTGGAAGGGACAGAGTCTATCAGCAGGATATACAGAGTGTCAAATGATAGAAATCCACAACTAAACCCAGAATATCAGGGAATCTGCAGACAACAGAGCATATATTAGCTGTTTGGCATAACGTTTTGAAAATGAACTGCCCCCAATTATCCATATACACATTTAGCAGTGTCAGTCTACTCTAGACAAAACCACTTAAAGGGCCAGAGGTCTTTTGAAAGTGTACTGCATGGTTTTCTGTACCTTCAATTAATGTTTACAATTTATGAGCAGGAATCAAATCATGCATTCAAGAGGTCCCACATGTAAGAATTTATCTAGGAAAATAAAATTACCTGTGGCATAAATATCCAAATATCCTTCAGGTACACACAGAATGGGGCAACCACACTACCGAGCCGACACATCATACTCCCACTGCCAACAGCCAGGGACCTAGCGTAGCAAGGGAAAAAAAGGTAATATCTGTGAAAATAGCCCAGTTCTAGTATGGGCAACTTCAAAAAACCTGGTTACCCGGAAGCCTCTGAAAACAAAAAACAGCTAAGACTGCTATAGTCATCTGATCTCTGGTGGTGCTCCCTTTAGACTTGCCACACTGGTTTCCAGCTGCCCTTCCTCTTTCAGACTAAATGATGCAAAGCATCACTCAACCCACTTCCTGTGAGCCCAGGGTTTTAAGATTTCCCCCCCTCCCCCACACACACACACCAAAAACTAACATAAGAAATTCTGCAGGCATCAGGGCTATGTAATTTTTCTCTAAAGCAATAAAAAGAGGGCCTATGATGACAGCTAGAAAAAAAGTAAGTAACAAGGCCTTTTTAATGCAATGGGGATGCTCCAATGAGGAGGAGGGGAAGAAAAGGGGGGGACATTGGCATGCCCATAATTGAGCTTTGATATAATTTTTATTAATTTGAAATAAATATACATGGTTATGTAGCTCACCTTACAACTGTTGGATATAATTCAGCCGTGTACAGGTATATAAGGCCAAAGGCAGTACCAATTGAGAACTTCCCAGCCATACTCATAATGATAATTACAGTACTGTGTTCCTGTAAAACATCAATGTATGATTTAGTCAAGTATCTTATATGTTTTTTTTCAAAATGTGCTGTTAAACAACTCAAAGGGTAACTCAAAGCAAAAATTTTATTTTTCCAACTATTCTATAGGTCTGTGTAACCTGCTAACAGGAAAGTTCTAACTGTATATTTGTATTTTCAAATAAAGTACCTGAATAGAATGAATTAAGATCTTATAAGTCATGTGGATCCCAGGTTAGGTTGTATTTACAATAGGCGTTCTTGGGTGAAAGAGTGTGGAGGGGTAGAGGGGATTGGGAAAGCAGTTTATTGAACTCAAAACTTACACATGTACTTTTCTGTTCCTTGGCCAAACACTGCTGGACATATGTAGTTAAATTAAGCAGCAGAACAAATTGTTTAAACTCCATTCCAATAGATATATATTACTAGGTTGTTTCTATAAATATTTTATTTTTTGATGTACTGTAATGGTATTTTTAATAGTGTGTGGGGTGTGTATAGGTTGGGGGCGCTAAATCGATAAACTAAATTGCATACAATCCATTAAGTTGCATACATAGACAAGTAAAGTGCATTGGTGCTCAGTAAATAATAGTGATCTTATGTGAACATTACAGTGTTCAAAGATATTTCATCAAAAAATCATTAAACAAGTTATATAAAATCAGGAACAAGTGTGATATGATTGAAAAACGCCATAAATCTTGTTGCGAAGCAAATCAGGTCTTACACCATTACCACTGCCAATGGCTTTATGAAACAACACCCGGTGAATAAGGTAGAAATTCCTACTCACCAGACCACCATGACCACTTTAACTAAAAAGGAAGGTCAGGTGGAGCTTTGTATGGTTATGGATCTGCTTCCGTTTACTGGTACACACTAAGAGAAAAGGCCTGGGATCTGGTTGTTACTCCATCACAATGTCATTCAGAAATAAAATGAAAAAACAGGGCCATAGCGTAAACCCGTTTTATTAAAACAAATAATTAAAACATATGCTAAATGGGCGCTTACTTTAAAATGTGCCTTGTCTCGGCACTAAGGGAACATTGCATCTGTTACCAAACTCGAGATGAGAAGTAGCCGTCCCGCTCGTGCTGTGTTGAACCAGCGTGCGTTCCACCGTCGTGGTATACAGAAACCGGACGTGGCCGGAAGAGAAAACGTGACCGGGATGCGGCCATTTGGCATATGTTTATTATTGCCTTGGATTGTTAGCTCCGTGAGGGCAGGGACTGATCTGAATGTATAATACATATGTGACCCACTGTGTAAATTGAAGGAGCTATATGAGTACCCATTATAAATAAATCACTGTTCTCCAACCTATTAGTGTAATTGAAATTGTTTGCTTTATTATTTGGATTCTAACATTTGTTTTAGGTTATTTTATATTGGTTATTTATTCAATGTTATCTGATTTATTAATTATTATACATCCTATGCTATTGGTTATTTGGGTTTAACTATAACCCTGAGGAAGGGAACATTGTATTGATATGACAATTTCCTTTTTTTTATAGCCCTGATAAAAAAGGGTGGTGTTGTTTTTTGACCCCCAAAACACATTGGCTACTTTTTTGATGTCCCCCAGACCCTTACTGAAATAAAGCCTTATCTTGACCTTTTAAAGAGGAAGTAAAGCCAATTTAAAAAAAAAAAAAAAAACCCTGAAAAAGAAAGGCATAATGAGCTAGTATGCATAGCATACTAGCTCATTATGAATGACTTACCTGAGATCGAAGCCCCCGCAGCGGTCCTCGGTCACCTCCGCCGCCGCCGCCATCTTGCCTCAATGTCCCGTCACTGCTGTCAGTGCATCGCCGCTCCGGCGCTGTGATTGGCCGGAACGGTGATGACGTCACACGCATGCACGCTCGGGCCGGCAAGAATCCATTCAGAAAACCGGCAATGAAACCGGCCCGCTAGTGCGCATGCGTGTGACGTCATCGGCTTATAGTAAATATCTCCTTAACCATGTAGGTTAAGGAGAAATTTCTTGCACCTACTGGTAAGCCTAAATCTAGGCTTACCTGTAGGTGCAAGTTGTCTAAGTGGGTTTACAACCGCTTTAACAGTGTGGTGGCACATCAGTTCACACTTTTGCTACAAAAATAATTTGACAACAGAGTTTCTTTAGACTTGTAGTATGACATCCTCTCTGCTTCAAGACTTTCAAGGCAGATTTAAACATGTTTGATGGCTGTGAGAAACATCTTAATATTGCAATTTTTACATCAGGCTTTACATTAGACAAGAGGGTTTTCCGGCATCACTCGCTGGCACATTTTAGGACAAACAAGTGAGTGGGGTGGACTGGTACACTATAGAAATGCCTGGATGAAACACTAAAGTACTGAGCAGGTAGGTTGTGCTTCCTGGCTGGATCTCAAGACATGATTTTCAAATTGGGCTGAAGTGAGTACCAAACTCTACTGCTGCTTGCACTAGCAATTTATGCTATAGGGAAAAGAGAAGGCTATTTTCAAAACACTCCTTCAAGTGTTTATTTCTGGAGATTCTGTAGCTGGCCTTTTCTCTTCATTACAGCAGAGATCAATGAAGTGGGAAGCGGGTGAGGTGTGTATTAAATGTCTTCTTTGTAGGTAGACCTTCATTTTCAACACCAATTTTAATATGTTTCTTGAAGTTAGTCCAGCCATCCCCAGATGCTATGCCTATTTGCTTGCCAGTCTTTTATAGTTTCATTACCATATATATAAGTGGATATGATTGTAGATATACCTCAGGTATGAGCATAATTACACCACAAATGACAGTGCTAAGTAAAAGAAATGGAGCCAATGTGTTTCTCCTTCCAAGATTGTCCATGCCCAGGCAACAAACTATATAAGAGGGAATTTCCACAGCACCTGTAAAATACAAAAAAAAAATACTACAAGTCATAAGTGACTGAGGCTTACCTAACCCCTGAGTTGTCAAATATGCCTTAAAGCTGCTTCTGCACTCTACAAACTGCAAAAGAGACTGCATTCAGGTTGAAAACTGAAAACGTCTTTAAGTCAAGAAAATTTAATATATTATCCTTTTGAACTCTGATGCACTTGTGTTCTTTGGAAAATGTGTTGGACAAGATTTAGCAATTGCTAAATAGCAGCTGTGTGTATGTATAAAAATTGACAGGAAACAGAATAACAGGTGAAAGGGTACAAAAAAAGGGTTGTTCTTAAAAGTTATATAATAAAAGTTAGATAAAGACCATTTGTAAAATCAGAAATTCATTAGGAATCAATTTACATTTATCTTATTTATTTTACAATTTTGTATTGAAAGACTGGTTGATACATTTAACTGGATTTTTTTTAATTAAATTTTTATTTATTTTAACAAAGTAACAAGGCATACGTAATGTAAGCTAAAAACAGTAAGAGCCCATTCACACAGGGGCAACTTTGGATCCGACTTCGTCGCCCCTAGTTGCCTCAAGTCGCGCTGCATGAGTAAATCAATGTAAGTGAATGGAGCCGTCTTAATGCACACTACTGCAGTCGCTCCGACTTCAAAAAAGGTTCCTGTACTACTTCAATCCGACTTCTAGGCAACTGCTAGGCGACCTGTACCCATTGATTTCAATGGAAGTCGCTCAGAAGTCGGATCCCCTGTCTTAATAGGAGCAACTTTCCAGGAAGAGAACATACATTTCTCAGGCAAACCTCTCCCACCCCCTCCCTCCCACAGAGCTGATTCTTGTTTGATTGGCCACTGGAATGTCTCCTGTCCTGCAGGCAACTTGAAGTTGCCTTGTAAGTAGCTCCAGGTCGCGCTGTGATTCATACTCAAGTCATGTCCAAGTTGCCTGCCAAAGTCGCGCTGGAAGTCGTGTTGCCCCTGTGTGAATGGAGTCTTAGTGGATGTTAAAGTGGATGTAAATCCTCTCCTATACCCAGCTACGGGACAAGGGGTGGGCAGGAGGGTCAGCTGCCCTGGGCACAATGGTTTATTGTAGGGATGGGGACACTATACCCAGTAAAGTGAACAGCCTCAGATGATACACAGAGATGAAACAAATCTCCCTACATACGTTTTACATGTAGATCTGCAGTGTTTCCCTTTCTATAATCTTTAGAAAGTGCACATTGTGTTACAATTTTTTTTTTCTATATCAGCAGTGGGAGTCTGGGCATACATGTGAGCTGATTGGAGGAATGGCAGACACCCCCACTCCACATAGGCAGAGGAACAAATACATTTGCAGAGCTGTACTGTGAATAGACCAGCTCTTTGCTAATCTCCCTTTAATCACCCTCCACGACACAAATTTCTAGCTGCTTTTATCTCGTGTGTCAGAGAGCTTGTCAGAAGTTCTCATGCTGATAACAGAGGAATGGGGCAACAGCACTTAGGGCTTTCAAGGGAGATAAGTAAACAGTACAGATAGATGTGCACAGGTCAGATTTCATGAATGGGGGTTACATCCACTTTAACCCTATGAACCTCCAGTACACAAGTTTTTTTATATTTATGGCCTCACAAATATGTGCAGCCTTCAAATCACTGCATACCTAGACCTGTTAATTTTTGTATTTTAAAGTGGTTGTCAGGGCACAATAAAAAACTAAATAAAAAAAAGACATTTGTGCAGTACATATTTGCTACACATGCACATTTCTCTATGTTTTATCCCTTTGTTGTGCAAATTGTGGCAAAAAAAATTAGATACATTTTGGATGTCTACATTCCAAAAAAAATCATTTTGAGGGTTTTCATACTGTTCTGGCATTTTTATTTCATATGTTGTGTAACAGAATTGAAGATAAAGAGTTTTTAGTCTTTTTTTCTTTATATAGCAAAAAAAGTTAAAAAGAAAATGTATTTATTACCTACACCATTGTATGTTTTTCAACTGTGGATTGGCGGCCCTTTAATTACCCAGTGCTGTTTATGAACTTCTACACATACTATCTCTATGCTGTTTCATGCAACCTTTATAGTAACTCTTTTCACCTCCCTAATCCTGCCCATCTAAACATTAAAGGGGTTGTAAAGGTAAACGTTTTTTTCACCTTAATCCATCCTATGCATTAAGGTGAAAAAACATCCAACAATACCACCCCCCTCCCCCGAGCCCCCATTTTACTTACCTGAGCCCTCGAAAGTCACGCGCTCACCCCGTCATCCTCCTCGTTTCTGAGCCTGGCCGTTGATTGGCTACACTGGATGGATTGAAAGCAGCGCAGCCATAGGCTCGCGCTGCTGTCAATCACATCCAATGACGTGCCGCGCCAGGGGGCAGGGCCGAGTGATACAGCGAGCGGCTATAGCCGCCGGCTGTATCACTGGAGCGCGCCCGCAAGGACTCACCACCATGCGAGCTTGCTCACATATAGGTGGTGAGTTCTTGCGGGGAGGAGCCGAGACAGCCGCCGAGGGACCCCAGAAGACCAGGTTCGGGGCCACTCTGTGCAAAACCAGCTGCACAGTGGAGGTAAGTATAACATGTTTGTTATTTTAGAAAAAAAAAAATTATTTACAACCCCTTTAACCCCTTCATCACCATAATGCTTTTGTATGTGACCAGGACTTTAATGCCTTCACTGCCTCTTTCCTCTGTGTATGACCTGTACATGAATGTATCCAGTGCACTATTCTTAAGATCCTTTTTTTTAACCTCCTCAGTACCAGCATGTTCCTTTATTCTTCTTCACAAAAATTGTGGCAAAAATGAGACCTTGGGGTGTCTTCTTTTCGAAAACAGGTAATTGTGGTAGTTTTCATACTATTCTGGCATTTTTATTTCAACAGAAGCTAATGGAAACATTTGTTTTTTCCTTTTTATAGTAAAAAATAAAAAAACTTATGGTTATAAATACAACAAATAGAAAGCACTAACTGGCTTCAATTTTTTTTAATATAAGACTCCATTGGGTACAGTGTTGCATTATGGAGTAATTGTTAGTCAAATTATCACAGCGCCGAAAACTACAAAAATCTTTATTATTGAAGGGGAAATACAGGCTGATACTTAAGTGGTTAAATACCACCAACAGAAAGTTCTATCTGTCTATTATATAAAATAGATTATGGTAAAATGTTCTATTGTCATTGAAACTATCATAGCACTGAAAAATGGCCTGGTAATGAAGGGGTATTACAAGGTTGTACTCAAGTGATTAAAGACGCTACGAGTACAGAAAAATACCTACGAACCAGCTGAAATGTACATATAATTTCCACTTCAAATGGCATCATGTGCCCAGTTGTCCCTTGTTGAAATATTGAATCCCTCCCCTCTCCTAATCCATACTGCCTAGGGAATTGGAGGCTCCTTGCGATAACACAGGAAGCATGCACAGAAGGGCATCAGAACAATGTAAAACAGTAATGATGGAATTGTAGAGTGCCGTATATTCTTAGTATAAATAAAGGTAAATTATGAAATTGTCATACCTGTAAGAAAAAGATTCAAGTATTCATTTCCTCCCAGATTTACAGAGTTTAGAGCAAATACGTAGTACCCCAAACTACCGGTAAACCAGATGAGCCAAACAGAAATGGTCCTTCTTGCAAAACTGCAGTTGTGAAACAGGTCCAACACATTATGATTTTTGGACACCTGGACATCTTCAGCATTATCATGTTTTGTTTCCTCTACATGACAGATCTCAGAGAGTTTGCAGGGACTTTTCACTCTGTTCCACTTTTCCATTGTGGCTATTACTTTTCCAACCTCTTTGTATTTTCCCTGGGAATGCAGCCAGAAAGGAGTCTCAGGAAGCATCCAGCAGCATAGGAGAAAGGGTAGGGTGGTGACAGAAAGAATGATTTGGTATATCCACCAAGTGCGCACTAGGTAACCAACCAAAGCAACAATCATAACTCCTACGGCAAAGAAGGCATGAATGTGCATTGAGGCCCAAGTGCGAGCTTTGATCCCTATATATTCTGTCACATATACAAATACTACTACGAGGTAGCCACTGGATACCTAGAAAGAAGGAGGAAGAATTCAGGATTTTAATGTACTATTAGCATTGTTAATTTTCTATTTAATTTATCTTATTTGGAATATTCAGGCAGCATTTTATTTCATATCAATTCTTTAAAGATCTTCAGGACATTACCAGTAGAACTACCTCTACTTTGTAAGAACATATGCAGAATCTGGTGGAGGGTTCCATTGTTCTGTACCCCTTAGTAGATTTTGCATAGTGATGTATGAGACAGTCACTAGAATTATGCAACACATCATCATATAAGGTCTTATAAAACACATTTAGGGGTTGATTTACTAAAACTATTGAGTGCAAGATCTGGTGCAGCTGTGCGTGGTAGCCAATCATGGTAGCATTCTGACTTCAGCTTGTCTAATTAAGCTTTGACAAAAAAAATGGAAGCCGATTGGTTTCTATGCACAGCTGCACCAGATTTTGCACTCTCCAGTTTTAGTAAATCAACCCCTTTAGTGCAAAATAATGGAAAGCCTAAAAACATTAACTGTTGGGGCGGCTGTGGACTGGAGTTGAGAAACACTGCCTTAGTGTCACAGTTAATATTACATGCATTTGACAGGTTTTAGAAATACATATATAGGAAGTGAACATCGGTAATAGCGATAAGTGGTTGTAAACCCTAGTACTAGCTCATTATGAATTACTTACCTTACATCGAAGCCCCCGCAGCGGTCCTCATACCCTCCTCCGGCCGGCGACATCTCTCTTGGAGTTACTTCCGGGTATCGCGGGCTCCGGCGCTGTGATTGGCCGGAGCCGAGATGATGTCACTCCCGGGCATGCGCACGGGAGCCACTGGTAATGGCACACTCACTGAAGCAACGGCACATACGTGTCATTGCTTCAGTGCGCATGTGCCGATGACCGTACAGGTTTAGGAGATAACCTGGGTAGCTACAGGTAAGCCTTATTATAGGCTTACCTGTAGCAAAAAGTGGTTGTAAAGGGTTTACAACCACTTTAATGCACAGCGTAGTCTACACTGGTAATGCCAATATTCTTAATGCACAGCATAGTCTACACCAGTAATAGCGATATTCTTAATTCAAAGAATTTTAGTGTAATGAATGAAAAGCTTCTTTCTTTCAGCAATAACAACAGTGCTATTTGCAGCCAGGTTCCCCAAAATCCTCACTTCCCCCGCTGCTGTAAGAGGCTCGTTGGCCTTTCAAGTCTGTACATAGTTTAAATGGCATCATGGCTGGGTTCAGCCCTTCCTTCTCTGTGCTGGCAGCTCAGCTGTCAACTAATTGCCAGCTTCCATCTCTCCACAGTGATCAACCTGTTGATGATCCGCTCGTCAGCTCTGCCTACTTAAGGACTTCCAGTTCATTTGCTCTTCGCCTTTGCCTGTGCTAACATCACAAGAGACTTTCGCCTGCGTTCCAGTTGAAGACCTGCTTGACTGTTGTCCCCTCTGGCTACGGATCCTGCTTGCTGTTCTATTACCTTTATCGCTGGCTCTTGGACTTTGGCTTGGCCGACTACCCGATCCGGTTACTGAACTCTGGCTATGTTTTGACTACGCTTACTCTGTTTACCTTTTTATTATTTATTATTAAACTAGTGTTATTTAACTGTACTTCTGTCTCAGTCTGATTCATGGTTTCTGACAGTAGGCGAAGGCCATGAATTCAGAAGATGCAGCCAATCCACTTGTTAATAATATTTTTTCCAGATTGGATGACCTGGATCACCGCATGGATCAGTTTGCCACAGCGATACAGACGCTCCTGAGTCACACGGCTCATCTAGAGTCTCCCACTGTGGCCGCTCCGGTAGTCCCTGTGCAGGCACCCGCCTCGAGTATTACCTCTATAAGAGGTATGTCTGGTTCCGCCCCACTTCCCCAGCGATTTGGGGGCAATCCAATCCAATGCAGAGGTTTTCTCAACCAGGTTGAGATATATTTTGAGATACTGCCCCAGGCGCTTCCCACAGACAGAAGCAAAGTAGGTTTTGTGATATCTTTGCTTTCTGAGAAAGCCTTGGCCTGGGCAAAACCTCTATGGGAGACGCAGAAACCTGTGGTCCTGAGTTACCCAGATATTGTGGCTTCCTTCAAAAGGGTATTTGACGTTCCCGCACACTCTGCTTCTGCTGCCAAGAGCCTCATGTCCATCAAACAGAGTATGAGAACTGTTGCCGATTACGCCAATGAATTCCGTACTCTGGCAGCAGAGGTTGCTTGGAACAATGAGGCCCTCGTGGCTGCTTTTTCTCATGGTCTCTCGGATAACATCAAGGATGAGATAGCAGCCCGAGATATACCCACTGAGCTGGAGAAGTTGATCTCATTTGCCATCCCCATTGACTCCAGACTCAGAGAAAGACCCTCTGTTAAGGAGCGCTTGCGGAAGCCTCCTGTACATTTACCTCCGAGCTTTGCAGTCCCACCCTTGCCTCCCTCACCTCCCATGCCTCCTGGTACCGAGTCGGTCTGTGAAGATGAACCCATGCACTTGGGCTTCACGCGTCTCTCTGCGGATGAGCCCTTAGGTGGAGGGAGAGATTGTGCCTTTATTGTGGCCAGGCCGGTCACTTTTTGAAGTCTTGTCCTACCCGTCCAGGGTACGCCCGAACCTTGAGGTCCTGTCAAGGACAGACCTTAGGTGGCGTTGTTTCATCTCCAGTTGTCCAGAAGGATAAGCCCCTGGTTTCGGTTACCCTGTCTTGGGCTGAGTCATCCATCGAGATACAGGCTCTAATCGACTCCGGGGCTGCAGGCCTGTTCATTGATGCTGCCTTTGTATCTAAGCACTTGATTCCGCTGCAGCTGCGTGACACTCCACTTGCCATTGAGGCTCTTGATGGGAGACCTCTACAGCCCTGCCCATGTGACTCATGAGACTGTTCCGTTGTCCATGGCCGTAGGGGCTCTTCACCATGAGATAATCCAATTCCAAGTTATTTCCTCACCTAAGTTTCTGCTGGTTATTGGTTATCCTTGGTTACAGAGGCACAACCCATCTTTTGATTGGCTCCGTGCTGAGGTTCTGTCCTGGTCGCCACAGTGCAGTGAGAGATGCTTCCAGAAGGTAGCCAAGGCCCTGTGCTCCTCTTCACTCTCCTCCCTGCTGGAGTACTGCGATTTTAGCGATGTCTTTAACAAAGGTCAAGCCGATACGTTGCCTCCACACCGGTCGTATGATTGAGCAATTGACCTTCAACCTGTTGCCATCCCCCCTCGTGGCCGGGTTTACCCTTTGTCGGTCTTGGAGGATAAGGCCATGGAGGAGTATGTTGCAGATGCACTTTTTCGAGGTTTCATCCGCAAATCCTCGTCTCTTGCTGGTGCTGGTTTCTTTTTTGTGAAGAAGAGGAGTGGTGAACTGAGACCTTGTATCGATTATAGGGGTCTCAATCATTTCACCATTAAGAATGCCTATCCGATCCCGTTGATTACGGAGTTATTTGACCGCCTCAAGGGAGCAACAGTCTTCACAAAGTTTGATTTGAGAGGGGCATACAATCTCGGTCAGGATTAACGAGTGGAAAACTGCATTTAATACCAGAACAGGTCATTATGAGTATTTCGTAATGCCTTTTGGCCTCTGTAACGCTCTAGCAGTTTTCCAGGAGTTTATTAACGATGTCCACCGAGACTTGTTGCAGTTATGTGTGGTGGTTTATCTCGATGATATCCTCATTTTCCAAGTCCCTGGAGAGCCACCCACACAGATGTCTGTCGAGTGCTTCAGAAACGAAGAGAACAATCTCTATTGTAAACTGGAGAAGTGCGAATTCCATCGTGAACAGGTTAAATTCCTGGGTTATGTAGTTTCAACGGTTGGTTTTTCGATAGACCCAGAGAAACTTTCTGCAGTCCTACAGTGGCCTCGACCCGTGGGTTTACATCCTCTGCAGCGCTTTCATGGCTTTGCCAACTATTATCGGAAGTTTATTCGTAATTCGTCTCTGGTCAAGCCCCTGACTGATATGACCAGAAAGGACGGTAACCCACAGAGTTGATCTCCAGAGTCCATTAAGGCTTTTGAGAGTCTTAAGACTACCTTTGTTTCTGCTCCTGTGTTGGCACATCCTGATCCCACGTTGCCTTTTGTCCTTGAAGTCGATGCTTGAGACTGGAGTTGGCGCCCTTCTGTCTCTACGTCCTAGCTCTGAGAGCGTTATGCATCCGTGTGGCTACTTTTCCAAGAAATTGTCACCTGCGGAGTGCAATTACGAGATTGGTGACAGAGAGCTTTGGGCGATCATTTTAGCCCTGAAAGAATGGAGACATCTCCTCGAAGGTACCACTGTGCCAGTTCTCATTCTTACTGACCATAAGAATCTCACATTCTTGTCTGAGGCTAAACGCCTCTCTCCCAGAAGGGCACGATGGGCTCTTTTCTTGTTGAGTTTCAATTACATTGTCTCATTCTTACCCGGTACTAAGAATGTAAGGACTGACACCTTGTCACCACAATTTTCCTCCACTTCCAAGATGGAGTCGGTTCCGGTTCCTGTGATTCCTCCTGATCGTATTCTGGCTACGGTTTGCACCAGTCTCTCTTCTCCTTTGGGTGACAAAATTCTGGCTGCTCAGGTCGATGCCCCTCTGAGAAACCTTGTGACCGCTGCTTTGTTCCCGAGAGTCTCCGTACTGCCGTGCTCCAGACTTACCATTCTCCCAAGGCTGCTGGCCACCCTGGAAAGAATCAACTCTTTTGGGCCATTTCCCAACAATTCTGGTGGCCTAGTCTACGTGCCGATGTAGCCGCCTTCGTAGCTGCCTGTTCCGTGTGTGCTCAGAGTAAGACTCCACGACACCTTCCAATGGGCCTCCCACAACCCATACCCAATGGAGAGAGGCCCTGGTCCCACCTGTCTATGGATTTCATTGTGGAGTTACCCAACTCCCAGGGCAACACAGTTATCCTTATGGTGGTAGACCGGTTCTCGAAAATGTCTCACTGTGTTCCACTTAAGAAGTTGCCTACGTCTAAGGAACTGGCCTCCATTTTTGCTCGGGAGATCTTTCGTTTACATGGCCTACCCAAGGTCATTGTCTCTGACAGGGGAAGTCAGTTTGTGTCCCGGTTTTGGCGAGCCTTTTGTGCACAGTTGGGAATTCAGCTTGCTTTCTCCTCTGCGTATCAACCACAGTCTAATGGGGCCGCAGAACGAGCCAATCAGTCCATATTTCTGACCATCACAACAACTGGTCAGACCTCTTACCATGGGCGGAGTTTGCTCACAATAGCGCTCGGAATTCTGCTTCCCATTTGTCCCCGTTTATGGCGAATTATGGTTTCCAACCTTCCATGTTGCCTGACTCGTTTGTTCCTCAGAGTATTCCTGCGTTAGAGGAACATCTCCGTGGTCTTCATTCCACTTGGGTACAAGTCCAGGAGGCTTTACCACAGGCTAACAAAAGGTACAGACTCCATGCTGACCGCAGACGCCTGCCTGCGCCTTCCTACCAGGTCGGGGACAGGGTCTGGCTGTCATCTTGCAACCTCCGACTTCGTGTTCCTTCTCTGAAGTTCGCACCTCGGTCTATTGGGCCTTTCCGTATCCTTCGCAGGATAAACCCAGTGGCTTATGCGTTGGACCTTCCTTCCAGTATGCGTATCTCTAATGTGTTTCATGCCTCCTTATTGAAACCTTTGGTCTGCAATCGTTTTACCACCTCTGTGCCACGTTCTCACCCTATACAGGTTGAGAACCATGAGGAGTATGAAGTACAGTCCATTGTTGAATCACTGTAGGTTCCGTGGGTGCATTCAGTACCTGGTGCATTGGAAGGGGTACGGTCCGGAGGAACGCTCTTGGGTCCCATCCTCGGACGTACATGCCCCTGTCCTCCTCTGTGATTTCCATAGACGTTTTCCCTTCAAGCCTGGTGGTCCTCTGAAGGGGAGGGGTCATTGAGGAGGGGGTACTGTCAGGGCTGGGTTCAGCCCTTCCTTCTCTGTGCTGGAAACTCAGCTGTCAGCTAATTGCCAGCTTCCATCTCTCCACAGTGATCCACCTGTTGATCCGCTCATCAGCTCTGTCTACTTAAGGACTTCCAGTTCATTTGCTCTTCGCCTTCGCCTGTGTTAACATCACAAGAGACTTTCTCCTGTGTTCCAGTTGAAGACCTGCTTGACTGTTGTCTCCTCTGGCTACGGATCCTGCTTGCTGTTCTATTACCTTTATCGCTGGCTCTTGGACTTTGGCTTGGCTGACTACCCGATCCGGTTACTGAACTCTGGCTATGTTTTGACTATGCTTACTCTGTTTACCTTTTTATTATTTATTATTAAACTAGTGTGATTTAACTGTACTTCTGTCTCGGTCTGATTCATGGTTTCTGACAAATGGGAACTGAACTGTCAAAGCTGTGCCTAAAAAAAGCAAGCAGAGGGTTAAGGATCAGTTACCAGTACTGCCTATAGGCTATCTACATTTTATCCTTTCCTATTACAATTTTTTTAGTATTTATTGAACAAACATGAAAAAGGCACTGCGGTATCAAAAATTAGGAAATGTAGTGAGATAGGTGCTACTCCTGATGACGAGTGATTTGATGACTAACGAAGTCGAGAAGCAGAGGAAGCCAAGATCCACAGTGAATGAATCAGAATTAGGAGGATCCTTAAGGCTGAATATCAGTATTGGCTTAACAGAAACCGTCCGACATTCGGCCCATGTTTACAGCAGCCTGCCTGACAGAAGTCGGTGTAACAACCAGCTTTTATGGAACGAGCATGCAGGAAAACCAGCATCCGATCAGCGCTTGCATAAATGGCTGTGAGCGCTGATCAGTGTGTTCTGGCAGTGGGGAAGTCCCCCTGTCAGAAAACAATAGCTCAGCGGGGGAGATCACCATAGATTGATTAGTTAGCATGGTGACCTCCCCGTGTGTACCAGGCATTACACTGGTGGACCTCAGGTAAAACTCTTCAGCAAGGAGAATAGCAAACAGCACAGTAGTGACAACGCTAAATCTCACAAAACTAGCAGCTGAAAGGCATCAGTGCCTTTGTACTAAAATTGTAAATATAAAGCTATGAGGCTCAAAGCACAAGCATTACAAAGCTCAATAGCTAAAGTTGAAATTTTCACACACAATTGAATGCATCAGAGGAGCTCTCTAGTAATCATTTGTTGGCTATTAAATGTTAAAGATTATATATCGGATGGTGTATAATGTACACCCACACATTGTATTATATTGTATTCTGTATAAATTACATTTCAATCACACGCACAGCTTCTTGGCCCTCTTTATTTTGCAGGGTCGGTTGCTTGTTTTGGAGACTTACAGTGTATACTACTATTAAAATCTACTATTAAAATAAGATTAAATATCAGTTTCTTCTATTGGGTTGACCTGAAACATTGCACGCAAAAGCACAGATAAATCAGGTATATTAAATGGTTCTAAAGACTAGAATTTTTTTACCTTAAAGGAGAAGTGTGGTATTGAGAAAAAATGAACATTCATACTCACCTAGATTCCTGTAGCAATAATCCGTTGCTGCAGCTGTCCCCCACCAGCTCTAAGATCAAGAACTGAGCAATCAGATAACTGCTGATTGCTCAGTTCTCAGTCTTCACTGAGCAGAGAGTGTTCACTGTCATTCATTGGTTTTCTGCTCTGCTCCTCCAGTTCTCAGTAGAGCACTGTGCCGTGGAAGGGTGGGAACGGCTGGCTCAGGATCTCAGGGGTGTGCTAAGAGGCTGAGCCAGCTGTGAGTCAGGCATCTCGCTGGATCCTGACATTGTTGTCATGATCCCTGCAGAGCCTGGACCGGCCCTCTGATGTCCAGGCTGAATCAGAAAAAAGTGCACTTCTGTGATCCAGAAGAGAAGTATGGGCAAAAAAAGCTTTGGCTCTTTCTTTAGGGAGGGAGAGTTCCAAGTGACAAAATATGTTGGGGTGGAGCTAGTGCCTGTGACACCATCTCACACATGGACTGCGCTCACACTGGACTAAATGGTGGAGCTGGTAACTGCATGAGATTAGGCACAACACTTGGGTGCCGGGGGACAGCACTCTTGATGAGAGTGTATTTGTTTTTTATATATTTTAAATAAAAGATTTTTCTTGCTATGGCGCCCTTTTATTGTCTTTTTCTTGTGGACTATACACCTTTTATGAGATATGCATGGAGAAGCGGTGGCAAAGTGATTCCTTCTGGGTGCAATTTTGTTTATGGTGCATAAAAACTGGTACATATAAACAGTAAAGGAGTGGTGGAAACCCAGAGTGGCAACAAAGCACAGTTTGACCCAAGGCATATAGGATCAATATATCTGGTGACAGTGGTGAGGGTTTCATGAGGGTGGAGGTGAATTCATAAGGTAGTGACGGGATGAAAAGCATTTGTGAAGGCTGTGGAGCACAATTTATATGGCACTTTGTTGTGTGAAGCCGTGTACACACGATCGATTTTACCGATGAAAACAGTCCGATGGACTTTTCTCATCGAACAAACCGATCGTGTATGGGCCCCATCGGTCTTTTTTCCATCGTGAGAAAAAATAGAACATGTTTTAAATTTATCCGATGGGAAAAAAAAACGATAGCAAATTCCGATCGTCTGTGTGGAACTCCATCGGACAAAAAAACCCATGCATTCTCAGAATCAAGTCGACGCATTGAACTTAATTTTTCTCAGCTTGTCGGAGTGTTTTACGTCACGGCGTTTGGGACGGACGGATTTTTGACTGATCGTGTGTAAGCAAGACTGATGGAAGTCAGCTTCATTGGATTACCGATGGAAAAATCCATTGGTTTAAAATCCATAGGAAATCCGATCGTGTGTACAGGGCTTAACACTGAACACAGAGTGAGCGTGGACACAAGGCACTTTGTTTATTTATGGGCACTGTGCACTTTGATGTCATAATTGTATATATAGATTTAAGACTGTCCACTTTATATTTTGCATAAAGTTTTGTCTTATATTTAAGAGCTGTATATTAATAGATTTATTAAAAAATGTGTATGTAGTTTATCATGGAGATCAATATCAATGCAAAATGAATCATCAAATTATTAGTAACCAGAAGTGTACACTTTCTGTGGAAGTGTGCACTTATTCACTTGCATACAAAGTGTGTATTTCTGAAAAAAAACATCTTATATCATCTGAAATTTGGATGCTTCAATTACCTAGTTTTATACTTGTAGAGCTTGTTATACTGTAACATATAATAAAACATGAACACACCGTAGCCAGGAAAAAACGAACAATGATAAAGCTGTAATAGTCAAAAGTAAATGCCACAGCAACACCAAATAAAAACTGGCATGAACTTGTGATCCACATTATTGGTCGCCTTCCGACTCTAGAAATTGGGAGAAAAATAACAATTGTATTAGAATTTTAAAATAATATATTCATTGCAAACCTTCAAATTAATTTAAATAATTAATTAATTCTAATATTATGTATATAAATAGTCCTGATTCCTTTTCAGGAAACTATCAAAAAAGACATTGCTTATCTAAACTTTATCCAAAACGAAAAAATAAATAAAAAATGTTGCTTTTATCTAAACTTTAAATGAATTACAGTGCAGATTGAACGTGTTCTTGTTTGTGGCTTCCAACATCAATTTTTGGAAATAATCTGTCTAAACAGCACTTAGGTATAATTTCTGGAACATTATAGCTGTCACAAATGTCTGAAAGAAGTCTTTCAGGAGCACATAAAGTTGTAATAAACCTTTACATAAGTCCACTGAAGTGACTAGACTCAGGTGATGCACAATGATAAAGCAAATCCTCCCACACAAGCTGTACCTAATCATCCACAGCCATCTCTCCTCCAGAACCTTATAAAGTACACAGATCAGATGTTATTTCTTAGCTTCCAGGAGGCAAGGGCAGGGATGTGATGTCACACACTCCATAGCACATGGCAGACAGCTGAGTGTAATCTGACACCTGGGTGGAGAGAATGGACACACCCTCCTCTACACAGTCTTATAGCACATCTGAGGCTGCCAATCACCCTCTGTATGCTACAGGCAGGGGGGAGCAGGCTGTCACCATGGATTGCCTTAGGTTGGTGAAAACTGTCAAATGTGATCCATGCAGATGGCAGAGGAAGGATAGAGCAGCCAGGATCCACACAAGGTGTAACAGATTCAGGCAACAACCATTTATTTTAGCATATTTCTATGTCTATGTGAGTGTTTGACCATTCTTCCAGAAGCACATTTGTGAGGTCAGGCACTGATATGGACGAGAAGGCCTGGCTTGCAGGCTTCACCCTAATGCCCCGTACACACGATCCGAAAATCCGACGACAGATCGTCCGACGTTTTTCGCTTAATAGTCGCAAATAGAAATTAAATAGGTTACTAAAGTCGAAAATTCTCGTACAACAGAAAAAAAAAAAATCGGTGTCATGTGTTGTAGTGTATTTGTATTGTATTTTCGGACAACAGCTGTACAGATTAAATTAAAATCGTTCGATCTGATATCGTATGAAGTAAATTTTCGTGCTTGTCCGATCTAATAATATCGGATGAACTGTCGTGATCGGCTCTCGAAAGCTCTGTGCTAACAATCTGATTATCGAACGATCGCGTCAAAATCTGTATTTTTCGTCCGATTTTCGGATCATGTGTACGGGCCATAAAGGTGTTCTATCGGGTTGAGGTCAGGACTCTGTGCAGGCCAGTCAAGGTTCCTCCACCCCAAAGTCGCTTATCCATGTCTTTATGGACTTTTCTTTGTGCACTGGTCCAAATCATGCACTTATGGAAGAATGGTCAAACATTCCCATAGACACACTCCTAAACCTTGTGGACAACAGCCTTCCCAGAAGAGTTGAAGCTGTTAAAGCTGTTATTACGGACTAAGACTGGCCCATCAAACTTCGTGTGCGTTAGACATTTCCATCGTTTCGTTCTGAATTAGTTTTTTGACAAAATTTGAGGAAATTCGTTAATCTGGAAATATTCTAATTAACAAAATCCCGTTTAACAAATTTTTCCGAAAACGAAAATTCGGTAATTCAAGAATTCGGAAATTTGAAAATAAGAATAAAAATCCGAAAATAAGAACGAAAATCCAAAAATTCGAAAACCCGAAATAATAACTAACTTATAATAATAACTATTACTAACTATTAAATTATAGGTATTGGAATTTCCTTTCAAATTTGGCTGTTAGTGAACGTAACAAATTCAAATTTATCCAAAGGTACGAATTATTCGAAATAACGAATGCCGCATCTAAATGAATGGAACGTAACAAATTCTTAATAGTAAATAATAATAATAATAAAAACATTTTATTATTATTATTATTAATTAATTCGATACGTTACGTTCATTTAAATGAGGCATTCGTTATTTCGGATAATTCGTAACAGCGTGGAATCCAGGCAACCGGAAGTGACGTCAGAGTGGGCGGTACATGTTAACGGAGCATGCCCAGTCACTCCTTCTTCTGCGACTGGGCATGCTCCGAAACATGTACCGACCACTCTGACGTCACTTCCGGTTACCTGGATTCCATGCTGGTCCTGACAGCACAGCCCTCCATCTTGGATCAGAGAGACAGTATTTACCACTGCTGGTCGGTTGGAACTTCCACCTGCAGCTGTCTTACTCCCAGGAGGCATCCCGCTGGACGTTATGGATTCATTGATATGCCTGTTTTTCACTTCCATCTTGTAAGTGTTTTTAACCCTTCCTTGTCATTAAAATGTTTTATTACTGCACTTAGAAGCGCCTTCTTCTCTGCTTTGTTTTTCCTATAGAGTGTGCTTCTCTCTTTCGAAGTGCTGCTGTGGTGCATTAATCACATCTCAAGAGCCAGTCATGTACTGTTTGTTAAAGTCTCCTTGTTATCCAGAGCGCCCTATTCTTCACACTTCTTGAACAATGTTTCTTTAACCACTTGCCACCTGCCTACAGTAAATTTACTGCGGGCGGACGGCACAGCCAGGCACTGCAATGTACCCATACGTCACGGTGTACTTCCTGGTTTTCACCCTCTGCTGACCTGTACTGTAATTGGAGACAGCACAAGTTTTTCACAGCTAATGATTATGGCTATATATCTGCTGATCGCCTGCAGCCAATCACAGAACAGATCTCTGGGTTTGTAAACACAGACTCTGGTTGGATTTCTCCTGGCCATTCAGAAATGAAATCAAGGGGAGAAACCCAGCCAAATCAATGAGTACCAGCAGCACACATTTGCATACACTTGTTAGGCACACAACTAACCCCTTGATTACCCTCCTGATGACCCCTGTCACCACGCCAGTACTATTAGTGCAGTATTAGTGTACAGTATTATCAATGATCACTGTATTAGTGTCACTAGTGATGTCAGCTTCAGTCAGTGTGCCTCCCAGCCAGTGTTAGTGTCAGATTGTCCGCTACACTATCACAATCACACTATAGGTCGCTGATCACCGCCATTACTAGCATAATGTCGGTACGTATCAGTATCTTAACCACTTCAATACCATGCACTTATACAGCTTCCTGCCCAAGCCAATTTTGAGCTTTCAGCGCTGTCGCAATTTGAATGACAATTGCGCGGTCATGCAACACTGTACCCAAACAATTTTTTTATCATTTTGTTCCCACAAATAGAGCTTTCTTTCAGTGGTATTTGATCGCCTCTGCGATTTTTATTTTTTACATAACAAATAAAAAAGAGTGAAAATGTTGAAAAAAATTTATTTTTTTTGTTTCTGTTTATTTTTTTTTGGAAATAAGTACCTTTTCTACTTCAATGACGGGCACTGATAAGGCGGCACTAACTGGCACTGATAAGGCGACACTGATGGGCACCGATGAGGTGGCACCAATGAGGTGGCACCGATGAGGTGGCACTGATGATGGGCACTGATGGGCACTGATAGGCGGCACTGATGGGCACTGATAGGCGGCACTGATGGGCGCTGATATGTGGCACTGGTATGCGGCACTGATGGGCACTCATAGGCGGCACTGATGGGCACTCATAGGCGGCACTGATGGGCACTTATAGGCAGCACTGATGGATACTTATGGGTGGCACTGATAGGTGGCACGGACGGGCACTGATAGGCGGGCACTTATGGGCACAGATGGGCACGGATGGGCACTGATAGGTGGCACTAATGGACACTGGTAGGTGGCACTGATGACTGGTGGCTGGCATTGCTGGGCATCATGCATTTTTTTTGTGCCATGATGGTGCCAATCAGTGCCCATTTGTGGGCACTGATTGGCATATATTTTTTTATCTCTTTGTGCATGTGGATGGCCATGGGGGACTTACCTGGCCATCCACATGCTTGGGGCTTCCTAGGGCGTCCTGGGGGGCTTCCCTGGTGGTCCAGTGTGGGTATCCGAGGGGGGGCTGCGCTGATAAACAATCAGCGCGAACCCCCCCTGTCAGGAGAGCCGCCGATCAGCTCTCCTCTACTCGCGTCTGTCAGACGCGAGTGAGGAAGAGCCGATCAACGGCTCTCCCTGTTTACATTGTGATCAGCCGTGATTGGACACGGCTGATCACGTGGTAAAAAGCCTCCGCCGGAGGCTTTTTACCGAGATCAGTGTAGCGGTGGGTCAGACTGACCCACCGCTCCACCAATCGCTGCGATGCGGGCCCCCCCGGGCGCGCGGCGGCTGTTATCCCGCAGGACGTCATATGACGTCCAGTGTGGATAACACAACCACTTCCCGGACGTCAATCTGCTATTGACGGGGCGGGAAGTGGTTAATCACAATCAGAACTGTACTAGTGTCCCCAAAAGTATAGTGCCCCAAACACGCAGTGTTAGCAGAATCAGCCCCTGATCACAGCCAGCACTTGTGACAGCAGAATACATTTTGCCCTAAATGTAGGAAGACATTAGATTTTTTTTTTACATAAACGTTTTATTGTAAATATTTGAGTAGTATATAGGTACATATGACGCTATGAGCCCAATATAGTCACATAGGATCATACCCTAGGAGAGGGAGGGAAGAACTAGATAATAAAAACAAAAACACAATACAAAAACAAAAAAGAATAGGGAAGATGGAAGAGTGAGCCTTAGTAATCCTGGCCTATAGAGGAACATATTTCTCCATGACTCTCGTCAGAACGTATTGGGCTAAAAGTAGAAATGCAGGGATGAGATGCCATGGAGCTGATGCTAAAAATACTGTGCTTAGCAAGTGGCTCCAATTCCTCCAATATCCCCTGTCTGTGTCTCTCAGTGGCAGGTAAAAATTACGTGGGTCCCCTTACTCACCGGGAATGGGACAAAAGAAGAAAAAAAAAAGAAGGGGGTGAAAACGAGGGAGGGCATGTTGGGGTAAGGGGGAAGGGAGGAAGAGGATAAGAATTTGTTGAGGAGAGGAGGTGAGGGCATCACCAACTACCCTCTCCAGCTTCCAGTGGTCAGAACATTAAAGTAAAATTTTGAGTTTTTTTTTTTTTTCTTTTCTAAATTTTCTGTCTTTTTTTTTTGTTTATATAATAAGAAATAAAAAAACCAGAGGTGATCAAATACCACCAAAAGAAAGCTCTATTTGTGTGAAAAAAAGATATACATTTAATTTGCGTACTGTACAGTGTTGCACGACTGAGCCACTGGCAGTTAACCACTTCAGTCCCGGACCATTTGGCTGGCCAAAGACCAGGCCACTTTTTGCGATTCAGCACTGCGTCGCTTTAACTGACAATTGCGCGGTCGTGCGACGTGGCTCCCAAACAAAATTGGAGCCTTTTTTCCCACAAATAGAGCTTTCTTTTGGTGGTATTTGATCACCTCTGCGGTTTTTATTTTTTGCGCTATAAACAAAAATAGAGCGACAATTTTGAAATAAATTCAATATTTTTTACTCTTTGCTATAATTAATTACCCCCCAAAATATAAAAAAAAAAATTTCCTCAGTTTAGGCCGATACGTATTCTTCTACATATTTTTGGTAAACAATAAGCAGTTATTGATTGGTTTGCGCAAAAGTTATAGAGTCTGCAAAATAGGGGATAGTTTTTTCGCATTTTTATTAATATTTTTTTTTTTACTAGTAATGGCGGCAATTAGCGATTTTTATTGTGACTGCGACATTATGGCAGACACATCGGACACTTTTGACACCATTTTGGGACCATTGTAATTTTTACAGCGATCAGTGCTATAAAAATGCACTGATTACTGTGAATGACACTGGCAGTTAAGGGGTTAACCTGTAGGGGGCGCTGAAGGGGTTAAAATTGAGTTCCACCCAGAATTATTTTTTTTCACAAAAAATCCTAAAAAAAATTGAAAAAAGATTGTTTTTTTTTTTTAATACTCACCCGAAATACCTGTTGCTATGCGGAAGTCCGTAATCTGCCTCTTCCGTAACCGCGGTCTGTCTTCTTCCCCATCCTCTTCTAGTGAATGGGGCGCGCTGCTTTCTGGGAACTGTGTGTAATCCCAGAGAGCAGCCGCCAATTCACAAGTCGGCGCGAGACTCATGCATGAGCAGTAGGAAACGGGCAGTGAAGCCGTAAGTCTTCACTGCCTGTTTCCCTAAGTGTGGATGGCGGCGCCGGACCTGCACCGATCGAGGGATCGGGATCGGGGGGGCCATCAGCGCGGGAGAGTAGGACAGGTAAGTGACCTTAATAAAAGTCAGCAGCTACAGTGTTAGTAGCTGCTGACTTTTAACCACTTAAGCCCCGGACTATTACGCAGCTTAATGACCAGAGGTGTTTTTACAATTTGACACTGTGCTGCTTTAACTGTAAATTGTGCGGACATGCAATGCTGTACCCAAACGAAATTTGCGTCCTTTTCTTTCCACAAATAGAGCTTTCTTTTAATGGTATTTGATTGCCTCTGCGATTATTTTTTTTTGCGATATAAACAGAAAAAGACCGAAAATTTTGAAAAAAAATGATATTTTCTACTTCTTGTTATAAGAAAAATCAAATAAACTCAATTTTAGTCATACATTTAGGCCAAATTTTATTCAGCCACATGTCTTTAGTAAAAAAAATGTCAAGCATATATTTATTGGTTTGCGCAAAAGTTATAGCGTCTACAAACTAGGGTACATTTTCTGGAATTTACACAGCTTTTAATTTATGACTGCCTATCTCATTTCTTGAGGTGCTAAAATGGCAGGGCAGTACAAAACCCCTCCAAATGGCCCCATTTTGGAAAGTAGACACCCCAAGGATATTGATGAGAGGCATGTTGAGCCCATTGAATTGTCCCAAGTGATTGAATAATGACAAAAAAATAAAATAATTACAAAAAGTTGTCACTAAATGATATATTGCTCACACATGCCATGGTTATATGTGGAACTTCGGGATTTCTAAGGGCGCAAATTTTTGATTTCACTCCTCACTACCTATCACAGTTTCGAAGGCCATAAAATGCCAAAATAGCACAAACCCCCCCAAATGACCCCATTTTGGAAAGTAGACATCCCAAGCTATTTGCTGAGAGGCATGGTGAGTATTTTACAGCTCTCATTTGTTTTTGAAAATGAAGAAAAAATCATTTTTTTTTTTTTTTCTTTTTTCAATTTTCAAAACTTTGTGACAAAAAGTGAGATCTGTAAAATACTCACAATACCTCTCAGCAAATAGCTTGGGGTGTCTACTTTCCAAAATGGGGTCATTTGGGGGGGTTTTGAACTGTCCTGGCATTTTATACACAACATTAGGAAGCTTATGTCACACATCATCCACTCTTCTAACCACTTGAAGACAAAGCCCTTTCTGACACTTTTTGTTTACATGAAAAACTTTTTTTTGCAAGAAAATTCCGTTGAACCCCCAAACATTATATGTTTTTTTTAAAGCAAAGGCCCTACAGATTAAAATGGTGGGTGTTGCATTTTTTTCCACATAGTATTTGCGCAGCGATTTTTTAAACGCATTTTTTGGGGAAAAAATACACTTTTTTTAATTTTAATGCACTAAAACACACTATATTGCCCAAATGTTTGATGAAATAAAAAAGATGATCTACATGGATACCAAACACGACATGCTTTAAAATTTCGCACAAACGCGCAGTGGCGACAAACTACATACATTTTTTTTTTTTTTAAATCAAATAGGAGTTTATTCAGAGAGCAATAGGTATACAAAAGAAATACTTCACACAATACAGCACATACTTCTGTGTGTCCACAGGAAAAGGAAGGGACAATACCCTACAGATAGGGGTACAACATAATAAGAAAAATACACCCTTTTAAGTCAAAAACACCCAACCCTGTACCACATCTATCTCAATACAATAGTGTAGTTTCTGCAACACAGTACAAAAAATATCACAGGCATCCATGTAAGAAAATAGGACTTATAGTCGTTGTATCCAGACCGGGGTAAGATAGACCGACTCATAGCCGAGCAATAGACCACCACGCGGGGAGTATCACCCCTAGTGCCATGTTCCCTCCCACTCAGATCCTCCGTCCCTTATACTAGCATTCGTTCCATAACCAGATCAACCGGGGCCAGACCTGGAATCTCCAACTATCGAGCCCAAATCCTGTCAAATTTCCTCACACTCCCTCTATGCTGAAATATATACTTTTCCAGCCTAATAGTGTCCCCCATGAGATTCCGCCATTCCCTCACCGTGGGGGGTTCCTCTGACTTCCAGTGTCGCAAAATAAGCTTCCTGGCCTGGAAGAGAGCTCTCGCTATGCCCACCCTGATGGGATCCTCCTCCGGTATGTTGTCAATGATCCCCAGCAAACATAATTTAGGGTGTGCAACAAGCTGCACCTGGAAAACAGTATTAATCGTATCCAAGACCTCCGTCCAGTAGAGATGCAGTTTGGGACACCGCCACAACATGTGGATCAGGTCACCATGGTCCCTCTTGCATCTAGTACAGGCAGGGTCCTCTCGGACCCCCATACTTACCATCCTAGCCGGGGTATAGTGTACACGCAGCAGTATATACAGCTGAGACAACCTTTGGGCTACATTAAGAGAACACAAGGGAATGGCCAACAGAGCGTCTTCCCATTGGTCCTCCTCAAAAGCTCCAACGTCTCTCTCCCACTTTGAGATGATGCCTGCCATGTTGTCAGGAAGGAATCTGCTGAGGAGCATGGAGTAACTGCACGAAATGAAACCCTTAAACGAGGTTACGTCTCTCATGTAGTTAAAAATCGGCGTGGGGCTTAGTGTCCAGCCGTCTCCCTCCGCTTGGGCCCTGACCGCATGTTGGAGCTGGAAATAAAAAAACTGCATAGAGGCAGGGAGCTGAAATTCAGCCTGCAGCTCCAAGAATGAGCGCAGCTGCCCGTTCCTAAAAATTTGTGCCAAATGGGTAATCCCGTATTGTTGCCATCTCATACCATATTGTAATTTTTCCAACTCCAAGTAGCGTTTGTTCCCCCAGATGGGGCTATGCCTAGTAAAACCCTCCACTTGTTGCAACGCTCTCACCTTGTTCCAGATTTTCTGCATCAAGTTGTATGTAGGGTACAGCTTATTGGACTTGGCAAATCTCAGCGCCTCCAGGCCCTCCTCCACCTCCCCCCCAGATGGCGAGCGGAGCAGCTGCGCCACAGGGTCCACCAAGTTCAACACCGGATTACCAGGGGGCCTCAACACCCTAGCAATGTGCTGGAGCTGGGAGGCCAGGTAATACAGCCATGGGTTAGGGAGAGAGAGCCCTCCTGCCTCCTTCGGCCGTTGAAGCTGTTCCAGCTTCACCCTTGCCGTAGAATTTAGCCATATAAGGGATCTGAAAATGGTGTTTACAACCCAGAAATGTTTAAGAGGGACAACCATGGGGGAGTTGTGCAACACATATAAGAGCTGCGGCATTAAGATCATCTTTATCAGATTTATTCTGCCTACAGGGGACAGTTTCAGTTTGGACCACACCTTCACCCGATCCCTGCAGCGATTCAATAATGGGGACAAATTTAAGGTAAGATAGTCTAAAGGATTGGGTGTAACCTGGATCCCCAGATATCTGAATTCTGTGGATACAGGGATATCTAGTAGGTGTGTCCGCTGTGGACATGGTGTCTTGTCTAAGAGCATAAGAGAGGATTTGGTCCAATTAATCACCAACCCAGAATACCGGCCAAAAGTCCGTACAACCTCCATTGCCTCCCTCAGAGATGACTCTGTGTCACCCAAAAGGAGCATGGTGTCATCGGCATACATCATACATTTTTCTTGTTGCTCCCCATATTGAAACCCTCTGATGTTCGTATGGGCACGAATCCGAGCAGCCAGCGGTTCTATGGCCAGCGCGAACAGTAAAGGGGACAACGGGCACCCCTGTCTGGTGCCCCTAAAGAGATCAAAGTAAGAGGATATTCTTCCTGACTCTCTAATGGCTGCTTTCGGGGAATTGTATAGAAGCTGCACCCATGCTATGAAATTCTCTCCAAACCCAAATTTTCTCAGAACTGCCCATAAGTAGGGCCATTCTATGCTATCAAAGGCCTTATGCGCGTCAAGGGAGAGCAGAGCCCTGTCTCCCATGTTATCGGTGATGGATTGCATGTTAATGAATAATCTGCGCAGATTAATAGCCGTGGACTTCTGAGGCATAAACCCCGCCTGGTCAGAATGTATTATAGCAGAGATAGCATTGTTCAGCCGTATAGCAAGAACCTTGGCCAAGATTTTTACATCCGACTGCAACTACATACATTTTTAAAAGCCTTTAAAAGCCTTTACAGGTTACCACATTAGATTTACAGAGGTCTACTGCTAAAATTACTGCCCTCGATCTGACCTTCGCGGTGATACCTCACATGCATGATGCAATTGCTGTTTACATATGACGCCAGACCGACGCTTGCGTTCGCCTTTGCGCAAGAGCAGGGCGGGACAGGGGTGCTTTTTTTTTTTTTTATTAATTTTGCTTTTTTATTTTATTTTAAACTGTTCCTTCCATATTTTTTATTTTTTTTAATCATTTTTATTGTTATCTCAGGGAATGTAAATATCCCCTATGATAGCAATAGGTAGTGACAGGTACTCTTTTTAAAAAAAAACTGGGGTAAAAGCAGTCCAGAGGCTAATTAGCCGCTAGGATTGCTTTTACATGAAAGCCGGCCGCTGGCTGAAAAGAATGATAACAAGATGATACCTAAACCCGCAGGCATCATTCTGGTATAACCATTCAAAGTCCAGCAACATACCAGTACGTTGCTGGTCCTTGTTGGACATGTATTGTAATCTTTTTTTTCATGCAGCCTGTTGGCTGAACGAAAAAAAAGAAATTGATCGGTGGGTATGCCCACCATTAGAATACCTCCCTTCATTCACCCAATTCTAATGATGGGCATACATGCACCATTTATATATGCCGAAGCATGGGAGCATCCTCCCACAAAAGTTATGCCGCGTACACACGGTCGGACTTTTCCACGGGCAAGCCTCCGCCGGAATTTCGACCATATGTACGAGGCATTAGGAGCAAAATCGCTCCTCCGCCCCTGCTGCCCCCATGCTTCTGCATATATGCTCTTTTTTTTTAACTGTGGTGGTGAAATCACCTCCTACAGCACTGGAGTCACAGGGATCAGGCCTGTCTCTGCGAACGCTGCAGTTATGTGTGTTGTGTTTTGTAAGTGACAGTGATCGATCGATACTGCACTTGGGTGGCCTGGGCTGGACGGAGGGGCAAAACGCAGGTGCTAGCAGGTATCTGGGCTGATCCCGCTAACACTGCGTTTTTGGGAACCCTAAACTGCTGGGGACGCTAGTATAGATCTGATCAGATCAGATATTGATATGTTCAGATACTATACCACTAAGGGAGGTGTATGCTTCACGCGTGGGTGTTAGCGTTACTGGCACTAACCTGACGCTGCCTGGGGTGTGACGCAGACCCTCTCTGACGCTAAAACCTAATTGATATCACCCGCCGGGCGATCAGGGGGTTAAACCTTTATTGGGTTATAAACGGCGGGTGCCCTGACACTATAAAAAGCAATCTAACGAACCAGCGTCACCCGTAACACTTATACGGTGATCACCGGTGAAATGGTTAACTAGGGGCAATCAGGGGGTTAAAACCTTTATTAGGTAATATATGGGGGTACCTGACGCTATATAAAAACCTGACGGGGAACCTAAATAACGAAATAACTAACTTGCTAACCAGTGTCACCAGTGACACTTATACAGTGATCACTGGTGAAAGGGTTAACTCTAGGGGTAATCAGGGGGTTAAAACCTTTATTACATAATATATGGGGGTACCTGACGCTATAAAAACCTGTCAGCGAACCTAAAAAATTAACAGACTACCTAGTGGCACCAGCATACCTAATACAGCGATCAGAAAAACGATCGCTTAGTGACACTGGCAAAAGGGGGTGGAAGGGTTACCTGGGGGGCGATCAAGGGGTTAAACCTTTATTAGGTAATATATGGGGGTACCTGACGCTATAAAAACCTGGCGGCGAACCTGAAAAAATAACTGACTACCTAGCGGCACCAGCATAACCAATACAGTGATCAGAAAAACGATCGCTTAGTGACACTGGCAAAAGGGGGTGAAAGGGTTACCTGGGGGGCGATCAAGGGGTTAAACCTTAATTAGGTAATATATGGGGGTACCCGACGCTATAAAAACCTGGCGGCGAACCGAAAAAAATAACTGACTACCTAGCGGCATCACCGACGCTAATACAGCGATCAGAAAAATGATTGCTTAGTGACACTGGTGCTAGGGGGGTTAAGGGTTACCTGGGGGGCGATCAAGGGGTTAAACCTTTATTAGGGGGGGTTAGGGGGCTACCCTGGACCTAAAGGGACCCAACACTAACTGCCCTGACACTTTTACAGTGACAAATGGCACTGTTTGCAGTGATCAGTAAATAAATGATCACTGCAATCAGTGACACTGTGACTGGGGGCTGGGGGGTGATCTGGGGGGGCGATCGTGTTCCTATGTGTCCTGGTGTCAGTGTAGTGTTTGTGCCTGACATCTTCTCTCCACGGCGCTCCAGTATGTGTGAGCGCCGCAGGGAGAGATGACATCACTTCCTCTGCCTGTGTTTAACATTACACAGGCAGAGGAAGCATCTCATTCGGGAGCGATCGTGAGGGGGTGGCCAGAAACCAATGGCCGCCCCCTCATCACTGATCGCTCCTGGAGCGATACCGACCGCTCACTGTACCGGAGGGAGGTCCGATCGGACCCCCTACCCATACGAAGGCAGTCACGTACAGGTACGTGATTGTGCCCGTCTGTGCCATTTTGCCGACGTATATATACAGTGGGCGGTCGTTAAGTAGTTAAAAAAAAAAATTGCGGGTGGAATCCCGCTTTAAGTGTGACCTAGGGAGTGATTCTAACTGTTAGGGGGCGTGGATTGCCGTGACACGTCACTGATCGCTGTTCCCGATGACAGGGAACAGACGATCACTGACATGTCACTAGGAAGAACGGGGAGATGTTGTGTTTACACTAACATCTCCCCGTTCTTCAGCTCCGTGACACGATCGCAGGACACCGGCGGACATCGAGTCCGCGGGTCCCGCAGGCATGGTCACAGCCGGCAAATTAAAGGGGACGTATATATACGCCCATTTGCGCAGCCGTGCCATTCTGTCTACGTAAATCCTTGTGCGGCGGTCGGCAAGCGGTTAAAGTAGCACAGTGCTGAATAGCAAAAAATGCTCTGGTCACGAAGGGGGTAAAACCATCCGGTGGTCAAGTGGTTAAAACTCAAAAGAATTGGTTCTACCACTGTGCAGCCTGGCTTTGGTGATTCAAACCAAGGCCAGGGTCATGAAGAGAAGGCTTAATTAAAGTGAAACTATGTACACAATGTCTTGGCAGAGCCCACCAGTTTGAGTGAAGTTTGGGAAAACACACTGAAAATGTGAAGGCTCCAGTGGGGAAGTAACATGCAATGCACTGTAGCTAAGCCCAATTTAAGACAAAAGATGTTTATATATAATTGAATTTACTGTGCATGCCAAAGTAAACTAATGAAGCATGCTGCCCCCTACGGATCTGGCATACACTAAAACACACTAGGAATACAATTTGCAGTTCAGTTAAAAGGAAAGGGAGAGATTTTGGAAACACAACATTCATTTGAAGTTCTTCAGAAAAATAAGAGCAGTGTTTTTCAACATTGTTATATAACTGTGGCCATACCTACGGGGGTGCAGATGGAACAGTTGAGGCCATGGGGCCCAGGCACTATTTTTAACAGCTGTGTGTTAATATGACATTTTCAACAAATTATTGCAACATTTAATGATCCCTAATGCCCTGTACACACGATCGGATTTCCGATGGAATAAAATCCAATGGATTTTTCCGTCGGAATCCTGATGAAGCTGACTTTCATCAGTCTTACCTACACACCATCAGACCAAATTCCAACCGTCCCAAACGCTGCGACTTAAAACACTCAGACGAGCCGTGAAAAATGAAGTTCAATGCTTCTGAGCATGCGTCGACTTGATTCTGAGCATGCGTGCGTTTTTTCACCGATGGAGTTCCCCACAGACGATCGGAATTTGCTCTCGTTTTTTTTTCCATCTGTAAAATTTAAAACATGTTCTATTTTTTTACACCGATGGGGCCCACACACGATCGTTTTTTCCGATGAAAAAAGTCCATCTGTCTTTTTTCATAGAAAAAAAACGATCGTGTGTACGCGGCATACCAGTTGTATTTCCCTATTGGGCTTATTTTGGAACTTTCCTTTATGAAAGTGTGAATACTATCATTCAGATTTGGATTTTGTTATTTGCACATACAGTACCTTGTAATTTAATATGCACTAGGGTCGTCGGTTAGAATCCCAACCACGTTAACCTGCCTGGAGTTTGCATGTTTTTCCTGTGCATGCGTGGATTTTTTACGGGTACTTCGGTTTCCTCCCACACACCAAAGATATGCTGGTAGGTTAATTGGCTTCTGTCTAAATTGGCCCTAGTATGTGTATGTATGAATGCAAGTTAGGGACCTTAGATTGTAAGCTCCTTGACGGCAGGGACTGATGTGAATGTACAATATACTGTATATGTAAAGCGCTGTGTACATTGATGGCGCTATACAAGAATCTGTAATAATTAAATAAATAATAATAAATATATATTTTTCTATATATCCATATCATATATTAGAAACATTGTCCTATTATAAAAATGAACTGAAAGAGAAAAAGATTCTTGAAAGATACAAAAAAGCCCTGTTTAATATATTTTTACAGCACAACTTTGTGTCATTGCGCAAGATTACTGTTGTGCTATGGACTAGGGAAAGTGAGGAAAAAAGCTGGATTTGTATCTTTGCCCTGTTTGCCCATTGTCCACAATAGCACAAATAGCAATTTCTGTAACATACATCAGATACCAAGGATAACATTTACATTTCAAGCAGTGGTACGACATGCTTCTGCAAAGTCCGAGCCAGATCTCTCCATCAGTAATGAAGTAATGGCCCTAAAGCAGAAGGCACTGAATGGAGATAGCAACATAACTGAGTACCCTTCATGAGCATATAAACTTAATCCAAGGTATCTGGTAGCAATCAAGTGGCTTTGGTACCAAATATATCAATTGAAATGATCACTTGTTATATTTATTTATTTTTGTGCCTAGAAGGAAATCCCTTTCTTTAAAAAGGCACAATATATATACTGCAAGCAATTTAGTATTTTTTTTTTCAGTTTGATAGCTGCTGTTTTGCTGGAAGAAATATGTAGCATCCTGCCCTAGTTAGGCTCTGCTGTACTCAGTGGAACAGCGATCTGTTTTCTATCTCTAGTCAGGTTTCCCTAAGCTTCCAGAAATAGAGTAGCAGGGACAGCCACTGAAGTTATGAATATTTATCTACTTTCAGCAGATCCTTCAATCCTTGGAAGGTGGCACCCAGAAGGTGGCTGGGGAGAAGATAAATGTCTGGGAGGCCTATTCAGCATGGTCATTCTCCTGGGGCTTGTGTTTGTATTCAAAATTGATCAGTTTGGATATCAGCTTGGATATTCTACAAACAAATAAATAATGCCATAGCCATACCTAAACATATATTCAGTTGACATACTTTAACCATTTCCCGCCCAGTCAATAGCAAATTGACGTCCGGGAAGTGGTTCAGTTATCCACACTGGACGTCATATGACGTCCTGCAGGATAACAGCCGCCGCGCGCCCGGGGGGGCGCGGATCGCGGCGATCGGTGGAGCGGTGTGTCAGTCTGACACACCGCTACATTGATCTCGGTAAAAAGCCTCCGGCGGAGGCTTTTTACCACGTGATCAGCCGTGTCGAATCACGGCTGATCAGGATGTAAACAGGAAGAGCCGTTGATCGGCTCTTCCTCCCTCGCGTCTGACAGACGCGAGTAGAGAAGAGCCGATAGGCGGCTCTCCTGACAGGGGGGGTTCGCGCTGATTGTTTATCAGCGCAGCCCCCCCTCGGATACCCACACTAGACCACCAGGGAAGCCCCACCGGACCACCAGGGAAGCCCCAAGCATGTGGATGGCCCCCATAGCCATCCACATGTAGTAAACCATAAAAAATATGCCAATCAGTGCCCACAAATGGGCACTGACTGGCACTACCATGGCACGACCACAATGTGTGGTGGCTGGCATTGCTGGGCATCAGTGTCACCAGTGCCACCTACTAGTGTCCATCAGTGCCACCTATCAGTGCACATCCGTGCCCATCTGTGCCCATAAGTGCCCACTTATCAGTGCCCGTCCGTGCCACCTATCAGTGCCACCCATAAGTGCCCATCAGTACCACCTATAAGTGCCCATCAGTGCCGCCTATGAGTGCCAATCAGTGCCACCTATGAGTGCCAATCAGTGCCGCCTATGAGTGCCAATCATTTCCACCTATGAGTGCCCATCAGTGCCGCATACCAGTGCCACATATCAGTGCCCATCAGTGCCGCCTATCAGTGCCGCCTATCAGTGCCCATCAGTGCCACCTCATCAGTGCCACCTCATTGGTGCCACCTCATTGGTGCCACCTCATCGGTGCCCATCAGTGTCGCCTTATCAGTGCCCTTCAGTGCCGCCTTATCAGTACCCGTCATTGAAGTAGAAAAGGTACTTATTTACAAAAAAATAACAGAAACAAAGAAAAACATAGTTTTTTTCAAAATTTTCGCTCTTTTTTTAATTTGTTGTGCAAAAAATAAAAATCGCAGAGGCGATCAAATACCACCGAAAGAAAGCTCTATTTGTGGGAACAAAATGATAAAAAATTTGTTTGGGTACAGTGTAGCATGACCGCGCAATTGTCATTCAAATTGCGACAGCGCTGAAAGCTCAAAATTGTCTTGGGCAGGAAGCTGTATAAGTGCATGGTATTGAAGTGGTTAACCACTTGCCGACCGCTCACGGTATATATACATCGGCAGAATGGCTCGAACAGGCACAATCACGTACATGTACGTGGCCCTTTAACTGCCGACGCCGACGTCGGGGTCGCGCGAGCGCCGCCGGCGGCGCGCTCGCGACCCCCCTGCCTTCCCCGTGAGTGGGGCCGCGGGTCCCGCGGACTCGATCGCCGCGGGGATCCCCGCGATCGCCTCACGGAGGCTCGGAGCGGGGAGATGTGTGTGTAAACACAACATCTCCCCGCTCCTCTACTGACAATGTCAGCGATCTCCGCTCTGTGTAATCAGAGCGGAGATCAGTGACGTCAGTCGTAGCCATGCCCCCACACAGTAGTAAACACTCCCCTAGGCACACGTAACCCCTTCAGCGCCCCTAGTGGTTAACCCCTTCACTGCCAGTGTCATTTTCACAGTAATCAGTGCATTTTTATTGCACTGATCGCTGTAAAATGACAATGGTCCCAAAAATGTGTCAAAAGTGTCCGATGTGTCCGCCATAATGTCGCAGTCACGAAAAAAATCACCGCCATTACTAGTAAAAAAAATAAATAATAAAAATGCCTTAAAACTATACCCTATTTTGTAAACGCTATAATTTTTGCGCAAACCAATCAATAAACGCCGATTGCAATTTTTTTACCAAAAATATGTAGAAGAATACGTATCGGCCTAAACTGAGGAAAACATTTTTTTTAATATATTTTTTGGGGATATTTATTATAGCAGGAAGTAAAAAATATGTAATTTTTTTCAAAATTTTCGCTCTATTTTTGTTTATAGCGCAAAAAATAAAAACCGCAGAGGTGATCAAATACCACCAAAAGAAAGCTCTATTTGTGGGAAAAAAAGGACGCCAATTTTGTTTGGGAGCCACGTCGCACGACCGCGCAATTGTCAGTTAAAGCGACGCAGTGCCGAATCGCAAAAAGGGGTCTGGTCATAATGGCCAGTATTGGTCCGGGGCTTAAGTGGTTAAGCAAAGAAAATATAGACCTAAACACAATTGTGAACTCTTCACTGTGCACATGCTTGCTTGATCAAACAAAAGTGCTCCAAAAACGTGATGTACCAAACTTCCCCCCTTATAGGTAACACAACTCACCAGAGATACCGTGACCCTCTATCTTATTCGGGTCAAATTGTACTCAATTACATGAACCTTCTTTGAGGCAGCCTGTGTACCGAAGAGCGATTACTACAGTGTTGGCAACCGTCCGTATTTTTATGGACAGTCCGTAAAAACGGGTAGTTTCCCCCCCTGTACGTAAATATCCGTAGTTGTGGGAAAGTGGCAGTAAAAATAGCCAAGATCGGTTCGGCTTGGAACTGCGCATGCGCAGTTCCGGAGCTTGCCGAGCCGAGCATATGCTGTATTCGGCCGGCGGATTTCACAGAGGCTGTGTCGCGCGGCGCCGGCGAGCGATGTATTAGGACATCCCGCCAGGCGCACATGCACCAGAATTTTAAATCTGTAACTAACCAGGAGGACGGAGGAGCACAGCACTGGAGCAGGAATCAGGACTCAGAGGCTGAGCAGCACGCGGCGGCAGCGGAATGGAGGAGCCTGCTGCATCCAGGCAATACAAAGTTCACAGGGGAGTCGGGGACGGACTGAGTGACAGACAGCCCAGCCGACAGTGACATTAGGTGATGGTGGCAGAGGGGGATCCGATGGAGGCAGGGGGTGATGGTGGCACCGCAGAGGGGGACGATGGAGGCAGGGGGTTAAATGGAGGCAAGGGGAGATTGGAGGCAGGGGGTGATTGGAGGCAGGGGGTGATGGTGCACCACAGAGGGGGATGGAGGCAGGGGGCAATGGAGGCAGGGGGAGATTGGAGGCAGGGGGTGTTCGTGGCAGTGAGTGATTGGAGGCAGGGGGTGTTGGTGGCACCACAGAGGGGGATGGTGGCACCGCAGAGGGTGGGGGCTGGAGACAGGGGTTGTTGGTGGCACGGCAAAGGGGGATGGAGGCAGGGGACGATGGAGGCAGGGGGTGATTGGAGGCAGGGGGCCTGGGGGTGATTGGAGGCAGGGGGAGATTGTGGCACCGCAGAGGGGGGTGAAGGTAGGGGGTGTTGGTGGCAGAGGGGCAATGGAGGCAGGGGGTGATGTGACTAAATAATTTGCCCTTATTATACTGAAAATAACAAAAATATGTTTTTTTTTACCTTAATATCTACACAGCATACATGTTTGTAGCCTAAATAGTGAAATTTGCTCCTAAAAATTAAATGTAGTAACTTTTGTGAAATGCCAGGAAAAACGTGGCTGTGCCAGTAAATTTCGGGTGTCGTGCCAGTAAATTTCAATCTGGTAGGTTGGCAACACTGGATTACTAGGCCCCAGCATGTGCTTGGCTAAGGGCCTGGAAGAATTTGGACTGAAAGAGATTTGCTGGAGGACACTACCTAAGGGAGCTGGGCTGGAGAAGGGTCCCTTTATCAATGCAGAGTGTCACATGAAAGCTGATTGGTGACAGCTGTCCTTGGACATTGTGAGTAAGATCTATACCTAGGACTCCAGGTGTGCATGTGCTTTGGGGGTTAAGCCAGAGGTTGCTGTAAGGACTGGCTATTGCTAAAGGATTTGTGTTTGGGAATCAGTCCTCCTGTACCTGTTTTGTGTTTGTCTCTCCTGGCTGAGTACTGCAATAAATGTACAAAAATACATTCCCTGGCCTGAGCCTGTGTTTGTTGGTGTGCTTGGAACTGGTGCCTGGGCTTGGCAGCCTCTGTGCGCTAAAAAAAACAAAACATATTTTTTTCCCATGGACTACGATAATAAGAGCCAAATGGGAAATTCTGAAGTGAGAATACATGTTTGCATGTTAAAGATAGATTTGAATGTCTCAAGTTGCTCAGTGGAGAAGAGTGTCACATTATAAGCATTCCTCTCTAGGCAACGAGTCAGCTATGGTGATGAAAATAAGTATACTGTATGTGCTTTTGTGATTTTTGTCAACACTGTTATCCCAGTTCTCTCATATGCAGCTACAAGTTTACCAGGCAACCTTTTGGGGACCCCTGGAAGCCACTAACCACTATATTTGCTATTATACATATATATATACAGTGGAACCTGGGATTACGAGCATAATCTGTACCAGGAGAATGCTCGTAATCCAAAGTACTCGCATATCAAAGCGAGTTCCCCATTGAAGTCAATGGAAACAAAAATAATTTGTTCCGCATTGACTTCAATGGAATTCAATACCGCATGCGGCCAGAGGCGAGGGGGTGCTGGAGACCCTCGGAAACGGCCGAAAAGGCCCGAGGACACCTCGGCTGACTTCGGCAAACCTCGGAAAGACTTTGTTCCCGAGATTTGCCAAGGTCAGCCGTGCTGTCCTCAGGCCTTTCTGTGCATTTCCGAACGGTGCCGATCGGCGACGTTCGGCTCTGCTCGGCCCCCGGTGTCCCCCCACCTCAGATCAAAAGCGGTACTACACACCACTTTGGCCTGAATCGTGCTTGTTTTGCAAGACTACACTTGCAAACCGAGTTACGATTTTAAAAAATACAGTGCTCGTATTGCAAAACGCTCGTTAACCGTGTTACTCGCAATCCGAGGTTCCACTGTATACATGCCATTTTTTTTTAAATGGTGGACAGTAAGATTATGGTTGCTAGTGGCTGCTAAGGGGTCTCAAAAAAGTTTGTTTTGTGGACTTATAGTGGCATATGAGTGCACATGGGAGTGCTGGAAAATTCAAAGTAGAGGTTCTGTGGGAGGTTGAGTTTATCAATAAAGTTTTTTTTTTTTAGCAAGGAAGCAAGAAATTCTGTACCTGTACTAGCTGCATGCACGTACAGTACATTAGGATACATGTTAAATGCTTCTGGGAATTCATTCTTACAATAAGAGCCATAAGCGAGAATAGCACTGTGTCATGGTGTAACACAGATGTCCAGACTAATGTCTAAAAGACTGCTTGCTGTAAAAAGGTATGCAGATTCAACATTTGGCCTTCCTTTGACACCATATTGTTAAAATGTTATGTAGCTCTCCCCCCCCCCCAATATATGTGTCTATTTAGGGGTAGTCTGGGCCAATAGTTGGGCTCAGACCAATTGATATTTCATTATTGCTTCTGCTCTGGGTGTGATGCTGCCTGGCAGTAGTGTTCCCTGTTGCCTGTAGGTGGCACTGTCACCACCGGCATAGGTTGAACCACAGGGGGTATCACAGCACCTTGGGTGTCCTCTCTCGGCAGCCATGCAGTGGGCGTGGTGGACCTGCTGTGCATGCTGGTAGGCGGTACATAAGGGGCAGACGCCTTTGTTCGGAGTCCATTTTGTGGGGGTCGTTCCTCTGGACCCATTGGTCCCGTGTGTGCGCGCCTCGTGGCCCGCATGGCACGGGGTGCATGTGTTCTGGTCCCGGGCACCTTCAGCCCGAGGCCGCATCGCTGCTTCATAGGCCCAGCTCTGCTGGCTTGGGCCTAGGTTCTCAAGAAGGTATCCCAAAGCTACCCACCTGCGGGGAGCCACGGTTTAGGAAAGGAGTCCAGGGGAGAATCAGTCCCAGAGGAGACTAGCGACGGTACTGCTGTCTCGGGAAGAGGCCTGGAAACTCGCCTAAGGAGGAATCTATAAGTACAAGCCCTGCAATACGCCAATCTGGCATAAAAGGTTCTCTTCATTATTGCTTGGCTGGGAGGTTCGGGACTTTTAATCCTGTGGCAGGGGATTTCCAGATCATATCCTAATACAAAGGAAAGATTGATTCGTGCTGCATTCCGGCTGCTAGGACCACTAAAGGGACTATCCGGGTGAGCAATACCCACTCAGGCTTGAGTGGCGACGAGTGCTGTTTAAGTGTTGCGTGCCTGAACCTTCCCCTGTGTATTTTCTCTCTTGTGTCCTACTCTTCCTCTAAGTTCACTCAGCAAAGATAAAAATAAAGCCTAACTGTTTTACATGGTGTGGACATTGACTTTTCTGAAGACTTTTCTTACACCCCTGACAACGGAGGCCATGGAGGTAATTCACAGACCCAACAAAACCAGCCGGTCCCTTAAATGGGGGTAAGTGCTACAGTTATGTATATTCTGAATTCAAGTGGTTGTAAACCTCAGTCATGAAATCTGAACAAAGCAAATATATCTGTAGAGTTTACTTCTCTTTCTCCAAAGAGTGTAATTACTCTCTGGTGCTTTGTAGTTCTGTTATCAGTGTAGCAACTGGCCCTCTTTCTCCACTGTCCTTGGCTCGCTCACAGGAGAAAAAGGCACACAGTCTCCACCATGCCCGTACCCCCTGGTTTGCAGAGGTCAAGCACACTTGTTTTAACTTACGGGTCTTGCAGCAAGGTTCCCTTCAAAGCTGGTTTCTGTCCCTAGGATGTAAGGACAAAGTCTCTATACCCCAAGTAACTCCAAGGTCCACACCAATAGCCACTCCAAGTTTATTTTCCTTATGCATGAACATCCACAAAGTTAAGGAAAAGAGAAAGGTGTTAGGAAGACAGATTCATTTAGACACTCTTGGCTTCTTCGCCACTCGATCCCGAGTGGGTATAGCTCACCTGGATAGTCACCCAAGGGCACTAGCACCCGGCATGTAGCTCGAACAGTCTATAAGATTCCCTAATGGATGCGTTCAGGAGATCCTCTACCACAGGATCTATAGTGTCCCAAGCCTCCTAATGGTCCCGTTGTTTAGATCCCTTTTCAGATGGATGACATTCCTCCGAAGAGTTACTGGGCCCCTTCCTTCACTGTGATCTCTCACCAGTCCTTTGGAACGGTCCTTCCCCAGCCTCCTCTTCTAGAAACGGGTCCCCTCGCAAGGCGGCACCCTGGGATTCCTCCTCCCAAAGTGGGCTCCAGATAAAGGTGCTGGGCCCAGGGCTGAAGTTGCAGTCCCAGGACTAAAGGTGCCTGAGACTGGAGCACACGTGGCCTCATGGCCTGGAGGGTCATGCACTTGAACTTGGACCGTAGGTTCTCCCTCCGGGCATGGGCCCCCGGGAATAGCTCCCTTTCCAATGGCTTCCGCCCCCTTTGTACCCTCTCCCGGCATGCACAGCAGGCAGACTACGCCCACTGCACGGCCTCCGAGAGAGGACACCAAATCGCTACTCCATCACCTGTGGTTCAACCCAGAGCACAAGTGACAGCGCCACCCATACTTCTTAGGGGAACTGCACACCAGGTAAACAGCAGCAAGGCAGAGTCCAGTAAATTGAAAGATTCGAGCCAACTACCACTCAAATCACCCCTAAATTTAGTATAGCAATCCCTAAATTTAGGACCCCCGCTACATCAGCACGTGTCACTTCTCCTGACACCAGAGATAAAATGGTGATGCGGAGGAGAGCTCAGCACACAGCTTGTCTATTCACAACACAGCTTTGCATCGTTTCATTGTGTGAATGGGGTGTGTCCATTTCCTCCAATCAGCAATCACACACTGTACAAGAGCTCTAACTGCAGCTCCCCGCTCCCTTGTCTGTGCTACTGACAGATGCAGAAGGATTTTCAACACTTCGAAAGGTAGAAAAGAGAAGAATGCAGATAAATAGGTAAAACTTATGTAGGAGGATTTGTTTTATCTTTGTGTCTCATCTGAGGCTATTCACTTCATTGGACATATGAGAGGGTTTACAACCACTTTAAAGTGAAGCTCCACCCAAAAGGGGAAGTTCTGCCACATTTGGCATGTAATTTTTTTTGGGGGGGGGGCGGATACTCAGTTTTGACAGGTACCTGCTCCCACTTCCGCTCGGTTTGCCTAGGTGAAGTTCTCCTCTCACCCCCTCCCTCCCTGCAGTCTTCTGGGACACGTAACAGGTCCTAGAAAACTGTCAGACCATTTAAAAGGCGCAGCGCGATTCGTGCATGCGCAGTGTGCTCCCGGCTGTAAAGCCACAAGCTGTCACAGCCAGGTGCCCACAGTTGAAATACTGGCTCTGGGGAGAGGAGAGGGAGAGGAGAGGGAGAGAAGCGACGATTCAGGTGACCACATGGCTGGATTCTGGGATGGGTGAGTGTGTGTTTTATTAAGAGTCAACAGCTACAAAAAGTGTAGCTGCTGACTCTTAATAAACACAAAAACGACTGGAGCTCCGCTTTAACTCTGCCTTAAATGGATCATGACAAACCTGATCATTTTCAAAATGTTGAAAATATGATACAGACCTTTTGACAGCTGGATCAACAAAATGAGATGGAATATATGGATTAACCATTGTGCTTCTCTGAACATACGTAGTGAAGGGCTTTAATCAAGTCCATGGCCGCAGTAGCAGCAATGAGCGTGTAATTGTTAATTTCATACATGCATTTTCATTTTATGTAAAAGTTCTCAGGACAGCAACAGAGCTGCCCAGTCACTTCTACAGTGCTGGCGTTGCGGTGCTCCCTCACTCCGGCGGACTCTTACCCCCATGGTTTCTAGCTCTCCTGCTCTTGGGCCAAACCACGATCCTCTCTGCTGTCAATAAAGCTGGACGTGCTCAGCCATGACGGCCTAGGAAAACAGCTAATCAAGTATGATCTGTGCTTGATCAGCTGCAGTGGAGAACTGGGAAGACATGGGGGTATATAGATCCCTGATGTCTCCATAAAGAGGACCTGTTACATGCTCAATGCTATCACTTTGTGGAGTTGTTAGCCCCATTGTGATAGAAATGAGGCTAAATGAAAAAAAATCTAACTAAAGTTAGAACAAAAATGTAATTAAAAAATGAATGTAACCTCATCTCCCTGCACACACATTTGCAAATACAAATGTGCACACAGGGTGCGCATGTATATGTAAACAGGAATTGCACACATGTTATATACAGTATAGCCGTGAATGTCAGAATGAGAGCAATCATTTTGGGGCCATCATTTACAGTTTACTTTAATTTTAGTTTACTTTTAATTTACAGTTTAGTAAAGGCATTTAAAGTGTTGCCTATTGATAACCATAAATGTTTTGCCATTTTGCGGGTGAGCGTTGTTTTGAGGCTTAACACATTTGGTATCCATTTACACTACACTACCTGATCTTTTATTATGTACAAAAAATGAAGGATTAAATTGTGTTTGTATGCCCAACCGCTTGCTGTGGGGGCAATCATTCGTGCTCGCTCCCAAGCTGGCTCTCTGCGTTTATAAGACACAGAGAGTGTGGCTCAGCCCAGCCCCCGCTCCTGACCCCTGCTACTGCACCTCAGCCAATCAGGAGGGAGAGACCCGGGAGAGCCTCAGGTCTCGTGCATATCGCTGGATTGAGATCGGGCTTAGGTAAGTATTGGGGGGGGCTGAGGGGAGCTTCACACTGAACGTTTTTTACTTTCATGCATAGAAAAACCATAAGTCTTTACAACCACTTTAATAAACAGTGCAAATATCAAGCAACATAAAAATACAGTATTGCCTGTGCTTTCAGAAAATATATATTATTCTGGGGGCTTGAAGTAACTTTATAGCCAAAATACAGTTTTTAATATGTGTGCAAAAAATGGAAATTGCTCTAGAGATTAAAGAGATTAAAAATCTATTAAACTGGATAGCATCAAAGTTTGGGGTTGCTCCTGGGGCTTGATTTTAACCACTTAAGCCCTGGACCATTTGGCTGGCCAAAGACCAGAGCACTTTTTGCGATTCGGCACTGCGTCGCTTTAACTGACAATAGCGCGGTCGTGTTACGTGGCTCCCAAACAAAATTTACATCCTTTTTTCTCAAAAATAGAGCTTTCTTTTTTGTTGGTATTTGATCACCTCTGCGGTTTTCTTTTTTTGCGCTATAAACAAAAATAGAGCGACAATTTTGAAAAAAATGCAATATTTTTTAAATTTTGGTATAATAAATATCCCCAAAAAATATATAACAAACTTTTTTTTTTTTCTCAGTTTAGGCCAATACGTATTCTTCTTAGAGGTCGACCGATATGGGTTTTTCGCTGGCCGATGTCGATGCCGATATTTAGAAATTTGGGCGGCCGATGGCCGATTTTTGTGGCCGATTTTTGTGTGGCCGATTAAAAAAAAAAAAAAAAAAAAAAAAAAACCTCACCCACTCCACTCCTTCCTGCTTACTCCCGTCACTCTAGCACACACTTGATGTCCTCAGTACAGATGGCACTGGCAGGTGGCACTGGTTTGGAACTGGCAGGTGGCACTGGTGTGGAACTGGCAGGTGGCACTGATTGGCACTAGCAGATGGCGCTGGTTTGGAACTGACAGTTGGCACTGGCAGGTGGCACTGGTTTGGAACTGGCAGGTGGCACTGGCAGGTGGCACTGATTAGCACTGGCAGGAGGCACTGATTAGCACTGGCAGGTGGCACTGATTGGCACTAGCAGATGGCGTTGGTTTGGAACTGGCAGGTGGCACTGGTGTGGAACTGGCAGGTGGCACTGATTGGCACTAGCAGATGGCGCTGGTTTGGAACTGACAGTTGGCACTGGCAGGTGGCACTGGTTTGGAACTGCCAGGTGGCACTGGTGTGGAACTGGCAGGAGGCACTGATTAGCACTGGCAGGTGGCACTGATTGGCACTAGCAGATGGCGCTGGTTTGGAACTGACAGATGGCACTATTGGCACTGGCAGGTGGCACTGATTGGCACTAGCAGGTGGCACTGGTTTGGAACTGACAGATGGCACTGGTTTGGAACTGACAGATGGCACTGGCAGGTGGCACTGGTTTGGAACTGACAGATGGCACTATTGGCACTGACTGGCACTGATTGGCACTAGCAGGTGGCACTGGTTTGGAACTGACAGATGGCACTAGTTTGGGACAGATGGCACTGATTGGCGGTGGCGCTGGCTGGCGGTGGCGGTGGCTGGCGCTGGCTGGCGGTGGCGGGTGGCGCTGGCGGGCGGTGGGTGGTGCTGGCTGGCGGTGGCGGCGGGTGGTGCTGGCTGGCGGTGGCGGGTGGAGTTGGCTGGCGCTGGCTGGCGGTGGCGGGTGGCACTGGCTGGAGGTGGCGGGTGGCACTGGCTGGCGGTGGCGGTGGCGGGTGGTGCTGACGGTGGCTGGCGGTGGCGGGTGGCACTGGCTGGCGGTGGCACTGGCTGGCGGCACTGACAGATTGCACTGATTTTGCAGACCCAGCAGCTAAATTACATCAGCCAATGATTGGGCTGCTTTAGAAAGGGGGCGGGGCCACATACACATAGCGACCCGCCCAGATACCATCCCATTAGCTGGTGTAATATAGCTGCTGGGTCCCGCCCACCCCGGCCGGGTCCCGCCCACCCCGACATCGAGCTGACAGCTCCTCTCTCTCTCTCTCCTTTCTGCTCACACACTCAGCGGCTCTGGCTGCATCAAGCGCCGCGCTGAGTGTGTGAGGAGAGAGAGACAGAGAGGAGCTGTCAGCTCGATGTCGGGGTGGGCGGGACCCGGGCCAGGGTGGGCGGGACCCAGCAGCTATATTACACCAGCTAATGGGATGGTATCTGGGCGGGTCGCTACGTGTATGTGGCCCCGCCCCCTTTCTAAAGCAGCCCAATCATTGGCTGGTGTAATTTAGCTGCCGGGTCCCGCCCACCCCGGCCGGGTCCCGCCCACCCCCGACATCAAGCTGACAGCTCCTCTCTGTCTCTCTCTCCTCTCTGCTCACACACTCATTGCGGCGCTTGATGCAGCCAGAGCCGCTGAGTGTGGAGAAGGAAGAATGAGCGGAGGTCAGTCTGAAATATCGGCCTAATCTTGATAATAAATCGGCCGATGCCGATTTATCAAAAATAGCCAAATATCGGCCGATATATCGGCCAGCCGATATATCGGTCGACCTCTAATTCTTCTACATATTTTTGGTAAAAATCGCAATAAGCATTTATTGATTGGTTTGCGCAAAAGTTATAGCATTTACAAAATAGGGGATCGTTTTATGGCATTTTTATTAATCATATTTTTTTTACTAGTAATGGTGGCAATCAGCAATTTTTATCATGACTGCAACATTATGGCGGACACATTGGACACTTTTGGCGCTATTTTGGGACCATTCACATTTATACAGCGATAACTGCTATAAAAATGCACTGGTTACTGTGTAAATATGACTGGCAGTGAAGGGGTTAACCACTAGGGGGCTAGGAAGAGGTTAAGTGGGTCCTAGGGAGTGATTCTAACTGTTAGGGGGCGTGGCTACGAGTGACACATCACTGATCGCTGCTCCCGATGAGAGGGAGCAGACGATCAGTGACATGTCACTAGGAAGATGTTGTTGTGTTGTGTTTACACTGACATCTCCCCGTTCTTCAGTTCCGTGACACAATCGCGGGACACTGGCGGACATTGAGTCCGCGGTCCCGCGGGCGCGGTCACGGAGCTCGCAGGCAGGGTCGTGTGCGTGCCGCCGGTGGCGCGCTCGAGACCACACAGTGGGAAATTTAAAGGGACATACCTGTACGCCAATCTGCCTGTACGTGCCATTCTGTCGACGTAAAAGTGCGTGCGCTGGTCGGCAAGTGGTTAAAATACAGGCCATTTAGAAAATTTGTGTCTTAAAATATCACAAGCTTTAATATTATACTAGAAATTTGTTTATAAGTTATATGTTTGGGCTGTAAGCATAATATCTTAGAGCCCCTTTCGGCCCCTTTCACATGGAGCAGATTCTGTTTCAATCAGCAGGGGAACAGCTCACAGATCCCATGCTGATGGGAGCACAGCGGGTAGACGACACATTCGTGTCCATTCAGTTTTTGAAGAGCGGACATGGACAGAGCCCATTCTGCTCTATGGGCAGCTTTTTTTAGCTGACCCAATTGGATAGGTGGGTGTAAACAGACACAAATCAATTTGCAGTCAACTGTCTATAGGGAGGAATGAACCTTCCTATAAGGTCCACCTAAAAAACTGACAGACGGACCTGATCAGAATGACCATGGGAAAAGAGCCTTAGCATTAATTAATATTGTAATATTTGTTCATTGTTTTACTTTTATGTTTATGTGAGGGCCTAATGTGGAGTAGATTTCTTGTAGAGCTGGACCTTTTTGAAAAGTGTCATTTTTTTAATAAGGGAAATCACATAATATCTTGACTTTTTTTTTTTTACAGTTTACTAAGGCAGCCCTTCTTTTTTTTTTTTCATTTTTTCATGACTTGATTCCCCCATTCACACAATCCGTGGATGAGGGAATCCTCCGTGCTAAGCTATTGTATTCTGACAGCGGGGAGACTTAACTGCCGTCAGAATATACTGGTCAGCACTGCAGTGCTGACAGAGTGGTTGTACGGAAGTCGATCGGAAGATCCCTGGTCCCTGCTAAACCAGCCGAATATTGATCCGCGCATGTCCAGCTTAAGGCCCCTTTCACACGTACGGACCGTATGTCCGCTTTTTCATCCATCCGTTTACGGATGAAAAAGGGACATACATGGGTCCCTATGAGATCGCGGGTGTCAGCGGATGAAACATCCGCTGACACCCGATCTCCTCCGTGTCCGCTATGCTCCGTTTTTCTGGATAGAAAAATTCCTATTTTTCTATCCGTCTGCAGAGCGGATCGGATGAACACGGACAGGCGGTCCGTGTTCATCAGATCCCCCCATAGGGGAGAGCGGAGATCTGACAGGGCGGTCCCTGCACAATGTGCGGGTACCGCCCTGTTATCCACCGGCTCAGCGGGGATCAACGGAGCGATCCCCGCTGAGCAAGCGGAGGTTCACGAGGCGGATCATTACTGATCCGTCACTTGTTAAAGGGGCCTAAATTGCGTATATTATAATGAAGAAAAACAAACACAGTCTTGCTTGTTGTTCTACTAATAAAATATTTACATTTATAATTTATTAGGATGAGCTGATCAGTTGTTTGTTTGTTTATCCACAAGAAAAAAAGCTAAATAATACTTTTTTTTTTATTATTTTTAAAATAATATGTTTTTTAAAGAACAGTATGTATTTTGTGGTTAAATTAGATGGCTGAGTAATACAAAGGGGCTATGCAAGGTAGCTCAAATAAATTTATGTTGAAATAATTGACATTTTAGTGGAAATAAATCTAATGCCGCGTACACACGATCGATTTTCTCGACGGTGAAAACACCATTGAGAAAATCGACGGGAAAAACGAGGGAACGGCTTGGTTCCCGACATTTTTTTTTTGGTCGAGAAAAACGACCATGTGTGGGCTCCGTGGCAGTGTTCCCCTATGGAAAAACTGCCGCGGAAAAAAACGACAGGAATCACGACGAGAAAAATTAGAGCATGTTCTAATTTTTCTCGTCGTGATTAATGACGTTTTTCCCGTCGGGAAAAATGACAAAAAGCCCACACACGGTCGTTTTTCCTGTTAAAAAAAATAATTAATTTTTCCCGACGGGAAAAATGATCGCGTGTACGCGGCATAAGCTTCATGTAACTGCTTCTGATCTTGGCCAGAGCCTCCTGTTAGCAATTCGGATTGCATCACATATGAAGGTATAAGAACACATAATCCCAGCCTCCCTGTGGAACGTGATTTTGTTTGTGTGTAGAAGATGTTTGCACTTTGAAGAGCTGGAAATCTGACAGCTAAACAATTAGCAAATCTGTCATTTGCTAGCAGTGTGGCGTACAGAGTGAACTTTAGAGAGCTAGTCTGGGTTCTAATACTTTTAGTGGCCTTAAAATGATTTGTTTGCCTAAAAATCCTGTTTTATTAAAATAGTTTAAATAGAACTCTTGGAAAAAAATCCCAGGGTCTAAATTATATTACATATGTATGTCTTATCTTACTATAATAGCTGGCCCGACCCCTTACCACGTGATCAGCTGTCAACCAATGACAGCTGATCATGTGATGTAAACAAAAGCTCGGTAATCTTTTTTTTTCTCTGCTTTTGTGCAAGGGACATCGGTCCCAAGTGGAAGAGGCACATCTGCCTCAGTGCCCACCAGTACCGCCTGCCAGTGTCCCCTGCCAGTGCCAACTGCCAGTGCCCACCAGTTCAAAACAGTGCCACCTATTAATGCCCTTATTTGCCACCTATCAATGCCCACCAGTGGTGCCAATCAGTGCCTCGTCAGTGCCACCTAGCAGTGCTGCCTATCAGTGTCACCTACCAGTGCTGATCAGTGCCCATCATTGCCACCTATTAGTGCCCATCACTGCCACCCATCAGTGCCCATTACTGCCACCTATCAGTGCCCATCACTGCCACCTATCAGTGCCACCTATCAGTGCCAATTCTCAGTGCCCACCAGTGCCACCTATCAATTCCCTTCAGTGCCACCCATCAGTGCCACCTCTCAGTGTCACATATCAGTGCCCACCAGTGCCGCCTCTCAGTGCCGCCTTATCGGTGCCCATCAGTGCAGCCCATCGGTGCCCATCAGTGCAGCCTATCGGTGCCCATCAATGCAGCCTCATCAGCGTACATCAATGAAGGAGAAAAATTACCTGTTTGCAAATGTTTATAACAAAATATAAAACTGTTTTGTATTTTTTTTTTTATTCAGTCTTTTTAATTTTTTAAAACCGCAGAGGTGACCAAATACCACCAAAAGAAAGCCCTATTTGTGGAAAAAAAATGATTAAAATCTCAATTGGGTACAGTGTTGTATGACCGCGCAATTGCCATTCAAAGAGTGAGAGCGCTGAAAGCTGAAAATTGGTCTGGGCAGGAGGGGGGTTTAAGTGCCCAGTAGGTAAGTGGTTAAACGGCCCTCCAGGTGTTCAGGAACTACAATTCCCATCATGCCTAGTCATGTCTGTGAATGTCAGAGTTTTGCAATGCCTTATGGGATTTGTATTTCCGCAACAGCTGGCGGGCCGTAGTTTGAGGATCCCTGGGCTAAAGCATATTTCCTCCGGTCGAAAGAAGCCAATCGTTAGGTCCCTGGTCCCTGCACTGGTCAGATTTCAATCCATCTATGGTCAACTTAGGACTGTTCAACAGGGACTGCCCAGATTTGATCCATCTATTGGCAGGCTGATGTTCAACTTGGGTACAACCAGCATGTTGGATTTTTGCATGTGGTTATTGCCAGCCGCTACTAGGACAGAGCCATATTCTTTCGGAGCACCTATGCAGAGACCAATGGAATCACTTCCATACAAATTTCACTTATTTGCCTCTCAAAGCGGCAGTGATATTTTCCATGGAATAGATCTCAGGCACTTTGGCTAACCACATTGAGACTGTAGGGGGAGATTTGGAGCCAGTATACACACATTTGCTGCATTCAACAAATGAATTAGCATGGATTTCTTGTATTTACAGTGCCTTGAAAAAGTATTCATACCCCTTGAAATTTTCCACATTTTGTCATGTTACAACCAAAAATGTAAATGTATTTCATTGGTATTTTATTTGATACACCAACACAAAGTGGCACATAATTGTGAAGTGGGAAAAAAATTATAAATGGTTTTCATTTTTTTTTACAAATAAATAAGTGAAAACTGTGGGGTGCATTTGTATTCAGCCCCCCTGAGTCAATACTTTGTAGAACCACCTTTCGCTGCATTTACAGCTGCAAGTCTTTTTGGGGATGTCTCTACCAGCTTTGCACATCTAGAGAGTGACATTTTTGCCCATTCTTCTTTGCAAAATAGCTCAAGCTCTGTCAGATTGGATGGAGAGCGTCTGTGAACAGCAATTTTCAAATCTTGCCACAGATTCTCAATTGGATTTGGGTCTGGACTTTGACTGGGCCATTCTAACACATGAATATGCTTTGATCTAAACCATTCCATTGTAGCTCTGGCTGTATGTTTAGAGTCGTTGTCCTGCTGGAAGGTGAACCAAATGTTTTGCAGACTCGAACAGGTTTTCTTCTAAGATTGCTCTGTATTTGGCTCCATCCATCTTCCCATCAACTCTGACCAGCTTCTCCGTCCCTGCTGAAAAAAAGCATCCACACAACATGTTTCACGATGGGAATGGTGTGTTCAGGGTGACGTGCAGTGTTAGTTTTCCATCACACATAGTGTTTTTCTTTAAGGCCAAAAAGTTACATTTTAGTCTCATCTGGCCAGAGCACCTTTTCCCACGTGTTTGTTGTGTCCCCCACATGGCTTCTCACAAACTGCAAATGGGACTTCTTATGGCCTTCTTTCAACAATGGCTTTCTTCTCGCCACTCTTCCATAAAGGCCCGATATGTGGAGTGCACCACTAATAGGTGTCCTTTGGACAGATTCTCCCACCTGAGCTGTGGATCTCTGCAGCTCCTTCAGAGTTACCATTGGCCTCTTGGCTGCTCTCCTTGCCTGGCCTGTCAGTTTAGGTGGATGGCCATGTCATGGTAGGTTTACAGTTGTGCCATACTCTTTCCTTTTTCGGATACTGGATTGAACAGTTCTTCATGAGATGAAAGCTTGGGATATTTTTTGAAAGCCTAACCCTGCTTTAAACTTCTCCACAACTTTATCCCTGAACTGTCTGGTGTGTTCCTTGGCCTTCATGATGCTGTTTGTTCACTAAGGTTCTCTAACAAACCTCTGAGTGCTTCACAGAACAGCTGTATTCATACTGAGATTAAATTACACACAGGTGGACTCTATTTCACAGGTGACTTCTGGAGGCAATTGGTTCCACTAGATTTTAGTTAGGGGTATCAGAGTAAAGGGGGCTGAATACTAATGCATGCCACGCTTTTCAGATATTTATTTGTAAAAAAAAATGAAAACCATTTATAATTTTCTTTCCACTTCGCAATTATGTGCCACTTTGTGTTGATCTATCACATTAAATCCCAATAAAATACATTTACATTTTTGGTTGTAACATGACAATATGTGGAAAATTTCATGGGGTATGAATACTTCTTTAAGGCACTGTAGTTGCACAATTAGACATTGAGGTCAGCTTGTAAATTGAAGACATCCTGTAAGGATGTTTTTCCTCTGCATAGTTTGGTGTCATCAGCAAAGACTGAAATGGTACTTTTAATCCCAGACCCAATATCATTTATACATATAATCATAGGTGTGTGCAGCCTATTGCATTAGGGTGTGCACCCCAAAGCTCAAACACACATGCGTGTGTAATATATATGGCAGTGGACAAGTCAGTAGGGCTTTGTCAGCAGGGCAGAGATTGGTGTCAGTAGTTTATCTTTATTTGTATTATATATTTATTTTTATTTGTTTTTTACAATTTTTTTTTTTTTTACAATTTTTTTTTTTTATAAAAAAAAAATTAAATATATATATATATATATATATATATATATATATATATATATATATATATTTTAGGAGCCCTGTTGGGGGGCTTTGGTGAAATATCAGTGGTCTAAACAGACCCCTGATGTCTCACTTTTGAGACAGAGAAAGGGACTGAGGACAGAGATTCCCCAGTCCCTTTCTCTGCAGCCAGGCAGCCAGGGGAATCTGCAGAGTACAGGGTGATTAGGGTGTGCCCAGGCACACCTTGCACCCCATGTGCGCACGCCTATGCATATAATAAAAAGTAAAGGTCCCAACACTGAACCTTGGAGTACACCGCTAACAACCCTAGACCACTCAGAGTATGAATCATTAACCACTACTCTCTGAATACATTTTTTTTATCCATTTACAAACTGATTTTTCATAACCTGTAAACTACCTTAAACATTAGCCGTGTGCAGGGAACTGTGTCAAACACTTTTGCAAAATCCAAGTATACTACATCCACAACCATCCCTCTGTCCAAGGTTTCGTTTGCCTCCTCATAAAAAGAAATCAGATTTGGTTTACAGCTTCTGTCATGAATCCATGCTGTCTGTTGCTTAAAATATTTTTTCCAGCAAGAACTTATCTATGTGGTCTTTTATTAATCTCCCCAGTATCTTCCCAACTATAGAAGTTAAACTAACAAGTCTATAGTTACTTGATAAAGACTTTGAACCCTTTTTAAAAATAGGCACCACGTTGGCCTTACGCCAGTCGAGTGGTACTATTCAAGTTATAAAAGAGAACACAAAAATTAGAAGTAATGGCTTTGAAATAACAGAGCTCAACGCTTTTAGGACCTGTGGGTGAATACCATCCGATCCAAGTGCTTTGTTCACCTTTATTCTGTCTAAATATTACTGGACAATATACATTTTGAGCCATTGTGGATCATTTGGGGCTGTGTCAATATGCTCTGCTGTGCTCACTGGCTGTAATTGACAGCAGCAGGAGCCAATGGCTCCCCCTGCAGCATCTCTGTCCAATGAGGAGAGAGAGAGCTGAGAAAACCACAGTTCTTGTGCACATCATTGGATCAAGGTCAGGCCCAGGTAATTGTTTAGGGAGGGCTGGGGGGACCTGCATGCAGAAGGTTTTTTACTCTAATGCAGTGGCGGCTGGTGGTATATTTGGGGGGGGCGGCAAACAATGCACCCACAGGCACCCCCTGGTCGGGTCCCCTGCAACACTCCCCAGTCAGTCGGGTCACCCACAACCCCCCACCCCCGGTCGGTTGGTCACCAACCCCGCACTTACCCCATCTAGGTCACGGGCAGCGCTTCCTCCGGCGGTGGCTTCCCCTTGGGTCTCCTCCTTCTTATCATCGCAGCGGCTCCTCCCACCTCCTCCTAGGTGGCCAATAGGATCGCTTCTCCTCTCGGGCAATCGGGTGACGGGTCTCAGGACCTGCTTCCTGATTGGCTGTGAGGAGAATCAGGAAGACAATAGCAAATTTTCTCGCAGTTTCAAATCACGGCAAAATGTGCCATGAGTGTTTGGGTGCCAATATTCTTAATTACAGCAGTGCTACTCTGCCTCCATGGGCATGTGTCAGAATAACACGGCAATCACATCAAAACAAGCACTTACAAATTGCGCTAATTGTGTCCCCAAAAAGGAGTAGGATTTTCTTTTGGGTGAGAAATGCGCATAGGGCAGCTCACTGAAGTACATGAGAAATCGCGTGAAAACCACACAACAAAAGTTGCAAGCGGGAATTAGCCTGCTGCAGGAATATGCTGCCCTCTACTGTGCGTAAGTAGCTCTGCAGCTTAAGATTAAAAGAAATGAATTATGTACATCACTTACTGTCTCTGTGCGTCTGGGTCAGAATGTCCAGGACAAGGAAGTGGAGAGGGTTAACTGAACAACATGACCTTATACACACAGGGTCTGCTACTGCTGCTGTATTTTCACCTAGACCAGAAGTAGAGACTATTAGGCAAGTTCTAATAGTTCTAATATGTTCTAATAGTTTAACTGTAGCTTCTTGATTGTGCATCTAAAGCGTTGTGACAGACGTATCTCTGTCCTATTGTTAATATCTCACATGCATAGTGCCAGATAGCTAGGTCTGTGCTACTGTATGTGTGTAGAGGTAACCTTCTAGTATATTAGTAGGTGAACCTGCTTATTGAAAAAGTTTATATACAGCTCCTGTTATTTTGGTTGACCCTGTTCCTTCTGATCTGGGATTCTGCAACTAATTTTAGCTCAGGGCCACAGGCTAGAGCCAGGTTAGCCATCCTACAGCCGCTTCTAGTAGGTAACATGATGATGAGACTTTTACCAGAGTTGTTTTCTTTGCATGCATGTACTGTACCTGTCTGCAATGTCACCAAAGAATACTGCTCCGATGAGCACTCCAAGCATGAAGGTAGGTTGAACTAATTTAGCAAACCATTCATGGTCACAAACCAAATCCCAGTCAGTCACTATGCTACTATCCAAATTAGTAAGGTCATAATGAAATCCATCAGTACAGGAAAAGAGAGTCTTATTTCCATCAGACTTGTACATCAGATCTACGGTATTTTCACGTTTAAACCTGCTACAATGCTGCAGTTCCCAGATGTCTCCATCTTCCTGTTGGACAAGTAGATAATCATTTGGTGATGTCCACAGATCCCAAACTTTACGGAACTCAGAGAAAGAGTCATTATGGAATAATATCAGACTGGCATTTCCTGGAGGTCTGCAGAAAAATTTTGGTGTAACAGCAATAAACACAGAGGCCAGATAGTGAATGCCACACGAGATTGCTTGAAAAGCAGACGCAAAGTATATGTATGCTTGGAATCTGCAACAGAACATAAAACATAAGTTACACCATAGATTTAGCAATAAGAAAACAGTTGTCAGTAAAGCCTTTAATAATTTAAAGAACTATTATCACCATTTTTTTTTAAATACATTTTTTTATAACCCCCTGGAAGACTAAGTGCATATAGTACTTGCCACTTTTCTGATTAGTAGCCCGTTGTGCCCAAAACACACTTTTTAATACTAACTGTAGCTCCACCCTCTTCTGAAGCCCACATTATGGACATTCCTGTGGGGGGAGGTACAGCCACCACAGAGCACCACCCCCTTTCCAAACTGAGTTATCTGTCACTATTATGACTATTCAGCACTGCTTGTTCATTTATAATAGTAGAAGATTCCCTAGAGCTTTTGCTTTGTGTAAAATATCTGCCAGTGCCCTGTATAAAGTAAAAGCAGCCACAGATAGTGAGCCTCTGAGTGTTTTTTTTCCATCATGAATGAGCCCGGGTTCACACTTGTACGACATAGGCTCTGACATTGGGGGCTCATGTCGCATGACGTGTGAAAGTCAATGTTTCCCTATGAGAGCCATCTTAACTGGTCCGACACAAGTCGGTCCAACTTTGAAAAAGGTTTCTGTATTACTTTGGTCTGACTTTGATTCTACTTCAGCACATTAAATATAACTGAAGTTGAATCAAAGTCAGATTGCGGTCTTAACTTATCCAACTTTGGCATGAGACTTGTGCCCTTTGGTCTGGCATGGATTTTAAGGGGAACACCCCACAGCAGAAAAACGGCATAGGGTTTCCCCCAAGATCCATACCAGATCGTTATCCAAGCACACAGCCTGGCAGTTCAGGAAAGGGGGGAGAGTGAGTGCCCCCCTCCTGAACCATACCAGGCCACATGCCCTCAACATGGGGGGGTTGGTGCTTTGGGGCAGGGGGGCCCTGCGCCCCCACCCCAAAACACCTTGTCCCCATGTTGATGGGGACAAGGGTCTCTTCCCGACAACCCTGACCATTGGTTGTCGGGGTCTGCGGGGGGACTTATCGGAATCTGGAAGCCCCCTTTAACAAGGGGGCCCCCAGATCCCGGCCCCCCACCCTAAGTGAATGAGTATGGGGTACATTGTGCCCCTATCCATTCACCTAAAAAAAGTGTCAAAAATAAAACACAGTTTTACGTCACCGCCCTGTCATGCCCTGGGCAGTGATGTAATAAGGGGGCGGGCCTCCGGATGACGTCACCCGGTGACCCCGCCCCATGCCAATATAAGTAGTGGCGCACCTAGCATTAGAGCGGGAGAGAGCGTTGAGTCAACATCGGAGGAAGAACAGAGGGAGAAGACAGCGCAGAGAGGTGACCAGGCAGAGGCAGAAGACAGCGGACAGAGGGAGAAGAACCAGAGAGGGCTAGAAGACATCAGCAGAGAGCGGAGAAGAGCCGGAGAGGGGAGAAGAACCAGCAGAGGCAGAAGACATCAGCGGAGAAAGCAGAAGAGCCGGAGGGGGAGAAGAAATCGGAGGAGACGCCGGAGTTGCCTTAATAAAATACTGTGTTTTATTTTTGACACTTTTTTTAGGTAAATGGGTAGGGGCACAATGTACCCCATTTTCATTCACATAGGGTGGGGGGCCAGAATCTGGGGACCCCCTTGTTAAAGGGGACTTCCAGATTCCTATAAGCCCCCACCCCCAGACCCCAACAACCAACGGCCAGGGTTGTCGGGAAGAGGCCCTTGTCCCCATCAACAAGGGGACAAGTTGCTTTGGGCATGTTGAGGGCATGTGGCCTGGTATGGTTAAGGAGAGGGGGCCACTCGCTCATCCCCCCCCCTTTCCTGACCTGCATAGCTGTGTGCTCGTATAAGGTTCTGGTATGGATTTTGGGGGGAACCCCACACCGTGTTTTTGGCATGGGGGGTTCCCCTTAAAATCCATGCCAGACCGAAGGGTCTTGTATGGTCTTGAAGGGGAAATCCATGCAGCTTTTTATTTAAATTTGGCGTGGAGTTTCCCCTAAAGATTCATACCAAACACAAAGTGCCTGGTATTGTCGGGATCAAAGTCAGATCCCCGTTCATTGAGGTCGGGCGGATGTCGGACTTCAAGTCGCAGTGTGAACCCGGCCTAAATAAGCAATGCTGATCTTTCACTCATAATAGTGATAGATCACTCAGAGCTGTAGCTCTGTGTGTCTATCAGTGGCTGCTTTTACACATACACAACCTGGCCAAGCTTTCACTTTTATGCATTAACCATTAAGCAATGTTGGACTTGTGTAGTGTATATCATTCATAATACTGAACGATCACTCAGCACTCCAGAGCTGTGTAATCCATCACCTGAGCTGTGTATGTATAAAAACAGCTGATAATAAACACACAGCACAGAAGGCTTTTTAGCAGATAATAACCAGAGCAGCTCCTGCTGCCAGAGACCACAGCTGTCAATCACAGTTTTGTCTCCTCTCTAGCAGTGTTGTTGGATAAGGGGTCAGAGCCTATCCGACCAGGCTGCTTAGAATCTAAGGGTCAGATTTGAATAGGGCCAAGTTAAAGCAGAGTTCCACCCAAAAATTGAACTTCCGCTTTTCGGAACCCCCCCCCCCCCTTCGGTGTCACATTTGGCACCTTTCAGGGGGAGGGGGGAGCAGATACCTGTGTAATACAGGTATTTGCTCCCACTTCCAGGCATAGATACCCAAGCCACCCGCGGGTATCTACGCCACTTCCTTTATCCCCCAGCTGTCTTCTGGGAGACACACAGGTCCCAGAAGACAGCAGCGACCAGTGGGATAGAGCAGGGCGAGTCGCGCATGCGCAGTAGGGAACCAAGAAGTGAAGCCGCGAGGCTTCACTTTCTGATTCCCTTAACGAAGATGGTGGAGGCAACACACGAGAGCCGAGTGATAGATCAGCTTCGGTTGCTGACATCGCGGGCGCCCTGGACAGGTAAGTGTCCTTATTTTAAAAGTCAGCAGCTGCAGTATTTGTAGCTGCTGACTTTAAAAAAAAAAAAATTGGCGGACCTCCGCTTTAAGCATGCATTGTTTTTTGGGACCACCATGGCTTTTTTTTGGTGGTGTTGTCTTCCAAGAGTTATATACGGTTTAGTATATTTTAAAGGCAAAATGAAATAAAACAGATAAATCAAGCTTTTTTCACAGTTTTACAAATAATAGTTTTAAAACAACTATTGTTACTATAATTATTAGGTAATAATAGGTAAGAATAAAAAGTGTATGCATTTTTTAAAGTGGACCTATACCCCAGTGTTAACTTTAGCTACATTTACAAACTTCCAGAGAGGAATAAATAGTCCAACAAAAAGTAAGAGAAAGGTGCTATTACCCCAAATCAGCTGAATGTTCTACTGAGCTGTCGGGTGCAGAAAAAGCAGTCGCTCAGCTGCCAACACGATAATCAGTAAAAGATGATCTGCAGCTCCATACTTGTTCACAATGCTGCCATGGCTGAAACACGTTAACATCTGCTGAACCTACCTCTTTTTATGGAGTATTAATACATTTGAAAAGATTGATGAATAAAGAGTACACAAATACGTTCTTAGTAACCTTTTTCTTGGGAAACTTTGGCTCCAGTCTCTTTTCTTGCTATTCTTCTGACCAAAAGCTATACCTTTTGTTCCTTGATCTCCGCTAAAAGGGAGACTAAGCCAATCTTGACTCGGTTTCTACCATTCAACAGGAATGACATGGCCAAGGCCTAGGCATTTGGTTTCCGAAGCAGTAATGGAGGGACCTTGGACAAGTGCATTTTTTAGAATACAAATTTAGCACTACCCCTGAAAAAGCCGCTTGGTAATTTGGGTTCTCTTTTCTGCGCCTCAACTTCAAGAACAACCTCAATCCCTCTGACACACCTGGTTGAGTGAAAGTTACTGCAAGCACTTATAGGAACACAAGTGTAGATACCTTGATTGTGAATTAGTACCAGGTAATAGGTACAAGACCATTTAGTGGTAAATTACCTCAGTGTATTGGTATGGGTTACAATAAATGATGGTTTGAGCATAAATGAACACACAGAAGGTAGGTCAAAACATAGTCTGCTAGACAGTATAATTACTATGCCAAGCTGATATAGAATAGAATTCTGTACCACTAGACTGGGATTAACTCATGAATCAGCAAAGTCAGCAATAAACACTGCATGTAACACTTAACTGCAATGTAAATAATAATGCTATAACTAGTGTAGAGTGCACGCTAGGATATGGTGCAATGTCCCCTGAGAAAACGGAAAATTTATTACCAAATACTTACCGTAATTTTCCTTTCCTGATAGACTCCATGGCAGACTACGTGTGGGTTAACCCCGCCTCCTCTCCACAGCTATAGGACCCCATACCCATAAATTTGAGCTCACCTCCACAGACAGGTGTTCCGTAACTAGCCGACTCAAATTTCAACTTTCATATTTTTAATTCATGGGTGGGAACTCCGTCTGCCATGGAGTCTATCAGGAAAGGAAAATTACGGTAAGTATTTGGTAATAAATTTTCCGTTTTCCTGACAGACTCCATGGCAGACTACGTGTGGGAAATAACTAGCCAATCCACACGGGAGGGTATGCTGAACAAAAAATATTTTAATCTTTCCCGTCAACTGACAGGATTTTTCGACCAAAATTAACAGAGGAAAGGGAAGCAGGCTCAATACAATAATGAGACATAAATGTATGAATAGAAGACCACGAAGCTGCCTTGCATATCACTTCAGGAGCTACGTGTCGAGCTGCTGCCCATGAGGCTGCCATGCCCCTGGTGTAATGAGCCATCACCGCCTCTGGAGGAGCCAAGCCCTTTGCCCTGTAAGCCTGTTGAATAGATTGGACGATCCAGGCTGCTATTGTTCTGGAAGAAGCCCTCTTCCCTTTGTTGCTACCGGTGTGTAACAAGAACAGGTAGTTCGAGCTTCTAAAAGATGAAGTAACTCGCAAGTATTCTTTCAGAGTCTCACCTACATCCAAGGGATGAGCATCTGCTGAATCTGGAGAATCGAAAGTAGGAAGAACTATTTCTTGGTTTTCGTGAAAAACTGATGTGACCTTTGGTTTTGACCCAAGCATGGGAATAAGGACCACTCGGTCCGGGAAGAAAGTCAAAAAGGGTTCTTGACAACCCAGGAAGCTTATTTCTGAAACCCTTTTGGCTGAAGTAATGGCCACTAGAAAGGCCAGTTTGATTGATAAGTCCTTAACAGAAAGATCCTTGTTATTGAGTGCTGAAAGAGCATCAAGGACGAGTGGAAGATCCCATTTGGGGAATCTAGGTTTCCTCTGAGGCCTGATTCTCGATGCCCCCCGAAAGAACTGTTGAACCAGGGGATGAGTTGCCCATGACGTTCCCGAAAAAGCTGATAAGGCTGATACTGATAGAGATTACCCCTGAAGCACACCCAAGAGACTCTAGCCTCTCCCTCTCAAAAACCAGACCATCAGTCTCAGCATTGCTGGACAGGGGTGCAGGGTCGTCCCCTGAGAAAGAAGGTCCGGCCTGAGAGGAAGAGGCAGCGGGTCCCTGAAGCTCATTAGATTCAGGAGAGGAAACCAAGGTCTGTTCGGCCAGTATGGTGCTATTGTTACCACCTCGACTTTCTCCAACTGAAGCCGCTGTAGGAATTTTAGCATGATCGGAAGAGGAGGGAAGGCATATGCCCTGTTGAAGTCCCATTGACTCGTTAATGCATCTATTCCGAAGGCTTGATTGTACCGAGCTCGGGTGTAGTATCTGTCGATCCTGTAATTGCAGGGGGATGCAAACAGATCCACCTCTGGATCGAAATCCAATGATAGGATCCACTTGAAGGTTTGTGGATGCAGAGACCATTCGTTGTTGTCTAGCATGCTGCGTGACAGGAAGTCCGCTTGAATGTTCTGCTCCCCTGGAATGAAGACTGCTGTTAAGTTGAGCAGATTCCTCTGAGCCCAGGTCATAATGGGCTCGACCTCTTGGAGAAGGGCAGAGCTCCGAGTGCCCCCTTGTCTCTTCACATATGCCACAGCGGTGGTATTGTCCATTTTGAGTAGGACCGACTTCCCTTTCAGAAGGTGGGAGAAGGCTTGAAGGGCGCACCATGCCGCGCGCAGTTCCAGAATGTTCGAACCTGGAGAGTGGAGACGGGCATCGCATTTGCCCTGAGCCAGTTCTGCCCCACAATGTGCCCCCCAGCCCGCATTGCTGGCATCGGATGTAACAGTCACCCAATGGATGGGGGCAAGGGAGTGGCAAGTTGACAAGTTCTTGGTTTGAAGCCACCAGAGGAGACTGTTGCTTATTGATTGTGTTATCCGGATCCGCTGATTGAGATCGTCTGTCTTCCATTGTGGAGGAATCCGGATTGAAAAGGACGAAGCCTCCACATCGCCCACTTGACCATGGAGGATGTGGCCACCATCGTGCCGATTATCTTCAGGCACTGTGATGCCCTTAGGTGAGAGAAGTCTAGAGCTAAGGACATTCTTTCCCGAATGATCGGTATTTTTTCTTCTGGAAGAGAGATGGTGTTCTCTATGGTGTCGAACTGGGCTCCTAGATAGACCAAGCGCTGGGTCGGATCCAGCTGACTCTTCTCCCGGTTTAGGAGCCATCCGAACTCCAACAGTGTAGAGATCACCTGATCTTTGTGGACTAGCAGCTGCTGCTTGTCTTGGGACAGTACTAGTAGATCGTCCAGATAATGATACAGGCGCACACCCTGTACTCTGAGAAGGGACACAACTGCTAACAGCACCTTGGAAAAGACTCTTGGAGAAGTCGTTAGCCTGAATGGAAGACAAATAAATTGTAGGTGCTCTTGTTCGACCTGGAACCGCAGATATTTGTGAAAGTTTTCTGCCACCGGAACATGAAAGTACGCGTCTTTTAGATCTATTGAGATCAACCAGTCGCCTGGTTGAACTATTTTTTGGATGGTTGAGAGTGACTCCATTTTGAACTTCTCGTGCTTTATGTACTTGTTCAGGAAAGTGAGATCTATGACTGGACGCCAAGAGCCGTTCTTCTTTTGTACTAGGAAGAGGGGGGAGTATACCCCCTGGAATTCCTCGTCCTTTGGGACGGGCACCACTGCTCCTTGATCTTTCAGGACATTCACATATGAGAGAAGAACTTGTTGTTTCTCCTCTGACCGAGGAAGTGAAGTTTGCATTGGTCTGCATGGAGGGATCTTGGTGAAGGACCATGTGTGACCTGTTGAGACCGTCTTGATGGTCCAATAGTCCGAGATCGAGGCCACCCAGACGTGCCGGAAGAGACGTAGGCGAGCCCCTACCCGACCCGCCTGGGCGGGCCCAATCTCAAAAAGACTTGGTTGGTTCACGCCCACCGGGCGTCTGTTTCTTGCTGGACTTTTGAAAAGAAGATTGGCCTCTGTTCCAATTCCAGCTTCTCCTGAAATCCCGTCCGGGTTTATAGGAGCGTGCCTCTCTCGAGTGCTCTGTACTGCGTCTCTGTTGAGGTTTTTTCTGATTAAACTGGCGCCTGTCCTAGGGAAGAAAACCCGACCTTCCGCCTGTAGCTTTTGAAATGGCGTTGTCAAGTTTGTTCCCAAACAATGAAGTCCCTTCAAAGGGAATTTTGCACCATGCCTGCTTGGAGGCTGGATCAGCAAGCCAGGGGCGTAACCACAGTGCTCGTTTGGCCGTGACCGAGGACAACATCGATCTGGCCAGTAAACGGATGAGGTCAAATGAAGCTTCCCCCAAAAAGGCGACTGCCATCTTAAGTTCTTGCACTGCTGAACTTTGAGCCAGTTCTTCCGAGACACCTTTCAGAGCGGAGTCTACATTTTCCACCCATGCCTCCATTGCTTTGGAGGTCACTGCAAGGGCACAAGCTGGTTTGCATGCCGTTCCAGCCAGGCTATATATTCTTTTGAGGTCCTGGTCGATCTTCCGATCCAGACCATCTTTAAATGATACGGTGTCATCTAGCGGGAGGGTGACATGCTTCGCTAGGCGCATTACTGCTGCATCTACGAGGGGAGCATTCTCCAGATGCTTGACGTCCTCCGATTTAAAGGGATACAGTCTAGAGGTTTTGCTTAGCATGGAAACCTTCTTATCTCCCTTGCTCCATTCTTCCTCAAACACTCCTTTCAGCTCAGAGGGAAGTGGGAAATTGGAGCGTTCTTTCCCCAGTTGTTTAAACAGTTTTCTTTGTTTTTCTGGGGGGGCAGTGGTATCCTCCAACTTCAAAGTTTCCTTCACTGCCTTGATCAGTGGAGAGACTAAAGCGTAGTCGAATCCCACCGTAGAATCATCTCCCTCCATCTCGTCTTGCGAGGAATAATGGGAGGAATCATGGGGCTGGAATTGGCCGGGATCCTCCTGGGCCTCGTCAGCCAAGGAACCAGACAAGGTGGTGGACTGGCTCCTTGTGTGGGGGGCAACTATTTCTTTCATAGATTGCTGTACCACACGTTTCACAAGAGACTCAAGGTTTTGATTTTCCGTCTCTTTCTCACCAACCGCTCGGGCATAACATGGGTCGCATAGCGATTTGCCCTCCGGGATTCTGGTCTTGCATCCCCAACAGGCTCTGTGGTCAGAGCGATCATCGCGGTGGTGGTGGCGGTGACTAGAGGAGGAATGGGAACATCTCCTATGTCTAGAGGGGGTATGTGAACGTCCCCTATGATGATGGGTCCTAGACGTAGTGTCGCGTCTAGACCTGGATGATGAGTGATGATGCGGCCTGGCAAGGTCCCTTTCTTGTGATCGATGAACTGAAGTTGCCGGGCTGTAAGAGATAATACAGACAGAGGGAGGGGGGAAGGTGGGCAGGATGTAACCGTTAGCAACCACCAGATAGGCACAAAAGACACCACCCCCTTACCCACTCCGCACATACCTTGTGCGGGAGGGCTGGCCACATGGCGGTGAAGGAGAGTCCATGATGAGGCAAGACAAACGCACAAACTCAGAGACCACCTAGGACAAGAGTAAGCAACACAAAAAAAAAAGAAACATTTTCTTTTTTTTTTTTTTTTTTTTTAACTGTCTCTTTAAGAGACACTTGCATAACTACCTAAAGGATGTTGCTTACCTTGTCCCAGCAGAACCGAGCTCCGGGATGCTGCCGTCAAAGCCCACAGGTTATCCCACCTGTACAGGGCTCCACAGCGTTTAAATTCCCCGCTGTAGTGACGTCACGGCCGGTCCCGCTGCGCGCATGCGCCGAGGGGACCGGCTCACTGCGCCTGTGCGGCCTCTGACCCCGCCGCCGTACGGCGCATGCGCGAAAACCAAGCCTCGGTTTCGCCGCGGCTCTGCACATGCGCAGACGTACGGCCGATCGGGAGGCAGGAAGTAGAGTGGCGTCCTGGAACGCAGAAGCGTTCCACACACGGCGCAAAGACACTGAGGGGGAACAGACAACAGACAAAATACATACAAAAAACGGTCTGCCATGTACATAATGAAGAAATCTTCAGACCTTGCCAGCCAATCCTTCATCCATCCTGGTACACTGGGCCACATCCCTTCCACCATAGGGGTATTAACTGCCCGAAACCACTCGCCCGCTGATAGCTGGGCCCTGGGTGCACCGCACAACTTGTACCTAATCCGACAGACATCCTGGACTGCACCTGAATTGCATGATGAAGGGTCCATGTGAGGAGGATAGAAAAGGAACACCTGTCTGTGGAGGTGAGCTCAAATTTATGGGTATGGGGTCCTATAGCTGTGGAGAGGAGGCGGGGTTAACCCACACGTAGTCTGCCATGGAGTCTGTCAGGAAATACCTCTTATCATAAGCAATAGGTTAAAATCTCTGAGTAACAGCTGTAAAGGAACATTCTTTAGTCCTAACTCTACAGCTGGCTAGCATTGGAGCTCAATTGTACTGTCGGTGCACATGAGAATAGTCCTAGTCGAGCCTGCAGGCAGCAATAAGGCTACTAGATGTGCTCAGTCTCTGTAGAAGCAGATATTAAATCCCCATAGCAGCAGCTCACAAATCCCAGTGATATTGCAGTTCACCATTTGGTCACACACAATGATTAATCCACTCTCTGCTTTGCACCCAGGTGACTCTGGCTCTCGGCACACCCGGACTTCCGGATTTTGCTTTGGCCGTCGTTATGCAGCAGTATGGTGCACACTGAACAGCAATGTGCACTATCCAGGCTCCCTCATGGCATGAGGAAGCCGTGTCCTTTACAGCCTGAGAAAATGCAGCTCTTTTCCCTCTGCAATCTACCCCTGGGTAATGCTGTTCAAAAGCTCTTGATTAAAGTACAGTCTCTCTCCTCTGAGCTACAGTTTCCGCAATATAGTGCTGTTTGACTCAGTCTATATCTTTCAGCTCAGCAGGTCTCTCCTCTTGCTTATATAGCTGTTAACCAGTTCAGCACCACAGGGAAGCAGCTACAGAGGGTAGCTGCAGCTAGTGTTTTTATCACTCTCCATTCTTAGCAAAGCACCCAGCTGCTACACAGAATTTTTTTTACCCATACTTAGCACAATTTTCCTTTTCTGGTGCATCCTTAGAGGGATTGGGATGTTCCTTTTCCTTTATGAAGGGAAGGTAAGTCTCCTGTAATAGCAGTGAGGGGAGCGACAGCAGGAGACCGACGCCCATATGCACCTGTCATTGTATGGTGGGGGAAGTGATCTTCTCCTACACATGTAATGGCTTTAGTTGATAGCGGACCTGAAGTTACCCTTTTGCAAGGAAATCCTTCCCATCACAAAGGAGAATTGATTTATGTAGAAGGTTTGGGAGGGCAAACTACACCAGCAGTTAGGATACTGGTGAAATTGGCTATTGGCAAGGGATCAGGATTTATGATAAATGTTTTGGTGTCAGAGTTACCCGAAAATATTATTGGGATGGATGTACTTCAAGGTCAGTCAATTCAGACTGAAAGAGGTACATTCACATTCGGGTATCCTGATAAAGCGTATCTGGTAAGGGCGGTGAAGGCTGTGGTCAGAGGTCATGAGAAATGGACCCCTGTCTACATTCCTCCACCAGAGAAGCCAGTCTGTCTCAAGCAGTACAGACTTCCTGGAGACCACAAAGAAATTGGGGAGACTATTCAAGAACTGTTGTGAGTATGGATCCTTAGACCTGCTGTAAGTCCTTTCTCGTCTCCGGTGTTCCCAGTAAAGAAGATATGATCTAAATTGTTGAGAAAATTGCTAAAGAGGCAGGAGAATATCATGCTTTAAGATCAGAAGCCATCATACAAGAAGGTGCCTGGTCTCCGGGAGAATCGTTGTCAATGGAGATCACGAACATACAGTAACCGAAGTTAAGTAACTTTTAAGTGTATTTGTACTGTTATAGACCATAGGCTGTTCATTTGCTAGGCATTTTGCTTGTTATAAATATCTGTCAGTCTTGTATTGTATTCCTAATATTGTAATGGTTTTGTATGTACAGCATCTTTGTATAGTAAAAGCACATTTACACACTGCAGAAGTCTCAGCTTCCTTGCTTATACCACAAAGTAACCTTGCTAGATAGACGCAAGCAAAACATTTGGGGGCTTGTGCCGCGATCTGTGCTATAATTCAATTGAAGCAGGCCTGTTTTTCTGTGGTGTGTTGTGTAGCTTGTGCTAGGTAAAATGCTGCGTAAGCAGTTTGGGAAAAGCAAGGCTGCAGAGGGTTCTGGTGGCCAGAGGGAAGTCTGCAGCTTACCTATCTGGGCCAGAGACAATGAGTGGTAGCCTCTTGCTAAAGAATTTGTGAAGTATGCTTCTCCCTTGAATAAGACTTGGGGTGATAAAGTCTCAGATCATTTTGTAGATTTTAGCCTTAAGGGGTTGGATTTGTGTAAAGCAGAGAAGAGGACAGTGTCCACAGTGGGTTGGTACTTCCTTAATGCTATGTATACCGAATCGCATAGAAGGTAGAAGGCAGAGGCAGAAGTTAAGGTATTAAAAGACCAGCTAGCAGTTGCTTCAGAGTGTGTACGTTCAACCGCTAGTCGGGCTAATGATTTGCAAGAGCGGTGTGCAGCCCTCATGACCAAATATATTAATGCCTTAAGAAAAAGGAAGGGCCGTAAACCTGTTGGTAAAGTCAGGGTACGTGCCATTGTCACATCCCAAAATTGGGATTGTGAGGATGTGTTCTCCTCAAATGATAGTGAGGATGAGGAGATAGAGTTTGATATTTCAGAGGATGATCTGCTAGTGGGAAAGAAAAAGTATCTCAGACCTCTCATTGCTAAGCATAGGAAACGGCAACATGATAGAGAGGATATGGGAGATGGGGAGGTGCATTATCGCAACCCCAGAGATGTTGAATTTGAAGACGTACGGGAGTTTTCACAAACTGAACTCCATGAGCTGGCAAAACAATACAAACAAAGGTCTGGGGAGCCCCTATTGAGCCCCTATTGAGTTGGCTCCTACGCTTATGGGATGAAGAGGCGGACGGTGTTGTTTTGTCAGGTAAGGAAGCAGTGGCTATGGGAGTGTTAAACCATAATCTACAATTGCGTCAGGCAATGCGAAAAGCCAGAGATTTTGCGTGATTTTTTCACTGTTAGACCTTGTGAGAGATGGAATAGTCAGAGAATACGCTAGTCCTACTGACCTGGAAAATACCTACTCCTGGAGATCAATAGGAGAGGGTATTTCCAGGTTACGTGAGATGGGTTGTATAACCGGATTAAATACATTTCCAGAATGGATAGGTCCAGATACGGAACCCTTTACGTCTGCTCTGCGCTCTAAGCTGATAAAGTCTGTGCCATTTAATCCCAGGCCTGGGATTAAACAGCAAGATTCATGAAGCCACAACCCTTTAAGCCAGTTGGGGGAGCTAGAGGAGACTAAAACAAAACCTCTCAGGGCAGTAGATAAGGTCAAGGCCAGACAGGAAGAATACAAGCAGTAATGAACAGAGAATAAAGGGAATGGGGTAGAGAAGACAGGAGGTGAAGAGAAAACCAGAGAAAACCAGGCTAGTTATTTCTAGAAAAGAAATGTGGGTGGACCTATTAAAGGCAGGAGTACCTAAAGATGAGATAGATGGGATTTCTACTGCAGAAATGCTGAAGAGGTGGAAACATTTAGTAGGGAAAACTGTCAGGGTTAGAAACACTACTCCTAGTGAAGATAACATCAGCCTATACTTAGAGGAAACAGAACAGACCCCTCCTGTTAGCCCCAAACCAATTCCCAAAACTGAACATGAACCCAAACCCAAATCCCTTTATCCTGGGGAGGAGTTAGAGAGAATCAGAATAGAGGATTGGGAGGTTCCTTATCCTTTATGAACGGAAGGTGAGTCTCCTGTAATAGCAGTGAGGGCAGTGACAGCAGGAGACCGACACCCATATGCACCTGTCACTGTATGGTGGGGGAAGTCATCTTCTCCTACACATGTAATGGCTTTAGTTAATAGGAAATCCTTCCCATCACAAAGGAGAAATGATTTATGTAGAAGGTTTGGGAGGGCAAACTACACCAGCAGTTAGGATACAAGTGAAATTGGCTATTGGCAAGGGATCAGGATTTATGACAAATATTTTGGTATCAGAGTTACCCGAAAATATTATTGGGATGGATGTACTTCAAGGTCAGTCAATTCAGACTGAAAGAGGTACATTCACATTCGGGTATCCTGATAAAGCGTATCTGGTAAGGACGGTGAAGGCTGTGGTCAGAGGTCATGCGAAATGGACCCCTGTCTACATTCCTCCACCAGAGAAGCCAGTCTGTCTCAAGCAGTACAGACTTCCTGGAGGCCACAAAGAAATTGGGGAGACTATTCAAGAACTGTTGAGAGTAGGGATCCTTAGACCTGCTGCAAGTCCTTTCTCGTCTCTGGTGTTCCCAGTAAAGAAACCTGATGGGGCATATAGAATGACTGTGGATTACAGTGGTCTAAACAAAGTGGCACCTCCATTGAAGTCAGCTGTACCAGATATGATCTAAATTGTTGAGAAAATTGCTAAAGAGGCAGGAGAATATCATGCTTTAAGATCAGAAGCCACTCATCATACAAGAAGGTACCTGGTCTCCAGGAGAATCGTTGTCAATGGAGATCGCGAACATACAGTAACCGAAGTTAAGTAACTTTTCAGTGCATTTGTACTGTTATAGACCATAGGCTGTTCATTTGCTAGGCATTTTGCTTGTTATAGATATCTGTCAGTCTTTTATTGTATTCCTAATATTGTAATGGTTTTGTATGTACAGCATCTTTGTATAGTAAAAGCACATTTACACACTGCAGAAGTCTCAGCTTCCTTGCTTATACCACAAAGTAACCTTGCTAGATAGACACAAGTAAAACAGGTTTAATCTACTGAACAGCCTTCATTAACTGGGATACTAAGGAGTCTGAAGTCCAGCTCCTATCTGTCAATGCAGACAGGACAGAAATTTGTACACTTAACAAGCTGTAGCTCAGACCCTTCTCTAAGGTCCAGGAGATGAGATACCAAAAGGAACAGAGGATCAAACTTCCTAGCCATGGCAAAATTTAGAAAAACATGCCAAATTTTGCAATAGGTTTAGTTCATGGAAAACTTTCTGGCATTTGACAAAGTTTCAATGACTCCCTCATAGATGTCTAAGCTCTTGAACCACATCAATGAGGGTGTTTATCCAACCCGTTTTTTATATGACACTCCATTTACCTAGTCCCTCTATTATCAAGGTGATGTATTCGTTACTCATCCGTAATGCCATTTCTTTTATCCGATGGCCTTACTCCCCTATTACCACTAGCCTTGGCTACAAAGTCATACTTCCGTTATAATTGGATGTAGTGTGTTGCGTCCTGGGAACTACCTTACCTCCGGGGACACGGCCACGCTATATTTAGCATGTAGATAACCAACAAATGGCCGCGCCCAGCAATACACATGGTCTCCAGGAAAATGGCCGCTATGAAGTTTTCCCATTGAACTTCAAGAAAATGGCCACCCATTACTTTCAATGGGTCAGACTATTTAAAGACATTCTGTGTGCCTTCCCATCATTCCCTGATGAAGTCACGTGTGTTGTGACGTCACGTGTAGGAACCATTTGACATTAGCAGACGAGCTCGCTGCTCGTAGGAGATAAGTATATTGTCTATTTGTTTTATGTGAGTACCCTTATACTGTTTTATGAATAATTTACAAATAATTTTAAACGTACAACTCTATTGGGAATCCTCTTTCTTTTGCACTCTCCCTGCTGCTGAGAGACAAAGACCAAAAGTACATAACCCATTTGTCCAGGAGCCCAAGGGAAAAACTGCCACATCAGGCTTATTCTATATGCGGTTGTCTCATTACCGCAAGGTAAGAGGCCACCTACACTTAAGTGTATTGTTGCACGAAGAAGAGATCCATATCTCTCCAGCACCTTCCGCCACTTATACACTGGATTACTTTGAGACCCCTTTCACACTGAGGAGTTTTTCAGGCTGTTTAATACTAAAAATAGCGCCTAAATACCGCCTGAAAACTCCTGCCCCTGCAGTCTCAATGTGAAAGCCCGAGGGCTTTCACACTGAGGCGGTGCGCTAGCAGGACCGCTCCAAAAGTCCTGCTAGCAGCATCTTTGGAGCGGTGAGAGGAGCGGTGTGTTTACCACTCCTTCACCGCTCCTTCCCATTGAAAGTAATGGGAAAGCGCGGTAATACCGCCGGCAATGCGCCTCTGCAGAGGCGCATTGCCGGCGGTATTAACCCTTTTTCGGGCGCTAGCGGGGGTTAATACCGCACCGCTAGCGGCCGAATACCTCCGCAATTCCGCGGCAATTCCGACGGTATAGTGCCTCTAAAATTAGCGGCGCTATACCGCCAACGCACCCACCACCCCAGTGTGAAAGGGGCCTAATTGCACAGAGAATGGAATGATTTATTGCGGTCTGCTCACAGCCGGTTTGCATATTGCACTTTTGGACTGATTACATATTGCACTTTTGGATTGCTTGGACTGTATCATTACAGTTGGCACTAGCTCTGATCGCAGCATTTGCCATATCTTGTTTACATGGATTACTTTGTAGCTTACACCTGAAGATTATTCATTCATTTTTTGCTTACTTTGCACACTGCATTGTGGATTTTGCACTTATTGGTTGTATTTTGCACAATTTATTTGCTGATTTTGCACCTGATTGGGTACGATTGCCTCAGCTGTACCCAGTGCACATTTATTATTACCTTTTATGCACGCTGCACTTTATATTTCTATAGTACCGTTTATAGTTTATTTAGCATGTTATGCACTTTTTTATATGAGCTTTTATGTTAGGAGTGTACTTTTATAACTATCTGTATTTTTAGCCTAATGCTACGTACACACGATCGTGATTCACGGCGGTGAAAACACCGCCGCGAATCACGACAGGAAAAACGAGGGAACGGCTTGTTCCCCCACACACGGCCGTTTTTCCCGTCATTTTTTCTCTTGACGAGAAAAACGACCATGTGTAGGCTCTGCGGCAGTGTTTCCCTATGGGAAAACTGCCACGGAAAAAAATGACAGGAATCAAGTCGAGAAAAATTAGACCATGTTCTAATTTTTCTCGTCGTAATTAACGTCGTTTTCCATCGGGAAAACTGCAAAAAGCCCACAGACGATCGTTTTTCTCGTCCAAAGGAAAAAATTTCATTTTTCCCGACGGGAAAAATTATCGTGTGTACATGGCATTAGTGGCATTATATCCATTAGGAACAGCGCAGCACCAACCCTCACTTTTATCTTGAACCACCGCCTTTCAATTTCTAAGCCAATGAGTTGAGGCCTTTGCAGTAGGAGATTCAGAAAGAGATCCAGAACTTTCAACGATGGAATCACCAGTTCAACTTTCAGACCATTCATTGTGATTACAGAAAACCTCACTGATCTTGTTCACTGTTATGTTCTGGGCTCCTGGGCAGGTATGACATAGTCAGCGACTATATATGTTGCTCTGTTCGAGGGAAAATTTTCACAGAGATCTTTAACAACTGAAGACTCTTGGGTCCTCCTTTTCTGACCATATAGGCCACGGCCATCTTGTTGCCTGACAAGATCTTTACATGTTGGCCCAGCAACTGGCTTTCAAAGGACCTTGAGAATGAACTTCAGTTCTAGGTGGCTGGAAGTTAGGGGCCACAGCTGCATCAAGGGGTTCCAGGCAATGCACACCCTGCCTTTCTAATTGGCATCTGTGGTAAGAACGATTTCTGATATCTGACCTAACAGCTTGCTGTCTGACAGCTCCGTCCAACAGGGGACCTTCTTATTGCATTTGACAGAAAATTCCACTGATGGAAAAAGTTGTATTGGAATACTCTTCAGTGGCATTTTACCCACGTCTGCTGGAATTGTGACTGAAAGCAAGCCTAGGACCCACATGCGTTCCCTCGCCATCAGTGAGGTTCTCCTTATTACTATGTAAACTATGTCCTGAACCTCTAGGATCTTTCCCCAAAGAAGAAAAACCCCTTCCTCAAGTTCTTTTAAACAACATGCCAAGGTTAAAAGGGGGAAAGGGAATTGGACGAAGGTGGGACTTTAAATGGAGCACACAGCAGTACAATATAGGGATAGAAAGTCGAGCGACTGGTAAAATCATGTATTTAATTTGAACACCATTCAAACAACATTTAGGGGCATACAGCCTCTGGGTTATTTTTGGATACATATATAGCTTAAATTGCATACAGATACACAGTCAGTAATGAGAAATATTTTCAGTAAAAAACACTTGGTAACTCTAGACAATGTATATTTAACCAAAGTGTAACAAGCACCTAATTGGTCTACAAAAAATCCTTGCATAAATGGGAATAGGGGGAAGGAGAAAAAGAGAAAAACAAAATATATACCATAGTGGTACATGTAACATAAATTGGACACATAAATAAATCATAAAATTTGATCCATGGTATATAGTGATGGTCAGTGTTTGGTGGCTCTACGCATTTCGCGGTCTGATAACTGCTCATCAGGAGCAAATCATCATGGAATAATCTAAAAGGAAAGGGAGGGAGAATATGTATTTAAATGAATATTGTCACTTAATTATAGGGGGGAAGGGGATATGTTATATTATTTTGGAATTGAAACAATTATATGAAAAGTCCTTGCGTGCAACTTACATCAGCCGCTGCACGACTGCAGCGAGCAATCCAGGATCGCCAGCACCCAGGAGGGCCCAACCTCCAGGCGTTGAGCTGGCTTGGTAGGGCGGCAACAACCAAAACAGGCAGGTGTGGAGCAGGTGGGTGTGAGTAGATGCCCTGGCTGGGTGTGATGTGATAATCCCCGGGTGGGGACCTGGTGAAAGGACAATATAAAAATGTGAATGATAATGTTGTAAATGTATGAAAAGGGTGAAAAAGAATGAAAAAAGCCAAATTAAAGATGGAGGTGAGGTAAGGTAAGTGAGGAGTAGGAAAAAGAAAAGAAAAAAGACAAGTGGAACAAATGTGAAAAAAAATTGAAAAAAAGACAGTGAAGAGAAAAAGAAAAGGCAAGCTAGAAATTAATAGAAAAGGCACAAGAAAACGATGGAAGCGTGAAAATGAAGAGTGAAGCCTCGTACACACGATCGGACATCCTATGGATTCTAATCCGATGGTTTTGTCCATCGGAAATCCGATGAAGCTGACTTCCATCAGTCTTGCCTACACACCATCAGTCAAAAAACCGACCGTTCCAAACGCGGTGACGTAAAACCCTCCGATGAGCCGAGAAAAATGAAGTTCAATGCTTCTGAGCATGCGTCGACTTGATTCTGAGCATGCGTGGGTATTTTATCCGATGGACTTGCCCATAGACGATCAGAGTTTTCGATCGGTTTTTTATCCATCGGAAAAATTTAAAACATGTTCTATTTTTTAAAACCGATGGAAAAAAGACCGATGGGTCCCATACACGACCGGTTTGTCTGATGAAAACAATCCATCGGACAGTTTTCATCGGTTAAACCGATCGTGTGTGCAGGGCTTTAGTGTACCTATTGGCAATCTGGAACCGGCATCCATTGACATGAAGGTATCCTGGTGAGAGATATGGAGTGAGGTGTGTGTGAGACCTGCCAGTTACTGCCTGTTATAGGTGTGCCGCCCAGACCAACCCTCTCACGTCACGCAGGCAATCACTAGTGAGGGAGAGGAAACCGCTTTCACCTGGGCGGCTGAAGCCGCCCGGCGATTAGCGCCAATCCAACTACCTGATGCGAATGCCATCACAGGGACACCGCCATTGGGGGCGTACCCGGAGGACGTCGAGCGTCCAGCGTGGAATGGGTTGGTGTAGAAGACGCAGGGTCGGTGCGTGCACTCCTCCTATGTCATGGGGAGGCGAGGAGGAGGTCAAAGCCCACCCTACGTATCTAAACCAACGGAGGGAATGACCCAAGTGAGAGCCGGCCAACCCAATCACAAAAAACAGCCGTGCAGATGCGGACCAAGGACACAAGGCATAAAACTGTGTGAACACAGATAATGGAGCCAGGGCATCTACTCACACCCACCTGCTCCACACCTGCCTGTTTTGGATGTTGCCGCCCTACCAAGCCAGCTCAACGCCTGGAGGTGGGGCCCTCCTGGGTGCTGGCAATCCTGGATTGCATGCTGCAGTTGCGCAGCGGCTGATGTAAGTTGCACGCAAGGACTTTTCATATAATTGTTTCAATTCCAAAATAATATAACATATCCCCTTCTCCCCTATAATTAAGTGACAATATTCATGTAAATACATATTCTCCCTCCCTTTCCTTTTAGATTATTCCATGGTGATTTGCTCCTGATGAGCGGTTATCAGACTGCGAAACGTGTAGAGCCACCAAACTCTGACCATCACTATATACCATGGATCAAATTTTATCATTTATTTATGTGTCCAATTTATGTTACATGTACCACTATGGTATATATTTTGTTTTTCTCTTTTTCTCCTTCCCCCTATTCCCATTTATGCAAGGATTTTTTGTAGACCAATTAGGTGCTTGTTACACTTTGGTTAAATATACATTTTCTTGAGTTACCAAGTGTTTTTTACTGAAAATATTTCTCATTACTGACTGTGTATCTGTATGCAATTTAAGCTATATATGTATCCAAAAATAACCCAGAGGCTGTATGCCCCTAAATGTTGTTTGAATGGTGTTCAAATAAAATACATGATTTTACCAGTCGCTCGACTTTCTATCCCTATATTGTACTGCTGTGTGCTCCATTTAAAGTCCCACCTTCGTCCAATTCCCTTTCCCCCTTTTAACTAATGATACCCGGGATGGAGGCATTACCCCTTTGGTTTTAGCCTCATTTAAAGTCCCAAAATTATTTTCTTTATTTTTACATGCCAAGGTACTCTAGTGACTCAGTTGGGAGTAGCTGACTCATCTGAATTTTCTAGAAAGGCAAAGCACGCTAAAGACTTCAGTACCATATCTGTATGGGTCTTTAAAGTATGAGCTGAATCTAAGAAGGTAAGTGTAGCACACCAACCCCAGACTTTACCTGCTTTTCTTCTGCTTGGCTCCTCCGCAGGAAAAGAATGAGGCACACCACACCACAAGCCCTTACCCTCCTGAATAGGGAGGTTGAGCGGTGTTAGTTTCTCGGGCCTCCTTTCAGCCAGTGTAAAAAAAAGCCCCCAGTGCTGACCTAGTTTCTGCAGTAGTCAGAAACAAGTCTTTAATTCTCCCCAGTAAGCAACTGTCCACACCAACTGAAAGGTCCAACACTTATTTACTCCTTCTTGCACAATAAACAGTCTCTTTGAGAGCAGACAGGTTGGGACAAGACACAGGTCAGATAAGGTGGGAGGAGGTCAAGGCACAAACTTGAATTTGGGTTTCTCCTGCTCTGATCAGCGCGAACAGGCTTGGCGCACGGTCTCTGCCACAGACCATGAGGTTGGTCACTGCCACTGACCGGATGCATTTTTTATGCGAAACATGTCGGGTACATGGACCTGCTCATAGCTACGCTGTTACTTGATTCTTTTTTGTGATCACTGCTTTTACAAGCCTCTGCATGGAAGCCTGTACCATTTCTACTCTGTCTTTTAACCACTTCCCGCCCAGTCAATAGCATATTGACGTCCGGGAAGTGGTTCTGTTATCCACACTGGACGTCATATGACGTCCTGCGGGATAACAGCCGCCGCGCGCCCGGGGGGGCGCGCATCGCGGCGATCGGTGGAGCGGTGGGTCAGTCTGACCCACCGCTACACTGATCTCGGTAAAAAGCCTCCGTCGGAGGCTTTTTACCACGTGATCAGCCGTGTCGAATCACGGCTGATCAGGAAGTAAACAGGAAGAGCCGTTGATCGGCTCTTCCTCACTCGCGTCTGACAGACGCGAGTAGAGGAGAGCCGATCGGCGGCTCTCCTGACAGGGGGGGTTCACGCTGATTGTTTATCAGCGCAGCCCCCCCTCGGATACCCACACTGGACCATCAGGGAAGCCCCCAAGGACCACCAGGGAAGCCCTAAGCATGTGGATGGCCCCCATGGCCATCCACATGTAGTAAAAAAAAATGTAAAAAAAACCATAAAAAAATATGCCAATCAGTGCCCACACATGGGCACTGACTGGCACAATCATGCCAAGAAAATAATGTGTGGTGGCTGGCATTGCTAGGCAGCAGTGTCACCAGTGCCACCTACTAGTGTCCATCAGTGCCACCTATCAGTGCCCATCTGTGCTCATAAGTGCCCACCTATCAGTGCCCGTCCGTGCCACCTATCAGTGCCACCCATAAGTGCCCATCAGTGCCGCCTAAAAGTGCCCATTAGTGCCGCCTATGAGTGCCCATCAGTGCCGCCTATGAGTGCCAATCAGTGCCGCCTATGAGTGCCAATCAGTGCCACCTATGAGTGCCCATCAGTGCCGCATACCAGTGCCACATATCAGTGCCCATCAGTGCCGCCTATCAGTGCCCATCATCAGTGCCCATCAGTGCCACCTCATCAGTGCCACCTCATTGGTGCCACCTCATCGGTGCCCATCAGTGTCGCCTTATCAGTGCCCTTCAGTGCCGCCTTATCAGTGCCCGTCATTGAAGTAGAAAAGGTACTTATTTACAAAAAAATTAACAGAAACAAAGAAAAACATAGTTTTTTTTAAAATTTTCGCTCTTTTTTTATTTGTTGCGCAAAAAATAAAAATCGCAGAGGTGATCAAATACCACCGAAAGAGAGCTCTATTTGTGGGAACAAAATGATAAAAAATTTGTTTGGGTACAGTGTAGCACAACCGCGCAATTGTCATTCAAATTGCGACAGCGCTGAAAGCTCAAAATTGGCTTGGGCAGGAAGCTGTATAAGTGCATGGTATTGAAGTGGTTAAACACCCATGTGTGTTTTGTGACTTTTTTTTGGAATAAACAAAGTTTTTTTAATACCATCTGATCCTGCACTATGTGGAGCTTCCCTTTTTTTATTCTATGGTTAATATCACAATTTCCGATGTACTAACATCTTGGCGCTCTGTGTCATCACCGTGGAGAGATCCGGCTTGAGATCCTGTGTTCCTGCGTTCATTCCACCTGCTGCTCCGTGAGGACAGTTCCGGAGGATTCCATATCCGCACCTCCTGCTTGCTTGACCCACCACCGCTGGTGCGTGTGTCCACGCATAGGGGTAAGAGTACCCATTTCTTTTCCCCATCCCTGGTGTTGGAGTCACCTCCCCGGTTGTTGCTGTTTTGTGAACACACGTATTTTCATGAACTTGAAGCTGCTATGGATGCACTGAAGTTTGCCTGATTTTTTTGGTTTCCAGTTCACATACTGTGCACTTTTACTGGACTCTGTGATTAGATAGATCACTTCACATGACGTTTTATATGAATTTGCACATGCAATGTTATTAGTTGTTTTGTACACATTTTGAGACACTTATATTCATCCTCATTATTTGCACTTTTTATCATTCATCATATGCCCAGATCTATATATATATTTGGGCTCCTATATATCACTTCGGCGCTGCATTTTTTGTTTATGTTATATGTTTTGCGATTTGTCTATTTGCTGATGCTGGCAGCCATTTATTTATTTGTTCACCCAGTAGCGCAACTTTTCTTTATTTTTTACTCTTAAGTCAGTCCTTTTTGTGTGCTGGAACATGAATAATCACTCATGAGTGCAACAATTCTTCTGCATAAATTTGCAAAGACTGACATTTTACTGAAGAGGATAGAATCCTTGTCTATACAAAAAAGGCCTCAATGGGTCTTTTGGTGACTTCTATGAATGATAGCTTTTCTTGATACCGGTACTTCAAATCCAATTTTTCTATATGACCTTTGTCTAAGCCTTTCTGAAGTGCAGTAATTTTACACTCACTTAAACCACCTAAGCAGGTACACCTTCAAACAGACTTTTGTATGTTCTTGGAGTATTGGACTGTCTTGGGGTTATTGGCTTTCAGAAATATAGTATGCAAGCACTTCCCCAAGCTTCTGTATGTATTGACCTGGATGGTAGGATCTGAATTCTCAATACTGGTCTGTTCAACCAAAAAGGCTTACGAATATTTTCCATTTCAGCCCCAACTTATCTTGCTGACCACCTCTAATGTTTTGCCAAACAGAAGTTTTCCCTAAAAGTAATAGAACAGAGTTTGTTTAGATGCTTAGTCTGCAGATCACTGCTTGAGACATAAGGCTTTTCTGGCTTTATTCAAATGAGCTCGTAAAGCTGAGCTCCATCCACTGGTTTTGACAGGACAGGACAGCACCTGGCAGTTGATTGAAAAATCGCTGGATTCGTGGACAGGAAAGTGTCCTAATATTAAAAGTCACCAGCTACAGTATTTGTAGCTGCTGACTTAAAAAAATTTCTGAAGGAGCCTGGAGCTCCACTTTAAGCAAATTGTCTCCTGCACTTGACCCACAGCTGTCTTTGCAACACAATACGATACCTTTAATTTTTCTAGTGCCAGAATAATGGAGGGATATTCTACATACAGGGGAAACCCGAAAAATTTGAATATCGTGCAAAAGATCATTTATTTCACTAATGCAATTTAAAAGGTGAAACTAACATATGAGATAGACTCATTACATGCAAAGCAAGATAGTTCAAGCCGTGATTTGTCATAATTGTGATGATTATGGCTTACAGCTCATGAAAACCCCAAACCCACAATCTCAGAAAATTAGAATATTGTGAAAAGGTGCAATATTCTAGGCTCAAAGTGTCCCACTCTAATCAGCTAATTAAGCCATAACACCTGCAAAGGATTCCTGAGCCTTTGAATGGTCTCTCAGTCTGGTTCAGTAGGAATCACAATCATGGGAAAGACTGCTGACCTGACAGTTGTGCAGAAAATCATCATTGACACCCTCCATAAGGAGGGAAAGCCTCAAAAGGTAATTGCAAAAGAAGTAGGATGTTCCGAAAGTGCTGTATCAAAGCACATTAATAGAAAGTTATGTGGAAGGGAAAAGTGTGAAAGAAAAAGGTGCACAAACAGCAGGGATGACCGCAGCCTGCAGAGGATTGTCAGGAAAAAGCCATTTAAAAGTATTGGGGACTTTCACAAGGAGTGGACTGAGTCTGGAGTCAGTGCATCAAGAGCCACCACACACAGACGGATCCTGAACATGGGCTTCCGAACTTTTGCTCGACCCCAACCATACGCCTAACTCTACTGTGCAATTGCTTTAACAAAAAATGGAGGTAAGGCTATAAACATTGATACTATTTGATTACTTGTTATGTGACTTTAGTTAGGCTTTAACCTTTGATTCTATTTAAAACCAACATGTGCAGTACCTCTCTCAAGCTTTCCTATGAGAACTTGTAAATGGTTGACATTTAAAACAAACAAAGAAAAAAAGATAGCAACACTCTCGCTTCATGAATAAAATGGATTGGAGGGGTCTAATTAAAAAAGTTGAACGAGGGCAATGTATATACATGTAAGCACCATTGCACTTTACTTATTTTAAAGGGAGAGGATTGTAAAAACTGTTTGAGCATGCTACAAAGTGGTAACTTGGTAAGGTACCAATATAAAGAGGAGTTTCAACACTGGTCACCAATGTAATAGGGGTTTACACTGACCACTAATGTAATTGAAGCATTCACAGTAACCACCAATGTAAGGGGGGATTTACACTGATCACTAATGTAAGGGGGACCTTCACACTGGCCACTAGTGTGGGAAAAAAAGATTGTACACCAAGCCCCAATGTAATGAGAAGATTTACAGTGACCACCAATGTAAAGGGGATTTACATTGACCACTAATGTAATAGGAGCATTCACAGTAACCACCAATGTAAGGAGGGATTTACACTGACCACTAATGCAAGGGGGATAAACCGGGATAGTTGGCAAGTATGAGGTAGCTGCTTTGGGCCCCACAATAATAACAGGGCTCCTTTTGCCCTGCCTTAAAGACAGCCCTGATTGTAGGAGTTGGCTGGGCTACCCAGAGGAAATCTTTTAATATCAATATTTTCTTAATGGAGAGAGCAAGCAAAGCCTAATGTATTTTAATGAGTGAGAGTGTGGAGAGGGACCAGTAATAGAAGGAGGGAACCTATCATGTACCAGGTTATTTGGCAGGGCTCTCCTTATCTTTCAGATTGTTCTCTGCAGTATTATTTGGAGAGTGCGCTGAAGGACAGTTGAGGCTCACACTGTGCCTTATATGTTTTTAAATAAAGGCAGGCACTATGTGTAATATTTAAAGTGAAGTCCAGTGGTATATTTACAACTGTTCTCTTCCATAAATAGGGTCCATAGTATTCATCATTTTGCTTTCTCACAGTGCTCCTCCTAGCCTTGACCCCATATATATTCATCAAAATATTTTTTTTTTAAAAAGGACAACGCTAAAACGATTACTAGCACATACTAATGCAATATAACCTGTACAATGTCTACTTTAATACAATTGGGAAAAAACAACAACAAAACATCTGGATTGAAAATCACCTGCAATCAGGAGTAAGATTTTTAATATATAATAAGTTTTTATATAAATTTGGCACACATAATTAAAGTTATGCAAAAATCTGAACTTTCAGAATGAAATAATTATAATTGTACTGGCTTATTTATGAAAGGTGTACTATTATTCCTTTTTTCCAATGTTCTTTAATTTGTCTAAAGATGACTCCTGGAGCTGAGTGTTAGTGAGAAGAATGACTCTAGGCCCTGTGTGTAAGTGCTGAGAGACCACGTAAAGTTGCTGCTCTGCCAATAATTTGACCTCAAAAACACAACCTGCTGTATCCTCAATATTCAGCACAATATCTCATAGCAGAATCGTGTAGTTAGAAGGCATATAAAATGACATGGTTCTGTTTTATTTGGAATGGTTGTTTATGAGCTGTACAAAAGGCAGTTATCAGCTTAAATTTGAAAGCTGACAGGACAGCAACTGTCAGACTTCAGAGAGCTCTTTCTCAGTCTAACCCCCTACTTTGACCTGAAGCAATGGATACATGCTCCTACTCACTCTGAAGGCAATACCGTTGACCTCGTTTTTTCCCACCTATGCACTCCATGCAACCTCTCCAACTATCCTTACCCTCTCTCTGATCACTACCTTATTAATTTCACTCTCTCCCTCTCCTCCGCCTCCTCTCCCTCCCAATGCCTAACGGTTACCCGTAGAAACCTTCGCCATCTCAACCCTTCTCTTCTCTACTCTGCGACTGACCACCTCTATGACAAAATCGCACCGCTGTCCTGTACCGACCTAGCCACTTCTGTCTACAACACTTCACTTCTAGCCTCACTGGACACACTGGTCCCCCTCACTACACACAGAATCAGGCCCCGTCCCCTTCAACCCTGGCAAACGAATGATACTAGAAGTCTGAAAAAACACAGGCGTGCTCTCGAGCGCCTGTGACGCAAGACGAAGTCCCAGACAGATTTCAACCAGTATAAATCTGCCCTCCAAAAACACAATTCCAGCCTCCTCACTGCCAAGCAGACCTATTTCATCACTCTCATTAAAAACTTATCATCCCGTCCCCATCAACTATTCTCTACCTTCAACTCTCTACTTCGTCCTCCACCCACTAACTCACTCACTGCCCAGGAGATCGCCAATCACTTCAAACAGAAGATTGATACAATTCGCAAGGAGATCTCTACTGTTCAGATTCCCTCCACACCTTACACCTCATGTTCACAGGTACAATCATTGCTCCCCTCTTTCAACCCCACCACTATTGATGAGGTTGCTAAATTACTTGCCAATGTCCATCTTACCACCTGTCCTCTGGATCCTATTCCCTCACAAATGCTACGTTCACCCTCTGGCTCTATTCTACACTCTCTAACCCACATCTTCAATCTCTCCCTCTCTTCTGGCACCTTCCCTAACTTTCTAAAACATTCACTTGTCAGCCCCATACTTAAAAAGCCCTCTCTGGACCCATCCAATCTTAACAACCTACGCCCCATCTCCTTGCTCCCCTTTTTATCCAAACTCCTTGAACGTCTAGTCTACAACCGAGTGAGCGTCCACCTTGCCGATAATGGCCTTCTTGATCCCCTTCAGTCTGGATTTCACCCTCAACACTCCACAGAAACTGCTCTCCTAAAACTAACAAATGATCTACTAAAGGCTAAAACCAAGGGACACTATTCTGTACTCCTACTCCTGGACCTCTCTGCTGCCTTTGATACGGTTGACCACCCCCTCCTCCTCAAAAAACTCCATGCCTTTGGTCTCCGCAACTGTGCTCTTCGCTGGTTCTCTACCTACTTATCCAACTTTTACTTATCCAATGACTACCTACAAAGCCATCCACAACTCTGCCCCCAGCTACATAACTGACCTAGTCTCAAAATACCAACCTCATCGCTCTCTTCGTTCTTCGCAAGACCTCCTGCTCTCTAGCTCTCTCATCAACTCCTCCCATGCTCGCCTCCAGGACTTTTCCTGAGCCTCTCCAAGCCTATGGAACGCCTTACCCCAATCTGTCCGCTTATCTCCTACTCTGTTAGCTTTTAGACAATCCCTGAAAACCCTTCTCTTCAGAGAAGCCTATCCTATCCACACCTAACAACTGTATTTTCATCTTGTCCATCTGATCATCCCCCACAGCTACTACCCTTTGTTCCACTTGACCCTCCCTTCTAGATTGTAAACTCTAACGAGCAGGACTCTCTGATTCCTCCTGTATTGTATTGTATTGTATTGTAATTGTACTGTCTACCCCGATGTTGTAAAGCGCTGCGCAAACCGTTGGTGCTACATAAATCCTGTATAATAATAATAATAATAATAATTAAAAAATTAACTCACTTGGAACAATGTGAAAGGTCTTCAATATTCTAAAAATCTTGTTCCTATGTAAAACTTATATTACAAGTCTACAGCCATATTTGCTAATTATATACTTATGGTCTGTTACAAATGCACTCCCTCTGTGGCCGATATCTTATCTCAACAGTTGTTAAAGTGACTCTATCACTTTAACAAACAAAACAAAACATGCTAACAGGTGTATAATTCCCAGATACAGAACTGCTTGAATGTGCAGTTTGTGATACTGTAAATTTTGCTTGGTAATCACATGGTAGGAATGGAAAAATGCACACATAGATCATAGATCTTATTAGACAGGGTTGGAGGCCAAAGCCATGAAATTCAGACTCCAGCTGCATGGTTGAACTTGAACAGCGTGTAAAGCCTGGTATACACTGGACAAATATTGGACCTTGGGTACAGCAGACTGAATGTCCGGTTTCTGTCGATTGGGCATGCTGAAAAAACAGCACTGGTAGCCAATGGTTGTGAGTGCTGACCGGTGTGTTCTGGAGGGGCGACAGTCCCTCTGTCAGAACACAATAGCTCAGCAGGAAGATCTCTGTACTAACAAAGCATAGTTGGGACAGCGAGCTCCTTGCGAACTCCGCAGTTTTTTTTGTTTAGCCCACTGGGTTGAATGAAAACAAAAACTGTCAGTGTCTACCAGGCTTACGGCAATGTACTTCAGCCCTCTTCATACTTAGTAAGAAACAAAGGCCACAGATAGTGGCTTTGAAACGTGGACTTTTGGCTGAAGGAGGCAGCTCTTGCTTGCTCAAAGTAATTCCTCTCTGGCATTTCCCTACTCTACTCTGCAATATGCAAATTGCCCTCTTGCTTATATCATGCTTTAGTGAATATAGCGCCAATATGAGCCAGATAAGACACAACTGTAGGAGATTGTTGATTATTGTATTGTAATCTACTGAATGCATAGGTGTGCGCAGCCTATTACATTAGGGTGTGCACCCCAAAACACAAACACCCCTGCATGTGGGTATGTATGTGTGTATGTATATATATATATATATATATATATATAATATAATATACACACACACACACACATACATATACATACACACACAGTATAGACACACAGACCCTTTTAAAGAAACCTTTTGACATGTATAAAAAACATTTTTTAATGTTTTAATACATTTTACATTTTATGGCAGAGCCAGTTGGAGGGGGAAAAAGAGAGGGGAGAGAAGGGGGAGGGAGGTGAGAGAGAAAGGAGGTGAGAGAGAGGGGAGGTGAGAGAGAGAGGAGGTGAGAGAGAGAGAGAGAGAGAGAGAGAGGTGGGAAGTGATCGAGGGGTGAAAGAAAGAGAGGAGAGAGAGAGGGGATAAAAAAAGAGAGGGGTGAGAGAGAGGGTGGGTGAGAGAGAGAAGGGGTGAGAGAAAAGGAGTGAGAGAGAGGGGTTACAGAGAGGAGGGGGTAAGAGAAACTGGTAGGGTAAGAGAGAGGGGTGTGAGAGAGTGAGAGGGGTGATATAGGGGTCAAAGGGAGAGAGAGGGGGTGAGAGATAGAGAGAGAGAGAAAGAGAGAGAGAGAGAGTAAGCGTGGAGTAAGAGAGGTAGAGGGGGTGAGAGAGAGAGGAAGGTGAGAGAGAGGGGCGAGAGAAGGAGTGAGAGAGAGTGAGGGGAGGTGAGAGAAAGAGAGGGGGTGAGGGAAAGAGAAGAGGCTCAAAGAGAAAGGGATGGGGTGACGGAGAGAGTGGGATGAGAGAGAAGGAGTGAGAGAGAGGGGGTTACAGAGATCGAGGGGGTAAGAGAAAGAGGTACGGTAAGAGAGAGGGGTGTGAGAGAGAGAGAGGGGTGATATAGAGAGGGGGTCAGAGAGAGAGAGGGGGGTGAGAGAGGTAGAGGGGGTGAGAGAGAGGGAGGTGGGAGAAAGGGGTGAGAGGGGGAGTGAGAGAGATTGAGGGGAGGTTAGAGAAAGAGAGAGGGGGTGAGGGAAAGAGAGGAAGGTCAGAGAGAAAGGGATGGGGTGAGGGAGAGAGTGGGGTGAGAGAGAAGGAGTGAGAGAGAGAAGGAGTGAGAGAGAGGGGGTTACAGAGATTGAGGGGGTAAGAGAAAGAGGTATGGTAAGAGAGAGGGGTGTGAGAGAGAGAGAGGGGTGATATAGAGAGGGGGTCAGAGAGAGAGAGAGAGAGAGGGGGTGAGAGAGGTAGAGGGGGTGAGAGAGAGGGAGGTGGGAGAAAGGGGTGAGAGGGGGAGTGAGAGAGATTGAGGGGAGGTTAGAGAAAGAGAGAGGGGGTGAGGGAAAGAGAGGAAGGTCAAAGAGAAAGGGATGGGGTGAGGGAGAGAGTGGGGTGAGAGAGAAGGAGTGAGAGAGAGAAGGAGTGAGAGAGAGGGGGTTACAGAGATTGAGGGGGTAAGAGAAAGAGGTATGGTAAGAGAGAAGGGTGTGAGAGAGAGGGGTGATATAGAGAGGGGGTCAGAGAGAGAGAGAGAGTAAGCGTGGAGTGAGAGAGGTAGAGGGGGTGAGAGAGAGGGGGGTGGGAGAAAGGGGTGAGAGGGGGAGTGAGAGAGAGTGAGGGGAGGTTAGAGAAAGAGAGAGGGGGTGAGGGAAAGAGAGGAGGGTCAGAGAGAGAGGGATGGGGTGAGGGAGAGAGAGGGGTGAAAAAGAGATAGTGGGAGAGTGGGGGGTGAGAGACAGGAGGGTGAGAGGGAGAGGGGTGTTCAATTAGCCTGCTACTCACAATCATGGCCACATTGTGAATAGAAAATGCCTTTTTGTGCATTTGTAAAACATCTGCATCATGGGAAATGTCTTTTCTTGTTCTCTGTATGACTAAGTTACTAAATCTTCCATAAAATGCACACTTGTGATGCAACCTTACACTCAGGAGAGCTGAATGAGTACATTATAGGCTAAAGTTTTGAGATTATTTTATTATGTAAGTGTTGCGGTGGGAAAAATGACAGGAATTTGTAATATTTTTGTTCTGTTTCCTAAGTAAAACATATAAATAAAAGCATATACTAGGCCAGTTGTGCGCGGGCATAATAATTTACTGATGTTTATACTGAAGATCTTGTTGACAGAAAGATACTAAGTAAAATGTCCTGTAAAGACCTTGCTATGTGTACAAATACATACAATTTTCTTCCTTCTCTTCTAGTTGCCAATGTTGCAATATAGGCACATATACAAATAAAGACAACAATGGACCTGTGTTCAGATCAGTAAAAAATGTGTTTTTTTTTGTTGTTTTTTTAATTCCCATTTGCAAGAGGCCCTAAATTTAAAGCAGAACTTCACTCTCTTAATCAACTTTGACTATTTTTAATCCTTATGCCATTAGAATTGGTAAATAGATAGCAAGGTATATCATATTTACTTATTTTCAACTTTTTTTTATATATATTTCTTCAGTTACTTCCTGGTTTCCAGACATAAGCAAATTATGTCATACATTCCAGGAGTCTTCAGGAGGGGAGGAGGGGGTTTTCTCAGCTAAGCACACCCTCTGTCTGCATGCCTGAGTTAAGGGCAGATAGATTCCAGGATTTAAATGATAAATTAATCATCTGCCCTTACTCAAGATGGCCACAACCGGAAATGCTAGTGGGTGTTTTTCTATGTGATTTCTTGTCAAAATAAAGCATGGAAACATGGATGGGGGAGTTTTCTTTGAATATTAAAAATGATTTAAATAGCTTTTTTGGTTTGTGGTGCTCAGATGCAGTGTAGTTCTGCTTAAACCCTATCTCCCCTGAAAAGACTGATACATAATTCAAGTTGTGTACAAGCTGGATACTTGTATTGCTGTTTACTGTGATGGTTCTTCATACAGTGAGACCCGATACATTATTACATATTAATACTCAGTTGTCGTTCCCGCCATGATTACTTGGATATTATTTATCAGTGAAAGTCAGAAATACACCAAGGGTAAATACTTGATAGGAGAGAAACAGCTATCCTGGCTGTTTTTAAAGCCCATCTGTCTTTTGCTGTGTAATTCAGCTGCAATGGCTACCAATGATCTGCTCTACACTCGCAGGACTAAAAGTGATTGCAGTGCATGGTAGGAACAGCCCTGGCATGTGATAAGCATCCACCCACATCTGTGTAAATGGCCAGGGTTCATGAATCCAGTGAAGCAATCGTTTCTGCGCTGGTATTGCTTCAACTCTAGTTTAGTAACAGGGCCTGCATGCAGAGTATGTATGTTCTCAGACACACCAGTCCTCTAAATAATGCCACAGCTGTTAGACTGGTAGTTTGGACTTGACCCATTCAATAAAAAATATGTAAGTGGACACATTTAAGTGAGCACAGAAAGATCTAAATTCAAATTCCAAATTCCAATAAATCACAGCATTTCTCAGAGAAACTGGAGAAAAAATTATGTACACAATGAACTTCAAAAGAGAAGAGGGATAGAGAGGGAAATGAAGGAAAAGTCTAAAAAGTACATTGTGGGGATGGAGGGATTCCAACTCCACCTTCCTTTTGTCCACGTAGTGTGAGTAACTAAAGCTGGCCATAGGCAGCCCTACTAAACATGAAGGATTTTGATCCATGTGTGGCCCCTTATGCTTGACAGAAGTCGATCTAGCATTCGACTTCTGTCAAATTAGCTTTTTGGAAAAGTTTCTTGATCAGCGACAGCAGCCAAAGGGCTGCAGATGCTGATCAGTGTATTCTGAGTGTGGTTAGTGTGGAGAGTCCCTGCTGTCAGAATACAATGTCTCAGCAGGGAGGATTCTTCCATCCACCTTAATTGTATGGTCGCTGGCTAATTGAAAAAAAAAGAAAAGATCTATCTACTGTATGTCCAGCTTTAAAGTAGCTAGTATACATTCTATGCATGAAGGTAAAAAACCTTCTTTGAGCAGCAGCCCCCCAGACCCCTCTAATACTTACCTAAGCCCCATCTCGATCTAGCAATGTCCACAAGAGCCTTGCTGCTCCAGGAACTCAAACTCCTGATTGGCTTTTGGCAGCAATCACAGCCAGCGAGCCAATCAGGAGATGAGGGGATGGGGCCAAGCCACGGCTCCATGTGTGAATGGACACACAGAGCCATAGGTTGGGAGTGTGCCTGCTTGGGTGCCCCCACAGCAAGCTGCTTGCTGTGGGGGCACCCAGCAGGAGAGAGGAGCCAGGAGCGTCGGCATGGGCCCAGAGAAGAGGAGAATGCAGGCTGCTCTGTGCGAAACCATTGCACAGAGCAGGTAAGTATAACATGTTTGTTAATTAGAGAAATAAAAGCAAGGCTTTAATATCACTTTAATCGAGTGGAAGCCACCACAGGAGAGGTCATCTGGAGAAACAGAGTCAGATTCCTGAAGCCAAGTTTCATTACTTGCAAGTAAGTTAAAGGAGATAAAAAGATCATGGACAGGGGTGAGCTTGTTACAGAACAGGCATTTCAGGGGGCTCAAGAGAAGCAAGGGGGTGCTAGAGGAAAGAGGGTGAGACCAGAATTGAAGGTATAATCACTAGAAGTTAGGGGAAGCAGGAGGGTGAGGGAAGTAAGGTTGGAGCGAGATTTATATGAGCGCAGATACCCCAGTGTCTTGGAGGTTAGGTTAGCGTGTGGGTTCAGAATTAGCATGAGGTGACTACAATAATAGGGGCTTGGTAGGAGAGAGATATACAGTATATAAGCTGTGGAGTGGAGAAGAGAGGTAAATGAATGAAAATTTAGGGAGAGAGGTCATTTTTGTGCTGAGAAAAGTTACAGAGAGCATATTGCAGGGTGGGGGATGGGAGCAAAAATCAGACTTGGAAATAAAGAGCTGGATGGAAAATACAAGTTTACTTGCAGTCTCTTTGAAGTGGAGCACTAGTGTTTGTAGATTTGTTCTGGTTTCTGCCTTAGTTAACCTGGCATTACACTAGAATTTATCACTTTGGTAGAAAGTAATAATTTTTTTTAAATATGTCATTTAAAAAGGTAAATCTGTAGAGGTGTTGTTCTCACACTTTCTTTTAGACTGGATATTATAGCTCTCACTATACTTCTGGCACTATGACTATGAGAGTTGCAACTTTTTATATATGAAAGCCGCTGTGTAGTTTGTCTACCCCTTTCTCCCCTTACCCATTCACAGGATGCTTTGTATTCTTTTATTAGTTCTTTCCTTTGGTAAGATTGATCTGTCCTTAAAGATGTTTCTGGGCAGAGTAAATTAAATATTGCCAATACCATGGTAATTTGATTAAAGTAATAGAAATAGTGATCAGATGTTCACTTTAAACCTATTATAAATATTTTGCTATGCTGATAGCTATAGTTAGCATAGCTATCTTAAGCCGGCCATACATAGATCGAAATTCTGCCAGTTCAGCAGGGACCGAACCAGTTACCTGGGCTAGGGACCAAACCAACTAGTATGGGCTACTGGTTGTACACAAGTCAGATTTTTCCCAAAAGATCAGTGCATCCGGCTATAGCCGGCAACACTGATCATTGTATTCTGCCGCCGGGAAAAGGCTTCCCGCTGGCAGAATACAATAGCTCAGCGGGAGTGATTCCCTCATCCACATCGAATGCATGTATGGGGAAAATGTTTTTTGTTTTTTTTCATTTATCCCACTGAATCATGTATTAGTCATGCCTTAGTCTGCATCAAATAAATATGCATCTGGCCAGCTGTGAAATGTACATGAAAATGACATTAATGTGCATCAATGGCCTTCTGAAATGTCAGGCTAAAAAGATACAATTGAAGGTAATCGGTATGCTGTAAGGTAATAGATAAAATTAAATAGTTTTGTAGGGAAAATACTTCATTATATATAGGAATTTAGTAGTCAATAGCAGTATTGTATTGTTAACTCATAATACAGGTTCAAATTAGTTCGCACTTTACATAGCAGATCTCTCCAAACAGAGCCTGGATTAATATTATGCATCGTCATAGTGGCATGCTTTCAGGTTATTTTCTTACACAGCCTCTCTGTTAACTGCCTGCTAATAGCCCCAAATCCCAGAGCTAACAATAGCCCTCTCTTCTCATATAAATTGGTACTGTGTAGCTACAGCACTGCCTTCGCCTCTTACATACCATTCTATCTTACAGTGAGCACTGTTATAAAAAAAACTTTCCTGTACTAAAGTAAGACCATTTTAAAGTATTTGCAGTTTCCTAAAATTCCAGCACAAATCCCCCCCCCCCTTCCCCAAAAGGTTACGAATAAAATCAGCTTACCTTCCAAAATGGCCCACATGATCGAACAGACCCTCCATGCCCTGGCTGCAGCAGCAGTGATGTGGCGTACAGCTTGTGAGTTAATTCTGTTTATTCAGTTGGCATGATGCTTGAGCCAAGTTTTGTAACTAGGTTGACTGGGGGTGATCTCAGTTCGCACTAGGGATATAGTTCCGTTATAGAATGCCTTCTCTTCTTGTAATCGTGCCACTTGAGTAAATTATAACTAGACTTGTTAATATAGTTGTAAGTCAGAGATAAATGTGTTGTGAGACAAGTTAGCGTAGCCCTACAGTGTGTGATTGTAAGTGGGTTTCATATGAGAATTTGCAGATGGACATGTGTGTTTGTTATGAGAGGGTCGTGAGGAGTAAGGTGCTCCTCCTCCCCCTATTAGTTCACTGAGTGTGCTCCAGACTCACACTAAAAGGACTGAATCAACACATTGGAATGAATGTAACTGCAAAGAATCTGTAGTGACTGTAAACACGTAATAAGATGACAGGGAGGTCTTTTGAACCCCATGCTTTGTAGAGAGAATAGGAAAGTAGTCCTGAACACCATGTCATTCTAAAGCCGGGTACACACTATTATTTTAGAACTGTCAACTCCAGTCGGAGACACTGTACTAACCATGCGAGGTTAGTACAGCAATCTTCCCCACTGAGCTGTTGTGTTTTAACAGGGGGGCGCCTCCCCCACCAGAACACTCCGATCAGCGCTCTCAGCCATTTGCTGCTGGTTCTCCAGCATGCACATCTGACCGAAGCCGGATGAACGGCCAGCTTCTGTCGGACAGACTGACATACAAACCGGCAGAATGTCAGCCGGTATTTTTTGTACCAGCAAATATTCCCAAGGTAAGTTGGCAGTTGGCATTTAATACACACTAGCACATATACAACACACCTCTCAGGCCCTATGATTGGGTGGGGAGGGTAAGCACCATCAAGGGCAGGGAACAAGAAAACGATATTGCACGGATATACTCAGATCAGGTTCATAGGTATTAGGTAGTGTACAGGTGTCAGAGCTGAAGTGGATAGGCAGCCATGGAAGTCTGCACATTTAGCAGAAGTCAACTTAGAAAAACTTCATAGGCATCAGCCCAGGGTCTTGAAAGGACTTTTGGTGTGGTTCTGTCACAAATGATCACGCTGTAAATTGTCTGGTTTAGGTATACACATCTGTAAGACTAGGGTACTGACCTGTAGCTGAATTCTCAGAGCCCACCATTCCATACTGTATTGGAGTAACCCTCCTAAAAGGTGGTTACATTCATGTAGAAGAAGATGATTCAACTTATGTAGACATCAAATACATCTTAATTTTAGGGTCCAGAAAGCTAGTAAAATAACTTAGACCTCCTAGGAAGAATACATATCATATACAGTGCCTTGAAAAGGTATTAATACCACTTAAAATTTTCCGCATTTTCATGTACAACCAAAAACGTAAATTTATTTTATTATTGGGATGTTATGTGATAGACAAACACAAAGTGGCGCATAATTGTGAAGTGGCAAGCAAATGATAAATGGTTTTAATTTTTTTTTTTTATATAAATATCTGAAAAGCGTGGCATGCATTTGTATTTAGCCCCCTTTACTCTGATACCCCTAACTAAAATCTAGTGGAACCAATTGCCTTCAGAAGTCACATAATTAGTAAATAGAGTCCACCTATGTGTAATTTAATCTCAGTATAAATGCAGCTGTCCTGTGAGGCCCTCAGGTTTGTTAGAGAACCTTAGTGAACAGACAGCATCACGAAGGCCAAGGAACACACCAGACAGGCCAGGGATAAAGTTGTGGAGAAGTTGGAAGCAGGGTTAGTTTTAAAAAAAATAAATAATCCCAAACTTTGAATATCTCAAGGAGCACTGTTCAATCCATCATCCGAAAATTGAATGGCACAACTACAAACCTGGCCGTCCACCTAAACTGACAGGCCGGGCAAGGAGAGCATTAATCAGAGAAGCAGCCAAGAGGCCCATGGTAACTCTGGGAGAGCTGCAGAGATCCACAGCTCAGGTGGGAGAATCTGTCCACAGGACAACTATTAGTCGTGCACTCCACAAATATGGCCTTTATGGAAGAGTGGCAAGAAGAAAGCCAGTGCTGAAAGAAAGCCATAAGAAGTCCCGTTTTCAGTTTGCGAGAAGTACAGCAAACATGTGGAAGAAGGTGCTCAGATGAGACCAAAATTAAAATTTTTGGCCTCAAAACAAAACTCTATGTGTGGCGGAAAACTAACACTGCACATCACCCTGAACACACCATCCCCACTGTAAAACATGGTGGCGGCAGCATAATGTTGTGGGGATGCTTTTCTTCAGCAGGGACAGGGAAGCTGGTCAGAGTTGATGGTAAGATGGATGGAGTCAAATACAGGGAAATCTTAGAAGAAAACCTGTTCGAGTCTGCAAAACATTTGGTTCACCTTCCAGCAGGACAACGACTCTAAACATACAGCCAGAGCTACAATGGAATGGTTTAGATCAAAGCATATTCATGTGTTAGAATGGCCCAGTCAAAGTCCAGACCTTAATCTAATTGAGAATCTGTGACAAGACTTGAAAATTGCTGTTCACAGACGCTCTCCATCCAATCTGACAGAGCTTGAGCTATTTTGCAAAGAAGAATGGGCAAAAATGTCACTCTCTAGATGTGCAAAGCTGGTAGAGACATACGGTACCCAAAAAGACTTGCAGCTGTAATTGCAGGGAAAGGAGGTTCTACAAAGTATTGAGTCAGGGGGGCTGAATACAAATGCACCCCACACTTTTCAGATATTTATTTGTAAAAAAATAAATAATTGAAAATCATTTATCATTTTCTTTTATTTTCACAATTATGTGCCACTTTGTGTTGATCTAGCACATAAAATGCCAATAAAACACATTTACTTTGTGGTTGTAACCTGACAAAATGTGGAAAATTTTAAGGGGTATAAATACTATTTCAAGGCATTGTAGGTGCCATCAAATCACAGTGTTACTCCCTTAAAATATTGTCCTCTACCTGATTGGATTATATAAGGCAATAGAAAAAAATGGAAATTTGATTAGATTTGGTACCAATCCAATTGTTCCATATAGCTGTTTTTCAAAGCATTTTATTGTCCGGCATTACAACTCTGCTAAGATTATAATGTATATTATTTGTTATGTATAAATGATCTTTTTCTGGGGTGGCATTATTATGGCTGTGAATAAATCAACTTTTTCTTTTTAAAAGTTTCCATTTGAACATAAAAGTGTTGGACAATAAATTGTGCATGGACTACACTTTATCTGTTTTTATAAATAGCAAAAAAAAGTAATGTCCACTCCACCTAGATAACGTAGTTCAATTTTGAGTAATGCCGCGTACACACGACCGTTTTTCATGACGAGAAAAATGGCATTTTTTTATTTGGTCATTAAAAACGATTGTGTGTAGTCTCCAGAGCATTTTTTGCGACGTGAAAAATGGGCATTAAAAATTTGGAACATGCTCTATTTTTTATCGTGTTTTAAAAAAAAAAAAAAACGTGCATGCTCAGAAGCAAGTTATGAGACAGGGGCGCTCGTTCTGGTAAAACTAGCATTCATAATGCAGACAGCACATTCGTCACGCTGTAACGGACTGAAGAGCACGAGGCTGAAAAGCGTGAATCGTCTCTCACCAAGCTTTACTAACACGAGGCTCAGCAAAAGCAGCCCAAAGGGTGGCGCTATCCGAATGGAACTTCCCCTTTATAGTGCCGTCGTACGTGTTGTCCGTCACCGTGCTTTGCTCAAGCATTTTTTTTTCATGATCGTGTGTCGGCAAGGCAGGCTTGAGAAGAATCACGTCGAGAAAAACGTTGTTTTTACAATGACATTAAAAACGGTCGTGTGTACGCGGCATAAGTGTTGTACTACATTTGAAGTAGTAGGCAAAAAAAATAACTTTTTCCCCCTGTAACGAAACGTCCCACACTCCGCTTGAGTGCTTTTGTCATATACCACTTCCTCCCAGTCTGAATATAGACATCCGACATTCCAACCGCTATCAACGACAAACAAGACGATACTCGCTTGATTGCTGAACATGAACTGTTTATTAGAACCAGAATACAAGTCTTTTTATACACTTAACACAAGGGGTTAGATAACGAGGTAGGGCTGGCTCCTGGATACTCCCCCCTCCCCTCTAGCAACAACTTAGCAGACAACTATATAATTAGCATGTTAATTAACACAGCACTTAAGGCAGCCCAGGTGACCAGACACAGTCTCCAGATGTCAATGTGATCAGCTCTTTCAATGATCATGTTTTGTTCAGAATTAAACAAACTAAGAATAGTCTTTACATATGTAGCGGGTTGTACAATTTAGGGGAGTGTCTGAGTGGTAGTTGGGCTCAGACACATTATTGTTAGGGTTAATGGACCATTTCTGTGCCATGGGAGTTAGTGTTGGTGTGTAGTTCCGTGGGACCTACAGGTGGCGCTGTCGCCCCGGGTCCGGGTTGAACCGCAATACAGGGCTGCGCCTTTTCTTGTCCCCTTTCGGCAGCAGTACGGCGGGGTGGGGAACCTGCTGTGCCTGTCGGGAGAGGGTATAAAAAGGGGCGGCCATCTTCCATGAGGGTTCGTCTTCGTCCATGCCCAGGCACCTTCGGCCTGGGTGTGTGGGTTTGTCATCTACGGGTGCCCTAGGCCCGGAGGCCTAGTTCCTGTTCCATCTCAGACACCTTCAGTCTGGGGTGAGGTACTATTTTGAAGACCCGGGGCCCAGCAACCTTCGGCTGGGGTCCGCTAGGGATCGAGAGCTCCCAGGATGCCGCCTTGCGAGGGGACCCGTATCTGAGATGAGGAGGCCAGGGAGGTAACCCTTTCTGAAGACCCAGCGCAGAGTCGTGGTGATGGTGAGGGCCTCTGGTAACTCTCCGGAGGGATGGTTTTCTCCTTGACATGGGCCAATACTTTAGGAAGGTTCACCAGGTCAGTGGCAGTGACCCTACTCGCTTCAAGTCAGTGGCAGTGACTTCATAGGGCAAGGCCCTATTCACCCGGTCAGTGGCAGTGACCCGTTCTCCAAGTCAGTGGCAGTGACTTTCTATTCACCTGGTCTGTGGCAGGGACCAACCTCACGGTCTGTGGCAGAGATTGTGCGCCATAACTGTTTGTGAAATCTAAACAGTAAGAGAACATGATTCAAGTTTGTGCCTGGACCTCCTGCCACCTAAGCTGTCCTGTGTCTTGTCCCAACCTGTCTGCTTTCAAAGAGGCATATTTATTATCCGTGTGAAATAAATATAGAAGTTGGACTTTCAGTTGGTGTGGACAGTTATATTCCTGGGGAAACATAAGGACTTGCATCTATCTAAGGTAGAGGTGAGAATCATCCTCGGGAGGATTCAACTCCAGCCGCAGGCAGGCCCGAAAAGTAACACCGCTCAACCTCCTTACTCAGGAGGGTACGGGCTTGTGGTGCGGTGTGCCTCTCCCCTCCCTGCGAGGAGCCGAAAACACATACAAAAGGGCGGGTAGGGGGAGATGTGAGGGCGCTACACATATATCCTGGGAGATATTGTGGATAAATATTACTGTTTCATTTTAAGTAATCCAAGACATATTTTCTCAGTCACCCTGTGCCAGGATGGCACATGGTGACTTAGACATAAGGTGCATGGGGAGTTGAAACAAGGGTTTCCCAACCTTTCCAAGGGATTCTAGGTTCCACGGGCCCTCCCGTCACACCCCCTATTTTGGATAGAGTAAAGGAGGGTTATAACGTTACCCTGTCCATTTTATTTTTGCCATCTGTGTGCCATTGGGGAGATTTCCCCTCGGTTCCTGTCGCGTAGCCTAAGCAGGAAGCAAGAAGAAATGCCTCCAAAAGTGAGGGACACCCAAAATTTGGGATTTTCTTGCACTTTTTGTGATAACGGTAAACAGGGTGAAGAGAGGGTGAATCATTCTAATGGGGACATAGACAGTAAACAAAACCCTGACAGGTGTTCTAACCTCAAAGTAGACAGAAATCTGATTGCCTGGTATGGGAAATCCAAAATGTGCTACTAGTTTTGCTACATACATAATAATATTTGTATATTTTTTCATGACCATATCTACTTTAGTCAGTAAGTGTGACATAGTACCAACACTTTTAACTGTAGGTAACAAACCTGTGTTATGGTGCTAACTGCAGAATCAAACAAATACATTTGTAGAGGACATTTTGAGAACCACTTTTCAAAATGGCCAAAGGACAAAAGGGTATGCCTTCTGTGTTGAGCATCGATTGCACCTCTGTAATACAATTAAAATTAGACATTTTAGATGAAATATACTAGTTTGGAGATGTGTGGTCATAGCTCCCCCTACCAGCAGACTGAAGGAAGTACGTGTTTCAGTCCACTATTTTTCTGGTTTCACATCACGTCCATCACATTGAGCTTTCACAATTGTATAATAAATGCACCTGCATTGACATACGCCAACATGTTTCTTTTTGTTTTTGTAAGGCCCGGTTCACACTGATGCAAGTTCATAACGAATGTGATGCGTCAAAAACATTCTAAATTCGTATGTCATCCATAAAGTCATTGTTTTCAATGACTGTCGTTTACATACATGCGTTGCGATTAGGGTTGCCACCTGTCCAGGATTGACCCGGACAGTCCGGGTTTTGAATCATGTGTTTGGGTTTCAGACCGCCTGAAACCCAGACACATTATTCAGAATGGACTGCAGTTCCCCAAGTAACTGAGTACCACAACCGCCAAGTACATAGGTGTGCGCATGGGCCCCACCCCTATACATGGACAGGAAAGGAGAGATGGCTCAATCTGCTCATCCTCCTCCTCCCACCCTTACCCCTATGTCTGTCCACCAACACTCCAATCCCTGTGTTCTGTGCCTCAGGAAAGGGATGGGCGGGCTAGAAATTTAAAGCTCAGCAGCCGGCAGATACGTTGTGGATTAAAGGTGTTGATGCCTGAACCTCCATCCTCGGTTGAGTGAGCTCACCATCCAATGTCTGTAAGTACTAAGGGGAACTCAGATGTAAGGGGTGCCCTGTGGACTCTGATGTAAGGGGGGCTTCAAAACCTTGATTTAAGGGGGAATGCTGGGAACTCTAAGGTAAGTGGGAGCTTTGGTGAGCAGAAAACATCTTTACATCAGAGTTCTCCTTTACACAAGAGTCCACAGCCTTCGCCCTTAAAAAAAAAATTGCTGTGTGCGGGTAAAGTGTTCGGGTTTGGCTTGAAGAAAAGGTGGCAACCCTAGTTGCGATTCCTCTACGAATGCGATGCGATAAAAAAAAGGGTCTTGTGCGAGTTTACAGCGTTGCGTTGCGAATTTAGTCTCCATAGACATCAATGTAAATCGTTCTGGAATCGCATTGATGGTTCACATATGTGCCACCACACTACTCTCCACAAAAACCAGGAAGTACAAAGAAAGTGAACACTTTTTTTTTTACATTATGATTCCATTGGCTAGAACATCAATCGCAGCTATGTCCAACTTCTGAAATTCGCTATCAAATCACGGTAAATTCACTGTGAAATTCGCACCTCACACAGGACAAAAAATGGAACAAATTCACAGCGCAGCAGTGTGAACCGAGCCTAAAACACATTGGGGGAAGTCACTAAAATGGGTGCACACAGAATCTGGTGCAGTTGTGCATATTAACCAATCAGCTTCTAACTTGAGCTTCTTCAATTAACCACTTTACGACCTGCCACCGTCATTATACTGCAGCGAGAAATATGTAGAAGAATACATATTGGCCTAAACTGATGAAGAAAACGGAAAATGTATTACCAAATACTTACCGTCATTTTCCTTTCCTGATAGACTCCATGGCAGACTACCTGTGGGTTAACCCCACCTCCTCTCCACAGCTATAGGACCCCCTACCCATAAATTTGAGCTCACCTCTACAGACAGTGTTCCGTAACTAGCCGAATCAAATTCCAACTCTCATATTTTTATCCATGGGTGGGAACTCCGTCTGCCATGGAGTCTATCAGGAAAGGAAAATTACGGTAAGAATTTGGTAATACATTTTCAGTTTTCCTGACAGACTTCATGGCAGACTACGTGTGGGAAATAACAAGCCAATCCACACGGGAGGGTATGCTGAACAAAAAATATTTTAATCTTTCCCGTCAACTGACAGGATTCTCCGACCAAAATTAACAGAGGAAAGGGAAGCAGGCTCAATACAGTAATGAGACATAAAAGTGTTGATCGAAGACCACGAAGCTGCCTTGCATATCACATCAGGAGACACATGTCGAGCCGCTGCCCATGAGGCTACCATGCCTCTGGTGGAATGAGCCGTCACCGCCTCTGGAGGAGCCAAGCCCTTCTCCCTGTAGGCTTGCTGGATAGATTGAACAATCCAGGCCGCTATCGTTCTGGAGGAAGCCCTCTTTCCTCTGTTGCTGCCATAAGAACAGATGGTTCAAGCTTCTAAATGATGAAGTAACTCGCAAATATTCTTTCAGAGTCTCGCCCACATCCAAGGGATGAGCATCTGCTGATTCCGGTGAATTGAAAGTAGGAAGGACTATCTCCTGGTTCTCGTGGAAAACCAACGTGACTTTTGGCTTAGACCCAAGCATGGGAATAAGGACCACTCAGTCCGGGAAGAAAGTCAAAAAGGGTTCTTGACAACCCAGGAAGCTTATTTCTGAAACCCTTTTGGCTGAAGTAATAGCCACCAGAAAAGCCAGTTTAACTGATAAGTCCTAATGGAAAGATCCTTGTTTTTGAGTGCTGAAAGAGCATCAAGGACAAGCGGAAGATCCCATTTGGGGAACCTGGGTTTCCTCTGAGGCTTGGTTCTCGATGCCCCCCGAAAGAACTGTTGAACCAGGGGATGAGTTGCCCATGACGTTCCCGAAAAAGCTGATAAGGCTGAAACTTGTACCCTGAGGGAACTGATCGACAAAGGAAGATCCAAGCCTGATTGGAGAAAACTCAAAATGTCTTGAACACTAGGATTTCTAGATGATTTTCCTGCAGAAGTCGTGAAGCTGACAAACTTGGCCCAGATTCTATTGTAAGTTCTGTTTGTGTTAGGCTTTCTGGAGCTCATAAGGGTAGAGATTACCCCTGAAGCACACCCAAGAGACTCTAGCCTCTCCCTCTCAAGAACCAGACCATCAGTCTCAGTATCGCTGGACAGGGGTGCAGGGTCGCCCCCCGAGAAAGAAGGTCCAGCCTGAGAGGAAGAGGCAACGGGTCCCGGAAGCTCATTAAATTCAGGAGAGGAAACCACGGCCTGCTCGGCCAGTATGGTGCTATTGTTACCACTTCAACTGTCTCCAACTGAAGCCGCTGTAGGAATTTTAGCATGATCGGAGGTGGAGGGAAGGCATATGCCCTGTTGAAATCCCATTGACTCGTTAATGCATCTACTCCGAAGGCTTGACTGCACCGACCTCGAGAGTAGTATCTGTCGATCTTGTAATTGCAGGGGGATGCAAACAGATCCACCTCTGGATCGAATTCCAATAATAGGATCCACTTGAATGTTTGTGGATGCAGTGACCATTCGTTGTTGTCTAGATTGCTGCGTGACAGGAAGTCCACTTGAATGTTCTGCTCCCCTGGAATGAAGACTGCTGTAAAGTTGAGCAGATTCCTCTGAGCCCAGGTCATGATGGGCTCGACCTCTTGGAGAAGGGCGGAGCTCCGGGTGCCCCCTTGCCTCTTCACGTATGCCACCGCAGTGGTATTGTCCATCTTGAGTAGGACGACTTCCCTTTCAGGAGGTGGGAAAAGGCTTGAAGGGCACACCATGCCGCACGTAGTTCCAGAATGTTTGACCCTGGAATGTGGAGATGGGCAATCCATTTGCCTTGAGCCAGTTCTGCCCCACAATGGGCCCCCCAGCCCGCATTGCTGGCATCGGATGTAACAGTCACCCAATGGATGGGAGCAAGGGAGTGGCATATTAACAAGTTCTTGTGTTGAAGCCACCAGAGGAGACTGTTCCTCATTGACTGTGTTATCCGGATCAGCTGATTGAGATCGTCCGACCTCCACTGCTGGAGGAAACCTGACTGAAAAGGACGAAGTCTCCACATCGCCCATTTGACCATAGGGGATGTGGCCACCATCGTGCCGATTATCTTCAGACACTGTGACGCCCTTAGGTGTGAGGTGTCTAGGGCTAAGGAGATTCTTTCCCGAATGATCGGTATTTTTTCTTCCGGAAGAGAGATGGTATTCTCAATGGTGTCGAACTGAGCTCCTAGATAGATTAAGCGCTGGGTCGGCTCTAGCTGACTTTTCTCCTGGTTTAGGAGCCATCCGAACTCTATTAGTGTAGAGATCACCTGTTCTTTGTGGTTTAGAAGCTGCTGCTTGTCCTGAGACAGTACTAACAAATCGTCCAGGTAATGGTACAGACGCACACCCTGTACTCTGATAAGAGACACTATTGCCAACAGCCCCTTTGAGAAAACTCTTGGAGAAGTCAATAATCCGAATGGAAGACATATAAACTGTAAGTGCTCTCTTTCGACCTGAAACCAAAGATATTTGTGGAATTCTTCTGCCACGGGAACATGAAAGTACGCGTTCTTTAGATCTATTGAGATCAACCAGTCACCTGGTTGAACGACTTTTTGAATAGTTGGGAGTGACTCCATCTTGAACTTCTCGTGCTTTATATACCTGTTCAGAAAGGTGAGGTCTATAACTGGGCGCCAAGAGCCGTTCTTCTTTTGTACTAGAAAGAATGGGGAGTATACCCCCTGGAATTCCTCGCTCTTTGGCACGGGTACCACTGCTCCTTGTTCTTTCAGGGCATTCACATAAGATAGAAGAGCTTGTTGTTTTTCTTCTGACCGAGGTAGTGAGGTCTGCATTGGTCTGAAGGGAGGAATCTTCGTGAAGGACCACGTGTGGCCTGTTGAGACCGTCTTGATGGTCCAATAATCTGAGATCGAGGCCACCCAGACGTGCCGGAAGAGACGTAGGCGAGCCCCTACCCGACCCGCCTGGGCAGGCCCAATCTCAAAAGGATTTAGTTGGCTCGCGCCCCCCGGGTGTCTGTTTCTTGGCAGACTTTTGAAAGGAAGTTTGCCCTCTATTCCAGTTCCAGCTTCTCCTAAAATCCCGTCCGGGTCTATAGAAGCGTGCCTCCCTCGAACGCTCTGTACTGCGTCTCCGTTGAGATCTTCTCTGATTAAACGGGCGCCTGTCCTGGGGAAGGAATCCCGAATTTTCCGCCTGTAGCTTTTGAAATGGCGTTATCAAGTTTGTTCCCAAACAATGAAGTCCCTTCAAAGGGAATTTTGCACCATGCCTGCTTGGAGGCTGGATCAGCAAGCCAGGGGCGTAACTATAATGCTCGTTTGGCCGTGACTGAAGACAACATTGATCTAGCCAGTAAACGGATGAGGTCAATTGATGCTTCCCCCAAAAAGGCAACTGCCAGTTTAAGTTCTTTCACTGCTGAACTTTGAGCTAATTCCTCCGAGACACCTTTCAGAACGGAGTCTACATTTTCCACCCAGGCCTCCATTGCTTTGGAGGTAACTGCAAGGGCTAAGGCTGGTTTGCAGGCCGTTCCGGTCAGGCTATAAATTCTTTTGAGGTCTTGGTCAATCTTTCGTTCCAGACCATCTTTAAAAGATACAGTATCATCTAGCGGGAGAGTGACATGCTTCGCTAGGCGCATTACTGCTGCATCTACGAGGGGAGCATTTTCCAAATGCTTAACATCCTCGACTTTAAAGGAATACAGTCTAGAGGTTTTGCTTATCATAGAAACCTTCTTATCTCCCTTGCTTTATTCTTCCTCAAACACGCCTTTCAGCTCAGAGGAAAGTGGAAAATTGGAGCGTTCTTTCCCCAGTTGCTTAAAAAGTTTCCTTTGTTTTTCTGGGGGGGGGCAGTGGTATCTTCCAACTTTAAGGCTTCCTTCACTGCCTTGATCCGTGAAGGGACTAAAGCGTAGTCGAATCCCACTGTAGAATCATCTCCCTCCATCTCGTCTTGCGAGGAATCATGGGAGGCATCATGGGGCTGGAATTGGCCGGGATCCTCCTGGGCCTCGTCAGCCAAGGAGCCAGACAAGGTGGTGGACTGGCTCCTCGTGTGGGGGGCATCTATTTCCTTCATAGAGTGCTGTTTTTCGGTCTCTTTCTCACTGACCACTCGGGCATAACATGGGTCGCATAGCGATTTGCCCTCCGGGACTCTGGTCTTACATCCCCAGCAGGCTCTGTGGTCAGAGCGACTATCGCGGTGGTGGTGGCGGTGACTAGAGGAGGAATGGGAACGTCTCCTATGCCTAGAGGGGGAATGTGAACGTCCCCTATGATGATGGGTCCTAGACGTAGTGCCGCGTCTGGACCTGGAGGATGAATGATGCTGATGATGCGGCCTGGCAAGGTCCCTGTCTTGTGATGGATGATTTGATCTAGCCGGGCTGCAATGAGTTAATACAGACAGAGGAAGGGGGAGGAGGGTGAGCAGGGTAAGCATTTTAGCAACCACCTGCAGTAAAAACACACAATGACACCATCCCCCTACCCACTCCGCACATACCTTGTGCGAGAGGGCTGGCCACACGGCTGTGATGAAGAGTCCATAATGAGGAAGAGACAACACGATCCAATGCTACAGACTACTCAGGCTAAGAAGGCATAACAAACAAAAAGATCTTTTAAAATACTTTTTTTTTTTTTTAAACTGTCCCTTTAAGAGACATGCAATAAAAACTGTCAGAGTGCAATGCCTTACCCTACCCAAGGAGTACCGAGGCTCCAGGATGCTGCCGCTATATGCCCACAGGTTATCCCACCTGTATAGGGCTCTTCAGCGGTTTAAATAACCCGCCGGAATGACGTCACGGCCGGTCCCGCTGCGCGCATGCGCCGAACGGACCAGCCTGTGCGGCCTCTGACCCTTCCGCCGCACCGCGCATGCACGAAAACCAAGCCTCAGTTTCACCGGGGCTCTGCGCATGCGCAGACGTACAGCGGCCGGAATCAGGAAGGGAAATGCCGTCCTGGAACGCAGAAGCGTTCCACACGGATACCAAGAACAAACGGCGCTGTATGGATTGAAGACAGCATGCAGAGAAGAAATAACACACTACACACAAAAACCATCTGCCATGGAAATGTTATAGAGAAGTCTTCAGACCTTGCCAGCCAAGATCCACCGTCCGTCATGGTACACTGGGGCCACATCCTTCCACCATAGGGGTATCCATCAGCCCAAACCACTCGCCCGCTCATAGCTGGGCCCTGGGTGCACCGCACAACTGGTACCTGATTCGACAGACATCCTGGACTGCACAGAATCGCATGATGAAGGGTCCAAGTGAGGAGGACAAAAAAAGGAACACTGTCTGTAGAGGTGAGCTCAATTTTATGGGTAGGGGGTCCTATAGCTGTGGAGAGGAGACGGGGTTAACCCACACGTAGTCTTCCATGGAGTCTGTCAGGAAATGTGTTTTCTTATGTAGCGGGGTGGTCAAATTGAGGGAGGTGTCTGAGTGGTAATCAGGCTCAGACACCTTAAATTGTTAGGAGTTATGGACCATTTTTGTCCTCAGGGGATATTATTGGTGTGAAGTTCCCTGTGGCCTATGGTGGCGCTGCCATATTGGCCCAGGGTTGAACCACCAATGCAGTGCTGTGCCTTTTGTGACCCCTCTCGGCAGCCGTACAGTGGGGCGGGGAACCTGCTGTGCATGCCGGGAATGGATATAAAAGGGGCAGACATCTTCTGATCGGGGTCCACCCCCAGGCACCTTCAGCCTGGGAGTGCGTGTGGCTCATCTCCGGGTGCCCTCGGCCCAGAGGCTGTGTTCCGGTTTCACCTCAGGCACCTTTAGCCTGGGGTGAGGTACTACCTCACCGTTCCTGTCCGCCTGGGTATGGAGACCCGGGAGCTGCAGCGACGGCTCGGTGCTCAGCACCTTCGGCTGGGGTCCGCTAGGGATTGAGGAGTCCAGGGTGCCGCCTTGCGAGGGGACCCACACCCTAAGAGAAGGGAGGATCATTCTGAGTAACCGATGCGGGAGTCACGGTGAAAGAAGGGTCTGTTGACTCTCTGGGGGGACGTCTTCTCCTTAATAGCGGCCATCTTCCAGGAAGGGAGTTCAAGTTCATCAGGTCTGTGGCGGAGACCAAAAGATTTGCCAGGTCCGTGGCGGGGGCCTTTTTCACCAGAGCTGTGGCAGAGACCAACTTCACGGTCTGTGGCAGAGACTGTGCGCCTAAAACGGTTTGAGAATCTGAACAGTGAAGAGTTTGAGCTACGTTTGTGCCTGGACCTCCTCCACACCTTGGGCTGTTCTGTTTCCTTTGCTCCAACCCTTTCCTATCCAAAGAGACTGTTTATTACAAAGTGAGAATAAATACTGAGTTGGAGTTTCAGCTGGTGTGGACATTTACATTACTGGGGAAGTCAAGGACTTGCATCTACACATGGTAGAGGTGAGAATCATTCTCAGGAGGACTTTGACTCTGGCTGCAGACACGACCCAAAAATAACACCGCTCAACCTCTTTACACAGGAGGGTACGGGCTGATAGTGCGGTGTGCTTGTCCCCCTTCTGCGAGGAGCCGAGTTAAATGCAGGAGGGGGATAGGTGGGTGCGCTAGACTTACTTTTTTGGGGGGTTTTTTATTATAGCAAAAAGTAAAAAATATTGCTTTTTTTTTCAAAATGTACGGTCTTTTTTCATTTATAGCGCAAAAAACAAAAAACCGCAGAGGTGATCAAATACCACCAAAAGAAAGCTCTATTTGTGGTGAAAAAAGGATGTCAATTTTGTTAGGGTACAACGTCGCACGACCGCGCAATTGTCAGTTAAAATGATGTAGTGCCGTATCGCAAAAAATGGCCTGGTCATTAAGGGGGAAAATCTTCGGGTCCTTAAGTGGTTAAAGTGGTTATAAAGGCATAAGCTTTTTTACCTTCAGGCATTCTATGCCTGAAGATAGAAAACCTTCTGTGTGCAGCAGTGCCCCCAGCCCCCCTAATATTCACCTGAGCCCCATCTCCATACAGCAATGTGCACGAGAGCCTCGGCTATCTGGGGACTCTTCCTACTCACAGTCAGAGAGCCAATGGGAAGGGAGAGGGGGTGGGGCTAAGCCACATCTGTGTCTGAATGGACAGACAGCAGTGGCTTGGGAGTGAGCCTGCTATTTAGTGTGGGGGCACTTGGCAGGAGGGAGGGGCCAGGAGCGCCGTCGGGGGGCCTGAGAAGTGGGGGATCGGGGCTGCTCTGTGCAAAACCATTACACAGAGCAGGTAAGTATGACATGTTTGTTATTTTTTTTTTAAAACAACAACAAAAATCATTGCCTTTCATATCACTTTAAGCTTTAACATTAAAACCTAGAAGATGATTGTTACTATGCACAGTTGCACCAGATTCTGTGTGCACCAGTTTTAGTAAATCCCCCTCATTGTATTGCATTTATGTGCATTTTATTAATGCTTTGCATTGATGTTTAGTTGTTTGTTTGTTTTTCACAGTAGAACAAAAAATAAATTGTTCTTCTATACTAAGGTCTTATTCACTTATCCTATAGGGTCCACACATTCAGCGGTTATCAGTCCTGGATGCCATCTCTGTTTGGAGGGACAGTCGGCTGCATGGAACCTCTAGATATGTGGGCACCTGCAACCACCTGTGATTCCAGCCACAAAATCTGTTGATATCTGTACCTTAAAGTGTGTTACAGTGCACTGTCATGCATTTAAAGGCAGCATGTTCTACACCAATGCAACACGACTGTGTGTGTTGGGGGGTGGGGGGGCGGGAGTGAATTTGGCTTATTGGAAACATTGAATTTCAGATTGTCTATGTATTGGTGCTGTGTTGAGCAACACAGTCCTACGGACATGGGGTTTACTAGGCCCTTCCAGCTCTTATAGTTCAGCATTGAGTTGGCCCACCCTTGGCCCACCCTATTGCAACTATACGAGCTTCAACTCTTTTGGGAATACTGTCCACAATGCTTAGGAGTGTGTCTATGGGAATGTTTGATCGTTCTTCCAGAAGCACATTTGTAAAATCAGGCATTGATGTGGCCGAGAAGGCCTGGCTCGCAGTCTCTGCTCTAATTCATCCCAAAGGTGTTCTATCAGATTGAGGTCAGGACTCTGCGCAGGCCAGTCAAGTTCCTCTACCCCAAACTTGCTTATCCGTGTTTTTATGGACCTTGCTTTGTGCACATCCTGACCTCAACCCAATAGAACACCGATGCGCTCTGACTTTGAGAGCACAAGTTGTGCCCCATTAAAGTGGTTGTAAACCCTCTCTAACATGTTTTACCTACAGGTAAGCCTAGATTAAGGCTTACCTGTAGGTGTTTGCAATATCTCCTAAACCTACACGGTTTAGGAGATATTTGCCACAAAGAATGCACCGTTGTCTATGGCGCATGCGCGCTGTAGACAACGGCGCAGGCGCACTGAGAATGCCGGTTTTATCAATGGATAATGCCGGCTTTGACGGCTCCCGCGCGCATGCGCAGAGTGACGTCATTGCCGCTCCGGCCAATCTGAGCGCCGGAGCGGCGATACCCAGAAGTAACCTTCCGGAGAGATGTCTGCGGCTGGAGGGAGAGACGAGGATGGCTTCGGGGGCCCCTATCTAATGTAAGTAATGCATAATGAGCTAGTATGCTAGTCATACTAGCTCAATATGCCTTTCTCTTGCAGGTTTTTTTTTAAAAAAATTTTGGGGTTTACAACCACTTTAAGTACAGTGGAACCATTCTAATAGGAGCGACTTGAGTCGCTCTTACTTAGAAAAAGATTCCTGCACGATTTTTGTGCGACTTTGGCATGACTTGCATTGAAATCTGTTAAAGAAGTCGTATGTAAGTCGTGCCGAAGTTGCGTTGAAATGATTCGGAATCGCGGTAGTGTGAACCAGGCCTTAGCAATACAGTTTGGTCATCAGCCTGCTCTTTCTCTTCATGATAGCCTGTTGACTTCTGAAGATGTTTGCTGACAACGCTGTTCACAGTATCCCCTACAGGAGGCAGATATCACAAGAAATGTAATTATTAATGTTAGCTGTGTAATTTTTTTTTTTTTTTAATCACTGAAGGGAAGATGAATATAGCATACTTTATTTCCACTTTAAGGGAACATCACAAAGTTGTTAAAAACATTTACCTTTAGGATAATATCTGTACAGAGATGAGAATACTGGATCTTTTTAAAGCAGTTGCAAAACGCTACAATAAAATAAATAATAAAAAAAAAACTGTCCGTTGTAAGACAATTGCATATTTGCTTTAGTATGTATTGCATACTTGTGTAGCACCCCCTAGCGTTGCTAGAGTGCTAGAGTAGGATGTTTTGTATTAGTGTAGGTAAATAGTCAGGCTTGTAAGAGTGTTTATTCTCTCTTCTGGGTGGTGGATGCATGTGTTACGGTGACTCCTTAAAGAGGAAGTAACCCCTCATGGCTTTTACTTCCTCTTTAGCCCACTGCAAAGCCTGCAAATGAAAAGCATAATGGGCTAGTATGCATCACATACTAGCCCATTATGTGTCACTTACCTGCAAAAGAATCCAGCGATGTCCCCGGAGTAGGCAGCGTCCATCTTCTGGCCCCTCTTTCTTCCGGGCCACAGACTTCGGCTCTGTGATTCGCCGGAGCCGCGTGATGTCACTCCCGCGCATGCGCACGGGAGCCGCGATTCACGGCACAGGCTGGGGAAGAAACGGCACTTAGTTTAGTTTCTTCTCCGCGCATGCGCCGTTGGGATTTTCGGCGGACTACAACTGAAATATCTCCTAAACGGCGCACGTTTTGGAAATATTTCTACTACCTATAGGTAAGCCTTATTCTCGGCTTACCTATAGGTAGAAGTAGTCCAAAAGGGTTTACAACCACTTTAAGTCGACACAGATTGTTTTCTTTGAATACGAATGAAACAAATATTGTTTTCTACTTTTGTTTGGACTGTCCCACCCCCCAGTGGTTATTTTATATTCACATTTTCTCCTTCTTGTAGAAGGTTTTACTTCTGGATTTATTGCACATTGTACTTTATTACCTGAATATGGTGTTACCACCTTTCATTGCTATATATATATGTTTATAATTGGTTATATATTTTCAGCTCTGCATTTTTGTTACTTGTTAAATTTTCAGGCTTGGCTGTCAACCAAGCCTGTGTGTTTTCTGGGTCAGAGTGTAAGTGACTCAGGTAGGCTGGATGACTCATCAGCAGCTTTTCTGGTGACTAGTAAACAAAAAGGGTCTTTCGGGCCACTAGTGAGTAGGGATGAGCTCGGTGTTCGAGTCGAACATACGTTCGACTCGAACATCGGCTGTTCGATCGTTCGACGAAGATCGAACGATTTGGGCCATTCGCGCCTAATTCGAGTGACGCGAACGGCCCACAATGCACTACGCCATCGCAGTGTCATCCAGGCGCTGTGATTGGCCAAGCATGCACTGTGACCCCGCATGCTTGGCCAATCAGAGCGCCGGCAGCGAGGAGAGCAATGATTGGCCACAGGCAGGATGCCTGTGGCCAATTATTGCTGAGGGTGTTTAGTACACGCCCCACACTATAAAAGGCCGCCAGCACGGCGGTCTAGTGTAGTGTGTTCCGTAGCAGGGAAAGAGAAGCATAGGCAGGGACAGTGACATTTTTTTTTCTTGCTTAACCTGGATTCCTTTAGTTTAGGGAAAGAGAAGGATAGGTAGGGAGAGTGTCAGTGTGTTTTACTGTGCTAATCCTTGTTTCTAGGGACAGGGAAGGACAGTGAGGGAAATTCTCCTTGTGCTATACTGTGCTAAAGCATTGATCATCAACCATCTTTAAAAAAACATTTTTTCTAGGGACAGAAAACTATAGGTAGGGAGAGTGTCAGTGTGTTTTACTGTGCTAATCCTTGTTTCTAGGGACAGGGAAGGACAGTGAGGGAAATTCTCCTTGTGCTATAGTGTGCTAAAGCATTGATCATCAACCATCTTTAAAAAAACATTTTTTTCTAGGGACAGAAAACTATAGGTAGGGAGAGTGTCAGTGTGTTTTACTGTGCTAATCCTTGTTTCTAGGGACAGGGAAGGACAGTGAGGGAAATTCTCCTTGTGCTATAGTGTGCTAAAGCATTGATCATCAACCATCTTTAAAAAAACATTTTTTCTAGGGACAGAAAACTATAGGTAGGGAGAGTGTCAGTGTGTTTTACTGTGCTAATCCTTGTTTCTAGGGACAGGGAAGGACAGTGAGGGAAATTCTCCTTGTGCTATAGTGTGCTAAAGCATTGATCATCAACCATCTTTAAAAAAACATTTTTTCTAGGGACAGAAAACTATAGGTAGGGAGAGTGTCAGTATGTTTTACTGTGCTAATCCTTGTTTCTAGGGACAGGAAAGGACAGTGAGGGAAATTCTCCTTGTGCTATAGTGTGCTAAAGCATTGATCATCAACCATCTTTAAAAAAACAATTTTTCTAGGGACAGAAAACTATAGGTAGGGAGAGTGTCAGTGTGTTTTACTGTGCTAATCCTTGTTTCTAGGGACAGGGAAGGACAGTGAGGGAAATTCTCCTTGTGCTATAGTGTGCTAAAGCATTGATCATCAACCATCTTTAAAAAAACATTTTTTCTAGGGACAGAAAACTATAGGTAGGGAGAGTGTCAGTGTGTTTTACTGTGCTAATCCTTGTTTCTGTCAGGGTCACCTGTGGCCAGGTGACAGATGCACACCGTAGGGGGACAGGAGTGCACCGCGAGGTAGTGAACCCTATGGCTGGCTTCTGTGGATAGGAAACTGGGTGGTTGTGGAAAGCGGGACCAGAGGAGCACAACCGGGATCCCAACGGAAGCGAGAGCCAAGATTCCCCAGGGCGCGGAGTCTAAGACCCAGCTGGTCTTCTCCAGGGCCTCTAGTGGTGAGGATGTTACGCTGCAGGCTGGGACCAGGTCGCGGCCCCTGGAGTTTCCTAGCTCACGCCCCGTAGGATAAGGGGAAGCAGCAGCACACGATAGAGAGAACCGAATAACAAGCCGAAGGTCAGGGGCCACAAGCAGACAAGGATAACGAAGAACGAGCCGAAGGTCAAGGGTCACGAGCAGACAGGGATGGTCGGGGACAAGCCAATAACGTAACAGAGAGACAGACGTAGCACACGGCAGGCAGGAACCCAAACACACAATGCCTAACAAACACGTTGATCAGCAAAGCAGGCTTGCAGTGCACAGGTTAATATAGTGTTCAGTGATAGGGCCTGGGGTGGAGTCAGGCTGGGAGGAGATTATAAAGGAAGCCAGGTGAAGGAGGTCTGGTCTCTAGATGAACACATGAGGAGGAAGGTAAGATGGCAGACAGACAATGCATATCCATGACAGTACCCTCCCTCTTACGAGGCCTCCCCCTTCCCCGCCTGGGCCCAGGTTTAGAGGGAAACTTCAGATGAAACTCCTTTAACAGACGAGGTGCAAAGACCTCAGATGCAGTGATCCAAGACCTCTCCTCAGGACCAAACCCTTTCCAATGAACGAGGTACTGAAGAACGCCTTTACAGAGTCGGGAGTCCAGAATTTGACTGATCTCGTACTCCTGATTATCCTCAGAGACAGGCGCCACGGTAGGAAGAGGACGAGAGAATTTATTGAGGACTAAAGGCTTTAGAAGAGCAACATGAAAGGAGTTAGTGATTTTAAGGCTCTTAGGAATCTGGAGTTTGAAACAAACCGGATTCAGTTTAGCAGTTACCGTGTATGGACCGATGAATCGTGGAGCAAACTTCAGAGAAGGAACTCGGAGCTTGATGTTCCTGGTAGAGAGCCAGACTTTGTCCCCTGGCTGAAGAGAAGGCGGTTTACGCCTGCGGCGGTCGGCAAAGCCTTTGAATTTTTCAGCAGCTGCCCGGAGGGAATCATGAACGTGACCCCAAACGGAATTGAGAGACTCCTGAACCGAAGCCAAAGCTGGAATGTCTGGAGAACAGATCATAGGAAGAGGAAGTTGAGGGTGTTTTCCATAAACTGTGAAAAAGGGTGTCTTCTGCGAACTGGTATTCACATGATTGTTATGGGAGAATTCTGCCCACGGGAGTAGAGAGGACCAATCGTCATGGTGAGAAGACACAAAGGTGCGAAGAAAGACCTCTAACTCCTGATTAACCCTCTCAGTCTGTCCATTGGATTGGGGATGGTAAGAAGAAGAAAAATCCAAGACAATATTGAGGGATTTGCAAAAGGCTCTCCAAAAACGAGACGTGAATTGGACTCCCCTGTCGGAAACAATATGAGAAGGGACCCCATGTAGGCGGAGAATTTCTCGAATGAAAATGGGAACCAAGGCAGGGGCAGAAGGAAGACCAGGAAGAGGAACAAAATGAGCCATCTTGGAGAATCGATCGATTACCACCCAAATGACTGTATTATTCTCAGACAGTGGGAGATCGGTGATAAAATCCATGGCAATATGGGCCCAGGGTTCCTTAGGAATAGGCAAGGGCATGAGGAGACCAGCAGGAGCTTGTGTGGAGGATTTGGACTGAGCACAGACATGACAAGCTTTAACGTAGTCTTTGACGTCTGAGCGGAGATTAGGCCACCAGTAGTGACGACTGATGAGTAGGAAGGATCGGAGGAATCCAGAATGCCCTGCCACCTTGGAATCATGTCCCCAACGAAGGATCTTAGCTCTTAGCTCAGTGGGGACAAAGGTCTTACCAGGCGGAATTTTAGACTTCAGGGTGGTAGAGTGGGCAACAATGCATGAGGTGGGAATGATCGGCTCAGGTTCAGGGGCGGACTCCTCGTCCAAAGTGTCAAATGACCTAGAGAGCGCATCAGCCCGACCGTTGCAGGAACCAGGTTTGTAGGTAATCGTGAAATTAAAACGGGCAAAGAAGAGACTCCACCTGGCCTGTCTAGGATTCAGACGTTTAGCATTCTGTAGATACTGTAAATTCTTGTGATCGGTAAAGATCGTTATGGAGTGAGGGGAACCCTCCAAGAGATGACGCCACTCCTCTAACGCCAATTTAATTGCGAGAAGTTCCCGATCACCGATGGCATAATTCCTCTCTGCCTGAGAAAATTTTTTGGAGAAGAACGCACATGGTTGGCGTCTCTTCTCAAAGATTTGAAGAAGCACAGCTCCCACCCCCATTGAGGAAGCGTCCACTTCAATAAAAAATGCATTCCCAGGATTTGGTCTCCTCAAGAGGGGGCCAGAAACAAAGGCCTGTTTCAGGTTGTGAAATGCAGAGACAGCTTCGGGAGGCCAGTCTCTGGCATTCACACCCTTCTTGGTCAAAGCGATAATAGGCGCGGCAATGGAAGAGTAATTCCTTATGAACTGCCTATAATAATTAGTGAAGCCAAGAAAGCGCTGTGTGGCCTTGAGGCTAGCAGGAAGAGGCCAGTTGGTGATAGCCAAGACCTTCCCAGGGTCCATACGAAGCCCCGAACATGAGACAAAGCACCCCAAAAACAGGACCTCAGAACATTCAAAGGAACATTTCTCCAGCTTGGCATAGAGATTGTTCTCTCTAAGACGTTGAAGTACAGTGCGGACATGGTTTCTGTGGACGAGCAGATTTTCAGAAAAGATCAGAATGTCATCCAGATAGATGACAACAAACTGGTACAGCAGATCTCTGAAGATTTCATTGACAAAGTTTTGAAACACGGCTGGAGCATTACACAGACCAAAAGGCATCACCAGATATTCGTAATGCCCGTCTCTAGTGTTAAATGCAGTCTTCCATTCGTCACCCTCCCGTATTCGAATGAGATTGTACGCGCCTCTGAGATCCAACTTGGTGAAAATGGAGGCACCCTTCAACCTATCGAATAGCTCAGATATTAAGGGTAAGGGGTATCGATTTTTAATAGTAACCGCATTTAAACCCCGATAATCGATGCAGGGTCTTAAGGTACCATCCTTTTTGGCAACAAAAAAGAACCCTGCCCCTGCAGGCGATGAGGATTTCCGGATGAACCCTCTCTCCAGATTCTCTGCTACATACTCCGACATGGCCTGGGTCTCTGGGATGGACAGAGGGTAGGTACGACCCCTGGGTAGAGTTGCTCCGGGGACAAGATCAATAGCACAGTCAAAAGACCTGTGGGGAGGAAGCACCTCAGCTGATTTTTTACAGAACACATCCCGGTAATCGCTGTATGCGGCGGGAAGATCAGAAGAAACAGAAGTGGCAGCAACCGGAAGACTCTCCTTGGGGGTCACCTTGAGAAGACACGACGAGAAACATGAGGAACCCCAGGCCAGGATCTGCCCAGAGACCCAGTCCACATGTGGAGAGTGGAGCTGTAGCCAAGGGAGGCCCAATACAACTGGGGTAGAGGCCTTGGGTAGAATAAGAAAGGATATCCACTCCTGGTGGAGAATCCCTACCGACATCCTAATGGGTAGCGTCTGAAAGCGAATAGGGCCCCCTGGGAGAACAGTGCCATCAATTGCCGAGACTACCAATGGGGTAGTGAGAGGTGAAAGGGTAAGCTTCATAGAAGAAGCAGTTCTCCAATCCATGAAATTGCCGGCAGCCCCGGAATCCAGGTATGCAAGGGTTGACTGAGGAGAAGTGCCTACATGAAGGGACACCGGCAAGAGCAGGCGAGAAGGTGATGTTTCTGGGTCCAATACTCCACCTTCCAAATGTATTAGACCCGAGCGTTTCCCGGACGAAGCGAGCAGGAGTCACGAAAATGACCCTTGCCCCCACAATAGAGGCACAAGCCCAGAGTTCTGCGCCTAGCACGTTCTTCGGGGGTTAGTCTGGTCCGGCCCAGCTGCATAGGTTCTTCAGCAGGTAGAGGATGCTCCACGGAATGAAGGGAGGGGAGCTCAGACTGGCTAGGACCCAGAGAGTGCTGGCGTCTTTTTTCTAAGGACCTCTCTTGAAAACGAATGTCGATCTGGTTGCATAATGAAATTACATCGTCCAGACCGACGGGAATGGCTCTTCCCGCTAATTCGTCTTTCACTCGGTCAGAGAGGCCATGTAAAAAGGTAGCGACCAGGGCCTCATTATTCCAGCTCAATTCAGCTGTGTGGATACGGAACTGAAGAGCATATTGCCCCACTGAACTAGATTCTTGGCGAAGACGTAAGACAGCACTAGCCGCTGAAGAAGCCCGAGCCGGCTCTTCGAAGATATTACGAAAGAGCTTCAAGAATTCGGACAGACTGGAAACCACCGGATCGTTCCTCTCCCACAGGGGGGCAGCCCAGGCCAAAGCTTCACCGGAGAGGAGGGAAATGATATAGGCTACCTTAGCCCGGTCAGATAGGAAGCTTAGAGGCTGAAGCTCAAAATGAATAGTGCATTGGCTGAGAAACCCCCTGCAGGCCTTGGAGTCCCCAGAGAAACGGAACGGAGCTGGCAATCTTAGTGAGTGTGAGGCTGCGACTGGTGCGATAGGTACAGCCGCTGGTTGTACTTGGGGTTGCGGATTCGGGGTTCCCAAGGAGACCTGAAGCTGCTCGAATCGAGAAGCCAGATCCTGGAGGAATCGCATCACCTGGGTCTGATTTGATTCCTGGGTCTCAAGTCTGCGAACTATGCCCTGCAATGGATCATCCGCGGGAAGCGGGATGTCAGCCGGGTTCATGGCTGATCAAACTGTCAGGGTCACCTGTGGCCAGGTGACAGATGCACACCGTAGGGGGACAGGAGTGCACCGCGAGGTAGTGAACCCTATGGCTGGCTTCTGTGGATAGGAAACTGGGTGGTTGTGGAAAGCGGGACCAGAGGAGCACAACCGGGATCCCAACGGAAGCGAGAGCCAAGATTCCCCAGGGCGCGGAGTCTAAGACCCAGCTGGTCTTCTCCAGGGCCTCTAGTGGTGAGGATGTTACGCTGCAGGCTGGGACCAGGTCGCGGCCCCTGGAGTTTCCTAGCTCACGCCCCGTAGGATAAGGGGAAGCAGCAGCACACGATAGAGAGAACCGAATAACAAGCCGAAGGTCAGGGGCCACAAGCAGACAAGGATAACGAAGAACGAGCCGAAGGTCAAGGGTCACGAGCAGACAGGGATGGTCGGGGACAAGCCAATAACGTAACAGAGAGACAGACGTAGCACACGGCAGGCAGGAACCCAAACACACAATGCCTAACAAACACGTTGATCAGCAAAGCAGGCTTGCAGTGCACAGGTTAATATAGTGTTCAGTGATAGGGCCTGGGGTGGAGTCAGGCTGGGAGGAGATTATAAAGGAAGCCAGGTGAAGGAGGTCTGGTCTCTAGATGAACACATGAGGAGGAAGGTAAGATGGCAGACAGACATTAATGCATATCCATGACAGTTTCTAGGGACAGGGAAGGACAGTGAGGGAAATTCTCCTTGTGCTATAGTGTGCTAAAGCATTGATCATCAACCATCTTTAAAAAAACATTTTTTCTAGGGACAGAAAACTATAGGTAGGGAGAGTGTCAGTGTGTTTTACTGTGCTAATCCTTGTTTCTAGGGACAGGGAAGGACAGTGAGGGAAATTCTCATTGTGCTATAGTGTGCTAAAGCATTGATCATCAACCATCTTTAAAAAAACATTTTTTCTAGGGACAGAAAACTATAGGTAGGGAGAGTGTCAGTGTGTTTTACTGTGCTAATCCTTGTTTCTAGGGACAGGGAAGGACAGTGAGGGAAATTCTCCTTGTGCTATAGTGTGCTAAAGCATTGATCATCAACCATCTTTAAAAAAACATTTTTTCTAGGGACAGAAAACTATAGGTAGGGAGAGTGTCAGTTTCTTTCACTGTGCTAATCCTTGTTTCTAGGGACAGGGAAGGACAGTGAGGGAAATTCTCCTTGTGCTATTCTGTGCTAAAGCATTGATCATCAACCATCTTTAAAAAAACATTTTTTCTAGGGACAGAAAACTATAGGTAGGGAGAGTGTCAGTGTGTTTCACTGTGCTAATCCTTGTTTCTAGGGACAGGGAAGGACAGTGAGGGAAATTCTCCTTGTGCTATAGTGTGCTAAAGCATTGATCATCAACCATCTTTAAAAAAACATTTTTTCTAGGGACAGAAAACTATAGGTAGGGAGGGTGTCAGTTTCTTTCACTGTGCTAATCCTTGTTTCTAGGGACAGGGAAGGACAGTGAGGGAAATTCTCCTTGTGCTATACTGTGCTAAAGCATTGATCATCAACCATCTTTAAAAAAACATTTTTTCTAGGGACAGAAAACTATAGGTAGGGAGAGTGTCAGTTTCTTTCACTATGCTAATCCTTGTTTCTAGGGACAGGGAAGGACAGTGAGGGAAATTCTCCTTGTGCTATAGTGTGCTAAAGCATTGATCATCAACCATCTTTAAAAAAACATTTTTTCTAGGGACAGAAAACTATAGGTAGGGAGAGTGTCAGTTTCTTTCACTGTGCTAATCCTTGTTTCTAGGGACAGGGAAGGACAGTGAGGGAAATTCTCCTTGTGCTATACTGTGCTAAAGCATTGATCATCAACCATCTTTAAAAAAACATTTTTTCTAGGGACAGAAAACTATAGGTAGGGAGAGTGTCAGTTTCTTTCACTGTGCTAATCCTTGTTTCTAGGGACAGGGAAGGACAGTGAGGGAAATTCTCCTTGTGCTATACTGTGCTAAAGCATTGATCATCAACCATCTTTAAAAAAACATTTTTTCTAGGGACAGAAAACTATAGGTAGGGAGAGTGTCAGTGTGTTTTACTGTGCTAATCCTTGTTTCTAGGGACAGGGAAGGACAGTGAGGGAAATTCTCCTTGTGCTATAGTGTGCTAAAGCATTGATCATCAACCATCTTTAAAAAAACATTTTTTCTAGGGACAGAAAACTATAGGTAGGGAGAGTGTCAGTTTCTTTCACTGTGCTAATCCTTGTTTCTAGGGACAGGGAAGGACAGTGAGGGAAATTCTCCTTGTGCTATACTGTGCTAAAGCATTGATCATCAACCATCTTTAAAAAAACATTTTTTCTAGGGACAGAAAACTATAGGTAGGGAGAGTGTCAGTTTCTTTCACTGTGCTAATCCTTGTTTCTAGGGACAGGGAAGGACAGTGAGGGAAATTCTCCTTGTGCTATAGTGTGCTAAAGCATTGATCATCAACCATCTTTAAAAAAACATTTTTTCTAGGGACAGAAAACTATAGGTAGGGAGAGTGTCAGTTTCTTTCACTGTGCTAATCCTTGTTTCTAGGGACAGGGAAGGACAGTGAGGGAAATTCTCCTTGTGCTATACTGGGCTAAAGCATTGATCATCAACCATCTTTAAAAAAACATTTTTTCTAGGGACAGAAAACTATAGGTAGGGAGAGTGTCAGTTTCTTTCACTGTGCTAATCCTTGTTTCTAGGGACAGGGAAGGACAGTGAGGGAAATTCTCCTTGTGCTATAGTGTGCTAAAGCATTGATCATCAACCATCTTTAAAAAAACATTTTTTCTAGGGACAGAAAACTATAGGTAGGGAGAGTGTCAGTTTCTTTCACTGTGCTAATCCTTGTTTCTAGGGACAGGGAAGGACAGTGAGGGAAATTCTCCTTGTGCTATACTGTGCTAAAGCATTGATCATCAACCATCTTTAAAAAAACATTTTTTCTAGGGACAGAAAACTATAGGTAGGGAGAGTGTCAGTTTCTTTCACCGTGCTAATCCTTGTTTCTAGGGACAGGGAAGGACAGTGAGGGAAATTCTCCTTGTGCTATAGTGTGCTAAAGCATTGATCATCAACCATCTTTAAAAAAACATTTTTTCTAGGGACAGAAAACTATAGGTAGGGAGAGTGTCAGTTTCTTTCACTGTGCTAATCCTTGTTTCTAGGGACAGGGAAGGACAGTGAGGGAAATTCTCCTTGTGCTATACTGTGCTAAAGCATTGATCATCAACCATCTTTAAAAAAACATTTTTTCTAGGGACAGAAAACTATAGGTAGGGAGAGTGTCAGTTTCTTTCACTGTGCTAATCCTTGTTTCTAGGGACAGGGAAGGACAGTGAGGGAAATTCTCCTTGTGCTATACTGTGCTAAAGCATTCCTCATCAACCATCTTTGAAATCCTTGTTTTTTGGACAGTCAGGGAAATTGTCGTTGTGCTATTCTGTGCGAAAGCAATCATCCTCAACCATATTTAGAAATCCTTAAGTAAAGGGACAGAGAAGGACACCTGAAGGTAGCCCTTATTGCTTTTTTCCCATCTCCCTGCAGGCCATCTATTAGAATGTCTGGAAGGCAAACAAGGAGAGGCAGACAGTCAGGAGGCAATAAAAGAGGGCAAGCAGGCTCTGTGTCTGGGGGCAACAGTGCTGGTCGTGGACGCGGTGCATTGTCATCAGTACATGGCCATGGGACACGCTTGTCCTTCTTTTCGGCAGCTGGACATGTTGAGCCACATCATGCCGAAGACTTGGTAGAGTGGATGACCAAGCCCTCCTCCTCCTCCTCATCCTCTCTCACCCAGGCTCAGGGTACTGGCAAAGCAGCTGCCAAAGCGTCCTCTTCCCTGGTATCAATGTCAGACTCATCATCAGTCACTCCTTCCCTAGACCCACCATGTCCTCCTCCTGAGGAGTCCCCCGAACTGTTTGAGCACAGTGTTGGGTACATGCTCCAGGAGGATGCCCAGCGTTTCGAAGGGTCTGATGATGAAACCCAGCTACAGGAAGGCAGTAGCGTGAGAGCAGACAGAGGGGATGCTCAAGAAGGACACCAATCTGGCAGTCATGTTCCAGCAGCTGCAGCATACTGCCAGATTGGCTCCAGTGATGAGGAGGGAGGGGATGATGAGGTCACTGACTCCACGTGGGTGACTAATAGGAGAGAGGAGGAGGAGGAGGATGAGGAGGAGGCACATCTCCAACGAGCCAGGATGCCCTTTGGTGGCCAGCGTAAGGGCAGTACACCGACGGAATCACACCGCAGAGCTCCGCCTGTGCAGGGCGCTGCCTCTGCCCGTCATTCAAAAAGTTCTTTGGTGTGGGCCTTTTTTGAGGCTAGTGCATCAGATCGCACAGCTGCTGTTTGCAACATATGTCTCAAGCGTATATCGCGAGGCCAAAACATCAGCCGCTTGGGTACCACATGCCTGACCAGACATATGTTGACCTGCCATGCAGCTCGTTGGCAAGCCTACCTGAAAGACCCACACCAAAGAACAAAGCGGACCTCTCCTTGCACCGCATCAGCTGGGATCTCCAACCCCACTATAACTTCAGTCCTCTCTGAAACATGCACTGAGAGGAATGAAGGTGTAGAATTAGGTGTGTCACAGCCAAGTACTTGTGGCCACTCTGCTAGCAGTACACCGACGTCCGATTCTAGCAGGCAAATTTCCCTGCCCCAGCTGCTGGACCGTCGAAAGAAGTTCACTCCCAGCCATCCACATGCCCAGCGGTTGAATGCTAGCTTGGCTAAATTGCTAGCGCTTCAACTGCTGCCTTTTCAGTTGGTAGACTCGGCCCCCTGCCGTGAGTTTGTGCAATGTGCGGTTCCTCAGTGGCAGGTTCCCAAACGCCACTTTTTCTCACGGAAGGCTATTCCGGCTCTCTACCGGCATGTGGAAGGCAATGTCTTGGCCTCGCTGGACAGGGCGGTCAGCGGTAAGGTGCATATTACCGCTGACTCATGGTCCAGCAGGCATGGACAGGGACGTTACCTTTCTTTCACGGCCCATTGGGTCACTCTTTTGGCAGCTGGGAAGGATGCAGGACAAGGTGCAGTAGTGTTGGAGGTTGTTCCACCGCCACGCCTCCAAAATGCTACTACTGGTTGTGACACACCTCTCTCCTCCACCCCCTCCTCTTCTTCTTCCTCCATGGCCTCTTCCTGTGCTTTGTCCTCTGAACCAGCGGTGCTCCGTAGCCGTTCAAGGGGCTACGCAAGTACGCAGGCAAAAAGATGCCATGCCGTGCTTGCGCTGGTGTGTTTGGGGGACAGAAGCCACACTGGGGCAGAGGTCCTGTCTGCTCTGCAGGGCCAGGCCGAGAGGTGGTTGACGCCACGCCAGCTTAAGCCAGGAATGGTGGTTTGCGACAATGGCACCAACCTCCTCTCCGCCCTCCGACAGGGACAACTGACCCATGTGCCCTGTGTGGCTCACGTCCTTAACCTGGTGGTGCAGCGGTTCTTGGGCAGGTACCCGGGCTTACAGGATGTCCTGAGGCAGGCCAGGAAAGTCTGTGTGCATTTCCGCAGATCTTATAATGCCAGTGCTCGCCTGGCTGAGCTGCAAAAGGAGTTGAACCTGCCCAAGAACCGCCTTATATGTGACATGCCCACCAGGTGGAACTCAACGTTGGCCATGCTGCAGCGGCTGCACACGCAGCAGAGGGCCATCAATAAGTACCTGTGCGACTACGGCACCAGGACAGGGTCAGGGGAGCTTGGTTTTTTTTCTCCACGCCAGTGGGGCATGATCAGGGATGCATGCACTGTCCTGGCACCATTTGAGGAGGCCACGAGGATGGTGAGCAGTGACAGTGCATGCATCAGTGACACTGTACCTCTTGTCCACCTGTTGGAGCACACGCTGCATGGAATAATGGACAGGGCACTTGAGGCAGAACAGAGGCAGGAAGAGGAGGACTTCCTTGCCTCTCAAGGCCCTCTTTACCCAGACAGTGTTCCTTCTGTCCCACCCATCGCACAGGAAGAGGAGGAGGAGGAGGAGGAGGAGGAGGATTGTGTCAGCATGGAGGTGGAGGCTGGCACTCAGCATCATCAGCAGCAGTCTTTTAGGGATGATTTACAGTCCCAAGAAACCAGTGGACTTGTACGTGGCTGGGAGGAGGTGGCTGCGGATCATGTCGTCCTTAGTGACCCAGAGGACTCCGGACCGAATGCCTCAGCAAACCTACGCTGCATGGCCTCCCTGATCCTGCAAAGTCTGCGGAAGGATCCTCGTATTCTTCGGATCAAGGAGAGGGACCATTACTGGCTGGCCACTCTCCTTGATCCACGGTACAAGGGTAAGGTTGCGGACCTTATGTTACCGTCGCAGAGGGAGCAGAGGATGAGACAACTCCGGGAGGCCTTGCAGAAAGGTCTGTGCAACGCGTTCCCAGAGACTGGGAGGTTACAAACTCCTGGTCCTGGACAACGAGTTGCTGAGGCTTCGGCCAGTCAAAGAAGGAGCGGTGGGGAAGGTGGCCGTCTGACCGATGCGTTCAGACAATTCTTTAGTCCGCAGCCCCAAAGTATGATCGGTTCCAGCAACCATCGCCAGCGTCTGATAAACATGGTGCAGGAATATCTAGGGGCAAGGTCAGACTTGGACACCTTCCCCACCGAAAATCCTCTGGCTTACTGGGTCTTGAGGATGGATCACTGGCCAGAGCTTGCACAGTATGCAATTGAGCTACTGGCCTGTCCTGCATCCAGCGTTCTTTCGGAACGCACATTCAGTGCTGCTGGAGGATTTGTCATGGATCACAGGGTGCGCCTGTCCACCGACTCGGTTGATCGACTGACTTTCATCAAGATGAACCAGTCTTGGATCACCACCAGCTACCACACACCTGATGCTGATATAACAGACTAATTGATTTTAACATGCCACATCCCTTCAAGACTGATGCTGATGCTGAGTGCCTGTGCTGTTATGTTGACTGGCTATCCTCCTCCTCCGAGTCCTCAATGATACGATTGATGATGATAGCTTGGAAGATCATTTTTGTTTATGGGTGCCGCCACCAGTGGCTAAGGCCCAATTTTTCAGCCCCTGTTTAACAGGGGCGTGTAATTACAATTTTTGAAGTAATACTTTGCAACAGGGCTCATTGCTGTGCTCCAAGTACAGTATCTGTGAGGGGTTGGAGTGTTGTGCCACCAGTGCCTAAGGCCCAATTTTTCAGCCCCTGTTTAACAGGGGCGTGTCATTACAATTTTTGAAGCAATACTTTGCAACAGGGCTCATTGCTGTGCTCCAAGTACAGTATCTGTGAGGGGTTGGAGTGTTGTGCCACCAGTGCCTAAGGCCCAATTTTTCAGCCCCTGTTTAACAGGGGCGTGTCATTACAATTTTTGAAGCAATACTTTGCAACAGGGCTCATTGCTGTGCTCCAAGTACAGTATCTGTGAGGGGTTGTAGTGTTGTGCCACCAGTGCCTAAGGCCCAATTTTTCAGCCCCTGTTCAACAGGGGCATGTAATTACAATTCTTGATCTAATAATTCACAGCAGGCCCCTTGCTGCACCCACCAAGAGTAACTCTGAGGGCTTACAGTGTTGTGGCAACGCCACCACCACCACCACCACGAAAGGCCCAATTTTTCAGCCCCTGTTCAAAAGGGGCATGTAATTACAATTCTTGATCTAATAATTCACAGCAGGGCCCATTCCTGCACCCACCAAGAGTAACTCTGAGGGCTTACAGTGTTGTGGCAACACCACCACCACCACCACCACCACGAAAGGCCCAATTTTTCAGCCCCTGTTCAACAGGGGCATGCAATTACAATTCTTGATCTAATAATTCACAGCAGGGCCCATTGCTGCACCCACCAAGAGTAACTGTCAGGGCTTACAGTGTTGTGGCACCAGCACCACCATCAAAGGCCCAATTTTTACTACCACTGTTCAACAATTATATGTAATTACAATTCCTGATATAATAGTTGACAGCAGGGCGTTCCAGCACCAACCAAGAGTAACTGTGAGTGCTTACAGTGTTGTGCCAACACCAACAACTAAGGGGCCTATTTCTGCAGAGTATATACGGCAGGTCCGTACTTTCAAACATCCAACTTACAAACGACTCCTACTTGCAAACGCAAGAAGACAACAGGAAGTGAGAGGAAATCTACCCCTAGGAAGGAAAATTCTCTCCTGTAAGAATTAATATGGGAAAAAGGTGTCTCCTCTGTACTGATGCTTTATCACCAATCCTTGTTTCAAGAAAAACACCACATTTCAAAAACAGTTGTCATTGGGACGGAAAGTGAGGTGAAATGTTCTGAACAGGGGCACAGACAGCAAAACAAATGTTACAGGGGTGATAACCCTTACCTATGTTTTCCAAAAAGTTTAAAAATAGATTTTTGGGCTGGAGCTACACTTAAACAATGTACCTGTTCAAAATTACAAACAGATTCTACATAAGAACAAACCTACAGTCCCTGTCTTGTATGCACCGCCTGTATACGGCTGTTCAGAGTATATAGGGCCTTTTTTATTTTATGTGCGGGGTTCCCCTTAATATCCATACAAGACCCAAAGGGGCTGGTAATGGGCTGGGGTGGGGGGGGGGGGGGTCATGGGGTAGCTATGCCATTTTTCTTAAAGATTTTCATCCATATTACCGGGACCAGACATTACATTAAAGCCGCAAGCAGTTTTAAATGGCTTTTTTTTCCTTTAGAAGTGTCATTTTGTGCAGGGACAGTTCTAAACACGGGAAACACGTGGCACATCACAGGCATACTTTAGACACCCCCCAGGTACGATATTTAAAGGAATATTTGACTTTTTTTTTTCACTTTATGCATCATTAAAATGACTGCTCCCGAAAAACGACCGTTTTTAAAACTTCTTTTTGCATTGATACATGTCCCCTGGTGCAGAACCCGGGTTCCCAAACCCTTTTTAGGACAATAACATGCATAATAGTCGCTATAATTAGCACTTTAGAATTCGTACGTTCGCATCCATTGTATTTAATAGGGCTCTAATGTTCGTACGAACTTTCGGTCCGTTCGCGGGTTCTGGTGCGAACCGAACCCGGGGGTGTTCGGCTCATCACTACTAGTGAGTAGGTGAAATGTGAAAAAGGTGATAGATGTGCAAAAAGCTGTAAAAACTGAATGTGTTCACCTTACACAGTAGTAAATATATAAAAATAATGTTTTTGCGCTAAAAGCAAACATACAAGTAACATCTGGTGTAATAAAATACAAATAAAAGTGATCCGTGTATATATATGCTCAATAAAATCAAGTGCAGTGAGGAAAATACATATAACTTAAATAAATAAAGTGCAAATCAATGCCTGTGCAACGTGACAATATTCTGCACAATAGTGCACAAGTGCTGAAAACACAAATGTAGCACAAATGTGTGCCGTGCAGTCCAAGGGGGGTGTACAAAAGGAATCCTGGTGCATAAAATGTGAATAATTTAGGATGAAATAATATAAAAAATAGTCTCTGAATAAGAGTCTCTTGATGAGAATGATCAAAATGAAAAGTGAACTTGTGCAGATGTAGATCCACTAGTAATTTGAATATCACTGATGTGTCTAAAAAATAGTCTCACAGAACTCTCACCTCTATGTAGACATAGTTGGGCATGATCAGTATTATCTCTTTCTTCTGTACTGGTTCCACTAATGGGTATTCCAACTACTCTCCTCCACCATCTTTGCTGGTTTCAATAGTATCGGTTAACCTAGAAGAGGGGGAGGGGGGGACAGTTCCAATGGGGATACCAGGTCAGGGATGGAAAGAGAAAAGCCTCAAATGGTGTAGTATGTAGTTAAATGGACTAGGTTTATTATTTAAAATAAGTAATGTTCGTACATCAACTATAAAAAGTAAAGCATACTTTGCAGTGAGGTCCCAAACAGTCTTTTTGAAAAATTCCCATTTCTGTTCTGTGCCCATTGATGCCAATATTCTCTCCCAGTCTAAGTCCTGGAGAGCAGCCCTCATTCTTGGAAAATTTGCTTTATTGAAATTAATTGTTTTTATCTTTCCTGTATGTATTTCTTGCTTACAGCTAACATCAAATGAAATCATGTTATGGTCACTGCTACCCAGGTGTTCCTTTATCTGAACATTAGTAATACGCTCTGCATGGTTTGAGATTACCAGGTCCAACAGAGCATCATTCCTAGTTGGGGCCTCACCTCAATAAACTGGACCATAAAATTCTCCTGCAATAGGCTTATACATTTTTGCCCTTTAACAGTCCCAGCAGTTCCATTACTCCAGTCAATTTCTGGGTAGTTAAAATCCCCCATTATTATCACCGTCCCAGCCCTTGCAGCCTTTTCCATCTGTGCAAGGAGCTGAGTCTCCACCTCCTCATTAACATTGGGTGGTCTATAACAAACTCCAATGATTAACTTTGAACTACGCACATCTATATGCAGTTCCACCCATAATGCTTCAGCCTCATCACACTCTCCATCAACCAGGTCCTCTTTCACGCTTGCTTTGAGATCACTTCTCACATAGAGACAGACCCCTCCACCTTTCCTTTTTACCCTGTCTCTCCGAAAGAGTGTGTAGCGGGGTGTTCCCCTTTAATGCAGAGAGACTACATTACCCAGAACCCCATTCGGGGTGTTTCACCGCAGAGACTCATGGGAGGGGTTATATAAGGAGAAGGCGCGGCTGCGCTCTGCCTCTTTGGGACACGAGACTTCTGTGACTGATCCTCCTGTGCGGATGTGCCGGAGTGCAGGGCCTGAAGCCTGAGGCCTTGCGCAGCACCAAAGAGCCTTCCACCCCACTGCGAGCCTGGGTGGCACCTGACATCGCTTACCTACAGCCTTAGTTGGATCGGGGACCCGATCGCTGGAGACACTGTGTGTGTGTGACACAGTCGGTGGAAGTTTTCCCCGGACTGGGACCGCGTCCGGATGGGTGAGAGGGCGTATGCCCAGACAATATACTGTTGTTACTAATGGACTTATAGACTGCCGTGGCCCACAAGTTGTTTCTTATACTCTCATTAGAGAACCTCATCGGAGCTGAACTCAGAGTTTACATAGCAAAGTGTTTATTTCATCTCTACCTTCCTATTGGATTACAAAAAGGGTATTCTGTTAATGTGCACCACCGTTAAAGACCTGCCGGTGAAGAAAACCATCATCCCCTATAGACTAAGTTGTAGATATCTGAGCCAGTCCTGGTCAGCTAGTTAGTTCATTTGGTTACTGCATCACAGGACGCCTAGATAACGGTCACCCGCGCGGCGCACCTTTACTGTTCATTCTAATTCATAGTGTGTTATTGCTGCAGGGCTCTGCAATTTATTATCTGTGAACTGTTACCACTTTTAACCTTTCTTATCAAGAGCTTAAGTAAATCTTTTACCCTTTTCATTGTTGTCTCGGTGTCTGGGTTTACTCATACAGTATAAGAATATATATATTGCTGCCAATACTAACTGTGCCAGTAGGGGGTCGAGTACATTGCTGGGGGTTGGCGGAGCTGTTTTCAGGGCCCAAACTAAACTTGCGGCCTTCTTAAGTGAAGGTATCGCTACACGTGGGGGCTCGGGTCCGGGATCCTGATACAGCAGGTGATCGCCAGAAGTGCCGGCATGGACCCCATGGATCCACAAGCGATGGAAGAATGGTGCAAAGCCATTAGGGCAGAGCCAAACAACTCAATAGTCATCAGCCTCCCAGGGGAGGAATGGAAGACTGAGGCGGTAGAGGAGTTGATGAAGTCAGTGTCCCCAGATCACACACCATGGGTGATAGATATAAAGGCAGACCCGGACACTTCATATCAGTATGCACTGGTGGAATACGGAGACGGGATACCAGAGGCTTGCAAGCGCAAGTGTGTAAAGACGCCAGATAATAGAACCTATAGGTTGGCGCCTGCTTTAACTATAAAGAAGGAACCATCACTGATGGGATCACCGCAGGCTGCGGCCCACGCCTCACCAGTAAAAGGAGACGGGGTGATGCCCCCGGTGACACCCACACCTGCCACTGCTATATCACCAGAATTGATAAAGGCGATAGGCGATCTGCTAATCAAATGTCAGAAGACAAGCACGGTGCATGTAGAGACTAGCTACCGGAGACTAAAGACATTCTCAGGGAAGCTCCCTGTCCCTGCAGGGGAAGAAGATTTTGATATCTGGGTGGAGCAGGCATTGCAGGCAGTAGAGGCATGGGAGGTGCCTGAAGCGCAGAAGAGGCAACGAGTGATAGAAAGCCTTAAAGGCGTAGCAGCAGAAGCAGTGAAGAGTTTTCAGTTTGGGAATGCAGATTGCACGGCTCAAGACTGTCTGGCCATGTTACAGGAAGAGTTTGGCCAATTGGAGAAGGTGACAGAGATGGTATACCAATTTGAACATACTTTCCAACAGCCAAGGGAGAAACTGTCAGAATATGTTAGGAGACTAAACAGGTTGCTGTGCAAGATTGTGTTGAAGAAGGGAATGAAGCCCCAAGATACAGATGCGGCAAGAATGAAGCAGGTCTTAAAGGGAGCGTTACGCTCGGATCCAGTCTGGCTGCACCTGAAAACCTCGGGAGGAGGAACGTTGCTGACTTATGCTGACTTGATAAAAATCATCAGAGATGAGGAGGCGCTACAACAGGACCAGCAAATGACTAAGGCAAATGTTGTCCCCGCACAGGTGCTAGTCAATCCAGTGATGACCCCTGAAAGAGACTCAGGGGTAAAGACTTTAAAAGCACAAATGTCCAAGGTGTTAGAAATGTTGACCTCTCTGATGGCAAAAGACACAGAGGGTCCCAAGAGAGAAGTACCAAGGAAGGAATTATTCCCAATTGCCTCAGCACCCGCATCTTTACAAGAATGGGGAGATATAGTCTGCTTTAACTGTGGAGGAATTGGCCATATTGCAGCTACATGTTCCAGTCCCAAGAAGAAGCTAGACAACCGCAAGCCGGCGGGAAACTCCAGAGGGCCCCGGTGAAGGAGTCAACCGGGTGCCCATCAACTTCAGTGAGCTCCAAGCTGTAAGCAAAGCAGAAGGAAAGAGGAGATAAAACACCTCGGAGGAAACACGCCATTCCTCCACAGAGATACACCCCAGAGAAAGGGGGCAAGACCCCTCAGAAGAGGCACAGCACTCCCCAGATGGGGTGTACACCTAAGAAAAATAATAGTATCCCTCAGCGGGTCTGTACACCCATCGAGAGGAGGGAAATTAATGCATACCAGGCTCAAGAAAGATTAAAGTCCAAAGGGAACTGGATGAGAGAGAGTCCGAAAGGAAAGGGCCAGAAGAAGGCGACCCCTGCCAGGCCATATCCGGAGAGGCTAGTAGGCCCATCTCCTATAGTGCCCATTCAAGTGGAGGGAGTCTACACCAAAGCCATCTTGGATACTGGGGCACAAGTGACCCTGTTATACCGAGATTTCTACGAGAGGCACTTGAGTCACCTGCCCATCCAGAAGATAGAGGGACTAGAGATATGTGGGATTGGGACCCAGAATTTCCCCTACGATGGCTATTTGCCTGTCAAGATGATCTTTGACCCATCCGTGGCTGGAAAAGCCGAAGTGTTTGACACTCTGGCGGTTGTGTGCCCTCGGCCGCCAGAAGCCAACAAGAGTTCCCTTATAATAGGGACGAACACGGACCTGGTCCGAAGACTTCTGACCCCTCTAATGAAAGAGAAGGGGTCAGCGGCCACCAAGATCCACCCCATGCTGAAGACGGCTTATCAACGGCTGGTCCTAGAGCAGAAGACCCCTGGAGAGGGGATAGGGAAGGTGTGGAGACTTGGAAGAGAAGGGATATTGTTGCAGCCCGGTGAAGTAACCTGTCTCAGAGCCACTGTGAAGCTTACTTGGGAGCAGCCTCGACCCTTTGTCATGTTGGAGTCTGACCCAAGGGAAGAGTCCCCCGGCCTGGAAGTGATACCAGAAGTGATTCCGCTGAAGGCCCTGAAGAAGGCCCATTGCAGAGTTCCAGTGAGTGTTAGGAACAATACAGATGGCCCCATGGAAATCCCAGCCAGGATGCTGCTGGGTCAGGTGAGCCCTGCTGCCCCGGTCAACTTGTCGGAAGTAAAGGGGGCGGGTGAAGGAGGAGATGCTTGGGAGAAGCTATCCATGGAAAACCCGAACCTGCCCAGGGCTTGGAAGGAGAGAGCCAAGGCCCAGTTGACCAGATGGGAGAAGATCTTCTCCAGAGATGAGTTCGATGTGGGGTGTGCAAGGAGTGCCACCCATCGGATCCGCCTCCAAGAAGATAAGCCCTTCAGAGAGAGAGTCAGGCGGGTCCCACTAGCGGATCTGGCAGGATCTAAGGGAGCAACTTGCAGAACTAAAAAGGACTGGTGTGATACGGGAGTCCAGAAGCCCCTATGCCTCCCCGATAGTGGTGGTCAGGAAGAAGAATGGATCGTTGAGGCTCTGTATCGACTACAGGACTCTTAACAGGAGAGCCATACCCGACCAGTACACCACTCCGAGGATAGAGGATGCCCTACAGAGCTTGTCTGGAGCCAAGTGGTTCAGTGTTTTGGATCTCAAGAGTGGGTACTATCAGATCCCTATGCACCCAGAAGACAAGGAGAAGACAGCTTTCATAACCCCAGTGGGATTCTTTGAATTCGACCGGATGCCCCAAGGTCTGTCTGGAGCCCCAGCTACTTTCCAACGTCTCATGGAGAAGGCTGTAGGAGACATGAACCTTATTGAAGTCCTTGTATACCTGGACGATGTCATTGTCTTTGGAAGAACCCTGGAGGAACACGAGGAGAGGCTGGAAAAAGTCTTGAGGAGACTCAGTGAGGAGGGACTCAAGCTTTCGCCTGAGAAGTGTCGGTTCTACCAATCTCCAGTGAATTATCTGGGGCACATAGTGTCTGAAGAAGGGGTGGCCACAGACCCTGAGAAATTGGAGGCAGTTACCTCCTGGCCACGACCCACCACAGTAACAGAACTCAGGTCCTTCTTAGGGTTCTGCTCCTATTACAGGAGGTTTGTGGAAGGATTCGCCCGAATTGCTAGACCATTGAATGAACTGCTCAAGACTGAGGGAGAAGAGGACGACTCAGGACCCAGGAAGCCGGGAGAGTCAGTCAAAGATCAGTGGAACCAGAAATGTGAAGAGGCCTTCCAGGCATTGAAGAAGAACCTAACCACTGCTCCTGTCTTGGCCTACGCAGACCCAACCAAACCCTATGAACTACACAAAGATGCTAGTCATGACGGTCTGGGAGGAGTACTTTATCAAGAACACGAGGGGCAACTACGGCCTGTTGCCTATGTGAGCAGGAGCTTAACCCCCTCTGAGAAAAACTACCCCACTCACAAGCTGGAGTTCCTGTCCCTTAAATGGGCGGTAGTAGACAAGCTCAAAGACTACCTGTATGGGGCGGAGTTCACTGTGAAGACCGACAACAACCCCCTGACCTACCTATTCACTACAGCAAAGCTGGATGCCACTGGACACAGGTGGCTGGCCGCATTGTCTGGATTCAATTTCAGCCTAAAGTACAGGCCAGGGATTGGGAATCGAGATGCAGACGCTCTGTCCAGGAGATCTCATGGTCCCAACGGTGACGTGGAAGACTGGACTCAAGTGGCACCTGATGGGGTGCGGGCCCTTTGTCAAGGGGCCGAATTACAAGCCAGAGGAGGCTCAACGGCGGAAGAGATAGGAGTTACCATGGTAGGAGTCTCCAAACAATACTGTGGAGTAACTCAGCTGGGGGAAGACCTTCTGCCAAAGTTGTCCAAGAAGGAACTAAGGTGTGACCAATTAGAAGATCCCATGGGGAAATTGGTTCTGGAAGCCCTGGAGAATCAGGATCCAAACAAACTCCTGAGTCACTCCTCAAAGGAAGCCCGCCTGTTGACGAAAGAGTGGGACAGGTTACAGGTACATCAGGGAGTGGTCTACCGAAGGGGCCCCTCTGATGACCTGGAAGATAAATGGCAACTGTTCCTCCCAGAGAAACATCGAGAGACTGTTCTAATTGCCCTGCATGACAATCATGGCCACCTAGGAGCTGAGAGGACCTTTCAACTTGTCAGAAGTCGGTTCTATTGGCCCTGCATGAGGGCAGAAGTAGAAGAGTACTGCCACTCATGTGCACGTTGCATCCAGAGGAAGACTTTACCTCATCAAGCTGCCCCAATGGGCCATCTACAAAGTCAAGGCCCAATGGATCTGGTATGCATTGATTTTCTCTGCCTCGAACCTGACCTGAGTGGACTAGGAAATGTTCTGGTGATAACCGACCATTTCACCCGGTATGCCCAGGCTTTCCCAACCAAAGACCAGAAGGCCTCCACCGTAGCCAAGGTACTTATGGAGAAGTACTTTGTCCATTATGGGCTGCCACAGCGACTTCATTCAGCTCAAGGAAGGGACTTTGAGAGTCGACTGATCCGGAAGCTCTTAGATTCGTTGGAAATCAAGAAGACTCGAACTACACCTTACCACCCACAGGGAGATGCTCAGCCGGAGAGGTTTAACCGAACCTTGCTCAACATGTTGGGAACTCTGGAAAGTGAGAAAAAGCAACATTGGAGCAAACACATAGCAGCCATAGTACATGCTTACAACTGCACCACCAGTGATGCTACAGGTTACTCCCCATATCGACTTATGTTTGGGAGAGAAGCGAGACTACCTGTGGACTTGGCCTTTGGCACCTCTCTGGACCATTCCTCAGCCACATCCCACAAAGGATATGTGGACAGGCTCAGACACAGCCTGAAAGTGACCTATGAACAAGCTCAAGCAGCCTCAGATCAAAGAGGAGCTCGAAACAAAAGAAACTTCGACTTGAAGGTCCGGATACAAGACCTGCAGCCCGGGGATAGAGTACTGTTACGCAATCTGGGGGTCCCTGGAAAATATAAACTTGCAGACAGATGGAGATCTGAACCCTATGTCGTCTGTAGGAAGTTGCCGGGCCTACCTGTCTACAAGTTGAAGCCAGAAGGGAAGGTAGGCCCACCGAAGACGTGGCATCGAAACCACCTGCTCCCACTTGCTGAGGCAGTCAGGATACCTCTCGTGAGAGATTCTCCTGAACCGGTCTCTATTCTGGATACTCCCAGGCCAAACACTCGGTCGCAGACCTCTCGAGCTGTAGATGGAGAGGCCTCTCAACTTAGTGAAGATGAAGAAAGAGAGCTTGATTGGTTGTGGCCTTCCCCAACTTCAGGAACTTCTACTATAGATCTTCCACCCACTGAAGACACTCCAGATGGAACACTGAACCCAGAGGCCACAGAGTTCATCCCATCTAGTCCTTCATCGGATCACTGGGAAGATGCCTGTGATAGTTACTCAGAGGAAGAGGAGCCTGTGGCGCCAGAGCCAGAAGTCCCAAGAGAGCAAAGGGCTCGAAGAGCCATCCGGCCTCCTAAGAAGCTGACCTACCCACAAATGGGGAATAGTTCGGAGGACTCTGTAGTTACTGCTAGGAGAAGTGCTGAAAATCCAGATCCCTCCACTGTCCATTTGGTGGAGGGCAACCCCAACTCACTCTCTGGCACAGTTAGGCAGGCCACCCATGATAATGTGACCTGTGGGCAAGGGAATTCTACCCCTCAGTTTTGGTGGGAATTCCCTATGCCAACTTCGTTTACAGAATTGTCTAGAGTTGTACATAGTCTTTGTTAAGGTTTATCTTTGGGGACCAAAGAGTTCATGTGGGGGGAGTGTGTAGCGGGGTGTTCCCCTTTAATGCAGAGAGACTACATTACCCAGAACCCCATTCGGGGTGTTTCACCGCAGAGACTCATGGGAGGGGTTATATAAGGAGGAGCCGTGGCTGCGCTCGGCCTCTTTGGGACACAAGACTTCTGTGACTGATCCTCCTGTGCGGATGTGCCGGAGTGCAGGGCCTGAAGCCTGAGGCCTTGCGCAGCACCAAAGAGCCTTCCACCCCACTGCGAGCCTGGGTGGCACCTGACATCGCTTACCTACAGCCTTAGTTGGATCGGGGACCCGATCGCTGGAGACACTGTGTGTGTGTGACACAGTCGGTGGAAGTTTTCCCCAGACTGGGACCGCGTCCGGATGGGTGAGAGGGCGTATGCCCAGACAATATACTGTTGTTACTAATGGGCCTATAGACTGCCGTGGCCCACAAGTTGTTTCTTATACTTTCATTAGAGAACCTCATCGGAGCTGAACTCAGAGTTTACATAGCAAAGTGTTTATTTCATCTCTACCTTCCTATTGGATTACAAAAAGGGTATTCTGTTAATGTGCACCACCGTTAAAGACCTGCCGGTGAAGAAAACCATCATCCCCTATAGACTAAGTTGTAGATATCTGAGCCAGGCCTGGTCAGCTAGTTAGTTCATTTGGTTACTGCATCACAGGACGCCTAGATAACGGTCGCCCGCGCGGCACACCTTTACTGTTAATTCTAATTCATAGTGTGTTATTGCTGCAGGGCTCTGCAATTTATTATCTGTGAACTGTTACCACTGTTAACCTTTCTTATCAAGAGCTTAAGTAAATCGTATACCCTTTTCATTGTTGTCTCGGTGTCTGGGTTTACTCATACAGTATAAGAATATATATATTGCTGCCAATACCAACTGTGCCAGTAGGGGGTCGAGTACATTGCTGGGGGTTGGCGGAGCTGTTTTCAGGGCCCAAACTAAACTTGCGGCCTTCTTAAGTGAAGGTATCGCTACACGTGCATAGCCAGGAATATTACTAGCCCAGTCATGTGAGGATTGAAGCCAAGTTTCAGCAATACCAATTACGTCATAGCTCTCCTCATGCACCAGAGCTTCCAACTCACCTATTTTGCTTGGCAGACTTCTGGCATTGGTGAACAAACACTTTAATGTATTACATTTTTCTCTGGTGTTTTTCATATCATTTTTAGTAGTACAAATGGCACTATAGTTTCCAATGGCTGTTTGCAACATGGGAACTTTCTTGTCACCTGCCATAACCCTCCCCCCATCTATCCCCATTCCACTCTCCATTAATGTCTGACTGTCTGACCCCTAACTGACCTGTGTGCCCGATGTAATTCTAGTTCACCCTCCCCCCCTCAATCCTAGTTTAAATACTCCTTCAGCCTTCCCATAAACCTCTCACCCATTCAAGTGAAAACCGTCTTTAGCATATAGGTTGCACCCCAATGAAAAGTCAGCCCAGTGCTCTAGAAACCCACATCCCTCCTCCCTACACCAGGTCTTTAGCCATGCATTCAGCTCTCTAATCTCCCCCTGCCTTTCCTGTGTTGTGCATGGCACAGGCAATATTTCAGAGAATATAACCTTGGAGGTCCTTGCCTTCATCTTGCAGCCTAGTTCTTTAAATTGATTCTTTAGGAGCCTCCACCTTCCATGTATACTGTCATTGGTTCCAACATGGACCAAGACAGCTGGGTCATGCCCAGCCCCTCCCAGTAATTTATCCACCCGGTCCACCACATGCCGAACCCTGGCACCAGGGAGACAGCAAACCAATCGGTTGAGGCGATCCTGGCGACAAATTATTCTATCAGTCCTTCTGATTATAGAATCCCCTATAACCACCAACTGTCTAGACTTACCTGCACTCCCCTCACCACCTCTACTAGATGGGTTGCTCTCCCAGCTGTTAGGGGTAGCATTGACATCTAGGGCTGCCACCTCTGTGTTTGCCACCTCCACATCTTCACCCAACTTGGAAAACAAATGGAGGACTGGCCTTTCTTTTCTGCAAGCCCCTTCCACTCCCTCTAACTACATTAACCCATCTTCCTTTCTGATAATCCTGACTTGCCCCTCCACATTAGCTTTACTGACCACCTGTTCAGCGAGCAGAGGACCCCTTTCAAGGTTGTCCTTTCTGCCCAGTGTTGCAACTTGCTCCTCCAGATCTCTAATGCGAGCTTCTAGAAGGGGAACCTGCTCACATCTGTCACAGTGGTATCCATCCTGGAGCTGTTGCACCAATTTTGCATACATGTGGCACACTGTGCACTGAGCAAAACCTTCAACCCTGCTAGCACTCATTTCCCAGTTACAGTATAATTACTTGTAGAAAGTTTAAGATGTTACTCACAGTTTAGAAGACTCCTGTTTTAAACTCCTGGTTTTTAACTGTCAACTTTAGTTCAAAATTCCACTTATGTTCACAAAATCCACATGCAAGCCACCATCAGCAGGGAGCCACCCAGTATTGGCATACTCAGAGCTTCAATCCACCCTTTGGGTGAAAGACTTGGAGAAACCCATGTCTCAATGGGTCCCTGCTGGTTGCTGCCATCCCCGAGTTGCCCCCCCCCCTCCGCAGGAAATAGGTGGGGGACATACCAGAGCTGGACAAGGACGACTGGAGGGAGATTTGTGACTTTCCCTTCTCCCCTCTGGTCTCAGCTAGGGACAAACTGGTCCAATACAAAATTGTGCATAGAACTCACTACACGCCTAACAGGCTACACCAGATGTCGCCGGCGCATCCTTCGGCATGCTGGCGTTGCTGTTACCAACCGGGTGACTTTTTCCAAATTTTTTGAGTTTTCCCAGCAATCGAACATTATTGGAAAGAAGTACTCCAGGTGATTGCTGAGGTCACCAAGACTCGTGTTCCTTATGATCCTAAATATTGTCTGCTGGGGCTGGTGGAACAACTGTCAATGCTCAGAGCCAGGAAAATACTCATATCCCTGCTATTGTACTATGCTCGTAAGGCCATTACGATGAACTGGAAACAATCGTCTCCCCCCTCTGTCAGATTCTGGAAAAGCCTAGTGAATGCCCGTTTACCCCTATATAAAGCCACCTACTCGGGCAGGGGTTGTCCACAAAAATTTGAAAAGGTATGGACCTGTTGGCTAGATAATAATACCACGGCAACTGATGCAGTAACCAATTCCTAGATTAACACTATATCTCTAGTCTGTTAATATATTGACCCAACTATTCTCATGTTGCATTATCCTGTCGTTACCAATTTGAGCACAGATTCTCCTGAACTGAATCTCTTCCCACATTGGGGTTATAGTATAAGTTAGTTTGTTTATGTTGTATGTTGTGCCCTGTTGCGGTATGTTGCCGCATCAGAAGAACTGCCCCTGCGTGGGCAAAGGTTTGGCCCCTGCGTGGGCTAATTTTGTATGCTAATGGAAAATTTAATAAAAAAAGATTTTGCAACAAAAAAAAAAAGACGGAAAGAATTGGGATTGTCTACTCCCTTGTTTGACGTTTGCTATCAGAGAGGTTCCCCAATCGTCAACAGGATTCTCTCATTTTAGGCTACTGTATGGGCAGCTTCCACAGGGACTATTGGACATTGTCAGGGAAACATGGGAGAGTGAGAATTCCCCTCATAGAAGTGTGATTGAACATGTGACACAAATGCAAGACAGAATTGTGCAAGGGATGCCTATTGTGAAGGAACATTTGGCACAAGCCCAGTTGGCTCAGCAGAGGATTTACAATTGTGGGGCCCAGGTCGGTTCTTTTGCACCTGGTGATAGGGTGTTGGTCCCTAGGGTGGAAAGTTAATTCCTGGCCAAATAGCAGGGTCCCTATGAAGTGTTGGAAAAATAGGTGATGTGAATTATAAATTTAGCCAACCATGAAGACGTAAACCTGAGCAGATATATTATGTGAATTTGCTAAAACCATGGAAGGATAGGGAAACCTTGGTTGCTGAGACTACCCCACTTTCCGCTCCACCTAACCTGGTTATCCCTAAAGTTTGGATAGTGGAGACTCTGTCCAAAACTCAACAGGAAGCTAGAGAGTTTGTGCTCCGCAATAAAGAGAAGTTTTTAGAATTACCAGGTTGGGTGTCTGGGATTGAACATGATATTGTCACCACACCAGGGGAAAGGGTCAAGTTGAAACCTTATCAAATTCCCAAGCTCGGCGGGAGGCAATTCGCCAAGAAGAAAAAAAAATGCTTGAGCTGGGGGTTATAGAGTCAAATAGTGATTAGTCCAGTCTTATTGTGTTAGTGTCCAAACCAGATGGAAGTTGGCGGTTTTGTAATGACTTTCGCCACTTGAATAAAATCACTAAGCTTGACACATATCCCATGCCCCACAGACAAACTGATTGATCGCCTAGGGACAGCCCAGTATATGATGACGCTAGACCTGACCAAAGGGTATTGGCCAATTCCTCTTTTGGAATTTGCCAAGGATAAAACGGCATTTGTAACTCCAGAGGTATCAGGTAATGAATAAGACCCTTCGGCCCCATCAAACCTATGCTGCTGCATACCTAGATGATGTGGTCATCCATAGTGAGGATTGGGACTCACTTACCAAAGGTTCAGTCTGTCTTAGATTCCATCTGGAAAGCCAGGTTTACAGCGAATCACAAAAAATTTACCATTCGGCTAGAGGAGGCCAAGTATCTGGGATATACCTTTGAGAGAGGCCTAATCAAGCCCCAAGTAAACAAAGTTGAAACTACAGTGGAACCTCAGATTGCGAGTAACGTGGTTAACGAGCGTTTCACAATAATTATTTTTTTTAAATCCTGACTTGGTTTGCGAGTGTTGTCTTGCAAAATGAGCAGGATTCAAGCCTCTGCGGTGTGCAGTACCGAATTTGGCCAGAGGTGCGGGGGCTGCCGCTGACACTCTCGGAGCTGTTCGGAAATACTCAAACACTCGGAAATACTCTGTTCAAGTGTTTCCGAGCCTTTCCGAGGGTTTCCGAGTGCAGCTGAACGGTCTCCGAGTATTTACGAGTCTCTCCCCCACCTTTGGCCACATTCGGTATTGCATGCCATAGAAGTCAATGTGGAACGAATTATCTTTGCTTCTATTGACTTCTCTGGGGAAACTCTCTTTGATATGCGAGTGCTTTGGATTACAAGCATTTTCCTGTAAATGGATTATACTCGTAATCCAAGGTTCCACGGTATACAGAGTTGCCTACGCCCGACCAACAAGAAGCAGGTTTAAGCATTTTTAGGAATCGCTGGCTATTATCGTCGCTTTATTCCCCATTTTGCCTCACTGGCTGCTCCCCTGACCAATTTGACAAAAGGGAAGGAGTCTGTCATGATCAAATGGACCCCTGAAGCAGAATCAGCTTTCAAAGCCTTAAAACAGGCCTTATGTAGCCAGCCAGTGTTGTATTCACCTGACTTTTTTTTTGGTCCAGACTGATGCATCAAATGTTGGATTAGGAGCTGTGTTGTCTCAGGTTTTCAAGGGGGAACCCCCCCCCCCCCCTGTGGTTTACCTCAGCCGGAAATTGAAGGCCCATGAGGAAAATGATGCCACCATTGAGAAAGAATGTTTAGCGATAAAATGGGCTTTAGATTCTCTCCGGTATCATCTCTTGAGTACACAATTTGAACTGGTGACAGATCATGCTCCATTAAAGTGGATGGCGCAGAACAAAAACCAATAGGAGGGTGAATAAATGGTTCCTGGCCCATCAAGAATTCCGTTTTACAGTGAAACATTGCCCCGTGTTAGAATGGGAAATGCAGATGCTTTGCCCGGAGTGCACGCATGCCTGGCAACCAGTGTCCCAACCCTAGGGTTGAAACAAGAGGCTGGGTATGTGACCGGAAGCCAGGAAAATCTATGGCAGTGGTTCTCAACTCCTGTCCTCATGACCCACTAACAGGCCAGATTTTAAGTATTACCTTGGTGAGATGCAGACTAGAATACTGCAATCCCTGAGCAGCAAATGATATCACCTGTGATGCATTTCAGTTATTTTGCAAACCTGGCCTGTTGGTGGGCCCTGAGGACTGGAGTTGAGAACCACTGATCTTTGGGCTGTGCCCAGGATGGGAGATATATTTGTCCCAGGTTCATGCTGTACATTGATTGCTTTTGTGTTTGTGCTTTGTAGTGAGCCGGTTTTGGATCAGTGAGGGTTAACGACCTCAGGTGTAACAGATTAAGCACTCAGAATTCTATAAAACTCCAAGCCTGCTGGGGGAAGATGCTCCACCCTGGAACCAGATTCCTGCATAGGACTGGGGAGCAACATCCTCTGAGTCGTGAGATTGAGGCTGGGTTCACACTTGTGCGACACGACATCTGTCCTACTTTGGATCCGACTTTGCCCTGCGACATGAAGCTGACATATGTCCGACTTTCAATGAACGGGGATCCGACTTGGATCCCCGCCAATAGCAGGCAGTGTGTTTGGTATGAATCTTGAGGGGGAACTCCAGGCCAAATTTTAAATAAAAAACCGGCATGGGTTCCCCCTCCAGAGGCATACCAGGCCCTTGGGTCTGGTCTGGATTTGAACAGGCGCCCCTACGCCGAAAAAACGTCGTAGGGGTACCGTCAAAATCCAAACCAGACCCTTATCCGAGCACACAACCTGGCCGGCCGCAGGGGAAGAGGGGGGGACGAGAGAGCGGCCCCCCCTCCCTCCTGAACCTACCAGGCCGCATGCCCTCAACATGGGGGGTTTGGTGCTCTGGGGCAGGGGGGCGACCTGCGGCCCCCCCACCCCAGAGCACCCTGCCCCCATGTTGATGAGGACAGGGCCTCTTCCCGACAACCCTGGCTGTTGGTTGTCGGGGTCTGCGGGCGGGGGGCTTATCGGAATCCGGGAGCCCCCTTCAATAAGGGGGCCCCCGGATCCCGGCCCCCCCACCCTATGTAAATGAGTATGGGGTACATCGTACCCCTACCCATTCACCTGGTGGAAAAAAATTGCAATAAAAAAACCACACAGCTTTTTAAAGTATTTTATTGCACAGCTCCAGGGTCTTCTTCCGACTTCAGGGGTCTCTGGTGTCGTCGCCGCGCTCTCCGGTTCTTTCTTCCGCCGGGCCTCCGCTAACTTCTTTTTAGCTCTTTTGCTAACGGAGGCCCGGTCTTCTCCGTCGTCTCGTCCGGCTCTCCGTTGTTCTTCTGCCGGCCCCTCCACTAACTTCTTTAGCTCTTTTGCTAGTGGAGGAGCCGGTCTTCCCGTCGTCGCCGTCGGCGTCTTCTTCCCTCTTCTCCTCCTCGATGTTGACGCGTCGCTTCCTCCCGCTGTAATACTGGCTGTCCGCTCCGCATTAATATAGGCTTCTCATGACATCACAGTCACATGTTCCGGGGCACATGGCCCCGGAGCATGTGACTGTGACGTCATGGGAACATGTGACTGTGACGTCATGAGAAGCCTATATTAATGCGAAGCGGAGCGGAGAGCCAGTATTACAGCGGGAGGAAGCGACGCGTCAACATCGAGAAGGAGAAGAGGGAAGAAGACGCCGACGGCGACGATGGGAAGACCGGCTCCTCCACTAGCAAAAGAGCTAAAGAAGTTAGTGGAGGGGCCGGCAGAAGGACAACGGAGAGCCGGACGAGACGACGGAGAAGACCGGGCCTCCGTTAGCAAAAGAGCTAAAAAGAAGTTAGCGGAGGCCCGGCTCCCTAAGGCCCCTTTCACACTACTGCGACTTCAAAGTCACGTGATTTTGCCGCAATTTCAGGGAATGCCTGTGTAACTGGCAAAGTCGGACCAAAGTAGTGCAGGGACTACTTTGAAGTCGAAACGACTTGACGTCATACTAATAAGAATGGTTGTCATTGGAAATCTTGGGGAACAACTTGAATGGAGAGAAAAAAACTGATTTGGCGCTGGTCTATTAAAGCCCTGTGAGGTCTGGTGCTGCATATAAAAATCCTAGTGTTTAAAGTGCAGTGTGCAAACTAAATAATATATCCTGAAATGCCTAAATTAATTGATAAATTAGATAAAATACTCAAAATGCTAGAGAATCCTAAGTGTTATGGTGCCTGTGCAATCTACTGCTTTGAAGAAAATATGTGTGCAAAAATCAATATTTATATTTCCTTTTATAGATCCAATAGTACATTGGGGTACCCGTGACCCCTACTTGGTGCAAAAATAAATATTAGTGCAGGTGTGCAAATATTTTCAAATATACAAAAATATTTTTGCAGGTATACAAAAAACAACAATAAATATTTGTGCAGGTATGCAATAAATAAAACTGCAATATAATTGGTGCAACAAAAAAGTCCTTAGGAGAAAGTCCTTATAAGAGAGTCCTTATGGAAACCATGGTAAATGTATCCAATCAGGTTTTCAGGTGCTGAAAGGATTATAGAAAGTGCTTGGTGCCTAGTGTAAGGGAGCCGTGATCACTGCAAACTGTGCTCTTACAAAGACCGCACTCACCAGCTTCTCCCCCCCCCCCCCACTTGGGGTATGATGCCTTCACAGTGTGGGCCAATGTGTAGCCCTCTGGCGGTCGCTCGTCCCTCTACGCTTGATGATGTTTATTCAACAATAGCTGTCTGTCGGCTTGCTGCTTTCCTTGTAGACTGTAGGGACCGCTGGAAGAAGTGGTTGTATAGGTAGGACCATCCCGCAGGTGACTCTCTAGATAAAGATGACTGATAAAAACCCCTGTAGATTAGGGTGACCAGACATCCCCGGTTTCAGGGGACAGTCCCCAGATTGAGGACACTGTCCCCGGACCAAGTCTGTCCCCGGATTAGATTTGAACAGGGGCTGGGGCAATATCAAAGACAGTCGGTGCAGAATGAGAAAAAAAAAATCTGAATTACACACCCCGCTCCGCCGCTCCTACTAGATTATGGGGGGGGGTGTATTTTTTCTATCATCTGTGCCCCTTTCTGATGATCATGTGCTGGTCGGAGCAGAGGGAATATTTCTTACGTTTCGGGTGCATGCCGATTCAGCTCCGCACGCATGTTCTTCTGCCTTGGCTCAAGTCCCGGCCAGCCGCCTGCATGCTTATCTCCTTGCCTTCCCTGGCAGAGTGATCTTCCTCCGCTCCCCACCTAGTAGTAGTCGGGGCCCGGAGAGTGAGACTTGACAGGCTGTGAGGCGGGCGGCGGCGGTGATGGGCAGAGAGTCGCTGATTGCCGCCATTACTAGTAAAAAAAAAAAAATTCCCCGGATTTAATTTTAAAAATCTGGTCACCTTACTGTAGATACATCTGGGGAGTGGAGTTAGGATCACACTTTTAGGAGGTAAAGGCTGCTAGCTGTCCTCTGAGATCTTCAGTTATCCCCAGGGAGAGCTGTGCTGTGTCCTGGACCATCTAGAGAGTCACCTGCGGGATGGTCCTTTCTATACAACCACTTCTTTCGTTGAGGCGGGGGGGGGGGAAGCTGGTGTGTGCGGTCTTTGTAAGAGCACAGTTTGCAGTGATCACGGCTCCCTTACACTAGGCACCAAGCACTTTCTATAATTCTTTCAGCACCTGAAAACCTGATTGGATACATTTACCATGGTTTCCATAAGGACTCTCTTATAAGGACTTTCTCCTAAGGACTTTTTTGTTGCACCAATTATATTGCAGATTTATTTATTGCATACCAGCACAAATATTTATTGTTGTTTTTTTTGTATACCTTTGTAGCGACCTCACCTCTCACTCCCTCCTTCTCTGTCAATGTCAATGGCTCTCGTCTAGGGGACCAGGGAGGAGAGTGTGACGCACCACCAGCTCGTACCCTCCAGTGTGTAGAGGTGTGAGCTATACCCAATTACCTTCGGGTCTGTGCCCCTATCCAGAGCCAAAGCTCCCCTTGAGGATGATCCTTTAACTCCCAGAAAGCCAAGTTCCACACCATTGAAAGTCCAACACTTATTTATTCTTGTAGAGCAATAAATAGTCCTTTGCGAGCAGACTGGTTAGACAATGAACAGGCAAGGTGAAGAGGAAGGTCCAGGCACAAACATAAACTTATTACTCTCCTGTTTCAGTATGTGCAAACAGGCTTGGCGCACGGACGCTGCCACCGACCGTGAGGGTGGTAGCTGCCACCGACCGGGTTAAATAGGATTTAGGCCTCTGCCACCGACCTGGATTTCAGTTGGGTCACTGCCACCGACCATGAGAACATGAACTACCTTCTTGAGATGTGGCCCCTGTCAGGGGAGTCATCCATCTGGACGGTCACCAGAGGCCTCCGCCGTCACCAGCCAATGCTGTGCTGGATCTCCGGGAAGGTCACTTCTCTGGTCCCCCTCGCCCTAGATTCAGGTGTCCAAAACCGGAGGACACCTTAGGAATCCTCCGTCCCATGAGGGACCCAGTCGAAGGTACTGGGCCCCAGGCCTCCAGAGAGTACCTCACCCCAGACCTAAGGTGTCTGGGGTGGAATCGCAGCTCCGTCCCCAGGCCGAGGGCGCCCGGAGACCACCAGCACACACCCCCAGGCTGAAGGTGCCTGGGCGTGGACCCCGAGCGGAAGATGTCCGCCCCTTTTATCCCCTCTCCCAGCATGCACAGCAGGTTCCCCGCCCCGCTGTACTACTGCTGCGAGAGGACAAAAAGGGTACAGAATTACAATGGTTATTCAACCCCGGCCTATGGCGAAAGCGCCACTTACAGGCCACAGGAAACTGGACACCCTTGCATCCTCCACTGGCATAAATTGGTCCATGAACCCTAACAATTGCTGCATCTGAGCCATTTATCACTCAGATGCCTCCCCTAAATGTAACCACCCGCTACACCTGCAAAAATATTTTTGTATATTTGAAAATATTTGCACACCTGCACTAATATTTATTTTTGCACCAAGTAGGGGTCACGGGTACCCCAATGTACTATTGGATCTATAAGGAAATATAAATATTGATTTTTGCACACATATTTTCTTCAAAGCAGTAGATTGCACAGGCACCATAGCACTTAGGATTCTCTAGCATTTTGAATATTTTATCTCATTTATCAATTAATTTAGGCATTTCAGGATATATTATTTAGTTTGCACACTGCACTTTAAACACTAGGATTTTTATATGCAGCACCAGACCTCACAGGGCTTTAATAGACCAGCGCCAAATCTGTTTTTTCCTCTCCATTCATTATTTGCCCCACTTAGGTGGACGCAATCGGCAGAGGCAGCTGTCTATTGATTCCCTTTCAACACACATTATTATTAATATCTCATACCTCTGTTATCATTGGTGTTTCTAAATACTCTTGCGCGGATTCATCTATAAATACATATGGGGAACAACTTGTCATGCTACTTTGCAGTCCCAAATCGTGGGACAAGTTGTACAAGTGTGAAAGGGGCCTCAGTCTGTGTGACTAAAAGCCTTTGTTTATTCAGTGTGACAGTCAGGTGTTTGGAAGGCAGTATGCTGTTCCAGACCAAGTAGACAGGTTCCTGTGTTTTGCATTTAGACGCCCAAAGTGGCAAGGGTTTATTTTCTGTTTTGTTTTATTTTTGCTGTTTTGATACCTGCACTTTGTAACCACAGACTTGTAAATAAACCACAGGTTTTCACAAAGATCTTGCTGTCTGTGCCTACTTCACTGTGCTGTGACCCATCCAGGGGGACCTGCACACCCCAAAACTGAGCTAATCCCTCACAATAATATATATATATATATATATATATATATATATATATATATATATGTGTAGCAGGTATTTAAATTTGGGGGGGAGCATCTGGGTTATTTAACCCAGATGTACTAATTGTTAGGGAATCTGAGAATCCCTTTTGTGGTTCTTGGAGGACTCTGGTGGTGCAAGGTTCCCTGTGGCCTGCAGGTGGCGTTGTCGCCCTGGGTCGGAGTTGAACCTGCACCGCAAGACTGTACCTTTTTTGTCCTTTCCTGGCGCCGGTACAGCGGGGCGGGGAACCCGCTGTGACGCAAAGGGAGAGGAGATAAAAGGGGCGGATGCCCTGACCTCGGGGTTCAGAGTTGGAGGACGCGGCCGCACCCAGGCACCTTCAGCCTGGGTGCCGGCGTTCCCGAGTTCCAGCCCCAGGTGCCCTTGACCTGGCCGGAGCGAGGGATGGAGTCCATCCCAGGCACCTTAAGCCTGGGGTGAGATACTATGGCCAAGGCCTGGGACCCAGTAACTTCGACTGGGTTCCGCGAGGGTGGAGGAGTCCGAGGGGCCCTAAGGTGTTGGGACCCGTATCTGAGGTGAGGAAGCCGGGGAGTGTAACCCTTTCGAATAGCCCGGTACAGCATTAATCCGGTGACGGCGGGGCCTCTGGTAACTCCCTTGGAGGGATGTCTTCCCCCTGACAGGGGCTGCAACGTAGCGAAGGTAACTCCAGTTTCTATTCACTAGAGTCGCTGGAAGAGACTCTGTACCAAAAGTCCATTTAACAGCCACTGTGCTTAGCAACCGTTGGTGAAACCTCAACGGTTTAGTTTCTTTGAGGATTGTGCCTTGACCTACTCCCCACCAATACTGAACTGTTCTATGGGTCTCAAACTGTCTGCTCGCAAAGGACTATTTGTTTGCCGTTATGGAATAAATAAGTGTTGGACCTTTTCAGTGTGTGGTACTCCAATTACTGGGAGCAAAGGGGGGTTATCAGCAGAACAGACCTGGCTCTGAGCGTATACACAGCCCGGGTATAATCTAATTCTGGCCTTCACCTCTACATGCAGTAATCTAGAGGACATGGGCCGTGGCGCACCTCGCTCTCCCCTTCAAGGTACCCTTAGACCGAAGCCAAAGTAACCGTTAAAGAAGAGAGAGAGGGTGAGGCCGCTATATATATATATATATATATATATATATATATATATATATATATATATATATAAATAGCTTTGGGGTGCACACCTTAATGCAATAGGCTGCGCACACTTATGACAAACAGATAATACAAAGATCGAATGATAAATAGACTCACTTATGCATTTAAATCTTTTATTTTGATTTAATGACAGCACAACTGAACATATGAATCTAGTTCATTCCTGCATTTTCTAATTCTGGGAGCACATCCAATCTTCCAAAGATTTCTTGGATTCTGTACAAAGACCAATCGCGCTCCCCCTTAGGGAAAAACCGTTAGACTGCTTACTCACATCTCAGTCTTCCAGTTTCTGAGATTCCTTGGGCCATCTTGGCATTTCACTCTCTGTAATAAATAGTATGTCTGTTCACTAGACAGTTACACTAGAGCTGTCAGCATGTTCTTAACACTTGAGCTAACCCATGCTGTGACATCAATTTCTTGTGCAGCAATACTATTACACGGTCATGCCTTTACGCTTCTATCAAGAGCTCCTCTCTTTTAAACACAGTAAATATAATCTATACATACACCAATAATGCTACCTGGAATAAATTCCTAAACTAAACGAAAAACTAATCACATTTTTTTAATGATTAAAACAAATAGTTAAGGCATCAGAAGGTTTGTCATATGTGTAGTCATGTGCTTGGCTAAGAATGGAGAGTGAGAGAAACACTGGCTGCAGCTGCTCTTTGTAGCTGCTGCCCTGTGGTGCTGAACAGCTATATCAGCAAAAGGACAGAATTGCTAAGCAGGAAGGGTTCAATAGATTCAGTTGGGCAGCACTGCACTATGGGAACTGTAGTCTAGAGGAAAGAGACTCTACTGTAAACAAGAGCTTTTGGACTGCATTTCTCAGAGGGAGATTGCCAGGAGGAGAGGAAAGAGCTGCGTTTTCTTAAGCTTTATAGGACACAGCTTCCTCTTGCCATGAGGGAGTCCAGAGAGTGCACATTGCTGTCCAGTGTGCACCACCACTGCTACATAATGGCGGCCTGAGCAGGATCCAGGGGTGCTGAATCCAGGTGCGCTGACAGCAAGAGTCACCTCAGTGCAGAGCAGAGAGTGAACTAATCGCTGTGTGTGATCAGATGGTGACATGCAATATCACTGGGACTGGTGAGCTCCTGCTGTGGGGATATACTACCTGCTGCTAGAGAGACTGAGCCCTTTAGGAACTGACCATACAGCCAGCTAATAGCATTTTTGCTGTCCCAGGCATAATGGGACTATTCTCATGTACACCAATGGTACAACTGGGCCCCAACATTAGCCGGCTGAAGAGTTAGAACTAAAGACTGTCCCATAAAGAGGAAGTAAACCCTGATGGGGTTTACTTCCTCTTTATTCCCCTGCAAAGTAAAAGCATAATGGGCTAGTATACATCGCATACTAGCCCATTATGTGGCACTTGCCTGCAAACGAAGCCCACGATTTCCCCGCTGATGGAAGTATCCATCTTCGCCCCTCTTGCTTCTGGGACCGCGGACTCTGGCTCTGACTGCACGTGGCCAGTCACGGCTCACACGCTGGGGAAAAAACTTCAAAACGTGTAAATGTAGTACCCTCTACCCAGGTTGGAGATAGAGGTAGATTTTGGGCGAGTGTAGGTAAATTTAGGCAGGCCTAGCTAGAAGCTAGTCCTGTTTGTTTTGATCTGTGTGGGCTGGGAGTGGCTAAGAGTAGGCTTGTGACTCACAGATAGCATCACTTCCCAGTTACCTTTCTCTGTCTTCTAGAGGATTCTAGTAGAGAGGAGGGGAAGAGAGGTGGAGCTGTCTGAGTTGTCTCAGGGAGCCCTGTCCAAACCCCATTTAGGATTGGCAGGGGGCAGGCCTCCTTGATATACCAAGGGTCAGCCCAGCTGGGGAGTTGTTCTCTGGTGGAAGAACTGAGGATGGAGTTCTAGGCTGTTGGGGCCTTTGAGGGCCCCCCCCCCAGCCTGGGAGGAGAGAGAGAGACTGTAAAGTGTATATAGGGTGACAGGTGGTCCACAACTTTCAGCAGCCCCTACGGGGGTACAGCTACATAAACAAGGCAGACCAGCATTCTGTCAGACAGGAAGAGAGACATCTGTGATCCTGCTAATCAGGAACACAGATGTGTCTCTTCCTCAAGTGCATCCGTCCCCCACACAATAAGAAAACACTCATAGGGAACACATTTAACCCTTTGATTGCCCTTGATGTTAACCCCTTCCTTGCCAGTGTCATTTATACAGTGTCAGCGCATTTTTTTTTCTTTTTAGCACTGATCACTGTATTGGTGTCACTGGTACCCCAAAAAAATCATTAAGGCTGGGTTCACACTTGTGCAGTGCGAATTCCAGCTCTCTTATCTCTGCAAAGAGATAAGAGAGCTGTTTAGCAGATCATTTCAGTTTTTAGCTGCGAATTTGGAGACCTGGGAGAGGGGAGGGGGATGGGGGGAAGTTTAGTGAGGAGAAGGAGAGAAATCCTGATGAGAACTGAACACATCTGCGAATCAGATGCGTGCCCATAGAAGATAATGGGCCAGAATTCGCACCTGAGCTGCACTGCAATGCCTAGAAAATGCACATGTTTTTTGGGCAATGCGCAGTGCGAATGCATCGCACATATGTGAACCAGCCTCATTAAAATCAATGTATTTTATAATGTTATGCGAATTGGATGCGGTTTAACCCGAAACCAATTCGCATAGGTGTGAACGGGGCCTAAGTGTCAGATTTGTCCACCGCAATGTCGCAGTCCCACAAAAAAAACGCTTATCGCCACCGTAAAAGCATAAAAAATATAAAAGTCCATAAATCTATCCCATAGTTTGTAAACCAATCAATATACGCTTTTAGGGATTTTTTTTTAGCAAATATATGTAGCAGAATACAAATTGGCCTAAATTAAGGAAGAAATTTTATATTTTGTAATTTTTTTTATTGAGAATGGTGTATAGCAGAAAGTAAAAAAATCTGGTTGTTTCTTCTGAAAAAAAAAAAAAAAAAAGCTCTATTTTTGGGGAAAAAAAGGACAGCAATTTTATTTGGGTACAGCGTCGCACCACCGCGCAATAGTCAGTTAAAGCAACGCAGTATCGCAAAACAATGGCCTGGTCAGGAAGGGGGTAAAACCTTCCGGAGCTAAAGTTGTTAACTGACTGGGTATAGGTTGTTCACTTAGTAAAGTGAAGATATATTCACTAGGGGTAGGTTCATTAGGGCTTGGTGGAATTTAAAAAGGTTTTATTTGTATGTGATTGGTCCCCGCTAAGCAGACAGATGGCTGGCCTGTGTTCACTCCACTTATGCAGAGCGGACACAGACACAGCCCGCTCTCCGCCTGTCCATCCGATTCGATCTGCCAGACGATTCCCATCCATCTGTTTTTAGTGGACAGGATCAGATCAGATGTCGACAGGTGTCCGTTAAAACCCGGCGCTCCATAGAGGAGACTGGAGGGTCTAATTGGGTCCCCCTAAAAAACTGATAGGTGGACCTAATCGTCCACCTGTGTGAAAGGGCCCTTAATAACAGTACATTTATCACCATTTTGAGAACACACTCTGATCTTTTTAAAAATGAAATTGTTAAATATAAAGCACCAATAATTTATGCATAAGTAACATACTACTAGTTGGATGTTCCTGATGAGGAATGAGTTGGTCCTAAATATCCATATCAGGGCGCAGAGCACTGTGCTCCGAGCCCACCTAGTTGTGTGACAATAGCGAATTACTATTCGCCATTACCCCACTAATTCTCCTCCCGGCCAATCAGGAAGCGGGTCCTGAGACCTGTTTCCCGATTGGCCAAAAGGAGAAGCAATCACATTGTTCTAGGAGGAGGAGAAAGGAGGAGACGCACGGCCACCGTGATGCAGTTGGCTCTCTACGGAAACACATGGCTCTCAGCCTCGTCACCTCCTCCTCTCAATCAGAGCCGTCAAATCAGCGCCACTCCGGGGGGACGATCTTGGAACATGGGCCCAGACACCCTTTCCTGCTGTCACCCATCTGGGACCGGATCTGAGTCAGCAATCAAGGTGGGAAATCGGGCTGTGTGTGCTGATCTCAGGGTGCCTGGAGGCAGAGGATCCCCGCCAACTGACTACCGCAGAGGAGAGGTGGGTGAGCCATGTACACTAAGTAAGCTGACAATGGGGGGGTGAGTGTGGTGCGGGCTGGATCGACGGGAGGGGGGGCATGGTCAGGCCCATCTGCCCCCCCCCCCCATCCGATGGAGCACCAACCGCCACTGCTACCAGATAAGATGTAAATCTAGGAAAGGAGGCTTTATCCCACTCAAAGCTCCACAAAGTATCGGGGCTCCAAGACCCAAATTATAACCTAAGACTCTGGGAAAACAGGCACCCAGCTCTGCCAGGAGGTACTGTAATGTCACCCATGCCTTCTAAAAGTGTCGGAAGCCTGGACCAAAGTTTCTAAAGCCATTTATGTTGTGGGACAGGGGACTAGCAATAAAGTAGACCTTTCTGGTTTCATGGAAAGTCAGCATTATTAGGCCCCTTTCACACTGGGACGTTTTTCATGCGGTTTAGCGCTAATAATAGCGCTGTTATACCGCATGAAAAAATCCTGCCCTGTGCCTTCAATGTGAAAGCCCGAAGGCTTTCACACTGAAGCGGTGCGCTAGCAGGACCGCTCCAAAAGTCCTGCTAGCCGCTTCTTTACAGCGGTAAAGGAGCGGTGTGTTCACCGCTCCTTTACCGCGGTCTCCCATTGAAATCAATGGGACAGCGCGGTAATACCACCCGCAAACCGCGGCAACAGCTGCGGTTTGCGGGCGGTATTAACCCTTTTTCGGCCGCTAGCGGGGGTTAAATTAACCCCCCTAGCGACCGCATACCGCGGTAAGAACGACGGTATAGCAGCGCTGAAAATCGCGCTGCTGTACCGCCACCGCTCCTGCCCGCCCCAGTGTGAAAGGGGCCTTAGTATTTTAACCCCCTTACACCAGCAGGAAAAGAGTCCTTAAATGGAGGGTAGTAGGAAGGGCTCCTGATCATGATGTACTTTGTCTGCACAGTGCTTATGTTATCAGCCCATTTTATCAGCTCCCAAATGTTGGTAAATGACCGTGACAGTTTGGTCACAGTTCTGCGGGGGGCAAATTAGTACACACCAGAACAAGACAGAGATGTATATTTATGGCATTAGGTCGTTAAGGTCCACCTGCCCTGATGCCACATATTTGTGTATAGCTGTGGTAAAGAGGTCAAGTATCCTAAGTTCTGTTAACATTTTAAAACTTTTACATATTTGACTTCCACTGTATTACAGGCTTTGAGTTTATCATTAACGATTACATGTGGAAGGTTTTTTCAACACTTACTGTGGAAGTGACAACCCATTAATCATTCTTTGAAGAAATTCTGTTAAAATCATTAACCAGCATCTTTAACATTGAACTAATGGTTAAATATATTGTTTTAATCAGCCTGGTTTATGCATTAAGTAATATTTATGAAATGTACTTTTCCAGAAACTCTGTCAATGAGAACATTTTTCTGTTAAATGTTTAACTAGTCTCCTGATAAAGAGAAAAAAAATTCATGGTGTTTCCACGAGATGGCAGACTGACCCCAGATATACAAAACAGATACAGTACATAGCAAAAGGCATCCATCCTCACAGTATGGCCAACAGTATGGAGAAAAAGCTGTCTGTTTATGTACCATTCTAGCTTCAAAATCGCTAAACAAACCTAACACTACCAGGCTAATTCAATATAGTACAGCACAGAGTGCTGGTATACCAATCATCTGAGATGATTCTTCTTGACCCTTACCCTTTTAGCATAATGCCTTGTACACACGGTCGGATTTTCCGTCGGGATAAACTCGACGGATTTTTCAGACGGAATTCCGTTCAAGCTGTCTTGCATACACACTGTCGCACCAAATTCCGACCGTCAAGAACGCGGTGACGTACAACACTACGACGAGCCGAGAAAAATTAAGTTCAATGCTTCCGAGCATGTGTCGACTTGATTCTGAGTATATAGTACGTGTTTTTTTTCTCCGCCGGAGTCCATACAGACGAACGGAATGTCCGATAGATTTTTTTTCCGTCACAAAAAAAGAGAACATGTTCTCTTTCAAACCCTGTCGTAGATAACCAACATTTTCTATAATAAGTATTTTGCCTTCCATAAACTACTCAAAGGCATGTAAAATATTGAAGCTGGTGTTGAAGTCTTATCTACGTAGCTACTCTGTTCACACTGGCTCACATTTCTGGTTGTTAAAATTAGAAATTCCCATAGATATAACATGACTAACATTTGATATTGTCCTGTCTGCAGTTACAATTGGTTTGGATACCTGACCATGCTATATAGATGCAACATATACAGTAGGTGGCTTGGGTCAAAGTTCTTCTGGTGACAAGTTAATTACTTACTAACCATCCAGCATGCAATGTCTGTGGGCAGCTCAACCATGGGATCTCATGTAATTACCTCTATAAAGGTAAAGTATGTAGGAATAATGTAGCTCTCAGCTGCCCTGTAAATGTATTACTTGAGAAGTATGGTGTAAACTACTGAGGGTCCATGCACGCTGGCTTAAAAAAAAACGCTGCTTCCACAGTTTTGCACATTAGGACAATTAAAGAAATATTTTAAGCTCAGCCTTTAGAGGCAGGGAAAAAAAACCCTTCTGTTTTGCTTTTTTGAGAGCTTTTTTTTGGCAGAATAAAATAATAATTGCTCCTTAACTCTTCCCTAAAAGCTCCTAAACTCCTAAGCTCCTGCACAAAAACCCTCTACAGTTACAGCATATGAGTGTTTGCTTTTCTTTCTGCCAAGGGAACTTTTTTTTTTAAGCCCAGTGTACATGGACCTTGATGCCCCATACACACGATCATTTTTCATGCCATTAAAAAAAAATGGGCATTAAAAATGATCGTGTGTGGGCTCCAGAGCATTTTTAATGACGTGAAAAACGGCCATTAAAAATTTCGAACATGCTCTCTTTTTTCACGTCGTTTTTCATGTCGTTTTTTTTAACGACGTGAAAAACGATAGTGTGTATGCTTTAACGACGTGAAAAAAACGCGCATGCTCAGAATCAAGTATGAGACGGGAGCGCTCGTTCTGGTAAAACTAGCGTTCGTAATGGAGATAGCACATTCGTCACGCTGTAACGGACTGAAAAGCACAAGACTGAAAAGAGCGAATCGTCTCTCAACAAACTTTACTAACATGAAGGGTGGCGCAATTCAAACGGAACTTCCCCTTTATAGTGCCGTCGTACGTGGTGTACGTCACTGCGCTTTGCTTGAACATTTTTTAAAATGATGGTGTGTACGCAAGACAGGCTTGAGAGGAAACAAGAAAAAAAATGACAAGAAAAACGTCAGTTTTAAAAATGACATTAAAAATGATCGTGTGTATGGGGCATGAGGGTTATAACCCTATCAGTTTTTTTCCATCTGTGTCCCATTGGGGAGCATTGCCCTCACCTTCTGTTTTGGCTATGGGACAGAAAATAAGGGACTCCCTGTTGTCCCCAGGGTCACCAGAACTAGAGTTCCCATTCTAAGATTTCCCCTCTAATTCATTGCTGGTGACAATGCAAAATTTGGGATTTCACTTTTAGTTTTGGGAGATAACGATAAACTGCACACATAGAAATGTTGAACTCCAACACTGGCCCAGACAGGAGTTCACTAATGTCACTTGAAGCCTATGTCCCCACAGTCAAATAGATGCCTGCACTGAAAGAATGACCGAGGCAGAAGAAAGTTACCCTGCCAGTATTATTTTGGATTGTGGGAGGATAGTCATTAAACATGTGCAGATTCCATGTAGAGTGTGGGTTAAGGGTTTTGAGAATGCAAAGTGTTTTTCATTTGTGTAGCGGTACCCCCGTAGGAGCTGCTGGTTTAGTTTTGGGCCTTTGCACGTTACCTTACTGTTCCAAATCTTCGGCTCAGGGGTTCTCCTTGAAGAGTCTATCCATAAGAAATGTCTGCACCGACACAAAGTCTCTTTCAAGAGTTCTATTTCAATAAAATGTTTCAACAGAGGGGGTAGAGGAATGGGGAGGACTCGGGTATCTTACTTGTCAATGACGGAAACTTCCTAGGTCCAGAGGAACAACTGTCTCCACGCTGGACTCAGCCACCACCGGATAGGCCCAATCTCACTGGCCTAGCAGCTGGTGCGAAGCTCGATCAATAGAATAGTCTCTTCCACAGACTTGGTATTGGAATTTGTTCAATAGAATAGTCTTTGCCACAGACTCGTATAACCCCTCATTGGGTTAGCTCCCTCAGAAAGAACACAGCTCTCAGTGCCAGAATCTCAGCCACTCCGGCAGCACTCTGAGGTAGATTTTGGGATCCGGGTGCATCCTCCAATTGAGTCTTCAATTGCTCGGTCCCTTCCATCAGCCAAGGCGACACAGGATCATCCCTGGATCAGTAGGCCCCAGCAACTCCTGGGCCTACATCTCAGTTGCGAGGCCTCGGGCCACTGCCAACACATCCCCGAGTCCAGGAGGGCCCTCAGGTGAGGATTGAAGAAAACGAACCCCAACTCTCCTTCACCCTAATGGCGTCTGTCACTTAAGTACCCTCTCCCGGCATGCACAGCGGGTTCACCACGCCCCTGGGCTGCTGCTGGGAAAGAGATACCCAATACGTTCAGCCTGCTGCCTTTCCAACCCTGACCAGCGGAAACAGCGACACCCACCGGTGGGGGGGAAAATCATGCAACCACCGAACTGAAACAGTGACCCACTCCACTTTGTAAGCTCAGGGTGGCACAACTGGTTGCTCCACTGAGAACAGGTACTCCCCGCATTGTAGGCATCGGACAAAAGGACGGGGATTCATAGCCAGTCCATTGCACCTGTTACACAGCATACCCAGCGCCTCCACATCACCAACTGTATAGAGCATGAACCGCCCATGCGGCTTCAACCGAATGCCAGTGTCCGTGAGTACAGTTCCAGGCAGCCTTGTACTTGTAGCGGTAGCCACAGGAATCATCCTGGGCCCAGAGATAGACTGTACCGATAGCATTCAAGACATGGCGGTGCTCCGTCTCTCAGGGTGTTTGACACACATGTGGCGTCCCACGTGGCAAACAAGCGGGAACTCCTCCCACTCGCTCTCTTTAGCATGTAGCTCGCAGGCTTTTTCTTTGTCTCCGCCCACGGCCCACGCGGTTCAGAAGTGATCAAGTTTCTTCCCGTTTTAAGCACAGTCCTTCTCCCTCTGTGGATAGGTCCCAATGAACAGTCTTTTTAGTTGCTAAGGGTAACGGTAAATATCCCGGACTAGCCCCCAAGTGTAGCGGTACCCCTGTAGGAGCTGCTGGTTTAGGTGTGGGTCTTTGCACGTTACCTTACTGTTCCAAATCTTTGGCTCAGGGGTTCTCCTTGAAGAGTCTATTCATAAGAAATGTCTGCACCTACAAAGTCTCTTTCAAGAGTTTTATTTCAATAAAACGTTCCAACAGAGGGGGTAAAGGAATGGGGAGGACTCAGGTATCTTACTTGTCATTCACGGAAACTTCCTAGGTCCAGAGGAGCGACTGTCTCCACGCTGGACTCAGCCACCACCGGATAGGCCCACTCTCACTGGCCTAGCAGCTGGTGCGAAGCTCGATCAATAGAATAGTCTCTTCCACAGACTTGGTATTGGAATTTGTTCAATAGAATAGTCTCTGCCACAGACTTGGTATTGGAATTTGTTCAATAGAATAGTCTCTGCCACAGACTCGTATAACCCCTCACTGGGTTAGCTCCCTCAGAAAGAACACAGCTCTCAGTGCCAGAAACTTTCAGCCGCTCCGGCAGCACTGTAAGGTAGATTTTTGTATCCGGGTGCATCCTCCAATTGAGTCCTCAATTGCTCGGTCCCTTCCATCAGGCAAGGCGACACAGGATCATCCCTGGATCAGTAGGCCCCAGCAACTCCTGGGCCTACATTTCAGTTGCGAAGCCTCGGGTCAACGTGGCCCCGAGGCGGGAACTGCCAACACATCCCTGAGGCCCAGGAGGGCCCTCAGGTGAGGATGGAAGAATACGAACCCCAACTCTACTTCACCCTAATGGCGTCTGTCACTTAAGTACCCTCTCCCGGCATGCACAGCGGGTTCACCATGCCCCCTGGGCTGTTGCTGGGAAAGAGATACCCAATACGTTCAGCCTGCTGCCTTTCCAACCCTGACCAGCGGTGACAGCGACACCCACCGGTGGGGGGGAAAATCATGCAACCAACCAAACTGAAACAGTGCCATCATTTAAATAAACAATCTCTCTGGGCTAAACTAATGCCCAGACAACTAAATTTCAACATATAGCGCCCATTCATTGGGAGCAGGGCGCTACATTTATTTTTGTCTTATGGTTAAACTTGAAGGACACATGCATATTGTTTAACCTACATACCTGTGCATATGGAAAACTTTTGCAGCTATAACAGTAAAAAGCAGCACATTTCAATTTAATAATGTCTGTCAACTGACCTTTTTTAACTGAGATAACTAAAAGTGATAGTCATTAGCTGGAGTGTACTTTCTGGTTAGAGTTGACTGTAACGATTATGCTTTCAGATCCCACCCCTGCCTCCAGGATGTGCAGAGATTTTCCAGCTTGCAGTACAACAATCTAAGCACCAGCAGACTCAGAGTAAATGGTCACTGGGGAAGGTAAACTGAGGAGGTAACCCTTTACACACATGCACGCAGATTCCACCACCATGTATTTTACCAGAAACACATTCTGTCCACAGCATCTGCTGTTGCAATTTTTTCTGACCCCAAGGGTCCTTTTACACGGCCAGAGTCTGGCAGCGGATCCCACTGTTCAGCCGGGAATCTGTCCGCTGAGCAGGCAAATGACAGTCCACACTGACCATCATTATGGGAACACATTTGTACAGACCACCAATGTAAAGGGGGCCTTTTTCACTGATAACTAATGTTAAGGACAATCTTCCCCTAACTGTCCAGCAATATGACAGCCCCTGTCACACTGACCACCAAAGTAAGGGAGGCCCTTTACCACTGACCATTGATAAAGTGGGGCACTTTTTCACAGACCATCAATATAAGGTAGGGGTTCCAGTGATCGCCAATGTAAAGGAGACAAAGGACACTCTTCCTCCAACTATCCACCAATGTGGGGGTCCTTCCTCACACTGGTCCCTCCTCACATGTAAGGGCGGCTCTTTACCACTGATTAATGATAAAGTGGGGCAATTTTGCATAGACCACCAATGTAAAGGGGGGCTTTTCATCTGATCACCAATGTAAAAGACATTCTTTCTCCACCAATGTGAGCAGTCTCTTGTCCAACTAAGGTAAGGAGGCATTTTACCACTGACCACCAATGTAAGGGGACATTAAAATATTTACTATCTTGTTTTCTTTTCAGGTCATTATTATTCATGTTAGTGTCACGATTACATAGAACATGAATTTTTAGGAATACATCTACAACAGGCATGCTCAACCTGTGGCCCACGGGCCAAATGTGGCCCACAGAGCCTTCTGATGTGGCCCGCAACCTCAAACCTATAGCAACCCGCACAGCCTCCTTTGGGTGCACGTCACTCTACAGAATCATTGCCGGTCCTCTATATTCCCAGTGGCTGTCATACACAAGCCGCCTATTGTGGTTGGCTCCCCACTCTTCCACATCTAGTGGCATCCATACAGGGGTTCTGAAGCTGGATTTTCACAGTTGTGTGATGAGCTTGGTGTCATTCTGGGAGCATGTGGGTGCATTATGTGTCATTTTATCTTTGCTTAATAACGTTTATTGCACTACTAGGGCATGCACTTCTATGGTCTGTGGTTTTTTTCTTTAGATAATCCACAGTCCTTGTTTTTGTAATTCAAGGGATGGCTGCAAAGACCCCGATATAGCAAACACTGGATCGGAGCTTTTTTGGTTGGTCACACCTGAGCACGAGAGTGGGATTAATGGTGATCTGGTTAATAAAAAATTAAATTTTTGTGATTAAACAGTGGGTAAACAGCCAACGTGGATTGGTCCCACGGAACATGATGATCCTGGCTGTTTAAATTCTTCATTCTGACCTTTAAAATAAAAAAATAGAAATAAGCCATTTCATTTCATTGTGGACCATGACTGGTTATCAAACCACTTAAAGCGGAGTTCCACCCAAAAATGGAACTTCTGCTTTTCCGGTTCCTCCCCCCCTCTGGTGTCACATGTGGTACCTTTTGGGGGGGGGAGCAGATGCCTGTATAATACAGGTATTTGCTCCCACTTCCGGCGATAGATTGCCGCAGATTCTGCAGCGATCTACGGCCCTGTTCTGTCCCCCCCCCCCCCCGCTGTCTTCTGGGAGACACACAGTTCCCGGAAGACAGCAGGGACCATTACGGATGCGCAGCGCGACTCACGCATGCGCAGTAGGGGACCAGGCTGTGAAGTCGCAAGGCTTCACTTCCTGATTCCCTTACTGAAGATGCTGGCACCTACACCCGGAAGCGGAGGGACAGATCGGCTTCAGGTGAGGACATCGCGGGTGCCCTGGACAGGTAGGTGTCCTAATGCTAAAAGTCAGCAGCTGCAATATTTGTAGCTGCTGACTTTTATTTTTTTCAGCGGAACTCCGCTTTAAGTGGCCCACGCTCTTCAAAAGGTTGAATCAATCCTGATCTGCAACAGCTTGAGGACACTAATAAACTTCGAGCTGCAGATATAATAATTTTTAGCAGGGGTTCCCTGGGTCCCAGAAAATGATTTTACAGAATATGTAAACCCAACATTTCATATTCCTGATATATGCCTTCTGTACCATGTATTTGAATGAAAAGGTTATCATGTTCTCTTTGTATTGCTTACTTTGTGTGAAATCCCTGGTGTTCCTGTCAGTCCCTCTGCTTTCCTATGTAAAACTGACCACACTAAGCAGGAGAACACACCATGGTCAGTTCCCTAGCTGTGCTGGGAAATTAGCCTGCTCTCCTCCAGTGATGAGACTTATCCTGACATGCTCTCCCTGCACAGCCTTTCGCTGGGAAGATTAGTGTGCTGCTGCTTCTCCTCCTCCAGATTTTATGCAGCTTAGAACAGCGGGTATATATCATGCTTTTTTATGTCTATACGCAAATGTTTTGCCTTTCATTTCTATTTTAAGCTGAATGGGTTGTTTTATAAAGTGAGGGTTTACAATCATTTTAAGGGTTCTTCTGGGTGTAAAGGTTGAGAAAAGCAGCTCTAGCAACTACCAAAAATATAAATACCATTTTTGGTGGACTAATCTTGAATGGTTGTGTATTATTTTAGGAGTTTTCTATTGAACTAAAAAAGTGGGCTCATCTAGATACAGGGTAGTGACTGTCAGTAGTTCTGCAATCCTGAATCTCTGAAATACATATCTTGCCACAAGCAAGCTGCTCATAGATATTTATAACTGTAAAGTGATTTAATAGAGCATTGCACTTAAAGCACCTGCCACTTCATTTAGATGTCAGTCACCTCGTAAGTGGAAATGAGATGTTTGTGCTGGTATGGAAAAATAATCAGTATGTATAGGTCACACACAGCACACTGTTCAGGAGAAACTAATATGAGGTGGGGACAATGAAAACTGGAAAAACTAGAAAAGATGAGAAGGCAATGAAGGTCATCTACAAAACAAAAAGATTGTTGTCCCAAAGCAGGTGAAATACTGAGTCTAAAGCCTTGCACACATGATACGATTGTTGGCAGACTGTTGTCCTAAAATCTTACCGTTAGTATGCTCCTTTTGACAATTGTTGACCAACAAATGTTGGATGACATGCTAGTAAATTTTTGGCGGACAACGGTTTGTCGTCAGATTTTCTGATGGTCAGTACACAAATCCGTCACACAAAAGTCGAAAGTACAAACACGCATGTTCGGAATCAATGCTCACCAAACACAAAATTAGCAGAAGGGGCCCAAAGGGTGGCGTTCAAGAGCTGAAATTTCTCATAGTACGACACTACGTTCGTGTTTGTGGCATGACAATTGTGTACCGTTAGTATGCAAGACAAGATCCTAGCACAACCCCTTTTGACAAAAATCAGACGCTCAGTTGGCCAACAATCGTACCGTGTTCGAGGCTTTAGTGACAGCTGGTCTCCAACAGAAATTTTGAGAAACCCTAATGGTTCCATCTTTCTTCGCTGCAAGCTGTCACTAGGCTGTGGCCTCCAGGATTGCCCCAATCAAAATGATAGCTGGAACAAAAACGGCTGCAGTGTGGAGACTGTACACAAAATTCTAGGCAGAAGAATAGTCAAGTCTGGGCAGAGGTGATAGGCAGGCAAAGGAATAATCAGGTTGAAACAGGTTGTGGGCAGGCGGCAGGTAAAAGAGTACTCAGGTCCAAGCAAAGGTCATGGGCAAGTGGCAGGCAAAAGAGAAGTCAGGTCAGTTTGGGTCAGCAACAAGCAAAGCAATAAGAAATCATAATATATATTTGGCACAAAGAATAGCTGGCGATAGGACACAGCACCAGGCACTTCAAAGACTCATACTTAAAGAGGTTCTTCTGTCTCTTTAAAGAAAAAAAAATGAAGTCAGCAGCTACAAATACTGTAGCTGCTGACTTTTAATAAAGACATTTACCTGTCCAGGAAAACAGCACTGTCCTTATCCGGGCCTGTTCTTTTCCATTCTTTGCGTCCCCAAAGCTGCCATGTTTGCCATGGGAAGCCGGCTGTGACTTATTGCGGCTTCACAGCTGGCTCCCCCCTGCACATGCACGAGTGGAGCTGCACTTTGTGAATGGACCTGCAGCCTTCTGGGATCTGTAACATGTCAGGTGAAGTTCCACTTTAAATACCTTTTAATACCCTTTTGGACAGAGGAAACACCCAGCATCATTTCAAGGAATTCTGGAAGTCATGACAGAGATTCTGAGAGAGGGAGTTCTTGAAGTCCTGGCATGGTTTCTGAGAAAGGGATTTCTGGAAATCTTATCAGGGATTCTGAAAGGAGTTCTTGAAAACTTGTCAGTTTTGGAACTCCTGGAAGGGATTTCAGTGAGTACCATACCAGACAGTGATGAATATCAAGGGCATATTTGCACTGCATTTTTGCATTGAATTTTACTGCATGAAAATGCCTTTTAAATGCAACGCACATGAATGGGTCTGAGTGACTGCAGGAGAGGTACTTTGAATAATATATAGGCGTGAATTATTTGTCAATATGATTTGTAAGTATCACCAGCACACAATGGAAAAAGCCTGTTTCTGGGCTTAAAGAATATTTATTGGGTAGAAGCCAGTTTCTCATGCTGCAGTGATATCACTGTTTCCAAAGGAATTGTGACAGACCCAACCAGGACAGGGGCTTTTGGAGAGGATTGCAGGGTGGCCTCTTGCCTACTGACTATGGGCCCTGGCTTTTAAGGGAACACTACTCTTTGGGAGGTATGTGCCTGGGGGACCCTTGGAGTGGTCTTTCTTCAGATTCAAGTCCATGTTTAGCCCAAAACACAGACTCTGGAACTTGGAGGATTCATATACATATTTGGGGTCTCTATGCCTCAAACCAGCAATGACTGCTTCAGACTGTAAAGCCTCATACACACGACCGAGTTTCTCGGCAAGAACCAGCAAGAAACTTGCTGGCAGAGCTTTTTTGCAGAGTAAATCGGTCGTGTGTACGCGGCTTTCAGTTTTCTCGTCAAGAAAACTGGCAAGAATCTCGACGAGAAAAATACAGAACCTGCTCTCTATTTTTTCGTCGAGATTCTCGTCAGCATGTTTCTCGACGAGAAAAGTGTGTGTGTGTGTGTACACTTACCTGTCGCCGTGGAACCCCGCGCATGCTCGAAATGACTTTGACGCATGCGCAGTAGCTTCCTAGGCATAGGTAGGGTGTAGCAAGATGGCAGCGACGGCATCGAATGTGACGATTGCACGCTCGTCGTAGTCGATGACGTCACTGCGTTTGCTCCATTCAAAGAACCACGGGTTCTTTGAATCGAGCGTGTGTACACTCAGCCGGGACAAGTTTCTTGTCCAAGAATCTCGTCAAGAAAAACGACAAGTTTTTTCCTGACAAGATTCTCGGCCGTGTGTACGAGGCCTCAGACTCAGAGCAGATGTTAATATCAACTCAAAGCAACCTGATTCTAGGCTCTCCTGATATATTCTGTTTAAGGTGTTATGGGTTAAGTGTCTTTCTCCCATTGTGTCCACTTTACCTCGTTTTGGAACCATTGTGGGATGTTATGTGTTTATGCTTATAATAATGTGTAATGTAGTTTGTATTCAGGGTTGTGGGCACCAGACTGAGTGGTTAGTTGTTAGTTGGTTCATGTTAATTAAATCACTGTCAGCTATCAGTTGCTAGATTTGGATTAGCATTATGTGTATGTTGGCTGTTCCTTAGCTATGTTAATTCTAGCCCTGTTTAAAGTTTGTATTGTTAGGGTATAATATGATGAAACCCTCACCTGATTGTGTGGTATATAAATTCTGTGTGAGTTTTCAATAAAGTGAGTTCCAGTTTGTACCTAAGCTAGTGCCGCCTAGTATCTTGGGTGCAATATGCAGCTATAATGCCTGATTCCTGGTTCCAGACTGTATCTTGACCGAAGCACCCAAGCTGGGTGCTGGACGGTTCCGTCACAGGAATATTTAAAAAAAAAGTAATAGATTACTGGTTATCCCAATTATTGGCATCATCTATTCAATATGGCTGCTTTACCCTGGTGTGAAAGACCTATTTTCTAATTCTAGTCCTAGTTTTAGCGTTATTTTCTAACTATGTTTGCCTGAGTTGTGTGAACACCAAATATCAGCATTATGTGTTTGTGTAATGATTACATTATGAAGTACTCTCCTTACTCTGTCATTTCAGCAACCACAGCTGACACTCACATTTTCAGTCTGGTTTATAATTTTGATAAGTGTGTAAAGGGTAGTGGGAATTAAATAAAAAAAAACAAAAAACAAACAAAACAGAGTTAGATCTTTTTATTTATTTTTTTACTTGCCTGGAATTATTATATAAAGGTCTTCTATGCAAGTTAAAACTGATACCAAGTGACCCGTCAATACCACTGGAGTGATGATTGGTATACTGTATGTTTACATCCCCCACTTCTACTGTAATTCCTAGCTCCTAGTTAAAATGCAGTGACCCAGCCACTTATCCACACTATACCCTAGACCAAACCTGGGCCCTTTGCCTGTCCCTATCTGGCCTTTGCTGCCTCCATTGTCAGTATGCCTCTCTGAGCCTGTCAGCTCCCTCACTGAGAAAGCTGACAGGCTCAGAGAGGCATGCTGATAGGTGTCCATGTGGAGAGCTACAAACACTAGAAGGAGAGATCCTAAGAAGCTGATCAGTATAGAGAGAAGGCCTGGTTCTGGTGGGTGAGCGTTGCCCAAGAGACATCCAGACACTCTCTCTCCAATCTGCCTGGCCAAGTTTTTCTTTTGTTCCTTGTGTTGCTCGCTTCAAACCCCAGGAGCCATGCACCAGTTCTTCACTTCAGGTAAGGATCTGCAGAAATCCCCGCTGTACCAATCTCAGGCTCTCTCCTAGTCACAGTGCTTTTCAGAGAACATTTGCTGCAGTTGTGTGCATTGCCCCATTAAACTTAATGAGCAAGTTTTGACAAGTGATGCTGCTTGTCAAATTCTGCCCCCAAGCAAAAAATGCAGCAGCCACAGTATGTGAACAGCCACGTTTGACTGTTTTTTTTTTGTTTTTTTTACCATCCCCAACTGCCCATCTGAAAGATTATTTCATTACCTATTTTATACCTATGTAGCGCTACCCCCAGTTAAGAGAGCCGCTGGTTTGATTTCGGGCCCTGCATACAGCACGCCAACCCCCAGCAGTCTTACTCGACCCACTATGGCACAGTTAGTCTAGGGTTAAACTTATATCACATTCAGTAATATTGTAAGGGGCAATCTCTTTTACAGTAAGACAACACACTGAGGCGAGAGATTAAATGCAACGGCTTTACTTTTATCAAAGCATAGGCAGAACAGAACATATGCAACTTGCTTACAGAGCCCTGCAGCAATAGGTGTAGCACACAACAATGGCCCAGCGCGGCAACCCACCGCGCGCAGCTATTATGGTGTGCGCGCCCTGTGGCACACTAAATAATATTCTATCTCCCCCCTAGTCAGGCCTGACATAGACTAAATCTCAGTCTTTTCACTCTATGATTTCTTCGCATGCAAACTTTCGGTGGTGCACTTGATGAGATAATATTTGTAATCCACAAGTAGGCAGTCTCAAGGAACACTAAACTGGAGACCCTTCAACTCTGTCCTGCTACGGGTCTCCTAATGGAACAACAAACGATAGGTGGGCCAAGGCAGTCTATAGGCCTAAACACGGTGCAGTCTATTGGTTTGAGCAAGTGCTCGCTCACCACTCTGGACGCGATCCCAGTCCGGGACTTCCACCTACTGTGTCTATGCACACAGCGTCTGCAACGATCGGGTCCCCGATCTAACTGATGTCCTCACTCGACAAGTCCGGTGCCACCCAGGCTCCGCAGTGGGGTGGAAGGCTCTTTGGAAGTTGCGCAAGGCCCAGGCTTCAGGCCTTGCACTGCAGCAGATCCGCACAGGAAGAAACTCTTGCTTGCAGCGCGGTGTCCAAAGAGGCCGAGCTCCGCCTCGCCTCCTCCTCAAATAGCCCCTCCCATGAGTCTCTGTGGTGGCTAACTGCACTCTGGGTGCCGAACGGGGTTCTGGGTAACGTAGTCCTGGGGCCTTAAAGGAGACCCTGCTACACACTCCCCCCACTTAAACTCTTTGGTCCCCGAAGATAACATAACACTAGATCACAGAACGTACAACATCAATCAAAGTTTCGTATGTTGGCAGAGGAAATTCCCACCAAAAACGAGGCGGTGAACTTCCCTGCCCACAGGTCACACTATCATCAGTGTCCTGCCTAACTGTGCCAGAGAGTGAGTTGGGGTTGCCCCCCACTAAATGAACAGTGGGAGGATCAGGGTCTTCCATACTCCTCCTAGCAGTAACCACAGTGTCCTCCGCACTCTGCCCCATCTGTGGGTAAGTTAATCTTCTGGGAGGTTTTATGTCTCTTCGCTTCCTCTGTCCTCTTGGGCTTTCTGTTAGAACGGGCTCTTCCTCTGGAACTGACCTAGGGATTTCCTCTGGTTCAGGAGCACTGGACTCTGGAGCAGGGAGGTACAGAGACTCCCTTGGATCTTCCTCAGGGAGTAAGTCACAGGCACTCTCCCAAGAATCTGACCAAGGACTGGACGGAATGAACTCAGTAGCTTCTGCATTCAGCGTCTGATCTATGGTGTCTTCTTCAGGTGGAAGATCAATAGCAGAGGTTCCTGCGGCCTGTGAAGGCCAAAGCCAGTCAAGTTCTTCTCCCTCATCTTCACTCATCTCCGAGGTCTCTGCATCCCCAATCTGAGGGGTCTGGGACCGAGTGTTCGGTCTGGGAGTATCCAGGATGGAAGTTGGCTCAGGGGAATCCGTCACAGGGGGTATCCGAACTGCTTCCGCTAGTGGGAGTAGGTGGTTCCGATGCCAGGTCTTCAAAGGTCCCACCTTCCCTTCTGGTTTAAGTCTGTAAACGGGCAGGCCCGGTAGCCTTTTGCAAACAACATAAGGTTCAGGTCTCCATCTGTCTGCAAGCTTGTGTTTTCCAGGGACCCCCAAGTTCCGTAGCAACACTCTGTCTCCTGGTTGCAAATCCTGAATCCTAACTTTCAGGTCAAAATTTTTCTTGTTGCGGGCCCCCCTTTGCTCCGAGGCCGCCTGGGCCTGTTCATAGGCAAATTTCAAATTGCGTCTGAGTCTATCGACATATCCCTTGTGGGAAGCAGCAGAACAATGGTCTATGGAAGTGCCAAAGGCCAGATCTACGGGTAGTCTTGCTTCTCTGCCGAACATAAGTCGATAGGGTGAGTACCCTGTAGCGTCACTGGTGGTGCTGTTGTATGCATGCACAACTGCCGCTATGTGGTTGCTCCAATGCTGCTTCTTTTCACTGCTTAGGGTCCCCAGCATGTTGAGCAGGGTTCGGTTGAACCTTTCCGGCTGAGCATCACCTTGTGGATGATAGGGGGTAGTTCTTGTCTTCTTGATCCCCAAAGAATCCAGGAGCTTCCGGATCAATCGACTTTCAAAATCTCTTCCCTGAGCTGAATGGAGCCGTTGTGGTAGCCTATAGTGTACGAAGTATTTCTCCATCAGCACTTTGGCCACGGTGGACGCCTTCTGGTCCTTGGTTGGAAAGGCCTGGGCATACCGGGTGAAATGGTCGGTTATTACCAGAACATTTCCTAGTCCACTCAGGTCGGGTTTGAGGCAGAGAAAATCAATGCATACCAGATCAAGTGGGCTTTGACTTTGCAGATGGCGGCCCATTTGGGCAGCTTGATGAGGTAAAGTCTTTCTCTGGATGCATTGTGCACATGAGTGGCAGTATTCTTCAACTTCAGCCCTCATGCAGGGCCAATAGAAACGGTCCCTAACGAGTTGAAAGGTCCTTTCCACCCTTAGGTGGCCATGGTTGTCGTGCAGAGCAACCAGGACTGTCTCTCGGTGCTTCTCAGGCAAGAACAATTGCCATTTGTCTTCTAGGTCATCAGAGCGGCCCCTTCGGTAGACCACTCCCTGATGCACCTGCAACCTGTCCCACTCCTTCCTCAATAGGCGAGCCTCCTTTGAAGGGTGGCGTAAGAGTCTATTCGGATCCTGATTCTCTAGGGCCTCCAAGACCAATCTTCCCATGGGGTCTTCCAATTGGTCAGATCTCAACTCTTTTTTTGACAATTTTGGCAAGTTATCTTCCCCCAGTTGGGTTATTCCACAGTATTGCTTGGGAACTCCTACTATGGTAACCCCTATCTCTTCTGCTCTTGAGCCGCCACTGGCTTGGAGTTCAGCCCCTTGACAGAGGGCCCGCACCCCGTCGGGTGCCACTTGGGTCCAGTCTTCTGTACTGCAAGTGGGGACGTGAGATCTTCTAGACAAAGCATCTGCATCTCGGTTTCCAGCCCCAGGTCTGTACTTCAGGCTGAAATTGAAGGCAGACAGCGCCGCCAGCCATCTATGTTCTGTGGCATCCAACTTTTCTGTGGTGAAAAGATAGGTGAGGGGGTTGTTGTCGGTTTTCACTGTGAATTCCGCCCCATACAAATAGTCTCTGAGTTTGTCAACTACCGCCCACTTAAGGGCCAGGAACTCCAACTTATGGGTGGGGTAGTTCTTCTCGGAGGGAGTCAGACTTCTGCTCACATACGCAACAGGCCTCAGTTGCTCTTCATGCTCTTGGTACAACACTCCTCCCAAACCATCATGACTGGCATCATGAAGTTCATAAGGCTTCTTAGGGTCTGCGTAGGCCAGGACAGGGGCAGTGGTTAATGTCTTCTTCAACATCTGGAAGGCATTCTCACACTTCTCGTTCCACTGGTCCTTGACTGACTCCCCTGGATTTCTGGGGCCTGTGTCATCCTCTTCCCCCTCCGTCTTAAGCAGCTCATTCAGAGGCCTGGCTATCCGAGCAAACCCCTCCACAAACCTCCTGTAATAGGAACAGAACCCCAGAAAGGATCTGAGCTCTGTCACAGTGGTGGGCCTGGGCCAGGAGGTGACTGCCTCCAATTTTTCGGGGTCTGTGGCTACCCCATCTTCAGACACTATGTGCCCCAGATAGTTGACTGATGACTGATAGAATTGGCATTTTTCAGGTGAGAGCTTGAGTCCTTCCTCACTCAGTCTCTTCAAAACTTTCTCCAGCCTCTCTTCATGCTCTTCCAAGGTTCTTCTGAAGACAATGATGTCATCCAAGTATACAAGGACTTCAATGAGGTTCATATCTCCCACAGTCTTCTCCATGAGACGTTGGAAGGTGGCTGGAGCTCCAGACAGACCTTGAGGCATCCGGTCGAATTCAAAGAACCCTACCGGGGTTATGAAAGCCGTCTTCTCTTTGTCTTCTGGATGCATCGGAATCTGATAGTACCCGCTCTTGAGGTCCATAACACTGAACCACTTGGCTCCAGACAAGCTCTGTAGGGCATCCTCTATCCTCTGAGTGGTATACTGGTCCGGTATGGTTCTCTTGTTGAGGGTCCTATAGTCTATGCACAGCCTCAGTGACCCATTCTTCTTCCGGACCACCACTATAGGGGAGGCATAGGGACTTCTAGATTCTCGAATCACCCCTGTTCGCTTGAGCTCGGCGAGCTGCTCCCTCAAGTCTTCGAGGTCTGCTAACGGAACCCGCCTAACCCTCTCCCTGAAGGGCTTGTATTCCTGGAGGCGGATTCGATGGGTGGCACTCCTAGCACACCCCACATCGAATTCATCTTGGGAAAAGATCCTTTCCCACCTGGTCAACTGGGCCTTGGCTCTCTCTTTCCAAGCCCTGGGCAGGTTTGGATTCTCCATGGAAAGTTTCTCCCACACAGTACTTTCTCCATCTGTCTTCTCCACATCTGATGAAGCAACTGGGGTAGCTGGGCTCACCCGGCCCAGTAACAGCCTGGCTGGGATTTCCATGGGACCATCCGTGGTATTTCTGACGCTCACAGGCACTTTACAATGAGCCTTCTTCAGGGCCCTCACCGGGACCACTTCTGGGACTACTTCTAAGCCCGAATGTTCTTCCCTTGGGTCGGGTTCCAACATGACAAAAGGGCCAGGCTGCTCCCAAGTGAGTTTCACTGTGGCTTTCAAGCAGGTTACTTCACCGGGCTGCAGCACTATTCCCCTTCTTCCCAGCCTCCAGACCTTCTCTACCCCCTCTTCCGGGGCCTTCTGTTCCAAGATCAGCCGTTGGTAGGCTGTCTTCAACATTGGGTGGATCTCAGTGACTGTGAGGTCTTTCCTTCTTGTCAGAGGGGCCAGAAGTCTTCGGACCAGATCCGTGTTGGTCCCTATTATTAAGGAGCTCTTGTTAGCTCCAGGCGGTCGGGGGCATACCACAGCTAAGGTATCAAACACTTCAGCCTTCCCAGCTATGGATGGGTCAAAAGTCAGTTTTATAGGCAGATAGCCATCATAAGGGAAACTCTCTGTCCCAATTCCCCATATCTCCAGCTCTTCAATCTTCTGGATGGGTAGGTGACTTAAATGCTTGCCATAAAAGTCCCGGTACAACAGGGTCACTTGCGCCCCAGTATCCAATATGGCTCTTGTGTAGACTCCCTCCACTTGAACTGGTACTATCGGGGAGGGACCCACCATCTTCTCTGGATATCGCTTCGAAGGGGTCTCTTTCTTTTGATCTTTGCATTTTCCCTTTTGACTTTCTTTCTTCCATTTCTCTTTGGACTTAAGTCTCTCTTGGGCCTGGTATGCATTGATCTCCCTCCTTTTGATGGGTGTAACTACCCGCTGAGGGACACTACTCTCTTTCTTTGGGGTTCGTTCCTTCTGAGGAACCTTGCGTTTCTTCTGAGGGGTCTTGTCCACTCTTTTCATGTGCTTCTCATTCAGTTTGGAGCTCACTGGAGATGATGGGCACCCGGTTGACTCCTTCACCGGGGCCCGCTGAAGTTTTCCGGCGGCTTGCGGTTATTCATCATTTTTTTCTTTGGGCTGGCACACACTTTGGCGAAGTGGCCAGCTCCTCCACAATTGAAACAAATCACATCCCCCCAATCTTCCAGGGATGCGGGCGCTGAGGTGTTGGGAAACAGCTCCTTCCTCGGACTCTCCCTCTCTAGTTCCCTTGACTTCTTTTCCATCAGGGAGGTCAGCATCTCCAATACTTGGGACATCTGCGACTTCAAGGTATCCACCTCTGAGTCTCTTTCCAGGGTCATGGCCGTCCTGACCATCACTGGAGGAGGATTTACTGACTCAACTGGTAGGCTCCTCTTCTCCTCCAGCATAGCTTCTTCCTCTCTGACCACCCGAATCAAGTCAGGGTACTCCAGGCTCTTCCCGTCCTGTCTTGTGCGTAGCGCCAATGCGATGGGGTCCAGGGGCTGAGATCCTCTCATCACCTGTTGAACACGGGCCTCATCCACCTTCCGTGGGTCAATCCCCTTCTTAAGAATCATCTTATGCAGGATCTTATCCAGGCGCCTCATGAACTCTGACAGTTTCTCTCCTGTCTTTTGGTAGCAGTGCTCCAGCTGATAGGTGAGCTCAGTGATTTTCTCTGTTCCACCGAACACATTCTGCAGAATGTCCAGATAGTCCTGTGCATCACAGTCTGTCTTGCTCATCTTGAGGTTGCGTATGGCCTCTAAAGCAGGCCCCTTCAGGCTTTCAGCAATTCTCTGCTTTTTCCTATGATCTGGGACTTCCCATTCTTCTAGGGCCTGAGTGGCACCGTCTAACCACTCCTCAAACCCCTCTTCACCCGAAGGTACAGGTTTCCTTCCTGAGAATATTCTAAGTTTTCTGTATCCTGACATTTGGTAATCTGTAGGATCTTTCTTACACTGGGCTACAATCTCCCCTAGGACCGCACACAACTCTGCGCTGAGGGTGGCAGATGGCGACCCGGGACTCTCCTTTTTCTGCTGTTTTTCTGCTTTTGGGGTGGGTGATGGAGATAGTTTCGGTGTCTGAAACCGTCCTCCTGGCTTGAGCGGCAGCGCGTGTATTAGGCTATAAGTCTGATCATCTATAGCTTCTACACTTGGGTTCTTGAAATGTTCTGGGACTCCGTCCTTCCACTCTATTAATGCGTGGGTCAGTGAGGAATTCGTCCTGACATCCACCACCCATGCTTTCTGATACGGTGACAGTGACATCACTAGCTGCTTCACCGCTTCTTCTTGCCAGATCCCTGGGAGTTCTATGACTACTACCCCGGCTGGATCTGTGCCGACCGCTTTACACCACTGTCCTACTTCTAGTGGGTCCATGCTGGTACTTTTGGCGCGTTACTTGCTGCAACAGGATCCCGGACTCGAGAGCCCCCACGTGTAGCGGTACCCCCCAGTTAAGAGAGCCGCTGGTTTGATTTCGGGCCCTGCATACAGCACCGCCAACCCCCGGCAATCTTACTCGACCCACTATGGCACAGTTAGTCTAGGGTTAAACTTATATCACATTCAGTAATATTGTAAGGGGCAATCTCTTTTACAGTAAGACAACACACTGAGGCGAGAGATTAAATGCAACGGCTTTACTTTTATCAAAGCATAGGCAGAACAGAATATATGCAACTTGGTTACAGAGCCCTGCAGCAATAGGTGTAGCACACAACAATGGCCCAGCGCGGCAACCCACCGCGTACAGCTATTATGGTGTGCGCGCCCTGTGGCGCACTAAACAATATTCTATCTCCCCCCTAGTCAGGCCTGACATAGAATAAATCTCAGTCTTTTCACTCTAGGATTTCTTCGCATGCAAACTTTCGGTGGTGCACTTGATGAGATAATATTTGTAATCCACAAGTAGGCAGTCTCAAGGAACACTAAACTAGAGACCCTTCAACTCTGTCCTGCTACGGGTCTCCTAATGGAACAACAAACAACGATAGGTGGGCCAAGGCAGTCTATAGGCCTAAACACGGTGCAGTCTATTGGTTTGAGCAAGTGCTCGCTCACCACTCCGGACGCGATCCCAGTCCGGGACTTCCACCTGCTGTGTCTCCGCACACAGCGTCTGCAACGATCGAGTCCCCGATCTAACTGATGTCCTCACTTGACAAGTCCGGTGCCACCCAGGTTCCACAGTGGGGTGGAAGGCTCTTTGGAAGTTGTGCAAGGCCCAGACTTCAGGCCTTGCACTGCAGCAGATCCGCACAGGAAGAAACTCTTGCTTGCAGCGCGGTGTCCAAAGAGGCCGAGCTCCGCCTCGCCTCCTCCTTAAATAGCCCCTCCCATGAGTCTCTGCGGTGGCTAACTGCACTCTGGGTGCTGAACGGGGTTCTGGGTAACGTAGTCCCGGGGCCTTAAAGGAGACCCCGCTACACCTAATTATTCCTAGTGCCAGGTGTTTGTTTTGTAAGGAATTTCCTTAATTTGCAGGGATTTTCTCTCACTTTCTTTTATGGGTATGGGACAGGAAGTGAAGGTAAATCTCCCCAATGGGACACAGATGGCAAAAAAGTAAACTGACAGGGTTATAACTCTCCCTTACACTATCCAAAATGCCTATAGTTATATTTTACCACTGGCAGGGGTGCTTGCAAAATCCTTTGTGGTACATCATTCAGGAGGGAGAGGGAGGCAGGCGCACAGTATCATGTGTGGTGTTTGTATGTTTGGTATACTTGACAATGTTTATCTTATACTGTATGTGTGGAAGCTGCACAGGCAGTGGTGTATTTAGGTTTTGTGCTGCCCTAGGCCTGACTAAAATCGTGCACCCCTAATTTAAATATGACCCACCCCTTCCTGACAAGGCCACACCCCTTTCTGTTTAATTTTCCAGTGGGGACACTAGTTCTGAGGGCCTGGGGGGGGGCCGGGGGGGATGGATTCCCTTAATTTGCATAGATTTCCTCTCACTTCCTGTTTGGCTATGGGGCAGGAAGTGAAGGGAAATCTCTGCAATGGGACAGGGATGGTAAAAAATAAACTGATAGGGGCTATAACCCTCCCTCACTCTATCCAAAATGGAAAAAAAAGTGTTGCGTTTAGTTCTGTTTTTAAGCACAAATTTCTGATAATTTTATGGAGAGGACTAAGAAAATATAACCATGCCAATGGTGCAGCAGAAAATATATAGCACAGTGAGGAAGGTTTGTGATCCAGGATGATAGGACAGTCAAAATTATAAGCAGCCCTCCCCCCTCCTCCACACACACACAGTTGCGGAATGCTGGCCGCCCGCATACTAGAAGCAGTGCGGCTGCTTTATGGGGGCGCCAGACTAATTTGCCTCTCAGCCCAGTCCGCCCCATATGACTGGCGCTACACTAACAGTGTAGCGCAAGCTGGCGGGACTCTTTCTGTGCTGCCCCCCTGCAAAGTGCTGCCCTAGGCCTGGGCCTTGTTGGCCTAGGCCAGGATACAGCGTTGTGCACAGGTCAACTTTTTCTGCATGGTGGGTTAAAATTTTAGCATCTGCTTAAGTTATATATCTGTGGAAGCAACGCAGTGCCACTTCTCTTGTTCTGTATGTTGTGTAACGCTCAGAATGTATTTATATGCTGCGTGTACAGTACTACTTATCTTGCTTTACATACTGGAAGGAATTCTATTTTCATTATATGTGTATAGTAGGAGCAAAGTGCAAAATCTCCAGTTCTTTTTAATGGGTGTAACTTTCAGTAGCTGTTTATATAAATACACATTTACTGTATATACGGTAAATATATATATAATAGTGGAACCTCGGAGTAACGCGGTTAACTAGCGTTTCGCAATACGAGCACTGTATTTCTAAAAATCCTAACTCAGTTTGCGAGTGTTGTCTCGCAAAACGAGCAGGATTCAGGCCAAAGCGATGTGCAGTACCGCTTTTGGCCTGTATGTATATACAATAGATAGATAGATAGATATAATTTCTTAGTATGTGTTCTTACTCTACAAGCTAATTTTACACAGTAGTGCATCTCTTGTTCTGTGTGCTGGATGTATTGTTCAATGTCTGTTCCATTTTCCTTGTTTTGTACAGTAAAACCCCGGATTGCGAGCATAATTCGTTCCGGGAACGTGTTTGTAATTCAAAGCACTTGTATATTAAAGCATTTCCCCATAAGAAATAATGGAGACTCAAATCATTCATTTCACAACCATTTATTCATACGTCCTTCAGTCTATAGTCCATATAAAAAGATTATAGCAATGTGACTTCAAGGTAACGTTGAGGCAACTTCAGGAAATGCCCGGGTAATCTTCCTGTAATGTCAGATCCAAATCACATCAATTAAAACTAGGATCCGACTTTGGGCTCATGCACACTGCAGCTCAAAAAAGAAGCTGCTTTTACAGGCATTTGAGCCTTTATTTTAGCTTGAAGAAACGTTGTGCTTTTTTGTGCTCTTGTGCACGTTTTTATTGAGCTTCTTTGAGCTTTGAGCATAAGCGTTTTTTTGTTTTTTTTTCACAAATCCTCCTTCCTTAACCACTTAAGCCCCGGACCAATATGCAGCTAAAGGACGCCCCTTTTTGCGATTCGGCACTGCGTCGCTTTAACTGACAATTGCGCAGTCGTGCGACGTGGCTCCCAAACAAAATTGCCGTCCTTTTTTTTCCCACAAATAGAGCTTACTTTTGGTGGTATTTGATCACCTCCTGTGGTTTTTATTTTTTGCGCTATAAACAAAAATAGAGCGACAATTTGGAAAAAATGCAATATTTTTTACTTTTTGCTTTAATAAATATCCCCCAAAAATATATATAAAAAAAAAAATTTCTTCCACAGTTTAGTCCGATACGTATTCTTCTTCATATTTTTGGTAGAAAAAAAAAATCTCAATCTACAAAATAGGGGGGACTGTTTTATGGCATTTTTAATAATATTTTTTTTTTTTTTACGAGTTATGGCGGCGATCAGCGATTTTTTTTATCGTGACTGCGACATTATGGCGGACACATCGAACACGTTTGACACCATTTTGGGGCCATTGTCATTTTTACAGCGATCAGTGCTATAAAAATGCACTGTTATGCCGTGTACACACGATGGGTTTTACCAATGAAAACAGTCCGACTGACTTTTCTCATCGGACAAACCGATCGTGTATGGGCCCCATCGGTCTTTTTCCATCGGTGAAAAAAAATAGAACACGTTTTACATTTATCCGATGGGGAAAAAAACGATAGCAAATTCCGATTGTCTGTGTGGAACTCCATCGGACAAAAAAACCCACGCATGCTCAGAATCAAGCCGACGCATGCTCAGAAGCATTGAACTTTATTTTTCTCGGCTTGTCGGAGTGTTTTACGTCACGGCGTTTGGGACGGTCAGATTTTTGACTGATGGTGTGTAGGCAAGACTGATGGAAGTCAGCCTCACCGGATTAGAATCCATAGGAAATCCGATCGTGTGTACAGGGCTTTACTGTGAAAATGACACTGGCAGTGAAGGGTTTAACCTCTAGGTGGCGCTGTAGGGGTTAAGTGTTCCCTAGGAAGTAATTCCTACTGTAGGGGGGCGTGGCTATACATTACACATCACTGATCGTCTGTTCCGATGACAGGGAACAGACGATCACCGACATGCCACGGAGAAGAACAGGGAACGGTTCGTTTACACTCACCTCTCCCCGTTCTTCAGCTCTGTGACCCGATCGCGGGACACCGGCGGCAATCCGGTCCGCGGGTCCCGCGGGCGCGGTCACGGAGCTCTGGACCGGGTTGCAAGCGCGCCGCCGGTGGCGCGCGTGACCCACGGCTGGGTTCTTAAAGGGCAACGTACCTGTACGTTGATGTGCCTAGCCGTGCCATTCTGCCGACGTATATCGGCGTGAGGCGGTCCTTAAGTGGTTATGGTCTATGGGCACAAGTCAGGTAGAAGTCGCCTTGTAGTACAGGAAAGTTTTCTAAAGTTGAAACGACTTTAGTAGTGATAATCAATGAAGCTCTCATTGACTAAAGTGGGATTTCTCTTCTCTTTTATACTCAGTTGTGACATGATACTACTCGTAATGCAAGACCTTGCTCGTTTATCAAGTTAAACTTTATGAATATTTTTTGCTCGTCTTGTAAAAACACTCACAGACCAAGTTACTCGCAATCCAAGGTTTTACTTTATACTGAGTTCTCTTAAAACCACTTAAGGACCGGAAGATTTTCCCCCTTAACACCTTTGCACCGAGCGTACGCATATATGCGGCCTCGGATTTAGGAGGTTATGCCGGGATGATGCCCGCAGCTGCAATCCCGTACCATTTTTTAGAGCGGGCGGTCGGCTTTCCAGGGATAACCACCGATGCCGATGAGGCCCCTCCAGCCGCCTTCCGCCGCTCTTACCGGGCCTTCCGTCCCACCGGGAAACCCATCTTCCGGCATCTAGGTACAGACTGGCATGAAGTCGGAAACTGCTTCATTCCAGTCTCCTGTATGTAAACACGGAAGTAACATCATAACGTCACTTCCGGTTTACTCGGCTGCCAATGGCGCCAGTTTTTAAAAAATATACAGTATTCAGAATCACCATTTTTGGCGATCTGAATACTTTGAAGTGCAAAGGAGGGATTTGGGGTCTTTTAGATCCCCGATCCCTCCATAAAGAGTACCTGTCACCACCTATTACTGTAACAAGGGATGTTTACATTCCTTGTGACAGTAATAAAAGTGATCAAAAATTATTTTTTGGAAAACACAATGTAAAAATAAATGAAATAAATAAGGGGAAAAAATTTTTTTGAAGCGAGCTCGCGCAGCAAATTAAACGCATACAGAAGTCGCGCCTGCATATGTAAACGGTGTTCAAATCACACATGTGAGGTATCGCCCCGATCGTCAGAGCGAGAGCAATAGTTCCAGCACTAGACCTCCTCTGTAACTAACTTGGTAACCGTTAATTTTTTTTAAAGCGTCGCCTATGGAGATTTTTAGGTACCGCAGTTTGTCGCCATTCCACGAGTGTGCACAATTTTAAAGCATGACATGTTTGGTATCTATTTACTCGGCGTAACATCATCTTTCACATTATACAAAAACAATTGGGCTAAATTTACTGTTTTTTTTTAATTCATGAAAGTGTCTTTTTCCCCCAAAAAGTTGCGTTTAAAAGACCGCTGCACAAATACCGTGTGACATAAAATATTGCAACAATCACCATTTTATTCTCTAGATTCTCTGCTAAAAATAATATATATATATATATATATATATATATATATATATATGTTTGGGGGTTCTATGTAATTTTCTAGCAAAAAAATACAGATTTTAACTTTTAAACACCAAATGTCAGAAATAGGCTTAGTCATGAAAGGGTTAATTACCAGGCCATCTTTTGCGATACGGCACTGGAGCGGTTTAACTGACAATTGTGCGGTCATGCGACACTGTACCCAAACAAAATTGAAGTGGAGGAGAAGAGAGATCGCTGTTCCTGATCACTAGGAACAGACGATCTCTCTACTCCCCTGTCAGAACGGGGATCTGTTTGTTTACATTGACAGATCCCTGTCGTTTCTCTCTGTGGAGCAATCGCAGGTGGCCGGTGGACACCACGGCCGCTGGCCAAGCGCACCAGCTCCCCCCGTCGTGCAGCGGGCGCGTGCCTGCTATAGCTCTTAAAAAAGCCGACGGCGATTCATGAGAACGACCCGACCTGCCGCAGTATGACGGCGGCTGGTTGGCAAGTGGTTAATTTGTGTTGATGTCTGATTTAACATTGTTTAATTTTGTAAAATTACTGAAATCACATTTTAGAATTGGTATAGTTTATGTCCCATTTTTGAGGAAGAGGGCACCTGTGAGTTTTTTTTTAACCTGAACTGATCAATATTCGAAAATTACCGCAGTCATATGCCAAGACACCGCAAATTTAACAGATGTTGCTGCACATTTCCTAGATTGTGGATCCTGCTATTTTTGGGGTCTATATGGAGCCCAGTATCATAGAAGTCTCTTTTAAACAGTTGCCATGTCTTTTTTTTTTTTTCCCCAGGAAAATTCTCTATTGAAATATCAGTTTGCCATAACAACAATATGGTGCATCTGATACATACTGCATCTTGAAATTGGTTTCAGGCTCATCTCATCTTAACATTTACAACCTTGCACAGGTCATATCGTAACATGGACATCACTATGACCACATTGAACAATATCGCACTCTATTTCTGGAATGGGACACATGTGCTAGCCCTGTACTAATATATATGTTATTAAATCAAGGGAGCAAATACCACCCACCCCATAGTTTCTGTAAGGTACCTGTGGTAGGTAGTCCGAAGTGGAGCTTATATGCTGAGGATTCCGACGAAGACGTAGTCAGGCAGGTCAAGTCGGCAACAGATCTGGCAAAGTGGTACAAAATCGAAATCCAAAGAATGGTCAGGCAGGCGAAGTTGGCGGTGAAGTACCAAATCAGCAGGCTGGAGAATGGTCAAGCATTCAGGCAGAGGTTCAATACACGGTAGTCAAAATCACAGTGCTATCAATACACCCAGGGCGCTAGGCCAAACAAATGGGCACTGAGTAACAGGAAGTGCTGCTATTTATGGGCAGCTTAAATGTACATTGTCCACAGCTGGGGCTGGTGAGTCCAAGGCAATGCATCAAGCTGGGAGAACATTGCAATAACTACAGAGCTCCTCCGTGGCACAACAAGTAAGACTGCAGCTGTGGGACCAGGAACATCCTGGTTCAAAGACACCCAGGTACATGACAGTTTCTGAAATTTGGTGATACAGCCCTGATGTTGAAGGTCATTCAGAATACCCAGTATACAGATATTGGGATCTAAAAATCAGCTGGAAGATAGTGTTCAGGGCGGACAGAGTGGCAGTATCTTTGTAGTTTAGGAAATCTCCACAGCATATGGATCAAGTCTTCATGGTCAAGTTTACCCTTTTTTATATCATTTCAATGGAGAATAATGTGCTGGGACAGGGGATGAGAAATGTTGAGCGAGCATATCCATAACACGTTCCTATTGTTCTTTGGCGATGGGCCCCACATCTTTCTACTACCCGTCTATAACCCTGCAAGGGTAGTCTTTAAGGATGACCATTAGGAGCATATTGTAGAAATTAGATATAAAGCCTTTAGTGGATGTAGTAATTTGCATGAGATTAAAATGGAGACTCATACACCTGTTAGTGGGCTTGCACAGCATGACTGAGTTGTGCATAGTAGAAGTGCTTAGAATGCAGCAGATTAAACTGGTGTAGCAACAGGAAGGGTTGGAAGGGTACCATTCGCAAATAGAAACATAGAAGTGACGTCAGAAAAAAGACTGGAGTAGCGCATTGAGCCTGGCCATTTTATTTATTTATTTGTTTTTGATTTTTTTTTATTAAAGCAGAGCTTCACCCAAAAGGGGGAGCTCTGCTTGTTCGCACCCTCCCCTGTCACATGTGGCACTTTTTTTGGGGGGGGGGGCGGTTACCTGGTTTTGACATGTACCCGCTCCCACTTTTGGGTAAGATGGCCGCTGCGATCTACGAGGATTTCCGGCCCCTCATCCTTCCTCCTGCTGCCTTCAGGGACACACACAAGTCACAGAAGACGGTGGGACCATTCAGAAAGAGCAGCACGACTCGTGCATGCGCAGTAGGAAACTGGCTGTGAAGCCTGAAGACTTCCCTGCTGATTTCCCTTAACTACAATGCCAGCGCCTGTACCTGAAGCCGATTGACAAATCCGCTCAGGGTGCCGACATTGCGGGATACTTGGACAGGTAAGTGTCCTTCTATTAAAAGCTACAGTATTTGTAGCTGCTGACTTAATTTTTTTTGCAGAGTCTAAAGGGTTAAAGCAGGTGGTGAGAAAGAAACACAATGTCTACCTAAACCCCTTGTTTTCTGTACTGCACAAGGTTGCAGGACACTTGCAGAGTGGACTCATTCACCCCCCAAACTGCAAATGTAAATGAACCCTTACTGTTCTGAGCCCCCTGTAAGGCTGCTTTCACACTGATGTTTTACCTGCACTGCATCCTAAACTTTCCTGGGTTAACTGTTTTATGCCATAGACTTCTAATATATCCTGCAGGTGTGGTGCACTTTCTGAAAGTGCACCAAAACTCCTGCATTCAGAAAGTGCACCAAACTCGCAGGATATAGTAGAAGTCTAGGGCTAAGGGCAGCAAACCCAGGAAAGCTGCAGGTACACTGCACTGCATCTACGGTGTGGGTAAACCGCAGCGCATCAGTGTGAAAGCAGCCCTATACTATTATTCCCAGTATATTGCTTCACACTGACCTAAAAATCTTTTCTTTCATGCTGCTGGCACCACTCTGGAGACCGCTAGCCAGGATAAGAGGTGGAGTACAGTTGGTATCACTCTGCATGGGACAGGAGCCAGCACTACAGAGGAGGCATTGGCTTATGTGGCTCTTGTTCCCCACTACAGCTCCAACTTTACAAGTAGTCCCTCTGCATTGTATTCTGTTTGATGCTCTGGAATGATGGGTCAGCTAGCCCAGACCGTGATCTACCAGTCACCTAGATTGCGAACTACAGGTTGCTGACCCTTGCTCTAGATCCTTTGTCTGTATAAAAGTCTATGAAGATTAATGGCAGTAGATTTTTGAGGCATAAAGTCAAGACCATGTTGCAAAAATGAAAACACCCAAATGAAATTCTTAGGAGCAAATCTACATTTTAGACAACAAAATCCTAATTAACAAGAATTTAACTACAGGTGAGTCTAATCATTCAATAAACTGGTGTCCAGCAGAGAATTGTTTATAAAAGGGCATTACAAAGAAAACCTCTTTTCATTTCACACGGTCAGCAATGGCACTGCATGGAAGAGAAAGGTCACAAGGCCTGTGAAAGAAAATAATTTCTTTACACAAGAAAGGTGAAAGCTACAAGAGTCTTGAGCAAAGCTTTACTTATCAGTCAGAATACTGTAGCAAAAGTGATATAAAAATGTATCAAAGATGGAACTGCAACCATCTCACAGAGATGTCCAGGACATCCACGGAAGGTCACACCTCAACAGGAGCGTCTTCTGATGAGAAGGATTGAAGAAAATCGCCATGTAAGTCCAATGCAGTTAGCTAAAGAAGTAGAAAGCCAAACTGGGGCAATTGTTTCCCATGACACAATACGGCGTACACTGCAGAGGAATGGCATGCAGGTGAAGTCTCTCCTAAAGCCCACAAAAAACCCCACCTAGAATTTGCTAGGACCCATGCTGAAAAAGAGGAAAACTACTGGGACTCTACGATGGAGAGATGAGACCAAGATAAATGTTTTTGGAACCAATGGCTTCAAAACTATATGGCGTTGCAAAGGTGAGGAGTACAAAGAAAAATGCATGGTGCCTACAGTGAAACATGGTGGTGGCAGTGTCCGTCTGTGGGACTGCATGAGTGCTGCTGGTGTCGGGGAGCTGTATTTTTATTGATGGTATCATGAAATCACAGATGTACTGCTCTATATTTAAAAAGAAAATGCTACCATCACTCCGGCCCTTGGTCGTCGTGCACTTTTCCAACATGACAATGATCCAAAACACACATCTAAGGCCATACTTCTGAAGAAGAACAGGGTAAAAGTGATTCAGTGGCCAAGTATGTCTCCTGATCTGAACTTAATCAAATACCTATGGGGTATCACTCTCCATCCAGCATTCAGGCTCTAAAAAGGTAATTCTTGGAGAATGGAAAAAGATAGACGTTGCAATATGTTACCAACTTGTTTATTCCATGCCTAGAGGACTTGGTGCTGTCCTTACAAGTCATGGAGGTCATAAAAAATAATAGATGTAGTAGTTTTTGTTGTGGGGTGTATGCTTTTTTGCATCAACTAATTTAAGTAAAACTGAAGATTTTGGAATCTAAGTTATATTATTACCTTACTTTCATGTAATGAGCTAAACAAAATTTTAGATGTCAAAATTTTAGAAATTGTTCTTGTGTTTATTGTGATACGGATTAAAATCTTACTATTCAAAAGGGTGTACTCATTTATGCTGAGCACTGTATATTCGCATCTTGTAGGAGTGAAAGGTCTATATGAGTTAAGATATGTGGGATCATTACCAGGTTAAATAATAGTATTACACTTGCTTCTGTCACAGATGGTGAAAAATAAGTAAAGCCTCCCTAAACACTTCCAAAAGCTGTGGGTAAAAAAGGGGAACCTATCCACTATGATGGGTCCAATGACCCCATTATTCTCCAATCCAGAATTCCCACCAGCCGTAGCAACCACAAAGTACTTAAAATTGAATATACTGGAGAACGCAAGGGTGGCCCAGATTCTAGTGTTAGGGAAAATACCAACAATGCAAGAATTGGGTCCTGAACTAAAACATAAATGGCTACAATACCAGCAATTAAAAGCATTCATTGCAACAAATATAGTATTACCTTCAATAAATAGACCAAAAACTACATTTGAACAGATTTTAGATGAACAAAAATCAATTCAAAAACTATCTAAGATATATGGTTTACTACTCCCTTCAGGACCCCTTAGAGAGCTAACAGGAATGAAAAAATGGGAAAAGGAAATAGGGAGATCAATATCAGAGACAGAATGGGAGAAAATATTTTCAACAATTCATAAAACATCTATAGCAAACAAGTACCAAGAAAGAAATTATAAAATAGCAATGAGATGGTATTGGAGCCCAGTAGCACTAAACAAAATAAATAGTGGACAAACAGATATTTGTTGGAGATGTATGGTTGAAAGGGGGACTACGGACCACATATGGTATAGTTGTCATTTGGTGAGAAATTTCTGGGAAAAAGTTCATGAGATATATTGGAAAGTGTCTGGAGTAGAGAAGAATCTAAATATAGTTATTTCATTGCTATCTTTGATTCCAGACTCAATAAAGAGTATCAAGAATAGTGATGAGCCGAACACCCCCGGGTTCGGTTCGCACCAGAACCCGCGAACGGACCGAAAGTTCGTACGAACATTAGAACCCTATTAAATACAATGGATGCGAACGTTCGAATTCTAAAGTGCTAATTATAACAACTATTATGCATGTTATTGTCCTAAAAAGGGTTTGGGAACCCGGGTTCTGCACCAGGGGACATGTATCAATGCAAAAAGAAGTTTTAAAAACGGTCGTTTTTCGGGAGCAGTCATTTTAATGATGCATAAAGTGAAAAAAAAAAAGTCAAATATTCCTTTAAATATCGTACCTGGGGGGTGTCTAAAGTATGCCTGTGAAGTGCCACGTGTTTCCCGTGTTTAGAACTGTCCCTGCACAAAATGACACTTCTAAAGGAAAAAAAAGCCATTTAAAACTGCTTGCAGCTTTAATGTAATGTCTGGTCCCGGTAATATGGATGAAAATCTTTAAGAAAAATGGCATAGCTACCCCATGACCCCCCCCCCCTACCCCAGCCCATTACCAGCCCCTTTGGGTCTTGTATGGATATTAAGGGGAACCCCGCACATAAAATAAAAAAGGCCCTATATACTCTGAACAGCCGTATACAGGCGGTGCATACAAGACAGGGACTGTAGGTTTGTTCTTATGTAGAATCTGTTTGTAATTTTGAACAGGTACATTGTTGAAGTGTAGCTCCAGCCCAAAAATCTATTTTTAAACATTTTGGAAAACATAGGTAAGGGTTATCACCCCTGTAACATTTGTTTTGCTGTCTGTGCCCCTGTTCAGAACATTTCACCTCACTTTCCGTCCCAATGACAACTGTTTTTGAAATGTGGTGTTTTTCTTGAAACAAGGATTGCTGATAAAGCATCAGTACAGAGGAGACACCTTTCTCCCATATTTATTCTTACAGGAGAGAATTTTCCTTCCTAGTGGTAGATTTCCTCTCACTTCCTGTTGTCTTCTTGCGTTTGCAAGTAGGAGTCGTTTGTAAGTTGGATGTTTGAAAGTAGGGACCTGCCGTATATACTCTGCAGAAATAGGCCCCTTAGTTGTTGGTGTTGGCACAACACTGTAAGCACTCACAGTTACTCTTGGTTGGTGCTGGAACGCCCTGCTGTCAACTATTATATCAGGAATTTTAATTACATATAATTGTTGAACAGTGGTAGTAAAAATTGGGCCTTTGATGGTGGTGCTGGTGCCACAACACTGTAAGCCCTGACAGTTACTCTTGGTGGGTGCAGCAATGGGCCCTGCTGTGAATTATTAGATCAAGAATTGTAATTGCATGCCCCTGTTGAACAGGGGCTGAAAAATTGGGCCTTTCGTGGTGGTGGTGGTGGTGGTGGTGTTGCCACAACACTGTAAGCCCTCAGAGTTACTCTTGGTGGGTGCAGGAATGGGCCCTGCTGTGAATTATTAGATCAAGAATTGTAATTACATGCCCCTTTTGAACAGGGGCTGAAAAATTGGGCCTTTCGTGGTGGTGGTGGTGGTGGTGGCGTTGCCACAACACTGTAAGCCCTCAGAGTTACTCTTGGTGGGTGCAGCAATGGGCCCTGCTGTGAATTATTAGATCAAGAATTGTAATTGCATGCCCCTGTTGAACAGGGGCTGAAAAATTGGGCCTTAGGCACTGGTGGCACAACACTACAACCCCTCACAGATACGTTACTTGGAGCACAGCAATGAGCCCTGTTGCAAAGTATTGCTTCAAAAATTGTAATGACACGCCCCTGTTAAACAGGGGCTGAAAAATTGGGCCTTAGGCACTGGTGCCACAACACTCCAACCCCTCACAGATACTGTACTTGGAGCACAGCAATGAGCCCTATGGCAAATTATTGCTAAAAAAATTGTAATTACACGCCCCTGTAAAACAGGGGCTGAAAAATTGGGCCTTAGCCACTGGTGGCGGCACCCATAAACAAAAATGATCTTCCAAGCTATCATCATCAATCGTATCATTGAGGACTCGGAGGAGGAGGATAGCCAGTCAACATAACAGCACAGGCACTCAGCATCAGCATCAGTCTTGAAGGGATGTGACATGTTAAAATCAATTAGTCTGTTATATCAGCATCAGGTGTGTGGTAGCTGGTGGTGATCCAAGACTGGTTCATCTTGATGAAAGTCAGTCGATCAACCGAGTCGGTGGACAGGCGCACCCTGTGATCCGTGACAAATCCTCCAGCAGCACTGAATGTGCGTTCCGAAAGAACGCTGGATGCAGGACAGGCCAGTAGCTCAATTGCATACTGTGTAAGCTCTGGCCAGTGATCCATCCTCAAGACCCAGTAAGCCAGAGGATTTTCGGTGGGGAAGGTGTCCAAGTCTGACCTTGCCCCTAGATATTCCTGCACCATGTTTATCAGACGCTGGCGATGGTTGCTGGAACCGATCATACTTTGGGGCTGCGGACTAAAGAATTGTCTGAACGCATCGGTCAGACGGCCACCTTCCCCACCGCTCCTTCTTTGACTGGCCGAAGCCTCAGCAACTCGTTGTCCAGGACCAGGAGTTTGTAACCTCCCAGTCTCTGGGAACGCGTTGCACAGACCTTTCTGCAAGGCCTCCCGGAGTTGTCTCATCCTCTGCTCCCTCTGCGAAGGTAACATAAGGTCCGCAACCTTACCCTTGTACCGTGGATCAAGGAGAGTGGCCAGCCAGTAATGGTCCCTCTCCTTGATCCGAAGAATACGAGGATCCTTCCGCAGACTTTGCAGGATCAGGGAGGCCATGCAGCGTAGGTTTGCTGAGGCATTCGCTCCGGAGTCCTCTGGGTCACTAAGGACGACATGATCCGCAGCCACCTCCTCCCAGCCACGTACAAGTCCACTGGTTTCTTGGGACTGTAAATCATCCCTAAAAGACTGCTGCTGATGATGCTGAGTGCCAGCCTCCACCTCCATGCTGACACAATCCTCCTCCTCCTCCTCCTCCTCTTCCTCTTCCTGTGCGATGGGTGGGACAGAAGGAACACTGTCTGGGTAAAGGGGGCCTTGAGAGGCAAGGAAGTCCTCCTCTTCCTGCCTCTGTTCTGCCTCAAGTGCCCTGTCCATTATTCCACGCAGCGTGTGCTCCAACAGGTGGACAAGAGGTACAGTGTCACTGATGCATGCACTGTCACTGCTCACCATCCTCGTGGCCTCCTCAAATGGTGCCAGGACAGTGCATGCATCCCTGATCATGCCCCACTGGCGTGGAGAAAAAAAACCAAGCTCCCCTGACCCTGTCCTGGTGCCGTAGTCGCACAGGTACTCATTGATGGCCCTCTGCTGCGTGTGCAGCCGCTGCAGCATGGCCAACGTTGAGTTCCACCTGGTGGGCATGTCACATATAAGGCGGTTCTTGGGCAGGTTCAACTCCTTTTGCAGCTCAGCCAGGCGAGCACTGGCATTATAAGATCTGCGGAAATGCACACAGACTTTCCTGGCCTGCCTCAGGACATCCTGTAAGCCCGGGTACCTGCCCAAGAACCGCTGCACCACCAGGTTAAGGACGTGAGCCACACAGGGCACATGGGTCAGTTGTCCCTGTCGGAGGGCGGAGAGGAGGTTGGTGCCATTGTCGCAAACCACCATTCCTGGCTTAAGCTGGTGTGGCGTCAACCACCTCTCGGCCTGGCCCTGCAGAGAAGACAGGACCTCTGCCCCAGTGTGGCTTCTGTCCCCCAAACACACCAGCGCAAGCACGGCATGGCATCTTTTTGCCTGCGTACTTGCGTAGCCCCGTGAACGGCTACGGAGCACCGCTGGTTCATAGGACAAACCACAGGAAGAGGCCATGGAGGAAGAAGAAGAGGAGGGGGTGGAGGAGAGAGGTGTGTCACAACCAGTAGTAGCATTTTGGAGGCGTGGCGGTGGAACAACCTCCAACACTACTGCACCTTGTCCTGCATCCTTCCCAGCTGCCAAAAGAGTGACCTAATGGGCCGTGAAAGAAAGGTAACGTCCCTGTCCATGCCTGCTGGACCATGAGTCAGCGGTAATATGCACCTTACCGCTGACCGCGCTGTCCAGCGAGGCCAAGACATTGCCTTCCACATGCCGGTAGAGAGCCGGAATAGCCTTCCGTGAGAAAAAGTGGCGTTTGGGAACCTGCCACTGAGGAACCGCACATTGCACAAACTCACGGAAGGGGGCCGAGTCTACCAACTGAAAAGGCAGCAGTTGAAGCGCTAGCAATTTAGCCAAGCTAGCATTCAACCGCTGGGCATGTGGATGGCTGGGAGTGAACTTCTTTCGACGGTCCAGCAGCTGGGGCAGGGAAATTTGCCTGCTAGAATCGGACGTCGGTGTACTGCTAGCAGAGTGGCCGCAAGTACTTGGCTGTGACACACCTAATTCTACACCTTCATTCCTCTCAGTGCATGTTTCAGAGAGGACTGAAGTTATAGTGGGGTTGGAGATCCCAGCTGATGCGGTGCAAGGAGAGGTCCGCTTTGTTCTTTGGTGTGGGTCTTTGAGGTAGGCTTGCCAACGAGCTGCATGGCAGGTCAACATATGTCTGGTCAGGCATGTGGTACCCAAGCGGCTGATGTTTTGGCCACGCGATATACGCTTGAGACATATGTTGCAAACAGCATCTGATGCACTAGCCTCAAAAAAGGCCCACACCAAGGAACTTTTTGAATGACGGGCAGAGGCAGCGCCCTGCACAGGCGGAGCTCTGCGGTGTGATTCCGTCGGTGTACTGCCCTTACGCTGGCCACCAAAGGGCATCCTGCCTCGTTGGAGATGTGCCTCCTCCTCATCCTCCTCCTCCTCCTCTCTCCTATTAGGCACCCACGTGGAGTCAGTGACCTCATCATCCCCTCCCTCCTCATCACTGGAGCCAATCTGGCAGTATGCTGCAGCTGCTGGAACATGACTGCCAGATTGGTGTCCTTCTTGAGCATCCCCTCTGTCTGCTCTCACGCTACTGCCTTCCTGTAGCTGGGTTTCATCATCAGACCCTTCGAAACGCTGGGCATCCTCCTGGAGCATGTACCCAACACTGTGCTCAAACAGTTCGGGGGACTCCTCAGGAGGAGGACATGGTGGGTCTAGGGAAGGAGTGACTGATGATGAGTCTGACATTGATACCAGGGAAGAGGACGCTTTGGCAGCTGCTTTGCCAGTACCCTGAGCCTGGGTGAGAGAGGATGAGGAGGAGGAGGAGGGCTTGGTCATCCACTCTACCAAGTCTTCGGCATGATGTGGCTCAACATGTCCAGCTGCCGAAAAGAAGGACAAGCGTGTCCCATGGCCATGTGCTGATGACAATGCACCGCGTCCACGACCAGCACTGTTGCCCCCAGACACAGAGCCTGCTTGCCCTCTTTTATTGCCTCCTGACTGTCTGCCTCTCCTTGTTTGCCTTCCAGACATTCTAATAGATGGCCTGCAGGGAGATGGGAAAAAAGCAATAAGGGCTACCTTCAGGTGTCCTTCTCTGTCCCTTTACTTAAGGATTTCTAAATATGGTTGAGGATTATTGCTTTTGCACAGAATAGCACAACGACAATTTCCCTGACTGTCCAAAAAACAAGGATTTCAAAGATGGTTGATGAGGAATGCTTTGGCACACTATAGCACAAGGAGAATTCCCCTCACTTTCCTTCTTTGTCCCTAGAAACAAGGACTGGCACAGTGAAAGAAACTGACACTCTCCCTACCTACAGTTTTCTGTCCCTAGAAAAAATGTTTTTTTAAAGCACACTATAGCACAAGGAGAATTCCCCTCACTTTCCTTCTTTGTCCCTAGAAACAAGGACTGGCACAGTGAAAGAAACTGACACTCTCCCTACCTACAGTTTTCTGTCCCTAGAAAAAATGTTTTTTTAAAGCACACTATAGCACAAGGAGAATTCCCCTCACTTTCCTTCTTTGTCCCTAGAAACAAGGACTGGCACAGTGAAAGAAACTGACACTCTCCCTACCTACAGTTTTCTGTCCCTAGAAAAAATGTTTTTTTAAAGCACACTATAGCACAAGGAGAAATCCCCTCACTTTCCTTCTTTGTCCCTAGAAACAAGGACTGGCACAGTGAAAGAAACTGACACTCTCCCTACCTACAGTTTTCTGTCCCTAGAAAAAATGTTTTTTTAAAGCACACTATAGCACAAGGAGAATTCCCCTCACTTTCCTTCTTTGTCCCTAGAAACAAGGACTGGCACAGTGAAAGAAACTGACACTCTCCCTACCTACAGTTTTCTGTCCCTAGAAAAAATGTTTTTTTAAAAGCACACTATAGCACAAGGAGAATTCCCCTCACTTTCCTTCTTTGTCCCTAGAAACAAGGACTGGCACAGTGAAAGAAACTGACACTCTCCCTACCTACAGTTTTCTGTCCCTAGAAAAAATGTTTTTTTAAAGCACACTATAGCACAAGGAGAATTCCCCTCACTTTCCTTCTTTGTCCCTAGAAACAAGGACTGGCACAGTGAAAGAAACTGACACTCTCCCTACCTACAGTTTTCTGTCCCTAGAAAAAATGTTTTTTTAAAGCACACTATAGCACAAGGAGAAATCCCCTCACTTTCCTTCTTTGTCCCTAGAAACAAGGACTGGCACAGTGAAAGAAACTGACACTCTCCCTACCTACAGTTTTCTGTCCCTAGAAAAAATGTTTTTTTAAAGCACACTATAGCACAAGGAGAAATCCCCTCACTTTCCTTCTTTGTCCCTAGAAACAAGGACTGGCACAGTGAAAGAAACTGACACTCTCCCTACCTACAGTTTTCTGTCCCTAGAAAAATTTTTTTTTTAAAGCACACTATAGCACAAGGAGAATTCCCCTCACTTTCCTTCTTTGTCCCTAGAAACAAGGACTGGCACAGTGAAAGAAACTGACACTCTCCCTACCTACAGTTTTCTGTCCCTAGAAAAAATGTTTTTTTAAAGCACACTATAGCACAAGGAGAATTCCCCTCACTTTCCTTCTTTGTCCCTAGAAACAAGGACTGGCACAGTGAAAGAAACTGACACTCTCCCTACCTACAGTTTTCTGTCCCTAGAAAAAATGTTTTTTTAAAGCACACTATAGCACAAGGAGAAATCCCCTCACTTTCCTTCTTTGTCCCTAGAAACAAGGACTGGCACAGTGAAAGAAACTGACACTCTCCCTGCCTACAGTTTTCTGTCCCTAGAAAAAATGTTTTTTTAAAGCACACTATAGCACAAGGAGAAATCCCCTCACTTTCCTTCTTTGTCCCTAGAAACAAGGACTGGCACAGTGAAAGAAACTGACACTCTCCCTACCTACAGTTTTCTGTCCCTAGAAAAAATGTTTTTTTAAAGCACACTATAGCACAAGGAGAATTCCCCTCACTTTCCTTCTTTGTCCCTAGAAACAAGGACTGGCACAGTGAAAGAAACGGACACTCTCCCTACCTACAGTTTTCTGTCCCTAGAAAAAATGTTTTTTTAAAGCACACTATAGCACAAGGAGAATTCCCCTCACTTTCCTTCTTTGTCCCTAGAAACAAGGACTGGCACAGTGAAAGAAACTGACACTCTCCCTACCTACAGTTTTCTGTCCCTAGAAAAAATGTTTTTTTAAAGCACACTATAGCACAAGGAGAATTCCCCTCACTTTCCTTCTTTGTCCCTAGAAACAAGGACTGGCACAGTGAAAGAAACTAGCACAAGGAGAAATCCCCTCACTTTCCTTCTTTGTCCCTAGAAACAAGGACTGGCACAGTGAAAGAAACTGACACTCTCCCTACCTACAGTTTTCTGTCCCTAGAAAAAATGTTTTTTTAAAGCACACTATAGCACAAGGAGAATTCCCCTCACTTTCCTTCTTTGTCCCTAGAAACAAGGACTGGCACAGTGAAAGAAACTGACACTCTCCCTACCTACAGTTTTCTGTCCCTAGAAAAAATGTTTTTTTAAAGCACACTATAGCACAAGGAGAATTCCCCTCACTTTCCTTCTTTGTCCCTAGAAACAAGGACTGGCACAGTGAAAGAAACTGACACTCTCCCTACCTACAGTTTTCTGTCCCTAGAAAAAATGTTTTTTTAAAGCACACTATAGCACAAGGAGAAATCCCCTCACTTTCCTTCTTTGTCCCTAGAAACAAGGACTGGCACAGTGAAAGAAACTGACACTCTCCCTACCTACAGTTTTCTGTCCCTAGAAAAAATGTTTTTTTAAAGCACACTATAGCACAAGGAGAAATCCCCTCACTTTCCTTCTTTGTCCCTAGAAACAAGGACTGGCACAGTGAAAGAAACTGACACTCTCCCTACCTACAGTTTTCTGTCCCTAGAAAAAATGTTTTTTTAAAGCACACTATAGCACAAGGAGAATTCCCCTCACTTTCCTTCTTTGTCCCTAGAAACAAGGACTGGCACAGTGAAAGAAACTGACACTCTCCCTACCTACAGTTTTCTGTCCCTAGAAAAAATGTTTTTTTAAAGCACACTATAGCACAAGGAGAAATCCCCTCACTTTCCTTCTTTGTCCCTAGAAACAAGGACTGGCACAGTGAAAGAAACTGACACTCTCCCTACCTACAGTTTTCTGTCCCTAGAAAAAATGTTTTTTTAAAGCACACTATAGCACAAGGAGAAATCCCCTCACTTTCCTTCTTTGTCCCTAGAAACAAGGACTGGCACAGTGAAAGAAACTGACACTCTCCCTACCTACAGTTTTCTGTCCCTAGAAAAAATGTTTTTTTAAAGCACACTATAGCACAAGGAGAAATCCCCTCACTTTCCTTCTTTGTCCCTAGAAACAAGGACTGGCACAGTGAAAGAAACTGACACTCTCCCTACCTACAGTTTTCTGTCCCTAGAAAAAATGTTTTTTTAAAGCACACTATAGCACAAGGAGAATTCCCCTCACTTTCCTTCTTTGTCCCTAGAAACAAGGACTGGCACAGTGAAAGAAACTGACACTCTCCCTACCTACAGTTTTCTGTCCCTAGAAAAAATGTTTTTTTAAAGCACACTATAGCACAAGGAGAAATCCCCTCACTTTCCTTCTTTGTCCCTAGAAACAAGGACTCGCACAGTAAAACACACTGACACTCTCCCTACCTATCCTTCTCTTTCCCTAAACTAAAGGAATCCAGGTTAAGCAAGAAAGAAATAAATGTCACTGTCCCTGCCTATGCTTGTCTTTCCCTGCTCCGGAACACACTACACTAGGCCACCGTGCTGGCGGCCTTTTATAGTGTGGGGCGTGTACTAAACACCCTCAGCAATAATTGGCCACAGGCATCCTGCCTGTGGCCAATCATTGCTCTCCTCGCTGCCGGCGCTGTGATTGGCCAAGCACGCGGGGTCACAGTGCATGCTTGGCCAATCACAGCGCCTGGATGACACTGCGATGGCGTAGTGCATTGTGGGCCGTTCGCGTCACTCGAATTTGGCGCGAACGGCCCAAATCGTTCGATCTTCGTCGAACGATCGAACAGCCGATGTTCGAGTCGAACGTATGTTCGACTCGAACACGAAGCTCATCCCTAATCAAGAAGGATATTTTTCATCATATGACAACGGCAGCTAGAACAATAATAGCTCGCAATTGGAGAGTAAATAGAAGCCCAAATATAGCAGATTGGATATGTGAAATGAACGAAATACAATATATGGAAAGACAAATAAGAGAAGAAGGATACATAAATAGTCAAATGCCAGACATGTGGCAAAAATGGGATGAATTTCGGCTCTCGGAAGGCATGAAAGAATATATATAAATGGTAAATAAGGAGAAATACGAAGGGGAAATGTAAAGGATACGGAAAATGGGAGAGAAATAAGTGGGAGATGGGTGGGGTTTTATTTTTATTTTTTATTTTATTTGGGGATGAATGGATGCGAGGATGAATGGATATGGAAGATAATAGGTGCATAAGTAGATACATGATGAATGGTATATTGTTTTAATGATAAAGTAATTATTAGATACTTATCAAGATTTGGTATGTTGAATATTAGTGGGAATAATGTATATTGTAACTGAATCTTGTATAATTGTAAAAGTTTTTTTTTTGTATTTGAAAAAGATTAATAAAAAGAAATTGAAAACAAAAGCTGTGGTAATATACAATGGATATAAAAAGTCTACACACCCCTGTTAAAATGTCAGGTTTCTGTGATGTAAAAGAAAGAGACAATGATAAATCATTTCAGAACTTTTTCCACCTTTTAATGTGACCTATAAACTGTACAACTCAGTTGAACAACAAACTGAAAGCTTCTCGTTGTGAGGTAAGTAAAAATAAAATAATAAAATAATATGGTTGCATAAGTGTGCACACACTTAAACTAATACTTTGTTGAAGCACCTTTTGATTTTATTACAGCACTCAGTCTTTTTGGATACAAGTCAGCATGGGACATCTTGACTTGGCAATATTTGCCCAATCTTCTTTGCAAAAACACTCCAAATCTGCCAGATTGCGAGGGTATCTTCGGTGCACAGCCCTCTTCAGATCACCCCACAGATTTCCAATCGGATTCAGGTCTGGGCTCTGGCTGGGCCATTCCAAAACTTTAATCATCTTCTGGTGAAGCCATTCCTTTGTGTTGGTTTGGGTGTATGATTTGGGTCGTTTTAATGCTGAAAGATTACGTTTTTCTTCATATTCCGCTTTCTAGCAGAAACCTGAAGGTTTTGTGGCAATATTAACTGGCATTTAGAACGTTCATAATTCCCTCTACCTTGACTAAGGCCCCTATTCCAGCTGAAGAAAAACAGCCCCAAAGCATGATGCTGCCACCACCATGATTCACAGTGGGTATGATGTTCTTTTGGTGTTGTACAGTGTTGTTTTTGCACAAAACATATCTTTTGGAATTATGGCCAAAAAGTTCAACCTTGGTTTCATCAGACCATAACACATTTTCCCACATGCTTTTGGGAGAATTCAGATGTGTTTTTGCAAAATTTAGCCGGGCTTGGATGTTTTTCTTCGTAAGAAAAGGCTTCAGTCTTGCCACTCTACCCAATAGCCCAGACATGACATGAAGAATACGGGAGATTGTTGTCACATGTACCACACAGCCCGTACTTTCCAGATATTCATGCAGATCCTTTAATGTTGCTGAAGGCCTCTTGGCAGCCTCCAATATTGATAGGTTCAAGTAGCAGCTAAAAACCCACATTAGAAGGGGCAAGTTAGGTTTATTCAGCAGGTACCTCAAAAACAATTGTAGGACTTCCCCTGAAAAAGGGGTGGTACATAGATTATTGCTAATATACAGGTAAGAGCAAATCAGGTCCTCATCATCTACAGCCAAAACAGATTCCTGGAAGTTCAATGACTTATGTACCAATACACCTACTTCATGGGAGTACGAGTCATATGTCTTTATGTGAGAAGTGATCTTGTCAGTGAGGTGTATGATAGATCTGAGGCAATACGGGTGAAGCTATATGTGTTCGCCTGCTGCTAAGATAACTATTGGAGTATTTTACAAACCCCACAGTATTGGGCTGGTTTCACACTGATGCAAATTGGATGCTGGATCCCTGCATCCAATTCGCATGATAGGAGAGTGTGACCCGCTTCCAATGTAGCTGGTTCACACACCTCCGGGGCGGCAGCGGTCCGAATTGCACAAGGGTCCTGTGCGTTTTCTGGTTTGTTGTTTTTTTTTTAAGTGGAAATTCAGCCCAAAATTCGGACCTGATTTGCACGTGAAACAGTAAACAGACACGCACCAGACCCCCTGCTGTGAGCCACGGCCACAGCTAGTGTGAACCATGTCTTTACTGATGAGTTAAAAATTCTTTACACTAATAGGCTGCACAGGCAGGGACTGAGATATTTGAATAACTAATTTGGTTACACTGCTGTTACAGCAAAAGGGTGGACATTAAAAAAAAATCAAAAACTTATTCCAAGGTCATTTTTGGGACAGTTGTAAAGAAGCCCAAACGAGTACAATTTATTAGAAGCATTCAGATAAGTAAACACAAAATAACTTTGATATGGTGTAACAGTGTCCATAATTTGATTTAATTTGTAGAATTTAAATAGTAAAAGACAAGCACATTCTGGAAATACCAAGTACTAAGTATATATTCTTTTTTTTTTATTTGGAAAAAAACAACTTTATTGATATAAAGCACATATTACAAACCATTCAGGTACATGTGGCCACAGAAGGTCCGTTACATATGTTTTGACAGCGAAATAAAATATGCAGGTATGTTACAGGGTGTGCATACACATATTCACAGGTGCAGTGATTTAGATGGCAATTTAACCCAACCTGTATGCAAGGTGTGCCACAGATACAGGGAAACTCTACTCTGGGTATGAAACAGTTATACACAGGTTTCACCATCCTCCAACCATCTGTCCCAGATCTTGGAATATTTTTGTGTAGATCCCCTGTGTGCATAGATCAGTTTCTTGAATGGCAAGGTGTCATGAACTGCTTTTTTCCATAACTGTAGTGTGGGGGGCACGTTCTGCATCCAACTCTGCGCTATCACTTTACGTGCTAGGAATAATGTTCAAAAATGAATATTGTGTGATATTTGTCCACCTCTACGTCTGGCAGTAGCCCCAAAATACATAACTTAGGGTCCAGCACCACAGGGGATCCCATGTAGTCATGGAGGAAATGGACAACCTGCGTCCAATACGTCTGGATATGTGGGCAGCTCCATATGAGATGGTAAAGCGAGCCTGGGTCAGCCCTGCACAAGCGACACGTCGGATCCGGCGTGTGCTGGAACTTTGCCAATCTCACCGGCGTCGGGTAGGCCTTGTGTATGATATACAGTTGTGTCAGTCTATCGGACAGCTTGGGAGACGCTGTCTTCGTTCCCTCTAAAATCTTGTCCCAGTCAGCGTCATCTATGGGTCCTACGTCCTGTTCCCATACCGATTTGGCCTTGTGAGAAATAGCAGCTGCACCCCGTTGTCCGATTGTGTAATACAGGTGTGATATAAGCTTGGAGGGGTCATCTCCTAAAACTATATTCAGCACAGGGGAGGTTCCATCCCTACATCCAGGCCTGGTAGCTGGGTTCTAAGTGCGTGGCAGAGCTGAAGGTATTTAAATGCTAGTTGGTGCGGGAGGGAAAACTCCTCTTTAAGGATCTGGAACTGCTTGAGCCCGGAGGTGGACAAGACCTGATGGAGATACAGTATTCCATGTCTAGCCCAAACTGTCGAGTCTGGAATTGTCTCCATTTCCGGCATATGGCTATTAAGCCACAATAGGGTGTGAGAATGAAATTTCCCCACATTCTGCTTTTTAAGGGATATTTCCCATATCCTTTGGTGGTGTGACAACATGCCCGAGTTGTACCACACAGTGGGACCGGGTGTTTTTTTCCCGCGAAGGATAGCCTGAACGGGTGTATACTTTGGGTGTCCCGGTTTGTCACAAACTAAGGATCTGTAGCGCTGCATTTCCGACGTGGAAATGGTACATGTGGGATAGTTGCGAGGCTAGGTAGTAATCTTGTAGGTCCGGGAGGGATACACCCCCATTTCTGTGGGTTTTTTTAAGATTTGCCGTCTACCATTACCCCAGACAAATGAATTAAGAATAGCTTCCATCTGCTTAAAGAGTTTTAAGGGAATGTATAGGGGGGCATGCCATACCAGATATAGAATCTTGGGCAGTATGATCATTTTTATTAAATTTATGCACCCAATCACCCCCAATGGCAATCTAGACCACGTCTGTGTTTTGCTTTTTAGTAAGTCAAACAAAGGAGCTACATTCAAGGGTGTATAGTCAACCAGGTCCCTAGTTACCTCCACACCTAAGTATTTAATCTTGGACATAATGAGGAAAGGAAGGTGCGCCAAACTAAGTGCAGTATAACAGTATTTAATGACAAATAGTAAAATCAGCCAAATGGCTACTCACAGGGTGATGAAGTTATTAAGGCATATCAGGAGATAGGAGATAGAGCAGGTCCGGTGTCATCAATGGCAGTCCGCAGGGAGATGTAGGTCCCAGATGGAAGAGAGACTGAAGGCAGGTCTGTAGTGTCAGCAAGGAATGTCCTGGGCATCAAGGCGCTGTAGCCGTGCGTGGTGTGTTCCTGTAGTGACAGATGGAAGACCAGGGAGATGCGCTTCAGCGTGTGCTTCAGCGTGGAGCGCAGCGTGCCGTCAGACCGGAAGTGACGTGGTACGGGGAACGGACCAATAGGATGACGCGTTTTTCAGCATCCGCTGTTTCATCAGATCCATGGGGGACATTTTTTTTTTTTAAAGGTAAATTTGTAATACGTTTTTTTTCAAAACAAGACATACAATAGACAACAAACAGACACTCATTGAGCGAACATCGCCCAATCCAGTACAGTGCAAAAAATGTCTTTTAGAAAGCTGGTAAACAATTGGCATATATCAGGAAGACAATATTCAGTCACATTTTTAAGGAGCAGGAGAGACAGTGCTCTCAGAATCAACCCAGTAGCCCCAAACCTTCCTGAATTTTTTTTGGACACCCTCTAGCCTCATATGTCAGTTTGTATAATGATACAGCATGGTTAATATTTGTGAGCCAGAAGGCAATAGTGGGTAAGGATGGAGACTTCCAATGGAAGGTTATTGCTTTCTTAGCATAAAACAATACTATTCTCAGAAATGTTCGTGTATTCTCGGATATACTATCATCATCAATATAGCCAAGTAAACGCAACCCCATTGGATCAACAACGAGGCTGTCCACGACAGAGTACTTTCCCCCCTGGGGGAGTATTGGGCGCACAATGCGGGGTCTGCTTCTCTGGAGATGACCTGGGACGCCTCCAAGGCTCACAGCAGGGGTCAGTATATCTCGGCTGTGGCGGCGGTAAAGGCGGAACTGGGAGACGGGGTATCTGACCTGCAGCGTAGGGTGGATGAGGTGATGAATCAGTATTCAGCCTCGCCGACGGTTTCCAATTTTGAACACCTGTCATCGCTTAGTCGAGAACTACATCTCTATGTTACAGATGCCACTAGTCTTGGTATACAGGGTAGCAGACAGGCATACTTTGAACATGGAGACAAAAATAGCAAACTGCTGGCGATGCTAGCGCAGCAGGACAGGCCCTCAGCGGTTATATCGGAGATCCTCACGGCAGATGGCACTTTAGCCACCTCTCAGGAGGATATTCTGTCTGCATTCAACACTTTCTACACTTCTCTTTATGTCTCTTCACTTCCTGACGGGTTTGATCCTGCGCCTATGATCTCCCTGCTGGACACATTGGCCCTGGGGTGGCTCTCTGACACGGAGAGGCAACTCCTTGTCTCGGAGATCACCCCAGAAGAAGTCACACTGGCCATTAAATCTTTTCCGGCAGGAAAAACCCCAGGGCCGGACGGCCTGCCCATTGAGTACTATAGGGCCCACGCAGAATTGCTCGCCCCTAAACTAGCTCAGATGTTTCAAGCTTGCTTGAATCAAGACTCCTTGCCACCCTCTATGAGAGAAGCCCATGTGGTTCTAATTCCTAAGCCTAATAGAGACCCTAAGTTCTGCGCCTCATACAGGCCAATTGCACTTCTCAACTGTGACCTTAAAATTTTGACCAAGTTACTGGCCACTAGACTCAACGTAGTGATAAAGTCCCTGATTGACCCCGACCAAACGGGCTTCATGCCCGGTAGATCTACAGACATTAATATACGCAGATTATTCACTAATATTCATGCCCCCCATACTAACCAGGGTACTAGAACCATTGCCACCTTGGATATAGAGAAGGCATTCGACACAGTGGAATGGGTCTATCTGTGGGAGGTGCTTAGACGAATGGGGTTCCCGTTAAAATTTATAGGCTGGATACGCACACTTTACACTGGTCCTACGGCACACATTAAGCTGAATGGCTCCTTGTCTCCTCCGTTCTCCCTGCAGAGGGGCACCAGACAGGGATGCCCTCTCTCCCCGGCTCTGTTCGCCCTGGCCGTGGAGCCTATTGCTGAGGCCCTTAGGAGCTCGGCCGAGGTACGTGGTCTTCGGGTGGGCTGGCTGGAGGAGAGAGTGGCTTTATACGCGGACGATATGCTCCTGTTCCTGAATGACGCTGGTGACTCTCTGCGGGGCGCACTTGGTATCATGGATGCCTTCGCCGCCTTCACGGGGCTGAAGGTGAACTGGCACAAGTCGCAATTGTTCCCAGTGGATGCGGGGGCCCGGTCCTCCTCGCCCTCCTCTCTCCCGCTTCAGTGGGTTGAGCAGTTCACCTACTTGGGAATTGTTATCTCAAGGGAGACTGGGGATTTTGTGCGGCTAAATCTCGACCCTGTCCTGGTGACCATTAAAGCCAAACTTAAGGCGTGGAGTAACCTCCCCCTTTCTCTCATCGGGCGTATTAACCTGATTAAAATGAAAGTCCTTCCTAAACTCACGTATATTTTTCGGAACTCCCCTCACTGGCTGACTAAAGTCTTCTTTAATTCCCTCCGGCAACTCTTCCTCTCCTTTATTTGGGGGGGGGGGGCAGGCCACCTAGATTCAAATATTCCACCTTGACCAGGCCCGTGGACAGTGGCGGCTTGGCTCTCCCTGATTGTTACAAGTATTATTTGGCCACTCAGCTTGTGACCGCCCACTGGTGGCTGAGACCGGACCTGACCAACTCCGTGACGGTACTGGAGGCAGCCATAGTGGGGTCCCTGGAGGCACTGGAGGGACTGCTATTCAGGGGGCCTAAAATGCCTCACAATCTCACCCCTTCCATGCGTACCACTATGCGGGCATGGAAGGCGGGTGAGGCACTAAGGGCACCCCAGCCGAACTCTTTGTCTCCTCACACCCCACTGTGGCTGAATCCCAACCTATCACAATTCCACACTATCCCCGATCCGCAGGCCTGGGCCAAGTATAAAATACTGACCCTCAAACATATCATCACCAACGGAGATCTCACTCCCTTTCACACTTTATGTGCTAAATTCAACGTACCTGACCGAGCCCACTTTAGATATCTCCAAATTGCACATGCCTTCAGGTGCCAATTTTTGGGCAGGCCAGTCGAACTGGCATACTCAGAGTTGGAATCTACTATCCGGGTGAAAGACCTGGAGAAACCCGCGTCTCAGATTTATGGATCCCTGCTGGTTGCTGCTATCCCCAAGCTGTCTTCCCTCCGCAGGAAATGGGTGGAGGACATACCGGGGCTGGACGCGGATGACTGAAGGGAGGTTTGGGATTATCCCTTCTCCCCTCTGATCTCAGCAAGGGACAAATTAGTCCAATATAAAATTGTCCACAGGGCTCACTACACGCCTCACAGGCTGCACCAGATGTCACCGGAGCATTCTCCGGAGTGCTGGCGCTGCTCCTACCAGCCAGGGGGTTTCTTCCATATTTTCTGGGCTTGCCCAGCAATTGTACAGTATTGGAGTGAAGTGCTACGGGTGATCAATAAGGCCACCGGGACTTGCGTCCCATGCGAGCCCATACACTGTTTGCTAGGACTAGTTGACCAACTGCCAATACTCAGAGCAAGAAAAACACTCATATCCCTGTTGTTGTATTATGCGCGCAAAGCCATTACAATGAATTGGAAACAATCGTCTCCCCCCTCTGTTAAATTTTGGAAAAACTTAATTAATGCCAGTTTGCCCCTGTATAGAGCCACGTACTTGTCTAGAGGTTGTCCGCACAAATTTGAAAAGGTATGGAACTGTTGGTTAGATGACAGAAGCACGGCACGTGATACAGTGACCACTGTCTAGACTTCTATTGTATCATTGAAATATCGATCTATTAACCCAAATAATGTTTCCAGGCTACCTTCCTCTATCAATACCACTTTGAAGCATGACGTATATTGAATGAACCCTCTCCCCAAGCTTGGGGTTGTAGTATAGACTAAGTTAAGTTCTTTGTTATTTGTCGCCCTGTGACGGTCTGATGCAGAAACAGGGTAATGGCCCCTGCGTGGGCAGCTGTTGTGCCTAGGTGTGGGCAAAATGTGTGTATGTTTTATAAAAATTCAATAAAAAGATTTAAAAAAAAAAATATAGCCCAGTAAACACCTTAGAGGATTACATACATTAGGTAATTGTGTCAATGAACTGATGAAGGCCGTGACCTCCGACCAGAACTTCCTGGTCGGAGCAAACTCCCACATTAAATGAAAGAACGTGCCATCAGCCATGCCGCAACGAGAGCATAATGCAGAGGGCAATCTATTCAGTTTAAATAGTAAGCATGGAGTAAAGTAGGATCTGTATAACAATTTTGTTTGTATTACTTTATCACGAGAAGAGATGACAGAGGGAACCTGGAGGGGCAAAAGCTCCTGCCAGATTTCCTCCGTCAGTTTAGGAATATCAGCTCTCCAGCTGGCAGCCGTCTTGCTCAGCCTTTGAGTCATGGAATGCAGAAGGGACCTATAATATGTAGAAACTAGCTTGGTGTGAGAGGAGTCGGTCAACATACGTTCCAGTGGGGAGAGTTGAATGGATATGTTGCGAAGACCAAACTGCGTTGCTGCAGTGTGGCGTATCTGTAGGTAGAGGAAGTAAGCTGTGCGTGGTAGATTGTAATCTCTTCGAAATTCATCAAAAGAACGAAACACGTTGTCTGAGAATAAATGCAAAATAGTTTTTACCCCCCTTTTCGACCAGAATCCCCCGTCAGATCTGCGGAAGAACTCTGGTAGAGTCGGGTTCCCCCAGAGTGGAGTGTTCGGCGAGTAAGTATTACTGTCAGTGAACGACTGTAGTTTTGTTAGCTTAATAAGCCTTATAGTCATTGCCAGGACACTAGTACCCTCCCGCCCTCTAAGGGACATACGATAAATCAGGTTCTGCAGGGATTCATAGGAGGTAAGGATAGCAGCCTCCAAGGCAGTGGCTGCGTTGTTGGCTTCAGGAAAAAAACACCAATGTGCATGAGCTAATTGTGAGGCAATATAATAGGTGTGGAGGCAGGGTAAGGCCAATCCCCCCTCCAGTACCGGTAACTGGAGGGTGGTCTTGGCAATCCTGACTACTCCCCCCCTCCATAAAAAGGAAGTAAGGATGGAGTCCATTTCTTTAAATTTAAGCCTAGTGACATATATTGGTGAATTACCCAATACATACACAAATCGTGGCAGGAATATCATTTTAAAAATATTAATCCTGCCCAATAAGGTAAGTGGGAGATTTGCCCAGGTTTTGAATGTGGTCTTCATTTTCCCTATAAGGGGGTCTATATTCAGTTTAGCATAAGAGGTAATAGGGAGCTGTACCATAACTCCTAAATATCGGAAAGGAGGTGACTATTTGTAGTGGGCAAGAGGAAGGTAGCCTGGGTGGGTCTGCCTGGTCAATCTGAAATAGGATGGACTTGTCCCAGTTAACCCGGAACCCGGAGAAATGCCCAAACTCGCCAATAATCTCCAGCAGGGCTGGGAGAGACGACTGGGGGTCCGACAAATAGATCAACATGTCGTCAGCATAAAGAGACACCTTCTCCTCCAGACCCCCAATCGTCAGTCCCGCAACCTCCCCGCAAGATCTTATCAGTGCTGCCAAGGGCTCTATCGCCAGTGCAAAGAGCAACGACGACAGAGGGCACCCCTCTCTGGTGCCTCTCTTTATCGGAAAGGGATCAGACACGGCTGCGTTCACCCTCAGTCGAGCAGTGGGTTTCGAATATAACAACTGGACCCATCTGATGAAGGTACCGCCAAAACCAAACTTTGCCAGGACCTCCAGCAGATAAGGCCATTCGACTGAATAAAATGCCTTGTGTGCGTCTAGTGATGAGCCGAACACCCCCGGGTTCGGTTCGCACCAGAACCCGCGAACGGACCGAAAGTTCGTACGAACATTAGAACCCTATTAAATACAATGGATGCGAACGTTCGAATTCTAAAGTGCTAATTATAACAACTATTATGCATGTTATTGTCCTAAAAAGGGTTTGGGAACCCGGGTTCTGCACCAGGGGACATGTATCAATGCAAAAAGAAGTTTTAAAAACGGTCGTTTTTCGGGAGCAGTCATTTTAATGATGCATAAAGTGAAAAAAAAAAGTCAAATATTCCTTTAAATATCGTACCTGGGGGGTGTCTAAAGTATGCCTGTGAAGTGCCACGTGTTTCCCGTGTTTAGAACTGTCCCTGCACAAAATGACACTTCTAAAGGAAAAAAAAGCCATTTAAAACTGCTTGCGGCTTTAATGTAATGTCTGGTCCCGGTAATATGGATGAAAATCTTTAAGAAAAATGGCATAGCTACCCCATGACCCCCCCCCCTACCCCAGCCCATTACCAGCCCCTTTGGGTCTTGTATGGATATTAAGGGGAACCCCGCACATAAAATAAAAAAGGCCCTATATACTCTGAACAGCCGTATACAGGCGGTGCATACAAGACAGGGACTGTAGGTTTGTTCTTATGTAGAATCTGTTTGTAATTTTGAACAGGTACATTGTTTAAGTGTAGCTCCAGCCCAAAAATCTATTTTTAAACTTTTTGGAAAACATAGGTAAGGGTTATCACCCCTGTAACATTTGTTTTGCTGTCTGTGCCCCTGTTCAGAACATTTCACCTCACTTTCCGTCCCAATGACAACTGTTTTTGAAATGTGGTTTTTTTCTTGAAACAAGGATTGCTGATAAAGCATCAGTACAGAGGAGACACCTTTCTCCCATATTAATTCTTACAGGAGAGAATTTTCCTTCCTAGGGGTAGATTTCCTCTCACTTCCTGTTGTCTTCTTGCGTTTGCAAGTAGGAGTCGTTTGTAAGTTGGATGTTTGAAAGTAGGGACCTGCCGTAGATACTCTGCAGAAATAGGCCCCTTAGTTGTTGGTGTTGGCACAACACTGTAAGCACTCACAGTTACTCTTGGTTGGTGCTGGAACGCCCTGCTGTCAACTATTATATCAGGAATTGTAATTACATATAATTGTTGAACAGTGTTAGTAAAAATTGGGCCTTTGATGGTGGTGCTGGTGCCACAACACTGTAAGCCCTGACAGTTACTCTTGGTGGGTGCAGCAATGGGCCCTGCTGTGAATTATTAGATCAAGAATTGTAATTGCATGCCCCTGTTGAACAGGGGCTGAAAAATTGGGCCTTTGGTGGTGGTGGTGGTGTTGACACAACACTGTAAGCCCTCAGAGTTACTCTTGGTGGGTGCAGGAATGGGCCCTGCTGTGAATTATTAGATCAAGAATTGTAATTACATGCCCCTGTTGAACAGGGGCTGAAAAATTGGGCCTTAGGCACTGGTGGCACAACACTACAACCCCTCACAGATACTGTACTTGGAGCACAGCAATGAGCCCTGTTGCAAAGTATTGCTTCAAAAATTGTAATGACACGCCCCTGTTAAACAGGGGCTGAAAAATTGGGCCTTAGGCACTGGTGCCACAACACTCCAACCCCTCACAGATACTGTACTTGGAGCACAGCAATGAGCCCTATGGCAAATTATTGCTAAAAAAATTGTAATTACACGCCCCTGTAAAACAGGGGCAGAAAAATTGGGCCTTAGCCACTGGTGGCGGCACCCATAAACAAAAATGATCTTCCAAGCTATCATCATCAATCGTATCATTGAGGACTCGGAGGAGGAGGATAGCCAGTCAACATAACAGCACAGACACTCAGCATCAGCATCAGTCTTGAAGGGATGTGACATGTTAAAATCAATTAGTCTGTTATATCAGCATCAGGTGTGTGGTAGCTGGTGGTGATCCAAGACTGGTTCATCTTGATGAAAGTCAGTCGATCAACCGAGTCGGTGGACAGGCGCACCCTGTGATCCGTGACAAATCCTCCAGCAGCACTGAATGTGCGTTCCGAAAGAACGCTGGATGCAGGACAGGCCAGTAGCTCAATTGCATACTGTGCAAGCTCTGGCCAGTGATCCATCCTCAAGACCCAGTAAGCCAGAGGATTTTCGGTGGGGAAGGTGTCCAAGTCTGACCTTGCCCCTAGATATTCCTGCACCATGTTTATCAGACGCTGGCGATGGTTGCTGGAACCAATCATACTTTGGGGTTGCGGACTAAAGAATTGTCTGAACGCATCGGTCAGACGGCCACCTTCCCCACCGCTCCTTCTTTGACTGGCCGAAGCCTCAGCAACTCGTTGTCCTGGACCAGGAGTTTGTAACCTCCCAGTCTCTGGGAACGCGTTGCACAGACCTTTCTGCAAGGCCTCCCGGAGTTGTCTCATCCTCTGCTCCCTCTGCGACGGTAACATAAGGTCCGCAACCTTACCCTTGTACCGTGGATCAAGGAGAGTGGCCAGCCAGTAATGGTCCCTCTCCTTGATCCGAAGAATACGAGGATCCTTCCGCAGACTTTGCAGGATCAGGGAGGCCATGCAGCGTAGGTTTGCTGAGGCATTCGCTCCGGAGTCCTCTGGGTCACTAAGGACGACATGATCCGCAGTCACCTCCTCCCAGCCACGTACAAGTCCACTGGTTTCTTGGGACTGTAAATCATCCCTAAAAGACTGCTGCTGATGATGCTGAGTGCCAGCCTCCACCTCCATGCTGACACAATCCTCCTCCTCCTCCTCCTCCTCCTCTTCCTCTTCCTGTGCGATGGGTGGGACAGAAGGAACACTGTCTGGGTAAAGGGGGCCTTGAGAGGCAAGGAAGTCCTCCTCTTCCTGCCTCTGTTCTGCCTCAAGTGCCCTGTCCATTATTCCACGCAGCGTGTGCTCCAACAGGTGGACAAGAGGTACAGTGTCACTGATGCATGCACTGTCACTGCTCACCATCCTCGTGGCCTCCTCAAATGGTGCCAGGACAGTGCATGCATCCCTGATCATGCCCCACTGGCGTGGAGAAAAAAAACCAAGCTCCCCTGACCCTGTCCTGGTGCCGTAGTCGCACAGGTACTCATTGATGGCCCTCTGCTGCGTGTGCAGCCGCTGCAGCATGGCCAACGTTGAGTTCCACCTGGTGGGCATGTCACATATAAGGCGGTTCTTGGGCAGGTTCAACTCCTTTTGCAGCTCAGCCAGGCGAGCACTGGCATTATAAGATCTGCGGAAATGCACACAGACTTTCCTGGCCTGCCTCAGGACATCCTGTAAGCCCGGGTACCTGCCCAAGAACCGCTGCACCACCAGGTTAAGGACGTGAGCAACACAGGGCACATGGGTCAGTTGTCCCTGTCGGAGGGCGGAGAGGAGGTTGGTGCCATTGTCGCAAACCACCATTCCTGGCTTAAGCTGGCGTGGCGTCAACCACCTCTCGGCCTGGCCCTGCAGAGCAGACAGGACCTCTGCCCCAGTGTGGCTTCTGTCCCCCAAACACACCAGCGCAAGCACGGCATGGCATCTTTTTGCCTGCGTACTTGCGTAGCCCCGTGAACGGCTACGGAGCACCGCTGGTTCATAGGACAAACCACAGGAAGAGGCCATGGAGGAAGAAGAAGAGGAGGGGGTGGAGGAGAGAGGTGTGTCACAACCAGTAGTAGCATTTTGGAGGCGTGGCGGTGGGACAACCTCCAACACTACTGCACCTTGTCCTGCATCCTTCCCAGCTGCCAAAAGAGTGACCCAATGGGCCGTGAAAGAAAGGTAACGTCCCTGTCCATGCCTGCTGGACCATGAGTCAGCAGTAATATGCACCTTACCGCTGACCGCCCTGTCCAGCGAGGCCAAGACATTGCCTTCCACATGCCGGTAGAGAGCCGGAATAGCCTTCCGTGAGAAAAAGTGGCGTTTGGGAACCTGCCACTGAGGAACCGCACATTGCACAAACTCACGGAAGGGGGCCGAGTCTACCAACTGAAAAGGCAGCAGTTGAAGCGCTAGCAATTTAGCCAAGCTAGCATTCAACCGCTGGGCATGTGGATGGCTGGGAGTGAACTTCTTTCGACGGTCCAGCAGCTGGGGCAGGGAAATTTGCCTGCTAGAATCGGACGTCGGTGTACTGCTAGCAGAGTGGCCGCAAGTACTTGGCTGTGACACACCTAATTCTACACCTTCATTCCTCTCAGTGCATGTTTCAGAGAGGACTGAAGTTATAGTGGGGTTGGAGATCCCAGCTGATGCGGTGCAAGGAGAGGTCCGCTTTGTTCTTTGGTGTGGGTCTTTGAGGTAGGCTTGCCAACGAGCTGCATGGCAGGTCAACATATGTCTGGTCAGGCATGTGGTACCCAAGCGGCTGATGTTTTGGCCACGCGATATACGCTTGAGACATATGTTGCAAACAGCAGCTGTGCGATCTGATGCACTAGCCTCAAAAAAGGCCCACACCAAGGAACTTTTTGAATGACGGGCAGAGGCAGCGCCCTGCACAGGCGGAGCTCTGCGGTGTGATTCCGTCGGTGTACTGCCCTTACGCTGGCCACCAAAGGGCATCCTGTCTCGTTGGAGATGTGCCTCCTCCTCATCCTCCTCCTCCTCTCTCCTATTAGGCACCCACGTGGAGTCAGTGACCTCATCATCCCCTCCCTCCTCATCACTGGAGCCAATCTGGCAGTATGCTGCAGCTGCTGGAACATGACTGCCAGATTGGTGTCCTTCTTGAGCATCCCCTCTGTCTGCTCTCACCCTACTGCCTTCCTGTAGCTGGGTTTCATCATCAGACCCTTCGAAACGCTGGGCATCCTCCTGGAGCATGTACCCAACACTGTGCTCAAACAGTTCGGGGGACTCCTCAGGAGGAGGACATGGTGGGTCTAGGGAAGGAGTGACTGATGATGAGTCTGACATTGATACCAGGGAAGAGGACGCTTTGGCAGCTGCTTTGCCAGTACCCTGAGCCTGGGTGAGAGAGGATGAGGAGGAGGAGGAGGGCTTGGTCATCCACTCTACCAAGTCTTCGGCATGATGTGGCTCAACATGTCCAGCTGCGGAAAAGAAGGACAAGCGTGTCCCATGGCCATGTGCTGATGACAATGCACCGCGTCCACGACCAGCACTGTTGCCCCCAGACACAGAGCCTGCTTGCCCTCTTTTATTGCCTCCTGACTGTCTGCCTCTCCTTGTTTGCCTTCCAGACATTCTAATAGATGGCCTGCAGGGAGATGGGAAAAAAGCAATAAGGGCTACCTTCAGGTGTCCTTCTCTGTCCCTTGAAACAAGGACTTGCACAGTGAAAGAAACTGACACTCTCCCTACCTACAGTTTTCTGTCCCTAGAAAAAATGTTTTTTTTAAGCACAATATAGCACAAGGAGAATTCACTCACTGTCCTTCCAGGTCCCTGGAAACAAGGACTTGCACAGTGAAAGAAACTGACACTCTCCCTACCTACAGTTTTCTGTCCCTAGAAAAAATGTTTTTTTTAAGCACAATATAGCACAAGGAGAATTCACTCACTGTCCTTCCAGGTCCCTAGAAACAAGGACTTGCACAGTGAAAGAAACTGACACTCTCCCTACCTACAGTTTTCTGTCCCTAGAAAAAATGTTTTTTTTAAGCACAATATAGCACAAGGAGAATTCACTCACTGTCCTTCCAGGTCCCTAGAAACAAGGACTTACACAGTGAAAGAAACTGACACTCTCCCTACCTACAGTTTTCTGTCCCTAGAAAAAATGTTTTTTTTAAGCACAATATAGCACAAGGAGAATTCACTCACTGTCCTTCCAGGTCCCTAGAAACAAGGACTTGCACAGTGAAAGAAACTGACACTCTCCCTACCTACAGTTTTCTGTCCCTAGAAAAAATGTTTTTTTTAAGCACAATATAGCACAAGGAGAATTCACTCACTGTCCTTCCAGGTCCCTAGAAACAAGGACTTGCACAGTGAAAGAAACTGACACTCTCCCTACCTACAGTTTTCTGTCCCTAGAAAAAATGTTTTTTTTAAGCACAATATAGCACAAGGAGAATTCACTCACTGTCCTTCCAGGTCCCTAGAAACAAGGACTTGCACAGTGAAAGAAACTGACACTCTCCCTACCTACAGTTTTCTGTCCCTAGAAAAAATGTTTTTTTTAAGCACACTATAGCACAAGGAGAATTCACTCACTGTCCTTCCCAGTCCCTAGAAACAAGGACTTGCACAGTGAAAGAAACTGACACTCTCCCTACCTACAGTTTTCTGTCCCTAGAAAAAATGTTTTTTTTAAGCACAATATAGCACAAGGAGAATTCACTCACTGTCCTTCCAGGTCCCTGGAAACAAGGACTTGCACAGTGAAAGAAACTGACACTCTCCCTACCTACAGTTTTCTGTCCCTAGAAAAAATGTTTTTTTTAAGCACAATATAGCACAAGGAGAATTCACTCACTGTCCTTCCAGGTCCCTAGAAACAAGGACTTACACAGTGAAAGAAACTGACACTCTCCCTACCTACAGTTTTCTGTCCCTAGAAAAAATGTTTTTTTTAAGCACAATATAGCACAAGGAGAATTCACTCACTGTCCTTCCAGGTCCCTAGAAACAAGGACTTACACAGTGAAAGAAACTGACACTCTCCCTACCTACAGTTTTCTGTCCCTAGAAAAAATGTTTTTTTTAAGCACAATATAGCACAAGGAGAATTCACTCACTGTCCTTCCAGGTCCCTAGAAACAAGGACTTGCACAGTGAAAGAAACTGACACTCTCCCTACCTACAGTTTTCTGTCCCTAGAAAAAATGTTTTTTTTTAAGCACAATATAGCACAAGGAGAATTCACTCACTGTCCTTCCAGGTCCCTAGAAACAAGGACTTGCACAGTGAAAGAAACTGACACTCTCCCTACCTACAGTTTTCTGTCCCTAGAAAAAATGTTTTTTTTAAGCACAATATAGCACAAGGAGAATTCACTCACTGTCCTTCCAGGTCCCTAGAAACAAGGACTTGCACAGTGAAAGAAACTGACACTCTCCCTACCTACAGTTTTCTGTCCCTAGAAAAAATGTTTTTTTTAAGCACAATATAGCACAAGGAGAATTCACTCACTGTCCTTCCAGGTCCCTAGAAACAAGGACTTGCACAGTGAAAGAAACTGACACTCTCCCTACCTACAGTTTTCTGTCCCTAGAAAAAATGGTTTTTTTAAGCACAATATAGCACAAGGAGAATTCACTCACTGTCCTTCCAGGTCCCTAGAAACAAGGACTTGCACAGTGAAAGAAACTGACACTCTCCCTACCTACAGTTTTCTGTCCCTAGAAAAAATGTTTTTTTTAAGCACAATATAGCACAAGGAGAATTCACTCACTGTCCTTCCAGGTCCCTATAAACAAGGACTTACACAGTGAAAGAAACTGACACTCTCCCTACCTACAGTTTTCTGTCCCTAGAAAAAATGTTTTTTTTAAGCACAATATAGCACAAGGAGAATTCACTCACTGTCCTTCCAGGTCCCTAGAAACAAGGACTTGCACAGTGAAAGAAACTGACACTCTCCCTACCTACAGTTTTCTGTCCCTAGAAAAAATGTTTTTTTTAAGCACAATATAGCACAAGGAGAATTCACTCACTGTCCTTCCAGGTCCCTAGAAACAAGGACTTGCACAGTGAAAGAAACTGACACTCTCCCTACCTACAGTTTTCTGTCCCTAGAAAAAATGTTTTTTTAAGCACACTATAGCACAAGGAGAATTCACTCACTGTCCTTCCCAGTCCCTAGAAACAAGGACTTGCACAGTGAAAGAAACTGACACTCTCCCTACCTACAGTTTTCTGTCCCTAGAAAAAATGTTTTTTTTAAGCACAATATAGCACAAGGAGAATTCACTCACTGTCCTTCCAGGTCCCTGGAAACAAGGACTTGCACAGTGAAAGAAACTGACACTCTCCCTACCTACAGTTTTCTGTCCCTAGAAAAAATGTTTTTTTTAAGCACAATATAGCACAAGGAGAATTCACTCACTGTCCTTCCAGGTCCCTAGAAACAAGGACTTACACAGTGAAAGAAACTGACACTCTCCCTACCTACAGTTTTCTGTCCCTAGAAAAAATGTTTTTTTTAAGCACAATATAGCACAAGGAGAATTCACTCACTGTCCTTCCAGGTCCCTAGAAACAAGGACTTGCACCGTGAAAGAAACTGACACTCTCCCTACCTACAGTTTTCTGTCCCTAGAAAAAATGTTTTTTTTAAGCACAATATAGCACAAGGAGAATTCACTCACTGTCCTTCCAGGTCCCTAGAAACAAGGACTTGCACAGTGAAAGAAACTGACACTCTCCCTACCTACAGTTTTCTGTCCCTAGAAAAAATGTTTTTTTTAAGCACAATATAGCACAAGGAGAATTCACTCACTGTCCTTCCAGGTCCCTAGAAACAAGGACTTACACAGTGAAAGAAACTGACACTCTCCCTACCTACAGTTTTCTGTCCCTAGAAAAAATGTTTTTTTTAAGCACAATATAGCACAAGGAGAATTCACTCACTGTCCTTCCAGGTCCCTAGAAACAAGGACTTGCACAGTGAAAGAAACTGACACTCTCCCTACCTACAGTTTTCTGTCCCTAGAAAAAATGTTTTTTTTAAGCACAATATAGCACAAGGAGAATTCACTCACTGTCCTTCCAGGTCCCTAGAAACAAGGACTTACACAGTGAAAGAAACTGACACTCTCCCTACCTACAGTTTTCTGTCCCTAGAAAAAATGTTTTTTTTAAGCACAATATAGCACAAGGAGAATTCACTCACTGTCCTTCCAGGTCCCTAGAAACAAGGACTTGCACAGTGAAAGAAACTGACACTCTCCCTACCTACAGTTTTCTGTCCCTAGAAAAAATGTTTTTTTTAAGCACAATATAGCACAAGGAGAATTCACTCACTGTCCTTCCAGGTCCCTAGAAACAAGGACTTGCACAGTGAAAGAAACTGACACTCTCCCTACCTACAGTTTTCTGTCCCTAGAAAAAATGTTTTTTTTAAGCACAATATAGCACAAGGAGAATTCACTCACTGTCCTTCCAGGTCCCTGGAAACAAGGACTTGCACAGTGAAAGAAACTGACACTCTCCCTACCTACAGTTTTCTGTCCCTAGAAAAAATGTTTTTTTTAAGCACAATATAGCACAAGGAGAATTCACTCACTGTCCTTCCAGGTCCCTAGAAACAAGGACTTACACAGTGAAAGAAACTGACACTCTCCCTACCTACAGTTTTCTGTCCCTAGAAAAAATGTTTTTTTTAAGCACAATATAGCACAAGGAGAATTCACTCACTGTCCTTCCAGGTCCCTAGAAACAAGGACTTGCACAGTGAAAGAAACTGACACTCCCCCTACCTACAGTTTTCTGTCCTTAGAAAAAATGTTTTTTTTAAGCACAATATAGCACAAGGAGAATTCACTCACTGTCCTTCCAGGTCCCTAGAAACAAGGACTTGCACAGTGAAAGAAACTGACACTCTCCCTACCTACAGTTTTCTGTCCCTAGAAAAAATGTTTTTTTTAAGCACACTATAGCACAAGGAGAATTCACTCACTGTCCTTCCCAGTCCCTAGAAACAAGGACTTGCACAGTGAAAGAAACTGACACTCTCCCTACCTACAGTTTTCTGTCCCTAGAAAAAATGTTTTTTTTAAGCACAATATAGCACAAGGAGAATTCACTCACTGTCCTTCCAGGTCCCTGGAAACAAGGACTTGCACAGTGAAAGAAACTGACACTCTCCCTACCTACAGTTTTCTGTCCCTAGAAAAAATGTTTTTTTTAAGCACAATATAGCACAAGGAGAATTCACTCACTGTCCTTCCAGGTCCCTAGAAACAAGGACTTACACAGTGAAAGAAACTGACACTCTCCCTACCTACAGTTTTCTGTCCCTAGAAAAAATGTTTTTTTTAAGCACAATATAGCACAAGGAGAATTCACTCACTGTCATTCCAGGTCCCTAGAAACAAGGACTTGCACAGTGAAAGAAACTGACACTCTCCCTACCTACAGTTTTCTGTCCCTAGAAAAAATGTTTTTTTTAAGTACAATATAGCACAAGGAGAATTCACTCACTGTCCTTCCAGGTCCCTAGAAACAAGGACTTGCACAGTGAAAGAAACTGACACTCTCCCTACCTACAGTTTTCTGTCCCTAGAAAAAATGTTTTTTTTAAGCACAATATAGCACAAGGAGAATTCACTCACTGTCCTTCCAGGTCCCTAGAAACAAGGACTTGCACAGTGAAAGAAACTGACACTCTCCCTACCTACAGTTTTCTGTCCCTAGAAAAAATGTTTTTTTTAAGCACAATATAGCACAAGGAGAATTCACTCACTGTCCTTCCAGGTCCCTAGAAACAAGGACTTGCACAGTGAAAGAAACTGACACTCTCCCTACCTACAGTTTTCTGTCCCTAGAAAAAATGTTTTTTTTAAGCACAATATAGCACAAGGAGAATTCACTCACTGTCCTTCCAGGTCCCTAGAAACAAGGACTTGCACAGTGAAAGAAACTGACACTCTCCCTACCTACAGTTTTCTGTCCCTAGAAAAAATGTTTTTTTTAAGCACAATATAGCACAAGGAGAATTCACTCACTGTCCTTCCAGGTCCCTAGAAACAAGGACTTGCACAGTGAAAGAAACTGACACTCTCCCTACCTACAGTTTTCTGTCCCTAGAAAAAATGTTTTTTTTAAGCACAATATAGCACAAGGAGAATTCACTCACTGTCCTTCCAGGTCCCTAGAAACAAGGACTTGCACAGTGAAAGAAACTGACACTCTCCCTACCTACAGTTTTCTGTCCCTAGAAAAAATGTTTTTTTTAAGCACAATATAGCACAAGGAGAATTCACTCACTGTCCTTCCAGGTCCCTGGAAACAAGGACTTGCACAGTGAAAGAAACTGACACTCTCCCTACCTACAGTTTTCTGTCCCTAGAAAAAATGTTTTTTTTAAGCACAATATAGCACAAGGAGAATTCACTCACTGTCCTTCCAGGTCCCTAGAAACAAGGACTTACACAGTGAAAGAAACTGACACTCTCCCTACCTACAGTTTTCTGTCCCTAGAAAAAATGTTTTTTTTAAGCACAATATAGCACAAGGAGAATTCACTCACTGTCCTTCCAGGTCCCTAGAAACAAGGACTTGCACAGTGAAAGAAACTGACACTCTCCCTACCTACAGTTTTCTGTCCCTAGAAAAAATGTTTTTTTTAAGCACAATATAGCACAAGGAGAATTCACTCACTGTCCTTCCAGGTCCCTAGAAACAAGGACTTGCACAGTGAAAGAAACTGACACTCTCCCTACCTACAGTTTTCTGTCCCTAGAAAAAATGTTTTTTTTAAGCACAATATAGCACAAGGAGAATTCACTCACTGTCCTTCCAGGTCCCTAGAAACAAGGACTTGCACAGTGAAAGAAACTGACACTCTCCCTACCTACAGTTTTCTGTCCCTAGAAAAAATGTTTTTTTTAAGCACAATATAGCACAAGGAGAATTCACTCACTGTCCTTCCAGGTCCCTAGAAACAAGGACTTGCACAGTGAAAGAAACTGACACTCTCCCTACCTACAGTTTTCTGTCCCTAGAAAAAATGTTTTTTTTAAGCACAATATAGCACAAGGAGAATTCACTCACTGTCCTTCCAGGTCCCTAGAAACAAGGACTTGCACAGTGAAAGAAACTGACACTCTCCCTACCTACAGTTTTCTGTCCCTAGAAAAAATGTTTTTTTTAAGCACACTATAGCACAAGCACAAAACACACTGACACTCTCCCTACCTATCCTTCTCTTTCCCTAAACTAAAGGAATCCAGGTTAAGCAAGAAAGAAATAAAAGTCACTGTCCCTGCCTATGCTGCTCTATCCCTGCTCCGGAACACACTACACTAGGCCGCCGTGCTGGCGGCCTTTTATAGTGTGGGTCGTGTACTAAACACCCTCAGCAATAATTGGCCACAGGCATCCTGCCTGTGGCCAATCATTGCTCTCCTCGCTGCCGGCGCTGTGATTGGCCAAGCATGCGGGGTCACAGTGCATGCTTGGCCAATCACAGCGCCTGGATGACACTGCGATGGCGTAGTGCATTGTGGGCCGTTCGCGTCACTCGAATTTGGCGCGAACGGCCCAAATCGTTCGATCTTCGTCGAACGATCGAACAGCCGATGTTCGAGTCGAACGTATGTTCGATTCGAACACGAAGCTCATCCCTATGTGCGTCCAAGGCCAGAACAGCCCTGGAACCCATCTCCGCATGAGTAGCCTGAAGATTGGTGAACAATCTCCGCAGGTTGATGGAGGTCGATCGCCCAGGGATGAACCCAGTTTGATCCGCACCAATAATGGTAGTAATAACTGTCGCCGGGTGAGCACCTTGGCCAAAATCTTAACATCTGAGTTGATGAGTGATATTGGTCTGTAAGATTCGCATAGGAGGTGATCCTTAGGTGGTTTAGGAATGAGGACAATCAATGCCTCCGACATAGAGGGGGGTAGCTGTCCCGTTTTCATAGCAAAATCATATACCCTGCTTAGATGGGGTATAAGCAAATCTTTGTATTGCAAATATCACTCGATGGGGAACCCATCCAGTCCCAGCGTTTTGTTTCTGGCAAAGGACTGGATAGCCTCCCCAATTTCCTCAGTTTTCAGAGGAGTGTCAAGATCTGACGCCTACTGGGTCTGAAGTCTGGGCAACGAAATGTCCGCAAGATAGTCATCCAATTCCACAATCATGTAGTGAGCTCTATTAGCATATAGGGAGGAGTAAAAGGAAATAAAGGCTTCCATGATCTCATTGTTCTGTTCTACCACTATGCCCTCTGCGATCTTAATTCTGGGTATGCTGCATGGCTGATAGTCAGGCTTAGAAAGATATACCAACAAATGGCTATTCTTGTCACCAAACTCAAAGATTCGCTGATTCTGGTATAACAGCTTCTTCTGGGTGCGTTCCAAAAGCACTAGGTCCAATTCTCTGGACCCATGCTTCCAGGCAGCATGTGTCTCAGGAGAGGGAGTCACGGTATAAGCGGCTTCTGCCTCCCTGAGAGCCCCCTCTGCATCCATCAACTTGGACATAGAGGCCTTGCGTGTCTGACCAACCGCCGCAGCAAAAGAGCCACGTGTAGTGGCCTTAAAGGCATCCCATACCACTGGAAGGGATGCACTCTGTTTATTAAGTAGCCAGTATGATTTCATCTCCGTCATACATTGGTTCACCACGATCTCATCCGCCAACCACAGTGGGCTCAGTCGCCACACCCGATAGGAGGAGGAGGGGCCCAGGGCAAGGTCCACCATCAAAGGAGAATGGTCGGATATCGCCCTAGGGATGTATTTAACCTCTGATACCATGAAAAGTAGATCCGACGAGACCAGACACAAATCTATACGAGACAGAGTACCGTGTGACTCAGAGTGACACGAATACTCCCTCCTGTCCGCATGCTTCCACCTCCAGGCTTCTACCAAGTCAAATTGATTTAAGAAGGAATCCAGGGGAGTGGGGGGTAATGAAGAGCAATGTAACCTGTCTATGGAATTATCCAGTACTGTATTATAGTCACCCGCTATTAGTAAAGGACCCTCTGCTATCCCCAGAATGGAGGTCATAACCCTTTCAAAGAACAATTTAGTGAAGGGGGGAGGGGCATACAGGCTAGTCACGGTATATGGTCTTCCCATAAGTTCGAGTACAACAACTACAAAACACCCTTGCGGGTCCAGTTTAACATGCTTAATACTAACCGGGGCTGATTTGGCTATTAGGATGGAGGTCCGCCTGGCATATGTGGAGTATGTAGAATGGAGGGCATAGGCAATTTTTGCCCGTTTGAGGGCCATGACTCTAGAGCCCTGGAGGTGGGTTTCCTGAAGTAGGATTACATGCGGATTGTGGCGTGCCAAGTAGTCAAACATCAGAGATCTTTTCACCTTGGAATTCAGCCCCTGTACATTCCAAGACACTAAACGTAGCTTAGACATAGGGAGGCGTAAAGCACATGATTAACCGTACCCACTTCCCATGGCCCGCCGGACACAAGCAAGGCCCGAAGTCCCGCGAACCAGGGGAAGCGCGCAAGGTACAAAACAGGTCAAAAAGATAAGGCAAGAGCATAGGAAATAAAGTGATCAGATGCATATCATAAGGGTCAGCTATACCAGCCTGTAAATGGAAATGCACAAATGGATACCAGCACTGCAGAACAAAACACATAAAAATAAAAACTTCAAACAAAAATCCCCAAACATCCCCACCCATCCTAACCCTCCCAGCTCCCAAACCCAAACATATGAGAGCTTTGTTCCCAAAACCAAAACTGCAAAGCAGGGGGGTCATGACACAGACCCCAAACTAACCAACCCTGAGGAGCGTTAAAGTCCCTTAGACGCGGGCTACCATCCGTGACCGCACAGGACAAGTATGCTAGTTGACCCTGAGTCTGAAGGAAAAAATGCAGCAGTCATCCAGATCAAACAAGTAAGAAACAAACAGAGTTAGTAGAATGTAGTTCGCCACTTTCATATAACTGTAAAGAGGGAAGTGAGATGATCACAGGCGTAAGGATTTCCAGGCCCACTCCTACCCCCCCTCAGCTGTCCTTTGCTGGAAAGGGGTAACGTATGCCACATAAGGCACAAGGTGTAGTTATCAAAAAATGCAGGTTAGGTGCGATGTTAGTGCAGAGGGGATCTTTGATTCTGATTCCGGCGTTCAGGATGTCCCAGGATATCCACCCAGTGAGATGCCTCCTTAGGATCCGTGAAGAAGTAGGCCTTGCCCTGGTAGACAATCCTCAATCGAGCAGGATATAGCATGCCATAGGGGAGATGATGCTCACTGTCATGGAGATCCTGCCAGAAGCAGGCGTCCCGGTCTTCCTGATTCTCGGTTGCGCGCGCTCCGCCCTGCAGGTGGCGCCAGAGGGGCTATTTAAACCTGTCAATCGCAGACAGTCCCTGCTGTCTGCTCTACAGCGTTGAGTACCTGAAAACCTGATCTGAAGACTTACCTGTGTTTGACCCGGCCTGCCTGTGACTTCTCCGGTTTTCTGCCTGCATCCGACCCCTGGCTTGTTGTGACCTCTCCTCTGTCTGATCCCTCTGTACCTTGCTGCCAGCCAGTTAACCGACCCGGCTTGTCTGACCATTCTCACTGCTCCTGGTTCCGGTCCAGTCTGCTAAGCTGATCCAGTTTGCTGAGTTCCTGTGTTCCTGGTTCCGGTCCAGTCTGCTAAGCTGATCCAGTTTGCTGAGTTCCTGTGTTCCTGGTTCCGGTCCAGTCTGCTAAGCTGATCCAGTTTGCAGAGTTCCTGTGTTCCTGGTTCCGGTCCAGTCTGCTAAGCTGATCCAGTTTGCTGAGTTCCTGTGTTCCTGGTTCCGGTCCAGTCTCCTGGACGATTCCAGTTTGCTGAGTGTTCCTGATTCCAGTTCTACCTGCTGTGCTCCAGTGTGCCTACCAAGTCTGCGGAACTACCTTCACCTTGGTTGATCCTGCCAGGCACTCGTACCCCTCCTACCTCCACGCCTGCTGTTACCTTACCAGGGGCCGCTGGTGGGAGCCGTAAGGGAGGCCTTCCTCTGCAAGTCCGGGCTCATCACCGCCAGGTACGTGACACTCACGGAGCCTGCGTTTAATAGCCAGGAAAATGGCCCTCTGCTTTTGTGTAGCTACAGAGAAGTCAGGGAAAATAGTAATTCCATTCCCATTAAAGGACACCCTTCCCTTTTCTCTGGCAGCACCAAGAATTGCCTCCCTGTCCCTGAAGTGCAGGAGTTTGATTATCATGGCACGTGGCTGGGCCCCAGGTGGGAGGGGGCGCATAGGAACCCTGTGTGCTCGTTCAATGGCGAATAATGGTGAAAAGGTTGAAGCGCCGAATGTGGTGATTAGCCATCTTTCCATAAAAACCTTCGGGGTTCTACCCTCAGCCCCCTCTGGGAAACCCAGGAAACGTAAATTACTCCTCCGTAAACGGTCCTCCATTTCAGTGAGCTTATCTGCTGTGTAATTTTGGGCCTGGCGTAGCTCCCTAACAGAGCCCTGTAATGGACGGGTCTCATCCTCCAGCGTGCTAATGCGCTGCTCAGCATTAGACACCCTGTGGCGGAGGTTATGGACATCCTGTTTTAGGAAGGATAAGTCTGTTTTAATGGAGTCCATTTGGGTGGTCAGGGAAGCATGGCTGTGCTGGATGGCCTCCATGATCTGGGACAGGGATGGCTCTGCAGGGCCTGCATCAGCAGTGTCCCTTCTGGGAGTATCAGGGGCAATGTCCTCAGCTGGAGAGAACAGGAAAGGATCTTCCGGGCTTAGAACAGGGGGGGAACAGTGTGACTCACCCTTCCCTGCAGGCTTCTTTGTCAGCGCTGAGGAGCATGAGGATGGCTGGCTGCATGTGTCTGCAGCATGGTGACCGGTGCCATCTTGCCTCTGTTTGCATGACGGGGGCTGAGGGCCGGGTCCTGAGGCTTCCTCCATCGGTGGGCCGTATTTGACCATCTCCCAGTGGGCACAAGGTTCCCTGGATGCTGTGGGGACAAACGGGATCCTCGGATGGCGAACGGATCAGCAGGATTCAGTCAGGATGTAAGCGGCATGGACGGAGCTCTGGCTAAGCACTTCCTCACATCCCGGTCGTTGGCCACATCCATGGGGGACATGGTGATAGGTGGACATTATAAGGCAGAGAGGGGTGCTGTGATTGGCTAGGAGACACATGCATTTGAGAGGGGGCGCTGTGATTGGTCACAACAGGAGATACAAGTCCTGTAATTGTATGGGGGTGTAAAATGAAGATGTGAGCGGCAAATCGAGGATACTGCATGAATTCCAAAAATAAATAAATATATATATTAAAATATTATATAATGGGAACATGTGAAAAATATATATGAGTGATGTATGATAATTATTATGTCATTTAAAAAAAGGGTAGTCATTTAGAAAAGGGGGAAGCGCTGTAATGGTGGATGCGGGGAATGAACAAATGGATGGTAATAATACATACAGGGGAGAAGGTATAACAGATATGGAAAAATACATATATAATAGGGGTATTAAATAGATGATCAGAGGGAGGAATTATATACAGGTCCTTCTCAAAAAATTAGCATATTGTGATAAAGTTCATTATTTTCTGTAATGTACTGATAAACATTAGACTTTCATATATTTTAGATTCATTACACACAACTGAAGTAGTTCAAGCCTTTTCTTGTTTTAATATTGATGATTTTGGCATACAGCTCATGACAACCCAAAATTCCTATCTCAAAAAATTAGCATATCATGAAAAGGTTCTCTAAACGAGCTATTAACCTAATCATCTGAATCAACTAATTAACTCTAAACACCTGCAAAAGATTCCTGAGGCTTTTAAAAACTCCCAGCCTGGTTCATTACTCAAAACCGCAATCATGGGTAAGACTGCCGACCTGACTGCTGTCCAGAAGGCCATCATTGACACCCTCAAGCAAGAGGGTAAGACACAGAAAGAAATTTCTGAACGAATAGGCTGTTCCCAGAGTTCTGTATCAAGGCACCTCAGTGGGAAGTCTGTGGGAAGGAAAAAGTGTGGCAGAAAACGCTGCACAACGAGAAGAGGTGACCGGACCCTGAAGAAGATTGTGGAGAAGGACCGATTCCAGACCTTGGAGGACCTGCGGAAGCAGTGGACTGAGTCTGGAGTAGAAACATCCAGAGCCACCGTGAACAGGCGTGTGCAGGAAATGGGCTACAGGTGCCGCATTCCCCAGGTCAAGCCACTTTTGAACCAGAAACAGCGGCAGAAGCGCCTGACCTGGGCTACAGAGAAGCAGCACTGGACTGTTGCTCAGTGGTCCAAAGTACTTTTTTCGGATGAAAGCAAATTTTGCATGTCATTCGGAAATCAAGGTGCCAGAGTCTGGAGGAAGACTGGGGAGAGGGAAATGCCAAAATGCCTGAAGTCCAGTGTCAAGTACCCACAGTCAGTGATGGTCTGGGGTGCCATGTCAGCTGCTGGTGTTGGTCCACTGTGTTTTATCAAGGGCAGGGTCAATGCAGCTAGCTATCAGGAGATTTTGGAGCACTTCATGCTTCCATCTGCTGAAAAGCTTTATGGAGATGAAGATTTCATTTTTCAGCACGACCTGGCACCTGCTCACAGTGCCAAAACCACTGGTAAATGGTTTACTGACCATGGTATTACTGTGCTCAATTGGCCTGCCAACTCTCCTGACCTGAACCCCATAGAGAATCTGTGGGATATTGGGAAGAGAAAGTTGAGAGACGCAAGACCCAACACTCTGGATGAGCTTAAGGCCGCTATCGAAGCATCCTGGGCCTCCATAACACCTCAGCAGTGCCACAGGCTGGTTGCCTCCATGCCACGCCGCATTGAAGCAGTCATTTCTGCAAAAGGATTCCCGACCAAGTATTGAGTGCATAACTGAACATAATTATTTGAAGGTTGACTTTTTTTGTATTAAAAACACTTTTCTTTTATTGGTCGGATGAAATATGCTAATTTTTTGAGATAGGAATTTTGGGTTGTCATGAGCTGTATGCCAAAATCATCAATATTAAAACAAGAAAAGGCTTGAACTACTTCAGTTGTGTGTAATGAATCTAAAATATATGAAAGTCTAATGTTTATCAGTACATTACAGAAAATAATGAACTTTATCACAATATGCTAATTTTTTGAGAAGGACCTGTATATGCAGAAGTATGTATAGACATACGAAATGAAAAGAATGGTGTAGAAATTAATGATGTAATGAATACATATGTAGATGCAAGGCCTGTTGCATGTGTATATGGGTGTAGAAGGAAGGAGACATATAAAGGGAAGGAGGGAAATCAGGGAAAAGAATATGTAATTATGTAAAAATTTATGTAAAAATATAATATATAAAATATTCAAAAAATTATTTAAGAAGATTTTTCTATAAAAACATATATTGGAAATTATATACATTAAAAAAAGATTTATATATAAAGGCTATGTAATTTGGAAAAGGCGCATGGAGTACATGGGCAAAGAGAAACCCATGAAAAAAAGGGGGGGGAGGGTAGGGGTACGGGATTATATATGTGCATGAAATAAACGCATAGGGTACATGGGCAAAAGAAGACTCATGGAAGGAAGGGGGGGGGGAAGGAGTACAGGAATATATGAATAATATAGTAGGATGTATAGAAGGAAAGGACATCCGTATACATAAAAGGAGGAGACGGGGCAAATAATTATATAAATGAGTATATACACATATACACGTGTATATGCATGCACACACATGGAAAGGGAAAAAAGTTGTGGGATATGTAGTGGGAAGAGGGGAATAGGTCTAGTATTGGTAATTGGTAGATAAAACAAAGACCGCCTAAAAAAGGATGGACAATGGACCACATAGAAAAGAAGGATGGTGATGGCGCAAAAATATTTAGATGATGTTGTTGGTTTCTATCTCTTCATTGAGGCCATGAGGTGACATAGTGTTCAAAGAATAAATCCAATAGGTTTCTTATCTGCAGAGACGCTGGAATCTCTCAACTGCGGTGGGCGTTTCTGGTATGGATTCAATAATCCAAACTTGAAGGGCACTCACATCTTTGTGATGGTGGCCTGCAAAGTGGCGTGCCACACTGTATTTAGGATTTTCTCCTTGAACTGTACGACGGTGTTCTCCGAATCTGGCCCGTAGGGCTCTGATGGTTCTGCCTACGTAATGGAGGCCACATGGACAGGAGATGCAATATATCACATAGGTGGTGGAGCAGTTGTAGAAAGAGCCAAGATTGAAAGTCTTGTTATTGGCCATAAATGATTTTTTGCCATGAGTAACGTTGGAACAGGTCAGGCATAGAGCCTTTTTGCACTGGTACATCCCTACAAGAGGGGCTAGAGTAAGCTGCTTTAAAATGTAGGTCTTATGATTGTTCAGTGTTTTGATTTTGCTTGGAGCGATCTTACTTTTGATGTTGGGGGCCCTACGGTAGGCGAATTTGGGAGTAGCTGATAGAGTTTTTGATAGGTGGGGATCCTGAGAAAGAATAGTCCAATGTTTCTTGAAAATGTTTTCCATTTTCTTGTGTTTGATATGGTACTGGGTAATGAAGCGAGTGGTCGGTTCTGAGTTGGATTTTTTGGGGATGGGCTGAGAGTCTTGCTGGTAGATGGCACGAGCTTCTTCTATCTGATGGGGGGATATCCTTTTTCAATGAATTAATTTTTGAGTAGGATGCTTTGGGATGTGTACTCTTCTAATTTGGTACAATTACGTCTAAGCCGATGGAATTGGCTTTTGGGAATATTATTGATCCACATCGGGTGGTGGCAACTGGAGTAGTGTAGGTAGGAGTTACCGGCTGTAGGTTTAGTATAATTTTTTGCAGAAATAGAATTATCTGTATGGAAGAGCTCGAGGTCCAGAAAGCATATGGACTCAGAGTCCATGACCGAGGTGAAGGTAAGTCCAAAATTGTTGTGGTTGCAGTAGGTTAGAAATTCAGTGACCGAGGAAGCTGGCCCATCCCAGATAATAATGATGTCGTCAATATAGCGACCAAAAAAGACAAGATTGGCAGAGAATGGGTTGTTGGCTTCAATACATCTGGACTCCCAAAGCCCCATGGTAAGGTTGGCGTAGCTGGGGGCGAAATTCGCGCCCATAGCAGTTCCTTGTTTTTGAAGGTAGAATTCTCCAGCAGACAGAAGTAATTGTGCTCCAAGCAAAAACGTGTGGCCAAGAGGATGAATTCTATTTGTAGCGTATTAAGAATGGGATCATCTTTCAAAAAATGAGCGACTGCCTCGAGGCCAACGGAGTGTGGTATAGATGTATATAGGGAACATACATCAAGAGATACCCATATATATGATTGTTCCCAAGTATAGGGCTTAAGTAGGTCAATCAGATGGGTGCCGTCACGGATATAGGATGGAAGGGCTTGGGCTAATGGTTGCAAAAAGTGATCAATATAAAAGAGAAAAGCCGGTGGTGATACTGTCCATAGATGCAACAATGGGACGGCCTGGCGGATTGGTGATGTCTTTGTGAATTTTGGGTAGGTGGTAAAGATAAGGCATTTGAAAGAAGGGTTACAGAAAAAAGGTGGCCTCTAACTTGTTGAGGATACCGTCAGTGCAGGCTTGCTTGATGATATTGTTGGCTTCTTCTGTAAATTTTGTTAATGGGTCAGTTTTAGTTTTTCATAGGTGTTTTTGTCAGAGAGGAGTCGCGATGTTTCTTTCATATAGTCTATTTTATCTTGTAGCACTATACCTCCTCCCTTATCTGCAGATCTAATGATGATGTCTGGATTTGTACTCAAAGATTTTAAAGCTTGATATTCTAGTGGACTAAGATTTTTATTATATCGTTGAGCTTTGGAGGATTCGGATGTGCACAAGTCGGTAAGGTCCTTGAAGACTACTTGATAGAAGGTAGATAGGTAGGGACCTTTGGATTGGGTAGGATTAAAGAGGGATTTTGGTCTGAATGAGGTATGGGCTATAGACGGACTAGGTGGAGTGTACTGTGACCATGTTATCAGGTCGTCCTCTTCGTCTACGTTCCATAGGTCATGAATAGCTTGTTGGTCCGCTGAGGAATCTAAGAGGTTTGATGTTACATCAGAGGGGGTAGCGGATGGGATGGTGATGTTGTCAGCTTTCATGTTGAAGTGTCTTTGTAGGGTAAGATTACGAATGAATTTATTGAGATCTTTGAACATAGTGAAGGAATTGGGAACGGTGGTGGGGGCAAAATTTAGGCCTCTGGCCAGTAATGAAGATTCTTGCGCGTTAAGGGTAAGAGAGGATAAGTTTTAAAGTTTTATAGTTTTCTCAGCTTGTCCGGGCGTGATGGGTGAGGGTTTGTGTTTGCCCCCTCCTCTCCCTCTCTTACCTCTTCTACATGTTTTCTTTTGGTTTTGGAGAGTGCTGGGCTGAGCAGGGGGGTCTGCACTAAAAAAGAAGAACCGGGGATGGATGTCAGTGAGCCACCAAAGGTGACTGTAGAGCTATCAGTGGGTATAGGTCTGACCAGATCATGAGAGCGGGCAGTTGGTGTAGTATCTGGAATATCAGAAGAAGCAGAATCTGCAGTGGACTGTGTGGCAGAGCAAAGGTTCAATAATTTAGTAGAAGTAAGGTGGGGATGGTATCAGGGAGAAGATTAGGAGTGGATATCACTTTGGGTGGTGTGATGGATCTAGGGGCAGTGGTGGTAGCGGGACGAGATACCGGGAGATTGGATGTATTTGTAACAAGGGAAAGAAGGGGTTTGGGTTTGGGTAAAGAAAGAAGGGGCAGGAGGGGAGGGGAGAGGGGTGGGGGAAGTTTATTTTCCAATTGAAAACTCTTTTATTAGTATAGTCATCTAAATCAATCCAAAATTTTCCTAATTTGTTTTGTATAAGGGAGTCTTCACTTTTTTTAGTGTTGATTTTGAAAGTTTTTAACCATTCGATGGGTAGGGAGGAGTGGAAATTGGAGATGTTATCTTGAATTTTTTGTCTGAGAATATGGTAACGTTGGTCTCTATGGTGTGTGACAGCAGGAAGGTAAAGTCACCTGGTTGCATCCAGGGGGGTAGATATATTTCGCCCAGATTCAGGCTTTACGCCGACTTATACAACTAGGTGGAGAGTTGTATAAGCCCAGCTGAGGCTAGTGGGCTCATGGATGACTCATACCTCTAGGGAGAGTGTGGGGCGTCGTGCAGACAGGGAGTTGATGAGACCAGCTGAAGCTTGTCAGCTCATTTAGGCCTCTATAAGAACTCCCAGATTCATTAGGTGTTAGCTCATGCCTGGAACCAGACCTGTGTGGACTGTCTAGGGAGAGTGAACCCCTGTGCGGTGAGACAAAGCCTGTGTGGCTATTTGCTTGGACATTTAAAACCAGGGACTTAGGGACTAGGACAGCACTAGGCTGATCCCAGTTGTTAGTTAGGAAACCTGTATGTTTACTCAGAGGTCAAGTTGACCAGGATTTATTTTATTTATGTTTCTTTTGCTTTGCTGTGTTTTGTCACTGTAAATAGAAAATAAACCGCACCTTTTTGATTTTGAAAACCACAACCTCCGTTTGCTGGGCCTGTTTTTGTGTGGGGAGCCCATCCCGGGGGTCACACACACCCGCTGCCGAGCTAACCCCCTCACAGTTGGTGGAGAACCAGTGGCAGTTTTTTTTAAGCCAGCATGGAGGAGATACTGAAACAGCTGGCTCTAGCAAATGCCAATCAACAGCAGACAAATGCAGGTTTGCAAAGGAGCCTTGCAGCCCAGCAGCAAGCTCATCAACAGAGCCTTGCAGCCCAGCAGCAAGCTCACCAACAGAGTCTGGAAGCTCAGCAACAAGCCCAGCAGCAATCTGAGGCCCGCTTCATAGACCTGTTACAGAAGCAAGAGCAGAGACTACAACAAATGGAAGCAGTAGTGCAGCAACGTCCGCAGACCAGTGAGGAAAGCCGTCCCACTAATACCGCGTCCTTTGGGGTGAGTCGTTTATTGACAAAAATGACTGGAGAGGATGATCCAGAGGTATTTTTGACCACATTTGAAAGGACTGCTGAAAGAGAAAAGTGGCCTGAGGAGCAGTGGGCTGGACTGGTGGCTCCTCTGTTAACTGGTGAATCGCAGAAGGCTTACTATGACCTAGAGCCTGACCAAGCAAAAGACTATGTGATGCTAAAAGCTGAAATATTGGCAAGGCTGGGTGTCACCCTGGCTGTCCGGGCTCAGCGTGTGCATAACTGGACTTTCCAGCTTGGAAAACCCCCCAGGTCTCAAATGTATGATCTCATTCACCTGAGCAGGAAGTGGCTACAGCCAGAGACTTTGTCCGCACCAGAGATTGTGGAACGTGTTGTAATGGATCGGTTTTTGAGAGCTCTTCCTACTGCCATCCAAAAGTGGGTAAGCCATGGAGACCCAGAGACGGCCGGTGGTCTTGTGGATCGTGTGGAGAAATACTTGGCTACAGAGAACCTGACGGCCTCTTCCAGAGACACTCGGACTTTCCACCCTAAGACCAGACCATCCCCAGGGGCGGATAAGAGGATTCCAAGGGGTGAGGGTGGAGAGAGTGAGAGGGTGGGAGCTCTACCCCAAGTTTGGCGAGAACAGCCTGGGAAATCAGCGGCTCAAGAGGCGGCAAGAAGGATCGTTTGCTACCGCTGCCGGCAAGCGGGACATATTGCAGCAAATTGCCCGGTTGTGGAGGAACCCATGCAATGTGACTTTCTGACGGGCAGACGTCAGTCGCTGTGTGCGACAGTCGCATGCACTGCCATTCGAGGAACTGAGAAACATTTATGCAAAATGTGTGTTAATGGTAGAAATGTTGTGGTATTGCTGGATTCAGGTAGCCTTGTGACCCTGATAAAGGCTGAATTAGTTAAAACAGAGGTCTCTGGGAATAGCAAGGTAGCTGTTATTTGTGTGCATGGGGACACCCGAGAGTATCCAGTGACTACAGTGTGTTTCGAGACCCCCAAAGGTACCCTCTCTCATCCAGTGGGGTTAGTATCTCAATTACCGCATGATGCCATTGTGGGAAGGGATTTTCCGAAGTTCTGGGAACTGTGGGATGATCCTGAGCCCCCCACTGGTGCCCCTATGTACCAGGAATGTGATAGCCAGAACTCCTCTGAGAGTGGTGAGGACTCTCCAGAATTTCCCTTGTCAGTATTGGCAGGGGAGACTCAAGAAACTGGAGAGGAGCCCACCTCCTCAGACGAAAACCTACCGTCTGTGGAGTTTTCTGATCTGGAGGTTCACAGGGAAAATTTTGCCACAGAACAGTTAAAAGACCCCGCCCTAATAAAGGCACGGGAAAACGTAGTGGAAATAGATGGCGAGTTAGTGAACCCAGATAATACCTGCACTTACCCATACTTCAGCGTAGAGAAGGACCTACTGTATCGGGTGGCAAAAAGGGCAGAAGAAACCGTTGAGCAGCTTGTGGTGCCCAAACCTTACAGGAAGTTGGTGTTGGAGTTGGCCCATGGGCACATTCTTGGAGGTCATCTGGGGACAGAGAAAACCCGAGAGAGGGTATTACAGAGATTCTATTGGCCTGGGGTGATGAAGGACATAGAAAATTATTGTTCCTCCTGCCCTGTGTGTCAGAGGTCGGCCCCGATGCCACATTTCCGTAGCCCGCTGGTCCCTCTACCCATCATTGAGGTCCCGTTTGAGAGAATCGCAATGGATTTGGTAGGTCCTATAATCAAGTCCGCTAGGGGGCACCAGTACATATTGGTTATAATGGACTATGCCACCCGTTATCCAGAAGCGATCCCTCTCAGAAATACCTCGGCCAAAACCATAGCCAAAGAGCTATCTCTTGTTTTTAGCGGGGTGGGTATTTGTAAAGAACTGCTTACGGACCAAGGTACACCCTTTATGTCCCGGGTTATGAAAGAGCTGTGTAAATTGTTCAAAGTGACGCAATTGCGTACATCTGTGTATCACCCCCAAACCGATGGGCTGGTTGAAAGATTCAACAAAACCCTAAAACAAATGTTGAAGAAAGTGGTGGATAGAGATGGAAAGGATTGGGACTGTCTACTTCCTTATTTGATGTTTGCTATTAGGGAGGTGCCCCAATCCTCTACGGGATTCTCCCCCTTTGAGTTACTGTATGGGAGACACCCAAGAGGGCTGTTGGATATTGCCAAGGAAACTTGGGAAAGTGAGAGTTCTCCCCACAGGAGTGTGATTGAGCATGTCGCCCTGATGCAAGACCGAATTGCACAGGTAATGCCCATCGTGAAGGAACATTTGGCCCAAGCGCAGTTAGCACAGCAGAGAGTGTACAACCGTGGAGCCAAGACCCGTACCTTTTCCCCGGGGATAGGATACTGGTACTTGTCCCTACGGTTGAAAGTAAATTCCTTGCCAAATGGCAAGGCCCCTATGAGATAATGGAAAAAGTGAGCGAAGTGAATTACAAGGTCAGACAACCAGGAAGGCGAAAGCCCGAACAGATCTATCACGTTAATCTGTTGAAAGCCTGGAGGGATAGAGAGTCCCTAGTCGCAGACACTTGGTCACCAGCTCAAACTGGTTGCGTGATTCCTGAGGTTGGAATAGCAGCCACCTTGTCACAACCCCAACAACAGGAGGTTAAGGAGTTTGTGCTTCGCAACAAGGAGGTATTCTCTGAGCTGCCGGGACAAACATCTGGGGTAGAGCATGACATCATTACCCCGCCCGGTGAAAGGGTGAAGTTAAAACCCTATCGGATCCCAGAGGCCCGACGGGAGGCAATACGGGAGGAAGTACAGAAAATGCTGAACTTAGGGGTGATAGAGGAGTCCCAAAGTGATTGGTCTAGTCCCATTGTGTTGGTGCCTAAACCGGATGGGAGCTGGCGATTTTGTAACGATTTTCGTCAGTTGAACAAAGTTACAAAATTTGACACCTACCCCATGCCACGTATAGATGAGTTGATCGACCGGCTGGGAACAGCCCGATACATGACGACTCTTGACCTCACAAAAGGGTATTGGCAAATCCCCCTGGCCAAGTCGGCCAAAGAGAAAACCGCATTTGTAACCCCAGACGGGGCGTTCCAATATAAAAGAATGCCGTTCGGGTTACAGAATGCGCCGGCCACATTCCAGCGGAAAATGGACCAGATGCTGAGGCCCCATCGGAAGTATGCTGCGGCTTACCTGGATGACATAATTGTCCATAGCACAGATTGGGCCTCACATCTGCCAAAAGTGCAAGCAGTCCTGGACTCTGTTCGGGAAGCGGGGTTTACGGCTAACCCCAAGAAGTGTACCATTGGGCAGGAGGAGGCCAAATATCTTGGGTACACCATTGGGAGGGGAGTAATAAAACCCCAACTCAACAAAGTCGAGGCCATCCAGAGTTGGCCACGTCCCAACAGCAAGAAGCAGGTACAAGCCTTTCTGGGAATCGCTGGGTATTATCGGCGATTCATTCCCCACTTTGCTTCTAAGGCTGTGCCCCTAACCAACCTGACGAAGGGGAAAGGGTCGGTCATGATTAAATGGACCCCCGAGGCTGAGGCAGCATTCCAATTCTTGAAACAAGCCTTATGTAGCCAGCCAGTGTTGTACTCACCCGACTTCTCTAAAGACTTTGTCGTACAAAGTGATGCGTCAGATGTGGGGTTAGGAGCAGTGTTGTCCCAGGTCTGGAACGGGGAAGAGCACCCAGTCATTTACCTCAGCAGGAAGTTGAAGTCCCATGAGGTAAATTACGCCACCGTTGAAAAGGAGTGTTTAGCGGTGAAGTGGGCTCTAGATTCCCTTCGGTACTACCTGCTAGGTAGGCACTTTGACATGGTTACGGATCACGCTCCGTTAAAGTGGATGGCTCAAAACAAGGAAACAAATAGAAGAGTGAATAGGTGGTTCCTGGCCCTCCAGGAATTCAACTTCACAGTAAAGCATCGCCCTGGCGTTCAAATGGGGAATGTGGATGCTTTGTCTCGAGTACATGAATGCCTGATTGCTGGTGTTCCAACCCCGAGGTTAAAACAAGAGGGGGGGGGGTATGTGACAGCAGGAAGGTAAAGTCACCTGGTTGCATCCAGGGGGGTAGATATATTTCGCCCAGATTCAGGCTTTACGCCGACTTATACAACTAGGTGGAGAGTTGTATAAGCCCAGCTGAGGCTAGTGGGCTCATGGATGACTCATACCTCTAGGGAGAGTGTGGGGCGTCGTGCAGACAGGGAGTTGATGAGACCAGCTGAAGCTTGTCAGCTCATTTAGGCATCTATAAGAACTCCCAGATTCATTAGGTGTTAGCTCATGCCTGGAACCAGACCTGTGTGGACTGTCTAGGGAGAGTGAACCCCTGTGCGGTGAGACAAAGCCTGTGTGGCTATTTGCTTGGACATTTAAAACCAGGGACTTAGGGACTAGGACAGCACTAGGCTGATCCCAGTTGTTAGTTAGGAAACCTGTATGTTTACTCAGAGGTCAAGTTGACCAGGATTTATTTTATTTATGTTTCTTTTGCTTTGCTGTGTTTTGTCACTGTAAATAGAAAATAAACCGCACCTTTTTGATTTTGAAAACCACAACCTCCGTTTGCTGGGCCTGTTTTTGTGTGGGGAGCCCATCCCGGGGGTCACACACACCCGCTGCCGAGCTAACCCCCTCACAGGTGGATGAGGATTTTAATCCATTTTTGGGTGCAGAATTCAGCTATACCTTCCCATTCTGTACGTGAGTCAATATCAAGAAAGGAGCAGCCCTTTAGGACACGAAGTCCGCGAGGGGAGATTTTGGATAGAAAATATTGTTTGATAAAGAAGCAGTCCCACCATTGTTGGTTGGCTGATGTGGTGAGATCTTCTATCCGTCTCATTCTCGTGCATGTGTCTCTATATTTGGCGCACGGCCAGGCACGGGAATGGACATGGGGGCTAAAAAAATTGTGAGGAAAAAAGGTGTAAAAATCGTCCAACAAATCATATTTGTGTTTCTCTATTTGTTCAATAATGTCCATATTTAGGCAGGGGTGTGTAGTGGTAATACTACAAGGACAACAAATGCATATGTTCAACACGGGATGCACAGCACAATATGGGACTGAAAAGTAAGATGATGGGAATAGAACATAACATAAAATAGGGGGTGATACAATAAAATGGGTGATACAATAGGATCAAAAATGATCATTAAAAATAATAATAATAATCATGGTCGGTTCTCTAAAAAACAAGGATACGAGTATGCCAGGAACAGCCAAATGCAGCACATAAAAAAGGCTTCAGATATATCAACAGGAAAAAGTAAAATGGCGCAAATAAAGTTCTGGCATAGTGATAATAGTAATAAAATAAAATATAAAGAATGATAGATAAAAATAATAAAAATAAAAATAAAAAATCATCAAAATAAGTCCAAATGTCAGTATGTGGGGTATGCACCAGCGGCAGCTACCATAAGCAGAAGCAGGCTCTGGAAGATATAATGAGGAAAGAAAGGTGCGCCAAACTAAGTGCAGTATAACAGTATTTAATGAGAAATAGTAAAATCAGCCAAATGGCTACTCACAGGGTGATGAAGTTATTAAGGCATATCAGGAGATAGGAGATAGAGCAGGTCCGGTGTCATCAATGGCAGTCTGCGGGGAGATGTAGGTCCCAGATGGAAGAGAGACTGAAGGCAGGTCTGTAGTGTCAGCAAGGAATGTCCTGGGCATCAAGGCGCTGTAGCCGTGCGTGGTGTGTTCTTGTAGTGACAGATGGAAGACCAGGGAGATGCGCTTCAGCGTGCGCTTCAGCGTGGAGCGCAGCGTGCCGTCAGACCGGAAGTGACGTAGTACGGACCAATAGGATGACGCGTTTCTCAGCATCCGCTGTTTCATCAGATCCATGGGGGACATGGTGATAGGTGGACATTATAAGACAGAGAGGGGTGCTGTGATTGGCTAGGAGACACATGCGTTTGAGAGGGGGCGCTGTGATTGGTCACAACAGGAGATACAAGTCCTGTAATTGTATGGGGGTGTAAAATGGAGATGTGAGCAGCAGATCGAGGATACTGCATGAATTAAAAAAAATATATATATATTGTGAGGGGGTTAGCTCGGCAGCGGGTGTGTGTGACCCCCGGGATGGGCTCCCCACACAAAACAGGCCCAGCAAACGGAGGTTGTGGTTTTCAAAATCAAAAAAAGGTGCGGTTTATTTTCTATTTACAGTGACAAAACACAGCAAAGCAAAAGAAACATAACCAAAATAAATCCTGGTCAAGTTGACCTCTGACTAAACATACAGGTTTCCTAACTAACAACTGGGATCAGCCTAGTGCTGTCCTAGTCCCTAAGTCCCTGGTTTAGTAAAAGTCCAAACAAATAGCCACACAGGCTTTGCCTCACCGCACAGGGGTTCACTCTCCCTAGACAGTCCACACAGGTCTGGTTCCAGGCATGAGCTCACATCTAATGAAGCTGGGAGTTCTTATAGAGGCCTAAATGAGCTGACAAGGTTCAGCTGGTCTCCTCATCTCTGTCTGCACGACGCCCCACACTCTCCCTAGAGGTATGAGTCATCCATGAGCCCACTAGCCTTATACAACTCTCCACCTAGTTGTATAAGTCGGCGTAAAGCCTGAATCTGGGCGAAATATATCTACCCCCCTGGATGCAACCAGGTGACTTTACCTTCCTGCTGTCACATACCCCCCCCTCTTGTTTTAACCTCGGGGTTGGAACACCAGCAATCAGGCATTCATGTACTCGAGACAAAGCATCCACATTCCCCATTTGAACGCCAGGGCGATGCTTTACTGTGAAGTTGAATTCCTGGAGGGCCAGGAACCACCTATTCACTCTTCTATTTGTTTCCTTGTTTTGAGCCATCCACTTTAACGGAGCGTGATCCGTAACCATGTCAAAGTGCCTACCTAGCAGGTAGTACCGAAGGGAATCTAGAGCCCACTTCACCGCTAAACACTCCTTTTCAACGGTGGCGTAATTTACCTCATGGGACTTCAACTTCCTGCTGAGGTAAATGACTGGGTGCTCTTCCCCGTTCCAGACCTGGGACAATACTGCTCCTAACCCCACATCTGACGCATCACTTTGTACGACAAAGTCTTTAGAGAAGTCGGGTGAGTACAACACTGGCTGGCTACATAAGGCTTGTTTCAAGAATTGGAATGCTGCCTCAGCCTCGGGGATCCATTTAATCATGACCGACCCTTTCCCCTTCGTCAGGTTGGTTAGGGGCACAGCCTTAGAAGCAAAGTGGGGAATGAATCGCCGATAATACCCAGCGATTCCCAGAAAGGCTCGTACCTGCTTCTTGCTGTTGGGACGTGGCCAACTCTGGATGGCCTCGACTTTGTTGAGTTGGGGTTTTATTACTCCCCTCCCAATGGTGTACCCAAGATATTTGGCCTCCTCCTGCCCAATGGTACACTTCTTGGGGTTAGCCGTAAACCCCGCTTCCCGAACAGAGTCCAGGACTGCTTGCACTTTTGGCAGATGTGAGGCCCAATCTGTGCTATGGACAATTACGTCATCCAGGTAAGCCGCAGCATACTTCCGATGGGGCCTCAGCATCTGGTCCATTTTCCGCTGGAATGTGGCCGGCGCATTCTGTAACCCGAACGGCATGCTTTTATATTGGAACGCCCCGTCTGGGGTTACAAATGCGGTTTTCTCTTTGGCCGACTTGGCCAGGGGGATTTGCCAATACCCTTTTGTGAGGTCAAGAGTCGTCATGTATCGGGCTGTTCCCAGCCGGTCGATCAACTCATCTATACGTGGCATGGGGTAGGTGTCAAATTTTGTAACTTTGTTCAACTGACGAAAATCGTTACAAAATCGCCAGCTCCCATCCGGTTTAGGCACCAACACGATGGGACTAGACCAATCACTTTGGGACTCCTCTATCACCCCTAAGTTCAGCATTTTCTGTACTTCCTCCCGTATTGCCTCCCGTCGAGCCTCTGGGATCCGATAGGGTTTTAACTTCACCCTTTCACCGGGCGGGGTAATGATGTCATGCTCTACCCCAGATGTTTGTCCCGGCAGCTCAGAGAATACCTCCTTGTTGCGAAGCACAAACTCCTTAACCTCCTGTTGTTGGGGTTGTGACAAGGTGGCTGCTATTCCAACCTCAGGAATCACGCAACCAGTTTGAGCTGGTGACCAAGTGTCTGCGACTAGGGACTCTCTATCCCTCCAGGCTTTCAACAGATTAACGTGATAGATCTGTTCGGGCTTTCGCCTTCCTGGTTGTCTGACCTTGTAATTCACTTCGCTCACTTTTTCCATTATCTCGTAGGGGCCTTGCCATTTGGCAAGGAATTTACTTTCAACCGTAGGGACAAGTACCAATATCCTATCCCCCGGGGAAAAGGTACGGGTCTTGGCTCCACGGTTGTACACTCTCTGCTGTGCCAACTGCGCTTGGGCCAAATGTTCCTTCACGATGGGCATTACCTGTGCAATTCGATCTTGCATCAGGGCGACATGCTCAATCACACTCCTGTGGGGAGAACTCTCACTTTCCCAAGTTTCCTTGGCAATATCCAACAGCCCTCTTGGGTGTCTCCCATACAGTAACTCAAAGGGGGAGAATCCCGTAGAGGATTGGGGCACCTCCCTAATAGCAAACATCAAATAAGGAAGTAAACAGTCCCAATCCTTTCCATCTCTATCCACCACTTCCTTCAACATTTGTTTTAGGGTTTTGTTGAATCTTTCAACCAGCCCATCGGTTTGGGGGTGATACACAGACGTACGCAATTGCGTCACTTTGAACAATTTACACAGCTCTTTCATAACCCGGGACATAAAGGGTGTACCTTGGTCCGTAAGCAGTTCTTTACACATACCCACCCGGCTAAAAACAAGAGATAGCTCTTTGGCTATGGTTTTGGCCGAGGTATTTCGGAGAGGGATCGCTTCTGGATAACGGGTGGCATAGTCCATTATAACTAATATGTACTGGTGCCCCCTAGCGGACTTGATTATAGGACCTACCAAATCCATGGCGATCCTCTCAAACGGGACCTCAATGATGGGTAGAGGGACCAGCGGGCTACGGAAATGTGGCATCGGGGCCAACCTCTGACACACAGGGCAGGAGGAACAATAATTTTCTACGTCCTTCATCACCCCCGGCCAATAGAATCTCTGTAATACCCTCTCTCGGGTTTTCTCTGTCCCCAGATGACCTCCAAGAATGTGCCCATGGGCCAACTCCAACACCAACTTCCTGTAAGGTTTGGGCACCACAAGCTGCTCAACGGTTTCTTCTGCCCTTTTTGCCACCCGATACAGTAGGTCCTTCTCTACGCTGAAGTATGGGTAAGTGCAGGTATTATCTGGGTTCACTAACTCACCATCTATTTTCACTACGTTTTCCCGTGCCTTTATTAGGGCGGGGTCTTTCAACTGTTCTGTGGCAAAGTTTTCCCTGTGAACCTCAAGATCAGAAAACTCCACAGACGGTAGGTTTTCGTCTGAGGAGGTGGGCTCCTCTCCAGTTTCTTGAGTCTCCCCTGCCAATACTGATAAGGGAAATTCCGGAGAGTCCTCACCACTCTCAGGGGAGTTCTGGCTATCACATTCCTGGTACATAGGGGCACCAGTGAGGGGCTCAGGATCATCCCACAGTTCCCAGAACTTCGGAAAATCCCTTCCCACAATGGCGTCATGCGGTAACTGAGATACTAAGCCCACTGGATGAGAGAGGGTACCTTTGGGGGTCTCGAAACACACTGTAGTCACTGGATACTCTCGGGTGTCCCCATGCACACAAATAACAGCTACCTTGCTATTCCCAGAGACCTCTGTTTTAACTAACTCAGCCTTTATCAGGGTCACAAGGCTACCTGAATCCAGCAATACCACAACATTTCTACCATTAACACACATTTTGCATAAATGTTTCTCAGTTCCTCGAATGGCAGTGCATGCGACTGTCGCACACAGCGACTGACGTCTGCCCGTCAGAAAGTCACACTGCATGGGTTCCTCCACAACCGGGCAATTGGCTGCAATATGTCCCGCTTGCCGGCAGCGGTAGCAAACGATCCTTCTTGCCGCCTCTTGAGCCGCTGATTTCCCAGGCTGTTCTCGCCAAACTTGGGGTAGAGCTCCCACCCTCTCACTCTCTCCACCCTCACCCCTTGGAATCCTCTTATCCGCCCCTGGGGATGGTCTGGTCTTAGGGTGGAAAGTCCGAGTGTCTCTGGAAGAGGCCGTCAGGTTCTCTGTAGCCAAGTATTTCTCCACACGATCCACAAGACCATCGGCCGTCTCTGGGTCTCCATGGCTTACCCACTTTTGGATGGCAGTAGGAAGAGCTCTCAAAAACCGATCCATTACAACACGTTCCACAATCTTTGGTGCGGACAAAGTCTCTGGCTGTAGCCACTTTCTGCTCAGGTGAATGAGATCATACATTTGAGACCTGGGGGGTTTTCCAAGCTGGAAAGTCCAGTTATGCACACGCTGAGCCCGGACAGCCTGGGTGACACCCAGCCTTGCCAATATTTCAGCTTTTAGCATCACATAGTCTTTTGCTTGGTTAGGCTCTAGGTCATAGTAAGCTTTCTGCGATTCACCAGTTAACAGAGGAGCCACCAGTCCAGCCCACTGCTCCTCAGGCCACTTTTCTCTTTCAGCGGTCCTTTCAAATGTGGTCAAAAATACCTCTGGATCATCCTCTCCAGTCATTTTTGTCAATAAACGACTCACCCCAAAGGACGCGGTATTAGTGGGACGGCTTTCCTCACTGGTCTGCGGACGTTGCTGCATTACTGCTTCCATCTGTTGTTGTAGTCTCTGCTCTTGCTTCTGCAACAGGTCTATGAAGCGGGCCTCAGATTGCTGCTGGGCTCGTTGCTGAGCCTCCAGACTCTGTTGCAAAGTTGCATTTGTCTGCTGCTGGGCTGCAAGGCTCCTTTGCAAACCTGCATTTGTCTGCTGTTGATTGGCATTTGCTAGAGCCAGCTGCTTCAGTATCTCCTCCATGCTGGCTTAAAAAAAACTGCCCGCATTCTCCACCAACTGTGAGGGGGTTAGCTCGGCAGCGGGTGTGTGTGACCCCCGGGATGGGCTCCCCACACAAAACAGGCCCAGCAAACGGAGGTTGTGGTTTTCAAAATCAAAAAAAGGTGCGGTTTATTTTCTATTTACAGTGACAAAACACAGCAAAGCAAAAGAAACATAACCAAAATAAATCCTGGTCAAGTTGACCTCTGACTAAACATACAGGTTTCCTAACTAACAACTGGGATCAGCCTAGTGCTGTCCTAGTCCCTAAGTCCCTGGTTTAGTAAAAGTCCAAACAAATAGCCACACAGGCTTTGCCTCACCGCACAGGGGTTCACTCTCCCTAGACAGTCCACACAGGTCTGGTTCCAGGCATGAGCTCACATCTAATGAAGCTGGGAGTTCTTATAGAGGCCTAAATGAGCTGACAAGGTTCAGCTGGTCTCCTCATCTCTGTCTGCACGACGCCCCACACTCTCCCTAGAGGTATGAGTCATCCATGAGCCCACTAGCCTTATACAACTCTCCACCTAGTTGTATAAGTCGGCGTAAAGCCTGAATCTGGGCGAAATATATCTACCCCCCTGGATGCAACCAGGTGACTTTACCTTCCTGCTGTCACAATATATATTAAAATATTATATAATGGGAACATGTGAAAAATATATATGAGTGATGTATGATAATTATTATGTCATTTAAAAAAAGGGTAGTCATTTAGAAAAGGGGGAAGCGCTGTAATGGTGGATGCGGGGAATGAACAAGTGGATGGTAATAATACATGCAGGGGAGAAGGTATAGCAGATATGGAAAAATACATATATAATAGGGGTATTAAATAGATGATCAGAGGGAAAAATTATATATATGCAGAAGTATGTATAGACATACGAAATGAAAAGAATGGTGTAGAAATGAATGATGTAATGAATACATATGTAGATGCAAGGCCTGTTGCATGTGTATATGGGTGTAGGAGGAAGGAGACATATAAAGGGAAGGAGGGAAATCAGGGAAAAGAATATGTAATTATGTAAAAATGTATGTAAAAATATAATATATAAAATATTCAAAAAATTATTTAAGAAGATATATCTATAAAAACATATATTGGAAATTATATACATAAAAAAAGAGTTATACTGTATATAAAGGCTATGTAATTTGGAAAAGGCGCATGAAAAAAGCGCTTGGAGTACATGGGCAAAGAGAAACCCATGAAAAAAAGGGGGGGGGAGGGAAGGGGTACGGGATTATATAAGTGCATGAAATAAACGCATAAGGTACATAAAAGGAGGAGATGGGGGGAATAATTATATAAATGAGTATATACACATATACACGTGTATATACATGCACACACATGGAAGGGGAAAAAAAGTTGTGGGATATGTAGTGGGAAGAGGGGAATAGGTCTAGTATTGGTAATTGGTAGATAAAACAAAGACCGCCTATAAAAAGGATAGACAATGGACCACATCGAAAAGAAGGATGGTGATGGCGCAAAAATATTTAGATGATGTTGTTGGTTTCTATCTCTTCATTGAGGCCATGAGGTGACACAGTGTTCAAAGAATAAATCCAATAGGTTTCTTGTCTACAGAGACGCTGGAATCTCTCAACTGCGGTGGGCGTTTCTGGTATGGATTCAATAATCCAAACTTGAAGGGCACTCACATCTTTGTGGTGGTGGCCTGCAAAGTGAGGTGCCACACTGTATTTAGGATTTCTCCTTGGACTGCACGACGGTGTTCTCCTGTACACACCACGCACGGCTACAGCGCCTTGATGCCCAGGACATTCCTTGCTGACACTACAGACCTGCCTTCAGTCTCTCTTCCATCTGGGACCTACATCTCCCCGCAGACTGCCATGGATGACACCGGACCTGCTCTATCTCCTGATATGCCTTAATAACTTCATCACCCTGTGAGTAGCCATTTGGCTGATTTTACTATTTGTCATTAAATACTGTTATACTGCACTTAGTTTGGCGCACCTTCCTTTCCTCATTATATCTTCCAGAGCCTGCTTCTGCTTATGGTAGCTCCCGCTGGTGCATACCCCACATAGTGACATTTGGACTATTTTGATGATTTTTTATTTTTATTTTTATTATTTTTATCTATCATTCTTTATATTTTATTTTATTACTATTATCACTATGCCAGAACTATATTTGCGCCATTTTACTTTTTCCTGTTTAATCTTGGACACCCTAGCGAGTGGTAGCGGGGGGTTGTGAAAGGGGGAGGAAACACATAGATTGGAAGAATCTGGGACTTGTCCCAATTTATACGCAGGCCCGAGTAACCCCTCATTTGTTCACTAAGTCTTAGCGCAGCTTGGAGTGATGGTCCCTGGTCTGCTAGGTACAATATGGTGTCATCTGCATACATTCCTATTTTGTCGACCGTAGGGCCTCGGCGCAGATCCCGAATATCAGGGTGTGCTCTGATGGCAGTGGCCAGAGCATACAGTAAGGGGGAGAGGGGACACCCTTGTGGGGTACCCCTCTCTAATGGAAGCTGCTCCGAGAGCCATCCATTCACAAGAATTCTCGCCCTGGGTGTCTGATATAGGAGCTGTACCCTTTTTATGAAACGTGACCCAAAACCATAGCTATGCAGACATTCCCACAAATATGGCCATTCTACGGAATCAAAGGCCTTAGCTGTATCTAACGCCACCACCACCCTCGTTCCTGAGTACAGTCGCCTGATGTTCATGGCTGTGTTTTTCCTCGGCATAAAGCCCGTTTGATCCGTATGAATTAAAGTTAAGATAGCAGTATTTAGCCTAGAGGTCAGGATTTTAGCTAAGATTTTGATATCTACCTGCAGAAGTGAGATAGGCCTGAAGTATATATTCTTAACTCAGAAAAGTACTTTCTATTGCTCTCAGCCTCCTCCAAATACCTTTTTTTGGCTGATGTGACCTGACTTCCTCTTAGAGATGTTCATTGTGTGCTTAGAACAGTGCACATGACCACAATTAAAGTGCAATGCTAGTTCCAAACAAACAGAAGTGTGGTTTGGGAGCTCATGGAGGATGTTACAAGGAGACAAACACAATAAGAAGCCAGTTTCATAATAAATAGAACACAGAGTCAGAAAGCAGTGGATGTGTTTAAATTATTTTTGGAGAAAAAGGATATTGTTTAGTGTCACTTAAATATTAACAGAGCCAGTTTCGCAGTGCTGAAGGCCATTGTACACATCTTAGTTTAGGAGGAAATATGATAGACAAAAACATAGAACAAAAATTAGGGGTGTTTCAAAATAGATTTTTTGTAAATAAATGACTTTATTTAATTGGGGGAAGTCCCCTATTCCTGTGAGCAAACCAGGAATAGTGAAACGTATCAAGGTGGGTTGGTTCTTGGGTGGAGACATTGCTATATGCAGTCAAATTATTGACTATTGAATAATACAGTAAGAGAAGCCAAGCAAAGTGTGGCTGATGTTCTTTCATGCTTTCAACTAGTTCAGCAAGTCCAAAAACAAACTAAACTTTAAAAAAAATGGGTGGATGGGAGGGTTTTGTGATCTGAGGTTTTCAACACATTATTCATTATGGCATTCTGAGAAGGATCAAGATCTTAAGACAGCAATAGTCTTTAGTGGGAATTTTGAAGGTGGAGACCAATATCAGCCCAGAATTGGTAACCGTCTTGGTTTGTAACTGTGTTAAAGCGGAGCTCCACCCTAAAGTGGAACTTCCGCTCATCGGAACCCTCCCCCCCTCCGGTGTCACAGTTGACACCTTTCAGGTGGGAGGGGGGTGAAGATACCTGTCCAGGTATTTTCACCCACTTCCGGGAGTCCTCTGCGGGAAGTATGTCACTTCCCGCAGAATACCCGTTGTGTTCTGGGAGACACTCGGCTCCCAGAACACACAGAGACCAGTCAGAACGGTGCAGCGCGACTCGCGCATGCGCCGTAGGGAACCGGGCAGTGAAGCCGCAAGGCTTCACTTCCTGGTTCCCTCACCGAGGATGGCTGTGGGGGCAGCAGAGTGACGAGCGATTGCTCGTCCTCTGCTGCGGACGTCGCTGGACTCCAGGACAGGTAAGTGTCCTAATATTAAAAGTCAGCAGCTGCAGTATTTGTAGCTGCTGGCTTTTAATACATTTTTTTTCGGCGGAGCTCCGCTTTAAGGATTGCAAGTCCAGGGAGCAAAACCAGACATTTTTAGGGTTAAATATTGAGTGGTACGTCCTGTTTTTTATTATTAGGTCACATGTCTCAGTTTATGACATTTCAGAAGGGTGGACAAAACAAGATAGAGTACAGCTACACTTTTACTACAAAAAAACAAGACCCCCCAAGCTAATCTAACCTAGAACCCCCACCTCCCCTTTCCCACCTGAATGCATAGTAACTTTCTGTGGTGGCAGGATTCCACTATGTAGTGGCTAGCCTCTTGTCCAGTGTTGGTCATAAACATGGCAATAAAACCAAACTCCTAAAGTAGGGATGCCAGAGGGGTAGCATTAGGAGTCAATAAAGGCTCTATTGCAAAGCAACGTGCCAGAATTCTAGTATGTTTATCATACTAATATGAAGAAAGTGATGACCTCATCGGGCAGGTTAGTAAGCCAGCTAGAGTGTCAAGTTGCAGTGTAGAATAGCAAGTTCCTCCAGCCAACATTATCTGGTAAAGGTGTGCAAAGCACACGACTGACTGACTGAGCAGAACTGCACATTTGAAGTGTGTCTTCATGAACATAGCACTGATAGCACAATACTGTGAGCTGTCAGCAAATGTCTAATTACAGAGTATAGTCAGGTGGCTCATACCCCTTAGTTTTTATTGGAATGTAGGTAAGTGTCCATATAGTTTACACCCATCTCTATGGCATACTGTTAATTATAATCCAATTAAAAAAAAATTGCTGCAAAAGATGTGCTTGTTAGTGTTAAACATGAATAATTACAATGAAAAAGAATATCGGAATTTAATTAGAAAAAGTAGACAAAAGGAATGTGTATAAAATCAAATACATTTTATTTCAAACAAAAATACAAAATAAACACAAAATAATTCTATCTATAACAGTCTTCTGGACAGTGGAGGCTGGAGAATGTTTTCATTTACATTAGGAAATTATGAAGGGAAAGGTTTATCCCAATTTTGTTTTTAAATATAAAATCTTCCATTTCAACATTGTGGAAAAAAAAAACATGGGGTCATCTAAAGTATGGTGATTTACACAGAGGTGTGATTACTTTAACTGTGTACGTATAAACTAAATTTGTATTTTTCATGCAGGTTCTAGGCTTTACAGAACCCTTTTCTTAACCTTGGGTGATGCTGCTCCTATCATACAAAGAAATAAGACACTGAGATCACCAAAGTTTACTGGAAGTTGGTTAGATAAACAACAGCTGAAATACCAATTTCAAATGTAAACTTCTACTTCTTCTACACAGATCAACTAAACTAATTAACAATAGACAAACTTTTCTGTTTGACTGGTGTGGTTTAGGCTCGGTTCACACAGGGGCAACACGACTTCCAGCGCGACTTTGGGAGGCAACTCAGACACAACTTGAGTATGAATCACAGGCCGACCTCAGCGCGACTTGTGGTGATTTACAACACGACTTGAAGTCGCTTCCAGGACAGGAGACATTCCAGTGGCCAATAAAACAAGAATCAGCTCTGTGGGAGGGAGGGGGGAGGGAGGGGTTTGCCTGAAAAATATGTGTTCTCTTCCTGGAAAGTTGCTTCTGTTAAGACAGGGAATCCGACTTCTGAGCGACTTCCATTGAAATCAATGGGTACAGGTCGCCTAGCAGTCGCCTAGAAGTCGGATTGAAGTAGTACAGGAACCTTTTTTGAAGTCAGAGCGACTGCAGTCGTGTACATAAAAACAGCTCCATTCACTTCAATTATTTTTAAAAATAGCGTGACTTGGGGCAACTCGGGGTGACCAGAAGTCGCGTCCGGAGTCGCCCCTGTGTGAACCGGGCCTTAGGGTGTTATTTTTTAGATAAACAATTCTTACTAGGCAACTAGGGGCATGCATTTAAAGAATAAAAAATTTAGCTAAGACGAGTCACATTATCACAAGCCCCACAAAGTTCTCATAAGCTTGTTGCAACTACACTAACTATTTATTTGTGAAAGCCCACAAAAAAAAAAAAGTGCTCTGAACAGGCGCAAAACTCTGACCATTGTGTAAACCAGTTAAACTGAAACACAGGTGTTTAAGAGACTATTTTCCAAGCAAGAATAACATGAAAACAAAACAACATTTAAATGATCTAGCATGTGACTCATAGAAAATGTATTTTTAAATGTTTTTAAAATGACATTTTAATACTTTTTTAGTGTCTAAACAAGACAATTTATTGTAAAAATAAAATAAAAATTAAATAGCATTAATTTATTACCAAATATTCCAGAGATAACAGTGCATTAACATTTGTTTTTACATTGTAATACATATCAATTCTTTTAGATTACACATGGCCTTATATACAATAAAATAGGAGCCCATTAAACATAATTTATAGCATTCTCAGTGCCCACCTCTCAGAATAATCATGGCATTTAGTAAAGTTTTTGATGTGACATTACAGATCTGAAGTATATTGCAATATAGATATCTAAAGGTGGTACCATGGCCTTTAAATGAGTTGATAAAATGGCAGATAACTAGTAACCAGCTGTCATTTCTTCAGTGCAGTTTGAAATACAAAATAGAATATCCGATTTGCTGCAAGGAGTTGTAATGTTTCACACACAATTCATAACCTAATTAGATTATTTATAAATTGTAAGTTAGTACTGTACACCTTATATGATTGGTTTTAACCACAGTTAGTTTAAAGCAGTTAGATAAAAATAAAAAAAAACTAGCCTAACTGAACCCTAGAAAAAAAAAGTTGAGAGGTTGTAAAGTACCCCACAGCCACAGTATGCAGCAGCCCTCTCCGCAGTCTTCTGACGTACCCCCTGTAAGCCACGACTAAAGCCCTCTACGCAGCAAAGTCCATTCTCCTAGCAGAGTGGAAGCTCTGAGTCACAGGAGCATGTGCTGGACCGCAACAGAGAGGAACTCTGCTTAAACACAAAATACAGCAGTCTGGCTCTGCTGCATTATGGCAGGGAACAGACTTTTTTTTTTTAAGTATAGCTATCGAATACCTTACACAATAATTGATAAGACTAAGCTTACTTAACGTTGTAATGCACAAGGAATCTACTGAAGAAATTTTTTCTTGGGATGAATTGGGCTTTAATAATTGCCATGAAAGTCAGCAATGTTTAAAGTGAAACTAAAAGGCAAAACATTTTATTCCATTTTGCATAACCCCAGTCAGTTTTTTTTTGCCATCTGTGTCCCGTGGGGGAGATTTCCCTTTGCTTCCTGACCCATAGCCAAAAAAGGAAGTGAGAGGAAATCCCTTTATATGGGTATAAAACTCAGGTTGTCACTAGACCTAGTGTCATCACTTCAAGACTTCCTGCTTTGGTGACAAAACAAAATGAGAGATTTTCTTTCGCATTCACTCTCAGTGATAATGATATGCAGGGCAAAGAAAAAGTGGGAAATGTCTCTAATGAACACAGACAGTACTAAAAACCTGACTATTATTCTAATCCATCTTCACTCCAAACAAAAAAAAATTAAAAATGTTGTCTTTAGTTTTACTTAAAACTCCTTTCAAATTTGTGTGACTTAGGATCCGACTTGTAAGACCCAAAGTTGCAGGACATGTGAAATGCCATTTGTTTCTATAAGAGCCATCCCAATTAACACTACTGAAGTCGCTGAGACTCCAGAAAAGGTTCCTGCACTACTTTTATCTGACTTTGATACGACTTTTACAATCTCTGGTATTGAAGTTGTGTCAAAGTCAGACTCCAAAGCTGCACTGAAAAATCACACAACTTTGGAGTCGGCTAGTGTGAAAGGAGCCTTAAGATGTTAAATGAATCTGCTAATGCCAAAACAAAAGCATTCAGAACTTGGGTAAAATATACCTGGTTATTTTTTGCAGGCCCAGATTTACCAGCTTATAGTCACACAAATTTTGCTAGGCATACTTCTATGGAAACATTATTTAACTTTGCTAGTCCAGTTTTGCTTTAATGGTTAGGAAGCCATGCTATCATTTGTGTCCTGTGACCGCAGCCATCTAGTTCCCCTTTCACATGGGCTTTCCGGACATGTCCATCTGTCAGTTTTCCAGGCGGACCTGAGCAAAAGTTCTATGCAGCTCTATGGACAGGGGGATGTAAACAAACTTGTGTCCATTAACATCTGCCTACCTCTGAGTCTGTCTAGGTCAACTGAAAAGAACTGTATCCTTTTCCATTTTTCTGGGCCTAGATGTGACAGATCGGAGATAGTCTGATGTAAACAGACACCAGAGTCCATTTACATCTGGCTGCCTATAGAGCTACGGGTTTGCCCATGTCTGTACACAGATCCCTTGCTGACCAACTCTGTGTGAAAGAGCCCTTTTATAAAACAAATTAAAAGTAGCTGAGGTCACACCTCTGCTTTCTGAATGAAAAAAAAGCTCTGGTTGTCGATTCCATGGCATGATTTCCAGTAAAATGCACATTCTATAATGTGAAAAGGTTTCCGCTTAGGTTTTGTTATTCCTAGATGTATTTTGTATCAATGTCCTTCCTAAAACCAAAGCAATAGGGACATTTTAATTCAAAACAGATTGCTGTTCTTGTTTGCCAAGCCTCCTACACATCTGCAAAGATTCTAAGCAGGAATGTTTTGTGAAGCAACTGAATTATGCAACAAGGATGAAACATGAAACCTATTCATCTACGGCTAGAAAAAAAAATGTTTAATGTCTTTACTGGAAATGTCCTATTAAATATTTATCAGGACTTTGTCTGTGGTGGATCTGGGCAAAATATGGTCTCATTTCATTTTAAATGAACATTTAGAAACTGCATGAAACCTTTTTTTTATGATTTTTTTAGAAACTGCATGAAACCTTTTTTTTTTTCTTTTTTTTTAATGAATATTTTAAAAACTGCATGAAACCTTTTTATCTTACAATGTTTTTCACATGTATGTACATTGTAAGTACGGTAAAGCCTAATATGTTACAATGCTTGTGAAATCTTTTTCTTTGCGGATTTGATCTAGTTCTTTTTACTGGTGCATTTTATTTTAAAAACATGACCAAATATAGACTTAGCCCGCTGTAATGTTGCTGCGCAATATGAAGGCAGATAAACTAAGATAAGGCAAGAAAGACGGCCAATGACTTAATTTATATTCTCAAGTCTAAAGCCTCGTACACATGGTCGGACTTCCATCGGACTTTTCCGTGGTTTTTTGTCCGAACGGAGTTGGTCGGGAACACCCATAGCATACACACCACAGGACATTTCTGCAAACTTTCCCAAAACTTTTTGCAACATCACGTGTTTTTTCTGCTCTTTTCCGCCACCCTTTGGTCAACTTCTGCTATTGTTGGTTGATTTTAACATTAGTTGTTTTGTCCATCGGACAAAAGTCTGATGGTTTTCTGTAAACACGGTTGGACTTTGCTCCATCGGACTTTTGTTGGGCAAAAGTTTGTCCGTTTGCAGACCCAACTTTTGTCCGATGAAAACAAGAAAAAAGCAAAAAAAGTTTGTCCGATGGAGCGTACACACGGTCGGATTGTTGGTCCATCTTGCTCAAAATGAAGTTTGCTGGCCAAAAGTCCAACCGTGTGTACGGGGCTTTACTCTTTCAATTTTTACTGTGAATGATTGAATATGTTTATTTCACGCATGGTCTATATTGTGGAAGTTTGATATGTTCAAAATACCTGGGTTGATTTACTAAAAGAGGTTAAGAATCTTTGTTTAAAAAAAGTAAACATTTACTTCAATTATCCAATCATGTAATAAGCATCTGTACATGATTGGGTATTCAAAGGGAAGATTAATTTATTCAAAGATTGGATAATTGAAGTGAACTTTCTAAGCTATTTTAGTAAATCATCCTAACTCTATTAGTTGGAAATACAGGAGGGCTTCTTGATTTTTGTTATGGTCTTTCACCATGTACTTCAAAGAATTGAATTCAAGGATTTATTTAATAGCACTCCACCCCTGCCCCCATACACTAAATACATAAATTACATTTGTATATTTAAAGAATGGCTGTCAGGAGCCTCATTAACTGCTTCAGCCCGGACCATTTTGGTGGTCAAGGACCAGGCCACTTTTTGCGATTCGGCACTGCGTCAATTTAACTGACAATTGCGCGGTCGTGCGACGTGGCTCCCAAACAAAATTGACGTCCTTTTTTTCCCACAAATAGAGCTGTATTTTGGTGGTATTTGATCACCTCTGCGGTTTTTATTTTTTGCGCTATAAACAAAAATAGAGCGACAATTTTGAAAAAAATTCAATATTTGTTACTTTTTGCGATAATAAATATCCCCCAAAAAATATATTAAAAAAACTTTTTTTTTTCCACAGTTTAGGCCGATACGTATTCTACTACATATTTTTGGATAAAAAAATCGCAATAAGCGTTTATTGATTGGTTTGCGCAAAAGTTATAGCTTCTACAAAATAGGGGACTGTTTTATGTAATTTTTATTAATATTTTTTTTTTTACTAGTTATGGCGGCGATCAGCGATTTTATCGTGACTGCGACATTATGGCGGACACATTGGACACTTTTGACACCATTTTGGGACCATTGTCATTTTTACAGACTTCAGTGCTATAAAAATGCACTGATTACTGTTAAAGCGGTTGTATACCGCAAAACTTTTTTTTTTTTTTTGGCCAACCTGCAAGGCAAAGGTATAATGAGCTAGTATGACTAGCATGCTAGCTCATTATCAATCACTTACCTTAGATCGAAGCCCCCGCAGCGGTCCTCGGACGCGTCCTCCGTCGAATCCATGATACCCGGAGTGACTTCCGGGTATCGCCGCTCCGGCGCTGTGATTGGCCGGAGCGGCGATGACGTCACTCCCGCACATGTGCGGGGAACGGCAAGATCCCCACGCATGCGCGAATTTCCGGCAGTGTCCGGCAGGCTCCCATTCAAGAGCCGCCGCGCTCAGTGAGCCTGCGCCGTTACCTACGGCGCGCATGCGCCGTAGATAGCGGTACAGTTTTTTTTGCAAATATCTCCGAGACTGTGTAGGTCTCGGAGATATTACAAGCACCTACAGGTAAGCCTTAATGTAGGCTTACCTGTAGGTGCTTGTACAAAATTTGGGTATACAACCACTTTAAAATTACACTGGCAGTGAATGGGTTAACCACTAGGTGGCGCTGCAGGGGTTAAGTGTTTCCTAGTGAGTGATTCTTACTGTGAGGGGGCGTGGCTACACGTGACATGTCACTGATGACCGTTCCCGATCACGGGGAACGGTCATCAGTGACAGGGTCACTAGGCAGAATAGGGGAATGCCTTGTTTCCAAAGGCATTCCCATGTTCTGCTCTTGCCGACTGCAATTGCGGGACGGGACCCGTGGCCGCACTCGCGAGGCACGCGGTGGGTGAGCGCCGGTGGGCGAGCGCCCGCAGATTTAAAGGGACGTACCTGTACGCCAATCTGCCTGCCCATGGCCATTCTGCCGACGTACATCGGTGTGCGGAGGTCGGCCAGATGTTAAATGTAAACTGTAGCTCTATAGGTTCAAACTCTACAAAATCAAAAAGATCAAAAGTGCAATAATGTCAGGAAGATCAACATGCCTTTACTTGTCTCTGATTCAGTCAGTTACGGAAATGTGACTGGACTTCCCCTATTCACAATTGGGAATTGAAAGAAATCCATTAATAAGTACAGTACATGAATTACATATATACACTACTTCCTATTAAAGCTTTAATTGCGTTAAATACCTTCACATTTTCCAAGAAATTACACTGGATCCCTTGGCCACTAGTATAGAAACTATTTACATACACCAAGCTATTTATTCATAAAAGATCGAATGGTGCAATGGGTCCAATTCCTGTGAACCCCACAGCAACAGGCATCAGGCATTTACACACGCATTGCATAAATTTAAGCAAGGGTTCTAGGTACTATAAAAACAGTATAGTATAGCAGTACAGCACAAGTAGTACAACACATGCTTCATGCAGATCTAAAAACATCATAAGATACCTGAGATGCAATTCTGTTATCCAATGTGGATACCTATTTATTGATATTTCTTCTAATGCTCAATGCAATGAAACTTCAGATCTTCGTAATATATGTTAAACTGTAAAATGGTTGAAAATGAACATTATTGCATCTAATCAATGCTGAAAAAAATGGATACGTTGCCCATATCAACTATCACAAGCTGCTAAATTATTTCCGGTAAAAATTATTTACAGGTTAAAAAAATATAAAATGAATATTCAATTAGCCAATTATGGGCAACACTTTTACAGCAATAAATTTGTAATAACCAAAAACAAACTTTTTTTTGTGTTTCATGGTTATTTGGTGAACGTATTGGATATATGGAATTTAAACTTAATATATATATATATATAATGTGACAGCAGGAAGGTAAAGTCACCTGGTTGCATCCAGGGGGGTAGATATATTTCTCCCAGATTCAGGCTTTATGCCGACTTATACAACTAGGGAGTTGATGAAGCCCAGCTGAGGCTAGTGGGCTCATGAATGACTCATACCTCTAGGGAGAGTGCTGGGCGTCGTGAGACAGGGAGTTGATGAGACCAGCTGAAGCTTGTCAGCTCATTTAGGCCTCTATAAGAACTCCCAGCTTCATTAGATGTTAGCTCATGCCTGGAACCAGACCTGTGTGGACTGTCTAGGGAGAGTGAACCCCTGTGCGGTGAGGCAAAGCCTGTGTGGCTATTTGTTTGGACTTTTACTAAACCAGGGACTTAGGGACTAGGACAGCACCAGGCTGATCCCAGTTGTTAGTTTAGGAAACCTGCATGTTTAGTCAGAGGTCAAACTGACCAGGATTTATTTTGTTTGTTTCTTTTTGGCTTTGCTGTGTTTTTGTCACTGTACATAGAGAAATAAACCGCACCTTTTGATTTTGAAAACCACAACCTCCGTCTGCTGGCCCTGTTTTTGTGTGGGGAGCCCAACCAGGGGGTCACACACACCCGCTACCGAGTTAACCCCCTCACAGTTGGTGGAGAACCAGTGGCAGTTTTTTTTAAGCCAGCATGGAGGAGATACTGAAACAGCTGGCTCTAGCAAATGCCAATCAACAGCAGACAAATGCAGGTTTGCAAAGGAGCCTTGCAGCCCAGCAGCAAGCTCATCAACAAGCCCAGCAGCAATCTGAGGCCCGCTTCATAGACCTGTTACAGAAGCAAGAGCAGAGACTACAACAAGTGGAAGCAGTAATGCAGCAACGTCCGCAGACCAGTGAGGAAAGCCGTCCCACTAATACCGCGTCCTTTGGGGTGAGTCGTTTATTGACAAAAATGACTGGAGAGGATGATCCAGAGGTATTTTTGACCACATTTGAAAGGACTGCTGAAAGAGAAAAGTGGCCTGAGGAGCAGTGGGCTGGACTGGTGGCTCCTCTGTTAACTGGTGAATCGCAGAAGGCTTACTATGACCTAGAGCCTGACCAAGCAAAAGACTATGTGATGCTAAAAGCTGAAATATTGGCAAGGCTGGGTGTCACCCTGGCTGTCCGGGCTCAGCGTGTGCATAACTGGACTTTCCAGCTTGGAAAACCCCCCAGGTCTCAAATGTATGATCTCATTCACCTGAGCAGGAAGTGGCTACAGCCAGAGACTTTGTCCGCACCAGAGATTGTGGAACGTGTTGTAATGGATCGGTTTTTGAGAGCTCTTCCTACTGCCATCCAAAAGTGGGTAAGCCATGGAGACCCAGAGACGGCCGGTGGTCTTGTGGATCGTGTAGAGAAATACTTGGCTACAGAGAACCTGACGGCCTCTTCCAGAGACACTCGGACTTTCCACCCTAAGACCAGACCATCCCCAGGGGCGGATAAGAGGATTCCAAGGGGTGAGGGTGGAGAGAGTGAGAGGGTGGGAGCTCTACCCCAAGTTTGGCGAGAACAGCCTGGGAAATCAGCGGCTCAAGAGGCCGCAAGAAGGATCGTTTGCTACCGCTGCCGGCAAGCGGGACATATTGCAGCCAATTGCCCGGTTGTGGAGGAACCCATGCAGTGTGACTTTCTGACGGGCAGACGTCAGTCGCTGTGTGCGACAGTCGCATGCACTGCCATTCGAGGAACTGAGAAACATTTATGCAAAATGTGTATTAATGGTAGAAATGTTGTGGTATTACTGGATTCAGGTAGCCTTGTGACCCTGATAAAGGCTGAATTAGTTAAAACAGAGGTCTCTGGGAATAGCAAGGTAGCTGTTATTTGTGTGCATGGGGACACCCGAGAGTATCCAGTGACTACAGTGTGTTTCGAGACCCCCAAAGGTACCCTCTCTCATCCAGTGGGCTTAGTATCTCAGTTACCGCATGACGCCATTGTGGGAAGGGATTTTCCGAAGTTCTGGGAACTGTGGGATGATCCTGAGCCCCCCACTGGTGCCCCTATGTACCAGGAATGTGATAGCCAGAACTCCTCTGAGAGTGGTGAGGACTCTCCAGAATTTCCCTTGTCAGTATTTGCAGGGGAGACTCAAGAAACTGGAGAGGAGCCCACCTCCTCAGACGAAAACCTACCGTCTGTGGAGTTTTCTGATCTGGAGGTTCACAGGGAAAATTTTGCCACAGAACAGTTAAAAGACCCCGCCCTAATAAAGGCACGGGAAAACGTAGTGGAAATAGATGGCGAGTTAGTGAACCCAGATAATACCTGCACTTACCCATACTTCAGCGTAGAGAAGGACCTACTGTATCGGGTGGCAAAAAGGGCAGAAGAAACCGTTGAGCAGCTGGTGGTGCCCAAACCTTACAGGAAGTTGGTGTTGGAGTTGGCCCATGGGCACATTCTTGGAGGTCATCTGGGGACAGAGAAAACCCGAGAGAGGGTATTACAGAGATTCTATTGGCCTGGGGTGATGAAGGACATAGAAAATTATTGTTCCTCCTGCCCTGTGTGTCAGAGGTCGGCCCCGATGCCACATTTCCGTAGCCCGCTGGTCCCTCTACCCATCATTGAGGTCCCGTTTGAGAGAATCGCAATGGATTTGGTAGGTCCTATAATCAAGTCCGCTAGGGGGCACCAGTACATATTGGTTATAATGGACTATGCCACCCGTTATCCAGAAGCGATCCCTCTCAGAAATACCTCGGCCAAAACCATAGCCAAAGAGCTATCTCTTGTTTTTAGCCGGGTGGGTATTTGTAAAGAACTGCTTACGGACCAAGGTACACCCTTTATGTCCCGGGTTATGAAAGAGCTGTGTAAATTGCTCAAAGTGACGCAATTGCGTACATCTGTGTATCACCCCCAAACCGATGGGCTGGTTGAAAGATTCAACAAAACCCTAAAACAAATGTTGAAGAAAGTGGTGGATAGAGATGGAAAGGATTGGGACTGTCTACTTCCTTATTTGATGTTTGCTATTAGGGAGGTGCCCCAATCCTCTACGGGATTCTCCCCCTTTGAGTTACTGTATGGGAGACACCCAAGAGGGCTGTTGGATATTGCCAAGGAAACTTGGGAAAGTGAGAGTTCTCCCCACAGGAGTGTGATTGAGCATGTCGCCCTGATGCAAGATCGAATTGCACAGGTAATGCCCATCGTGAAGGAACATTTAACCCAAGCGCAGTTGGCACAGCAGAGAGTGTACAACCGTGGAGCAAAGACCCGTACCTTTTCCCCGGGGGATAGGATATTGGTACTTGTCCCTACGGTTGAAAGTAAATTCCTTGCCAAATGGCAAGGCCCCTACGAGATAATGGAAAAAGTGAGCGAAGTGAATTACAAGGTCAGACAACCAGGAAGGCGAAAGCCCGAACAGATATATCACGTTAATCTGTTGAAAGCCTGGAGGGATAGAGAGTCCCTAGTCGCAGAAACTTGGTCACCAGCTCAAACTGGTTGCGTGATTCCGGAGGTTGGAATAGCAGCCACCTTGTCACAACCCCAACAACAGGAGGTTAAGGAGTTTGTGCTTCGCAACAAGGAGGTGTTCTCTGAGCTGCCGGGACAAACATCTGGGGTAGAGCATGATATTATTACCCCGCCCGGTGAAAGGGTGAAGTTAAAACCCTATCGGATCCCAGAGGCCCGACGGGAGGCAATACGGGAGGAAGTACAGAAAATGCTGAACTTAGGGGTGATAGAGGAGTCCCAAAGTGATTGGTCTAGTCCCATTGTGTTGGTGCCTAAACCGGATGGGAGCTGGCGATTTTGTAACGATTTTCGTCAGTTGAACAAAGTTACAAAATTTGACACCTACCCCATGCCACGTATAGATGAGTTGATCGACCGGCTGGGAACAGCCCGATACATGACGACTCTTGACCTCACAAAAGGGTATTGGCAAATTCCCCTGGCCAAGTCGGCCAAAGAGAAAACCGCATTTGTAACCCCAGACGGGGCGTTCCAATATAAGAGAATGCCGTTCGGGTTACAGAATGCGCCGGCCACATTCCAGCGGAAAATGGACCAGATACTGAGGCCCCATCGGAAGTATGCTGCGGCTTACCTGGATGACGTAATTGTCCATAGCACAGATTGGGCATCACATCTGCCAAAAGTGCAAGCAGTCCTAGACTCTATCCGGGAAGCGGGGTTTACGGCTAACCCCAAGAAGTGTACCATTGGGCAGGAGGAGGCCAAATATCTTGGGTACACCATTGGCAGGGGAGTAATAAAACCCCAACTCAACAAAGTCGAGGCCATCCAGAGTTGGCCACGTCCCAACAGCAAGAAGCAGGTACGAGCCTTTCTGGGAATCGCGGGTTATTATCGGCGCTTCATTCCCCACTTTGCTTCTAAGGCTGTGCCCCTAACCAACCTGACGAAAGGGAAAGGGTCGGTCATGATTAAATGGACCCCCGAGGCTGAGGCAGCATTCCAATTCTTGAAACAAGCCTTATGTAGCCAGCCAGTGTTGTACTCACCCGACTTCTCTAAAGACTTTGTCGTACAAAGTGATGCGTCAGATGTGGGGTTAGGAGCAGTATTGTCCCAGGTCTGGAACGGGGAAGAGCACCCAGTCATTTACCTCAGCAGGAAGTTGAAGTCCCATGAGGTAAATTACGCCACGGTTGAAAAGGAGTGTTTAGTGGTGAAGTGGGCTCTAGATTCCCTTCGGTACTATCTGCTAGGTAGGCACTTTGACATGGTTACGGATCACGCTCCGTTAAAGTGGATGGCTCAAAACAAGGAGACAAATAGAAGAGTGAATAGGTGGTTCCTGGCCCTACAGGAATTCAACTTCACAGTAAAGCATCGCCCTGGCGTTCAAATGGGGAATGTGGATGCTTTGTCTCGAGTACATGAATGCCTGATTGCTGGTGTTCCAACCCCAAGGTTAAAACAAGAGGGGGGGGGTATGTGACAGCAGGAAGGTAAAGTCACCTGGTTGCATCCAGGGGGGTAGATATATTTCTCCCAGATTCAGGCTTTATGCCGACTTATACAACTAGGGAGTTGATGAAGCCCAGCTGAGGCTAGTGGGCTCATGAATGACTCATACCTCTAGGGAGAGTGCTGGGCGTCGTGAGACAGGGAGTTGATGAGACCAGCTGAAGCTTGTCAGCTCATTTAGGCCTCTATAAGAACTCCCAGCTTCATTAGATGTTAGCTCATGCCTGGAACCAGACCTGTGTGGACTGTCTAGGGAGAGTGAACCCCTGTGCGGTGAGGCAAAGCCTGTGTGGCTATTTGTTTGGACTTTTACTAAACCAGGGACTTAGGGACTAGGACAGCACCAGGCTGATCCCAGTTGTTAGTTTAGGAAACCTGCATGTTTAGTCAGAGGTCAAACTGACCAGGATTTATTTTGTTTGTTTCTTTTTGGCTTTGCTGTGTTTTTGTCACTGTACATAGAGAAATAAACCGCACCTTTTGATTTTGAAAACCACAACCTCCGTCTGCTGGCCCTGTTTTTGTGTGGGGAGCCCAACCAGGGGGTCACACACACCCGCTACCGAGTTAACCCCTCACAATATATATATATATATATATATATATATTTAAAATTAAGCATCCTCTATTAATATATAACATTAAAATTCCTTTCAAATCTATTAAATTAATCTCATGTCAGCAGAAAAAATAATTTTAGCCATTTTCCTTCTATGTGTGTGCTTGCTGCTCCCACTACAATATTTCTAGGAAAAAAGGGGAGGGGCTAATTGTGAGGGGCGGCGTATTGCAGCACTGTATATCCAGTCCATTTTTGAAATACTAGGACTTTTTAGATTTACTGGAGTGTCCTGCTTTGTAGGATAAGGGACTGCTGTATTGAAACCCAAATAGAGAAATTGTCATGCATTTATTTTGTGGTCTGGAAGATGCAACATAGGATTATTTTAAGTATTATTAAAATGAAAGTGATTTTTATATCAATTATTTAAAAATTGATATGTATTTCACTTTCATATCAGTCATTGCCGAGAGAAAATTCGTGGTATTTAGATATGTGTAAGATTTCGGCTTGCTACAGTTTCTACAGAAAGAAGAAACCCACAAAATCTCATCTGAATGAGAATATTTCCTGCATACTTTTATTATTTTTGGGAAACACTACATCCCCTTGGTATATCTGTGAAATCTCTGTATGGCGAGCACCCCCCCTCCCCTTCGTACCTGCTACATTTGTGGAAAAACTCTTCAAGCATAGGATTCTGGGAGGTTTTAGAAGACCACATCGGATTACAGTCCAATTTAAATATTTAGGAAAAATTTTGTAAAATAACTGTAACCTGTAACTCTGTCAGCCCTCGCCTGACATTGGTCTGGGTTCTCATTTCCACATTGACAGATCCCAAACTTTTATCAGGCATTGTTCATAAAAAACATACCTATATTTGCAGAGTAGTGGTGTCATTGTTTTTATTAGGAGGCTTTTGATATCACCTTTGTTAAATATAAATTATTTGGAGAGCAGTAATATCATAAGACCTATTTGGGAAAATGTGTTGTGATATATACCATGTGATTTGTTTAATGCTGAAATTCCTAATAGCCACTGAAGATGTATCAAGATTTTATACATAGCTTTATAGTTTTATATAGAAGTATGACTTTTTTTAAACAGTATTCAGTTCCTGGTGGATTAATACACATGTAGTACTTTGTCCCATCTACCTAGGTGCCCTGTAACATTTGCTGCATTGTTTGGCAGGTCATGACACCCCTTGCCTCCCTCTGAGTTCCTCTTACCAGTGCTTGCCCGAAGCAAGTGCTGGGAGCTGGAGTTGGGCAAGCACTAGTAAAGCAGCTGTCTCCTTGCTAGCTGTTGTGTCGGGTGGTTGTACGCCACGGTTAGCATTACAGGGCACACCTAGAAAGATGAAACAAAGTACTATATATATTTTGCTCCATTGGGAACTAAATACTGTAACAAGTAATAATTCCTTATATTTTGTCAGACATTCATACAAAGAAGATAAATATTGGTCGGAATGCTACCAGCAAAAAGCAGTAGTATTTTCTTCAATCAGATAGAGTTAGAGATTGATACTACTTTTTGGTGTGACTACTTCACACCAAAACAGGTGAGGTGAGACCCATACTTTTGTGATGCTTTATATAGCAGAAATCACATTCAACGGGTACGCGATAATTAAAGGTCTTATCTGCAGTGCTACCTGTTGGTGAAATCAGTTATTATTGTGCAAATCTTGATATGGAGCTGTGTGGTTGATTTACCAAATGCAAATTCACTGCTCACTTTGCAAGTGAACTTTCACTGTGCAAGGGAATGTTCCCCTGAGCTTAGTGAATGTGGTAAAGTTTCACTTTGCAAAGACTACCCAATCATGCAAGGAGAATTAAAAAAAGCACAGAGTTTTTGTTTACACATGATTGGATGATGGAAGTCGACAGAACTTTAACTTATACACGAAGTCCGAGAAAATTCCTTTGCAAAGTGCAACTTCACATGTAAAGTGAACAGTCTGTTCACCTTAAAGTGTTACTAAACCCTCATTTTTTTTTACATTAAAATAATAAACATGTTATACTTACCTGCTCTGTGCAGTGGTTTTGCACAGAGCAGCCAGGATCCTCTTCTTCTTGGGTCCCTCACCAACGCTCCTGGCCTCTCCCTCCTGCCAGGTGCCCCCACAGCAAGCAGCTTGCTATGGGTGCACCCATCGGCCACACTCCTGAGCCTTGGCTCTGTGTGTTCATTCAGCGGCTTGGCCTCACCCCTTCCATCTCCTGATTGGCTCACTGGCTGTGATTGACAGCATTAGGGGGGCTGCTGCACACAGAAGGTTTTTACCTTCATGCATAGAATGCATGAATCTAAAAACCCTTGTGCCTTTACAACCACTTTAAGAAAATCAACCCCTTTAATTAAAACTCTGCTTAAATTAATTTCGGACAATGTGTAACAATTTTTTAAATATTAAAAAGAGGCACAACAGATTGTGTTTAGGTGCTTTCACTCAAGGTCTGACTTAGAGGTGCTTTCTGGGAGAAAATGCCATCGCTCTCCAAACATTTCCTCAGTATTCCATCCCCATATGAGATCAGCTACCATCACTGACAGCTGAGCTATGTGAGATAAATGCACAAGACAATGCCTGAACAAAGAAGGTGCTAATGCATAAGCAAAGATGGAGCTGGCTTTCCAGAGAGGCAATGAATACATTATCAGGGGTAGTGATGTGATCTCTATGAGAATTTTCAATGTGGTGAAAATTCACTTTGTAAACACAACCCAACCATTTGCAAAGAAATTAAAAGAATAAAACAAAAACACAACAGTATTTTTGCTTGCATATGATTGGACGATGAAAGTCAGCAGAACTTTAGCTCTTTCGCTAAGCTAAAGGAAAATTCCCCAGCAAAGTAAGCAGCCTATTTGTATTTAGTAACTCAATCGCAAAGTATATATTAACTGAAAATTCACTATACTTTCTATTTAAATTCTATCCATATAGCTAAATACACAGTTAAACACATATATGAGAACTATTTTACCTGCCAATGTATTTAGAGTTTAAATACTATTATGACCCACACACTCCTGCCACACTGCATACCCTAGAAAGTGACAACACTTTCTATATTACAGTAAAGAAATACAGTGATGTCATCTTACTGCACTGATTCAAAAATAACAGAGCAGCTGTACATGTAATAAGATCTCCTCTGTGTTTTTTTCTCTGAGCATTTTCCCTATGTCAGACTGACATCACTGCTCAATGCAATAAAGCCTAACTGAATGACACCGCTGGCCCTCCCTTTCTCAGTTAGTGATGTCATGCAGGTGATCAAAAAATGTCAAACTAAAGAAAATGCAGGAATGGATACGAGCTGTATTTGAAAATATGTTAAACCATTACACAATTGCATTAAATAGTGTTTTATCTGCCTCAAGTTTGGCCAATTAAAAAAAAAAAATAACCCACATTTACAATATGGAGCATGGGAAAGAAACAAACCTTTACACAGATGTACTTGCTATAATGATGTATTTGTGGAATATGTCATGGAGATTTATAATGCTGCTTTACAGTATTAACAAGCAAAATGGGAATCCCTGCTATTCTTATAACAAAAGGTGAAACACCTTGAAGTTCCTTACCTCCAAAATGAAAAAAAAATCAGCTAAACAGTGATAAGGAGCTGTTGTGTTTAAAAATGATCCTTACAGGGGATTGTCAAGAATTTAATGCAGAAAACCATTCCCTGAATAACACACTTTACCTGTAGCACAACAAAAACTATCACTATTAAGATGTTAAAAGCATCACAGTGCCTTGACACAGTTCGTGGCATCAGTCCCAGTTCACACTCGTGCGATAGGGGAAGCCCTGTGATTCAATGCCAGTTCCCGGAGTGCGCATGCGCGGGGACTCGGAGAAGGACGTGTGCTGACCGAGCTCCCGGCACCCCGACCCACCAGAGCTAACGATAGCGCAGGCACTGAGGTCCGTGAGCCAGGACCGATCCCACACCAACCCCGAAGTGGCGATGAACCGTAGGGCACAGGGGCAGCCGCGGAAAGGACACGATACGCAAACTACAGCCCAGAAGAGAGCAGGGCCTTCCCCTACAGCACAGCCGCGATCCAAGATGGCGCCGGGTAAGCCAGACACACGAGGCAGCACGGCAGCAGCCAGATCCGACGGCGCTACACAGAGAGGAGACAGGCAGCTAAATCTGGAGCCAACTAGGGATCCATTCTCCTCACAATCCTCGGGAGAGGTGGAGACCGGACAGCGGGGTGAGTCACTATCACATCCCCCATCCCCAGCCATATACGCTGATAGACATGACTCTCCAAACTCCCCTGCCTCCCCTGCCTCCTCCATGGATAGGAACATGGCAGACTTAGCAGAAGTCCTCATTAGCCAATCCAGCCAATCCAGCCAGGATATGCCAATTCCCCAGCTCTCACACTATTCCCCTGATGCTGTACTTTTGGGCAGATTCTCCACCATGCTGCAGCAGGAGCTCTCTAAGGCCTGCACATTAATCACCACTGACCTGAAAAAAGACATCCATAGCTTGGGAGAGCGTTTTGAGCTAATTGAAACCAAAGTGGATGGAGCCATCAAAAGGGTCAACCAGAACTCAGCCATGGTGACAGACCTCCAGGATAGATTAGAAGAGGCATTCACAAAAATTGAAGATTTGGAGAATCGTTCTCGTAGGTACAATGTCCGCGTGCGTGGCCTCCCTGAAACTCACACAGATCTAGAGGGGGCTGTAAAAGACCTGATGAAAACCCTTATCCCTGATATAGCCAACCACCACATGGAAGTTGATCGCGTTCACCGAGCACTGACAGCCCCAAGGGCCGACGGCCTACCACGAGACATTATTGTTAAGCCACATCACTACCGCATTAAGGATAAGATGATGCTTGCGGCTCGCAACAGGCCGGACCTGTCGCTATTTGGAACACCAATACAGCTCTTTACAGATTTGGCGCCATCAACGGTCCAGAAACGCAGAAACCTACGGCCATTACTCCAGCAACTTATGGCCAAACAGATTAAGTATCGATGGTCGTTCCCTTTTAAGTTATCATTCACTTACAACGGAAAGTCCCACTCCTTTTCCACGTTCCAAGCAGGCGAAGACCTACTGCTTAGTCTCGGCATCATTGCACGGGACTCTCCGACTCCGATTTCATCTCCCCCTCGTCTGGATCATCGTCCCCTCTCCCCGATATGGCAGGATCGCACACGCTCACAGGCCAGAAATGCTCGCCGGAATACCTGAGTATTATTGCTCTTCTCTCTTTTTGCTTTTTTGCCCCCTTTTGGGAACTGTTAGTGCTTGATTGCACGGATATGGCCTGGGCCCATGGTGGACTATGGGCCTGATGGGGCCATCGTTACCGTTCACAGTTCACAGGTTACAAAGTCACGGGTTACAAAGTTACTGGAGTTCCTGGTTCTTCGGACTGGCTGCCAGCCGAATATTTTACAACCCCGACGGGCCCAACCTGGTCGAAGAAATTTTGCTTTTTGCTTTTTAGCAGTCTGGGGGCCTTAGTCGGACCGCAATGTGTTCCCCTGTTGGGCTGTGGCTCGGGGGCCGGAACGACCGATGGGGACCCTTCCGGCCCCGGCGCCACTGGCCTTGGGAATGCATGTTCCTATAGACAGCCTGTTATGTTAAAACTGTATTGATTGATTTTGTCATTTCCGATATGACCTCGAATAGCCTGCTCGTACAGAGTGTAATCATATTTGGGTCGGGGTGGTCATGCTTGCCACCCAACTGCAAGACTACCTATCCTACGACAAGGATGGTACCCTTGCACCTAATTTGCCAGATGTTGTCTCCGGCAGGGGTTATTCCCCATTCCTTCATTCATCAGCTAGGATTGAGTTATATTGGTTGTTTGGGCCTAAGGCCTATGTATATGTTTTTTTGCTTTTATTTTTGTTTCTCTTCTTCTCTAATGCCTTTTCCTTCTCTCCCTTCCCCCTCTTTCTTCGGAGCCTCGGTTCAGCGCCCTTCCCTTATGTCATGGTCTGAGAGGTCACATAGCCAAACAGTCATCATCATCGGGACCCTTCTCGCTTCATTCATTATGCAAGGTAAGAGTGCTCTGCCCTACCACGATGGCCACCACATATAACACAGACTATTCGATAGTTAGCCACAATGTACATGGATTTAACTCCCCTACTAAAAGAACTAAGGCTTTCCAGTTTTATCATAAACAGAAGGCTGAAGTCCTGCTATTGCAGGAAACTCATTTCTCCAATGTCTCAGCGCCCCGTTACCTCAATGGGAAGTATCCACAGTTTTACTTGGCAGGGGGTCGGGAAAAGAAGGGCGGTGTAGCCATCTGCTTTTCGAAACGGACCCCCTTTACCCCCATCGCTATCGTTAAGGACAAGAGGGGTAGATATATTATGGCAGTGGGGCGGCTCCATGACCAGGAGGTGTCCTTTATATCATACTATGCCCCGAATACTGGACAGCCGGAATTCTTTAGCAAAATGCTGAAGATTCTTATGCCCAAAGTCCAGGGTCAGGTCATTATGGGAGGCGATAGTAATATTCCCTTGGACAGAATTATGGATAAATCGGACTCCTCTAGACCAACATTGAAACGCCCACCGACTGGAAGCAGCAAGGTTGCACGTCTGTTTCATTTCTATGACCTCATCGACGCCTGGCGAGAAAATAACCCTACGGTCAGAGACTTTACACACTTTTCACAAGCCCATCATACTTACTCGAGGATAGACCACGTTCTAGTACGTACGCCTTTGCTACCATTTATTAAGTCGGTTAAGATTTTATCTACCCCTTGGTCTGATCATTCCCCGATAAAACTCTCTACTTCAGGGCTATGGACTAAATCTAGACCCTCCCCGTGGAGACTTAATGTGAGCTTGCTGAATGACCCTACAATCTTTTTAGAGATTCAAAAGGAAATACAGGAATACTTTAGACTTAATAAGGCATCGGACACATCCCCCGCAATTAACTGGGTAGCTCATAAAGCAGCGATTAGGGGCATATTGTTACAAGTGGCAGCCAGGATTAAACGCAATAGGGAACAGGCAAATAAGATTCTGGAAACTAACTTAGATAACTTACTTAGTGAACAGCACAGAAATCCCCTGGTAGATATAAGGCATAAAATTGACGAGGCTCGACAAGCACTAAATCTTAGCTTGACTACTCAAGCGGAGAAACATATTAGTTGGTCTAAGCACAGGTTCTATACGATGGGTGATAAACCTACCACAATGTTAGCTAGAAAACTGGTTCCTCGACCGTACACACCGACTTTGCCTAAACTACGACTATCCACGGGCCTAACCTCCCAGAACCCCGAACGGATAATTGGAGAATTTCACAAATTTTATGCTAAGCTGTATGGAGTGCAGGACAAGTTCGATTCATCTGAAGCGAGCACATTCTTTCGCGACTTACAGTTGCCTAAATTGACACAAGCCCATGCGGAACTGATGGACGGTGCTCTTACAGAGCCTGAAGTCAGGGCTGCAATCAAAACCCTACACCCTACCAAGGCCCCTGGGCCAGATGGATTCCCGGGTCACTACTATAGGAAATATCACGATCTTCTGGCCCCACATCTCTGTACTTACTTTAATGACCTGAGAAGCGGCAGCAAGCTCCCCAGCCATGAAAATGTAGCCTATATAAGTGTTATCCCGAAACCAGGAAAGGACCATACAGACTGTTCCAATTATCGCCCAATTTCTCTGATCAATACGGATCTTAAGATTCTAACCAAAATACTGGCCCAGAGACTTAATACTTTTCTTCAGTGTTATATCCATCCTGACCAAGCAGGTTTTGTCCCGACAAGACAGGCATCGGACCAAACCCGCCGGATAATTAACCTTATCTCGGCAGTTCGGTCTGATTGGGATGGAAAGGGGACTAGGAGGGGAATGTTACTTTCATTGGATATCCAGAAGGCGTTCGATTCTATCTCCTGGGACTATCTTTTTGATGTTCTCACACGCTTTGGATTTGGGAGACGCTTTCTGGATCTCCTTCACATATTATATGATTCCCCCAGTGCCTCGCTAATGCTCAGAGGATATACATCCCAAACATTTCCTATCAGGAGAGGAACTAGACAGGGCTGCCCGTTGTCGCCACTATTATTCGCCCTGGCGATTGAACCACTAGCGCTCAAAATTCGCGCCTGCAGAGATATACAGGGCATTTATTGCGGAGACTATGAACACAAATGTTTACTCTTTGCGGACGACTTGTTGCTGACCTTGACCTCACCGATCACATCCCTACCTAACTTGTATGCTATTTTGCAGCCTTTCTCCAACATTTCCGGATTGGCAATTAATCATAGTAAGTCAAGAGCACTGAACTTATCTTTGCTAAGCTCCACTCAGGCTACGCTTGAAAAATCATTTCAATTCCGATGGGAATCCACAGCTCTCCCTTATTTAGGCATACAGCTGACCTCATCTATTGGTGAGTTGTACAAAGAGAATTATCCAGCCCTTTTCAAACGGCTAACAGCTGACATGGCTAAGTGGCAGGTTCACCCGCCATCGTGGTTTGGCAGACTTCACTCAATTAAAATGAATGTTCTACCTCGATTATTGTATTTCTTCCGTACCTTGCCAGTTTCATTGGCCCGTGATGACCTTAAACGATTCCAGAATAAAGTACTACAGTTTATTTGGGGTGATAAGAGACCCAGGGTGAATAGGAGCACTCTATACACGTTGAAGCGGAGAGGAGGACTTGGTCTTCCAGACTTATTAAAATATTTTTATGCTGCCCAGATAGCACAACTTACAAGGTTTCACTCCCAACAGGCACAGGCCATTTGGATGGCTATGGAATCTTATTCCTGCCGTCCCAAACCTATTTCTTATATTTTATGGCTCCCTATCAAGGAGCGACCTCCTATACTTTGCCCTACTTTATCCATGTCACTGGAACTATGGGACAGACTCTCCAGATCTCACAAATTCAAATCTCCTCATTCTCCACTGACACCTCTGCTTCAAAATAAAGCATTCACCCCGGGTCTCACTCCACTAGCGTTCGAATGGTGGACTAATAAGGGTTTTAAGTGTATTGCTGACTTGTGCGATCATAGAGGTATGCTGACCGAACGGACTATGGCTGACAGACATCAAATGCCTCCAGCGGAGGGTTATAGGTTCGCCCAAATCTCACATTATGTACAAACCCTGGCTCGCAAGAGCAACCTAGCAACCCAAACTCCCATGGAACATCTATGCAAAAATTATGATAAAATTAAAGGACATTTATCTGCTATATATTCGATATTGCTGAGTGTATCGACAAAGCTGACTTATATGGTCCAATGGGAGACCGACTTGCAGGAAACCCTGGATCTGGACGAATGGCATAGGATAGCCGAGACAGCATCTCGTTCGCTCGTCAATACTTCAATAATTGAGGCCAATTATAAGGTTCTACTGAGGTGGTATATGGTGCCGGTCAGACTGGCAACTTTTGTCTCAGGAGCTACCCCGTTGTGCTTTAGAGGATGTGGCCAGATGGGCACCACCTATCATATTTGGTGGACATGCCCAAAGGTCCGGAGGTTTTGGATCAGGGTGTATAATTTAGTTTACTCCCTTACTCAACTAAACCTAACTAAATCAGCTAAGCAAGCACTACTGGGGGGAGGAGATGTGGAAGCCTCCAAGTCCTGCAAGAGGCTCTTGACATTTATTTTTATTTCAGCCAAAATCACTATTGCTAGGAACTGGAAATCGGCAGCTCTACCATTCGATCAGCTTAAAGGCAAATTGTCTTGGTTGATGCTAAACGAACGCTTGACCGCTCTGGCCCAAGATAAAATGAAACTGTTTCATGGAGTTTGGGACCCATGGCTTCGTTACCTAACTAATGACCCGGGGATGTTTACAGCATAGCCTAGGGGATTAGGTTGAGATGTCTGGATGCTGAATCGGGGCTCCTCCCCCCCTCCCTCCCCCCATTCCCCCCTCCTCAACTGTCCTTTCCTTACTCTGTCTCCTTCCTTCTATTCTTTGTCACTGTCCTCTTTCCTCTCTTTTGAAATTTGTTTATTGTTTATTTTTGGAGTCAGATCCAGACCTTAGAGGTTTGTGCTGCTCCCTGTTTTCTCAGCTCCTACGGGACCATTGTCAGTCTGATCAGACCTCTGGGCTGCCCACATGGCCGGCTGAGTTGCGCCCCCCCCGATAGATGGATGGGGGGGCGGCTCATCTGGGTGGACGGTTCAGATATGATCTGCGATGCTAATAGGGGTTAACGGCTCTACGGAGCTTCGGACTACTCCAAGGACCCCTACACTTGGTGATCTTCATTGTGTTACCCCAAATGTTGATTGTGACTGTACAATGTTATGTGGCGACTTTTATACATTTTGTATGACAAAACTTGAATAAAAAGATTGAAACACAATGCCAGTTCCCGCATTGCATCTGACATCTGCGAACCAGTGGGGGTGTCAATGTAAAGTTAATGGCACGCCCAAATTGATTCACAGATCGCAATGCGAACTGTCAAATGGAGCAGGAATCGGATCGCATGGGTGTGAACACCCATGCGATCCGATTCCAGTGCGGACTGAAAAAAACGGTCCTGTGCCATTTTTGGTGTGAATGCGATGCGATTTCAGCTATGCAGTTTGTACAGCTAAATTTGCATCACACAGCATGTGATCTGCACAGCAATGCGATGCGAATCACATTTGACATGTCTGTAATCGCACAAGTGTGAACTCAGCCTCAATGAACCATATAATTAGCATTCAATTACCAATGCTCTTTGATAACTGCTTAAGAAGCAGCATCATGCTACACCTTAAAGGAGATCCCCCTTAACTTTATTAAATAAAGGGGTGGAATATGTGAGCTTTTTTTTCTTACTGACAATTATTTTTATACTCTGCATCTCTTAAAGTAACTGCACCATAAAGCTGTTCAGCTTTAATTCAAATATCTAACTCTCCAAACTATTTCTGATCAAGCTTTGGCCCCAAAGAAGAAAATGTAAGTCACCTCTAACCTTAAGCTGCTGGCACCTCCAGGTGTTGGGCATGTCAGCTTCGATGACTGACATAGCGCACTCATGTATCCCTGAAATGATATTGCTCTACAATGCAGCCAATGGCAGGTGTCTGTGTTCAATGCCTCTTGTCTGCGCTCTGCAACTTACTACTGACCATGTAACAGGTGGCATCACTAGCCAATAGCAAGAACAAAAGTATGAAGGGGGTGGACTAGCCTTTTACCTCAGACGCTAGTTGCATTATAGCGCTACCTCAGCTTACTCTGCTGGACATCAAAGCTGGCTTGTAGGCACCTGGATGTGCCTGCACTTTGGGGTGAATGACAATTTACAGCTGGGGGCCACAAGTTGCTTTTGTCCATAGAAGCTAATCAAGCTCTCCAATACAAGTCTAAAATGTAAAAGCAAGGAGTGTGTGGGGCACACAGCTTAAACAGATAGATCAAGAAACAGCCTCCGCCAGACTTAAAGAGGAAGTAAACCCTCTAGAAATTTTCTTCTTCAAAAAAAAAAAACCCTGCAAGAGAAAGGCATAATGCGCTAGTATGCATAGCATACTAGCTCATTATGAATGACTTACCTGAGATCGAAGCCCCCGAAGCGCTCCTCGTTCCCCTCCGCAGCCAAGTCTCCTCCGAGTGCCTTCCGGGTATTGCCACTCCGGCGCTGTGACTGGCCGGAGCGGCGATGACATCACTCCCGCGCATGCGCGCGGGACCGACACGATCCCGTGCATGCGCGTGGGGTGGCATGATCCCATTCATAAACCCGGCACTGTCAGTGCGCCTGCGTCGTTGTCTATGGCGCGCATGCACCGTAGACATCGGTGCATTCTTTTTGGCAAATATCTCCTAAACGGTGTAGGTTTAGGAGATATTGCAAACACCTACAGGTAAGCCTTAATCTAGGCTTACCTGTAGGTAAAACTTGCAAGAGAGGGTTTACAACCACTTTAACAGGATCGTCTTGGAATGGACATAAACTTAGAGATAGTTCCCTAAGGCCCCTTTTACATTACTGCGACTTCAAGGTCCCTTGATTTTACCACAATTTTGCTGCGATTCGCAGACGCGATTTTGCCGCGATTTCAGGGAATGCCTGTGTAAAGTGGCATCAAAATCGGACCAAAGTAGTGCAGGGACTACTTTGAAGTCGGAACGACTTGAAGTCGTACTAATATGAATGTTGTCATTGGAAATCATGGGAAACGACTTGTCATGCTACTTTGCCATCACAAATCGTAGGACAAGTCGTATAAGTGTGAAAGGGGCCTAAAGCTGATGTATTCTAATGGACATTGCTTTAACAGATAGACAAATAGTCCCACTTATAAGATCCAAGAATTAGAGGCACCTATTGTGTAAAGCAGGGTTCGACAAACCCCGGGCGCCAGGTCGCAACTGCGACTAGAATTAGTGACCTGGAGCGGCACAGCTGGGGTATCCTGTGTCTCCGTGCCCTCCTGCCACGCGATCGCATCGGGCTGCGCTGGCCGGTAATTGAGGCCGCGGCTTTCTGCAGGCCTATGCTTCCTTCTGTGGTCTGGTGCCATCTTGTGGTGGCCGTTGGTATGACAAGAAGAAAACCAGCAATGCTAATGGGGCTTCCTGCCTGTTTTTACTGCCCGCCCATCTCCTTCCCAATGTGGAGAAGAGAAGGAAGTGTTCGCAGCCATCATCTGCGCCTTTTGCCTAATGGTGAGTGTGGGGTGGCTGGTTTAAACAGCTTCATATAGCCTTTTTTTTTTGTAATAGCTTTTATTTGTATTTTATTTTTTTAAGTAATGAATTTTTTTTGCTAGAAAATTACTTAGAACCCCCAAACATTATATATTTATTTTCTAACACCCTATAGAATAAAAATGGCGGTCGTTGTAATACTTTCTGTCACACAATATTTGCGCAGCGGTCTTACAAGCGCACTTTTTTTGGAAAAAATTCACTTTTTTTAATAAAAAAGTAACGTTAGCCCAATTTTTTTTTCATATTGTGAAAGATAATGTTACGCCGAGTAAATTGATACCCAACATGTCACGCTTCAAAATTGTATCCGCTTGTGGAATGGCGACAAACTTTTACCCTTTAAAATCTCCATAGGTGACATTTAAAACATTCTACAGGTTGCATGTTTTGAGTTACAGAGGAGGTTTATGGCTAGAATTGTTGCTCTCGCTCTACCGCTTTCATATGCGGGCGCTACTCACGTATGCGTTCGCTTCTGCATGCGAACTCGGCGGGACGGGGCGCCTTCCTGGCTCCTAACTTTTTTAGCTGGCTCCTAGATTCCAAGCAAATTTTTCAAGCCCTGGTGTAAAGTCTACAAATAAAAAATATAAAGAACACTGAACGGGCTTGGCAGTCAGCAGTTTCATGTGTGCAGAAAGCGATGCCAAGCATGTTTTATGTGAAGCAGAAGGTGACCAGGCCTGTTCTGTCAACTTTACATTGGCAGCCTTCTGTCTCAATGATTTGTGTTTCTGAAGACTGCAAGTGTCCTATGTTTCCTTGATCTCAACATTTAGACAATGAAGATTGCTTGTTACAGATTACACACAGTTCCTTCAGACACATTTTAATGGTAACGCCCTCTGTTGTAAAATGCCATATTTAAGTTACTAAGAGACACGCTTGTCCATAATAAATTTACACATACTTTGCCTACCACACAATGCAGGGGTAGTTTTAAAATAAATGTAAATGTTACATTCGTTTTAAAAATATGTAATACACAATAAATATTGAGAAATAAATATGTGTAAGAATTACAACCAAAGGTTGTAAAATATCACAAGACAACAGAATCATTCTTTCAATCTTCTAATCAATGCCTTGGCAAGCAAGCATAATCTTGTTTCAGATAACTAGAAGGAAATAATGAATACGTGTATGTAAACAATGAATAGTTTGGGTGTCCATCCTGGCAGAAAACATTACATAATTGAGTACTCCATCCCTATGTCAAATGTGTATACTAGATGCACAATATCCTATCCCTATATTTTACAGAAGCATATCAGTCTACTCTACAGGAAGCATGCTGAGGTTTGTAGGTTGTGGATACATTTTGAACCGGTTTTATCTTTCAGGTATAAGGTAAACAGGATCCTTCTACGAAAGTATCTGATGTAAGACCTGTCCCTTTTGCTCATAGCAATCCACATGATTTTCCTCTTTTTTTACCCCTCTGCACTTAAAACGAAACTTACAAGAAATCTGTGAAACAAAGTAAGAGTGTTCCATACTACTGGATACAGGTTACAGTCTATTTTGTCTGAAGGTCTTTCTTTGTCCCACAGGACTACAGAATAGTTAGTTGTCCTTTTCTGAATGAGATACTTCCTGTCAATTCAAGCATCACCACTGCTTTTTTCCTGGGGGCTTCCTCTCCCCTGTGTAGTGCAATGCAGGCAGAAGCTGAAGACCACCATTGTCTCCTCACCAGCCCCACCCCGCCTGCCCCTCAACTGCAGCACTGGATCTTGTGCAATTTGTGCAATGTGCAATCTCCCTGCCAGTATCACACTGTAGTAATTACTCCCTTTGTCTGGCCAAAGTGATTAGCTTTAAAGAGAACCTTGTTGGTTACAAACTTGTACTCAGAAGAAGTCTTACCTCAGAAACATTTATGCATGAGGGTCTTGTAGTGCCTCAGACAAAAGGGTGCAACATTTTCTAGAGACCTGCTTGCTGCACTGTTAATATTGGCTCAGCCTAGAAAACCACTTAAACCAATTAAAATGAGCTAGCACACCCTTATAATCATGCATTTCATTCTAACACAGGAGACCTATAATACGTAAAGGAGTAAATTGCTAACAAATTACTATTCTGAACTACACATTACATGAAGGTCATACAAAGAGCATAACTCACAGCCAATATGTCGTTCTCTTGGCATTTAAGTACATTTTAAAACCAATATTGGTAATTTGACTTGAAGACCTACCAGTAGGATCCTAGACTCCAGTTACCCCTTCTTGGGCTTGAGGGTCACTAAAGTCCTTGAGGCAAATAGGGGTACAAGCTCTATTCTGGCTGCTTTCTGAATGGCAACTAACCATTTTCAACATGTCACAAAGCAAAATATTTTTTAAAGAAGCAGTCTAGCTAGTGTTCATTTAGCAAAAAAGTGAAGTTTTTTCCTTCTATAATAAAAGTAGAAATGGTCACCAAAACTGTGCACTGACACTGGAACATAACTGCAGATGGTTTTTTTTTCTGTTGTTTGTCATGTCTTGTGATTCCTGAAACTCTAACACTACTCTGCGTAAAATAATTTATTAAACCCCTAGTCACTCCCTAAATATATTGTTTGTGACAAAAGTCCTGTCCACTCTAGTCATGCATACTGAGAGACAGAGAGATTAAATGGATTGTTTATTTAGATTCCTTGTCAGGCCCTACCTCTATTCTGCTTAGATAAACTGAAGTGGAGTAATCTGCTGGTACCTTTTTTTCAGTGAAGTTTAAATTAATGCACAATTTTGGCGACTACTTCTTAAAGCGGAAGTCCCACTAAATTTTTTTTTATTAAAAGCCAGCAGCTACAAATAAAGCAGCTGCTGACTTTTAATATATGGACACTTACCTGTCCAGGGCGCCCGCGATGTCGGCAGCCGAAGCCGATCTGTCGCTCGAGGAGCCGCCATTCTCGGTAAGGGAATCAGGAAGTGAAGCCTTACGGCTTCACGTCCCGGTTCCCTACTGTGCATGCACGAGTCGCGCTGCGTGTCCTAACTGGTCCCTGCTGTCTCCTGGGACCTGTGTGTCTCCCAGAAGACAGCGGGGAACAGAATAGGCGCCGGAAGTGGCGTAGATCACAGAGGTGATCTATGCCAGGAAGTGGGAGCAAATACCTGTATTACACAGGTATCTGCTCCCTCCTCCCCCCCTGAAAGGTGCCAAATGTGACACCCGAGGGGGGATTCCAAAAAGTGGAAGTTCCATTTTTGGGTGGAACTCCACTTTAATTCACTGAGAAATGCACTGGTGAAGCAACTGCATGGTTTACCTTTTGCTAGAGTTAATAAAGAGCCGGTGATGCATTAAGCTGCAGATTAGATGTTAATTTTTGTATGAATAAGTTAATGGTTGAATTGTACAGATAAATTGTACTACCGTTTAATTTACTTCAGCCACTCCTGAGTTGGGTCCTGCATTCATATCACCATTCCTGATGCAGGCTCATTGATATTTTTCTGTTAATTAAAAAACATAAAAGTAAGATAGTAAATTTGGAACAGCAAACGTTCCTTTTCTTGACATCCTTATGCAAAACTGCAATGTTCTGTGAACAGAACAGAGTGCTTAAAAGGTGCATTTGTGTTTTGCTTTGTCTTGGTTTTGCAAATACAAAACTATACACATCTCAAAATCGTGCATTTTTTTTATACAACATGAAGTTCCATTCAGCAGCCTGATAGCTCACTGTCAATGCTACGGCATGGAAAAGCTGCACAAAGAATATTTTGTTTAAAAAAATAGAAAAAAAAAAATTAAAAGGACAAACAAGTAAGTGCTGGCATCAGATCACATTTTCTGAAACGTGACTGCAAGAAGAAACACAGGAAGGTATAAGGAGATCACTAATGGAGGTTCTCCAAACTCTTGATGACGTCATTTGACATTGAACACAGTTGAAGTTCTGAAGACCCTATAGTATTCTTTCAACATCCTGGATAAACATAGGTGAGGATCTTTGCTTCATTAAACTGGAGCCTGTGCAATGTGCTGTATTTGTTTAACAGCCGACCTTCCTAGTACCTGTGAGATTGATGGTATTGTGAACTTTGCTGAGATGTTGTGGAGTAGCCCAAGGTATTGGTGGGCTGAGAGGTTCCCTGAACATTGCTTTGGTAACCCAGACGAGACGTGGAGTGCTTAAAGAAAGAAAAGAGGAAAAAAAACAAAACAGTTTTAGTACTACAGATGCAAACGGTGTAAATTTTACACCAGGCTCACATAAAACAGGAAATTACATGAAATTAGAGCAGTAAAAATTTCAAAAAACAATTCAGACTTTTAATTTTAATCTTCTTTCTTTGAAAAGGGAGACCAATTAGTAAGCAAACACATTAAGCTCTCACAAACTGTCTCTGCCTACTTACTCCATTACATCATGCTGATTAACAGCGCAGCAAGGAAAACTTCCACAGCATTGACAGATTAGCATTTATTTCTGATCACCAGTAATGCGCAGAGTGGAGTTAATGGCCCTGAGATGCCTATAGGTTGTAGTGTTATTGAAATGACAATGAGGTTGTGTTATTTTTATACATTTGCAGAGACTTTCAATTGGGAGATGAAATGGCAATGAACATTAATAATTACAGGATTACTTTACTGTTGTGATGAATGTTTTGTACTCCCCTTCCCCAATCACCTTATTGCTCAGTATGCAGTTCATATGATCAATTGCATTTAGTGTAAAATGCTTGATTCGGCACATAGTGGTCTGCACAGTTTATTCACTACCATAAATACTCATCGACACAGAGCAGTTAATGGCAGAATTCTAATGGCTGTATTTTAACCACTTCCATACTGGGCTTTTTATACCACTTCCATACCGGGCCTATTCTGGCACTTCTCTCCTACATGTACAAATCATCATTCTTTTGCTAGAAAATTACTCAGAACCCCCAAACATTATATATGTTTTTTTTAGCAGACACCCTAGGGAATAAAATGACGGTCGTTGCAACTTTTTGGGGAAAAAAATGGTTTCATTAATTAAAAAATAACAAAACAAAAAAGTTATCCCAATTTTTTTGTAAAATATGAAAGCTTATGTTACGCCGAGTAAAAAGATACCTAACATGTCACGCTTTAAAATTGCACACACTCATGGAATGGTGCCAAACTTTGGTACTTAAAAATCTCCATAGGCGACGCTTTGAAATTTTTTACAGGTTACCAGGTTAGCGTTACAGAGGAGGTCTAGTGCTAGAATTGTTGCACGCGCTCTAACGCACGCGGCTTAACCTCACATATGTGGTTTGAATGGCGTTTACATATGCGGGCGGGACTTACGTGTGTGTTCGCTTCTAAGCGCGAGCTATTGGGGACGGGCGTTTTAAAAAAAAGAATATATATATTTTTTTTATTTAACGTTTACTTTTTTTTTTGATCACTTTTATTCCTATTACAAGGAATGTAAACATCCCTTGTAATAGGAATGTGTGTGACAGGTCCTCTTTATGGAGAGATGCTGGGTCAATAAGACCCCACATCTCTCCTCCAGGCTAGAAAGCATGAGATCGGTGAAAACGTCATCACATCGCGCCCGGGCCTCCGACGATCATAGAGATGACTGGTGACCATCTGGTCACCAGTCATCTCTATGCTCATCACGTGACCCACCACCGGCGCCGGACGATTCTCTCCGGGTCCCCGATGGCACGGGGAGCCCGGAGAAGCACCGGATGGCGGCGGGAGGGGGGGGTGTCCCCTCCCGCCACCTATAAGAACGATCAAGCAGCTATGATCGTTCTTATGGTGTGCAGGATCGCCGGCACTACAAAAGGATATCTGAATGATGCCTCTAGCTGCAGGCATCATTCAGATATCCCCCCTCAAACCCAGGACATCATATGACGTCCACCCGGAGGGAGAGAGGGTTCCTGCCGGCGTCATTTGACAATGGCCCGGTATGGAAGGGGTTAACTTAGGATTTCATTTTTTTTGCCCCCCTTATCAACCTTATTAATCCTTAAAAAGAAGGATTTTCATAGTCACAGAAAATGTCTTTGCTTGGAGTCCATTTAGAGTCACAAATCTTATGCCCCGTACACACGACCGGTTTTCCTGTAGGAAAAAGTCTGATGAGAGCTTTTGTTCGGGAATCCCGACCATGTGTATGCTCCATCAGACTTTTTCCAACAGGAAAACTGGCGGAAAAAAAAGAGAGCAGAATCTCTTTTTTCCGGTCAGGAAAAAATCCTAGCGGAAAAACCGTTTGTCTGTATGCTTTTCCGACGGGAAAAAAAACACGCATGCTCGAAAACAATTCAACGCATGCTCGGAAGCATAGAGCTTAATTTTGTTGGCTCGTCATAGTCTTTTACGTCACCGCGTTCTTGGCAGTCAAAAGTTCACCGGACTTTTGTGTGACCGTGTGTATGCAAGGCAGGCTTGAGAGGAATTCTGTCGGGAAAACCATTGTTTATTTTTTCCCGACGGGAAAACCGCTCGTGTGTATGGGGCATTAGACTGTTGGGATACAGGGAGTCCCCGAGTTACGAACACAATAAGGACTGTAGGTTTGTTCGTAAGTCGAAGTTGTTCGTAAGTCGCAACACTACATTTGTAAGTGTAACTTCTGGTCGGAACACTGCATTCGTAAGTGTTCGTAAGTGTAACTGCCACCTGTGCATGGATGTGGGATGTTCCGGGCGCTTGTTATGTTATCTGGGGCGTAGTACGGCAGTGTGGGATGTGTCCGGAGGTGCTTGAAAGGTATCCAGGACCAGCGTGGAGCACAAGTGGCCGGCATTTGAGGCCGTTCGTAAGTAGGAGGTGTTCGTAACTGGGGTGGTCGTAACTCGTCGACTGCCTGTATACTGACACCTCCAGGAGAAATGGACACTGGCAACAAAATAGCCATTGGCTAGCACAGAATAACCCTACCCACAACCATCAAGCCTCAGTTCTGTAGCAAAGTAGCACTGAGAGCATGAAAAAAAAACGCAGAATTAGCTGCAGGAAAAAAAAGAGGCTTCGTCTCACAGAGAAACTCCTACCGTGGAAGCCCAGAGACTCACACTAAGTGAAGTATACCTTTTATGTCTGATAATAAATGTTACAGAAAGAAGCCTTTCTAGCTGTAATCATCATAGGAAACGCAAATTCAAAGATTCCCCTAACAAAAAAAAAAAAAAAACAAGGCTTCAACAGCCCTGCCAATAAAGCCAGCAACTGTAAAATAAGATGGCAAAACAGTCCTTGAGATGGAATATACTAACAATTTGACAGAGCCAATGAGGCATCTGCCATGAGTCTTACTAGGACAGCGTACCACATTCGCCTGGACCAGTCTACAGCAAAGAGGGTGATCAGAATGCCCATCAGAGGAAAAGATCAGGGTGTACTGATTCAAACCAAAGCACCCACTGCTTCCACTAAGTAACTTGAAACAAACCTGTTCAGTTTTTCCTTAATCTTGGCAGACAAAAGGTCCACATTTGGGATCCCCCACCAGCGACACAGGACCTGGAACACCTTCAGGTGTAGGGACCACTCTCCCAGACCAGGCGCTACCAGCTGAGGAAGCCATCTGCCAAATGTCTACATCTAGGTGGAAAAAGAAGGTCTTGAAAGATTTGCAGAGGACAGGAACCAAACATCTGTTTGTCATGGTGAGACATTTGGTTCACTCCGATGGTTGATATATGCTACTGCTGTAGCTTTTTGGGCAACTGAATTTGGACCAGCAGGCTGTTACAATGCAGCTGAGACACTCAATGTTTCAGGATGCTCAGCAGGGAGCCAGGACACCTCCCTTTAGGTAGAAAGGCTGGTGTCCAACAGGATGATCTTTCAGATTTGGGAATAAAGGAATCCTCAGCTTACAAAGCCAGTTTCCTGTGCCACCAGGACAGGGACAACCTGATCTTTGGTGCCTAAAAAAATCTGATCTGATCTGTCGAGGGACCTGATTGACTTGTCTCAAGATGAAAGAATCAAAATTAAAGTAGAGGTCAAGAGTGAAGCTTCAAATGGTTTCAGCAGAGCTGTGTCTGAAGGTTCGGGATTCACCCAAACCGCTGCAACTTCCAAACAGTGAAGGCCCTGCTTTCTGAAAGAAACATGCCCTGACAGTTTTTAACAGTAGTTTGTCAAAGTATTCCACAATGGGAGTGTCACAAAAGCATAGCAGGGATAACAGTAAGGCTAACACTTTGGCAAAAAAATAAGGTGCAGACAAGAGAACGAAAGTCAGGCCAACTGGCTGGTAGTTTAAAGTGGTTGTAAAAGCAGGTGTTTTTTTATCTTAATTTATGCATTAAAATAAAAAATCCTGTGTGCAGCAGCCCCCCTCAGCCTCCCTAATACTTACCTGAGCCCATCTTGATCCAGTGATGTTGCAGGAGAGTCTTGACTGTCCATGACTCTCCCTCCTCATTGGCTGAGACAGCAGTGAAGCGCCATTGGCTCCCGCTGCTGTCAAAGTCAGTGAGCCAATGAGAAGAGAGAGAGGTAGGGGCCGGGCCGCAGCTCCGTGTCTGAATGGACACAGGGAGCTGCGGTTTGGCTCCGGGGCCCCTTATAGCAAACTGCTTGCTGTGGGGGCACTCAAGAGGAGGGAGGAGCCAGGATAGCTGAAGAGGGACCCAAGAAGAGGAGGATCTGGGCTGCTCTGTGCAAAACCACTGCACAGAGCAGGTAAGTATAACGTGTTTGTTATTTAAAAAAAAAAAAAAAAAAAGAATTTAGTATCACTTTTACCACTTTCATACCGGGCCATTGTAAAATAACGCCGGCAGGAACCCTCTCTCTATTAGAGTGGGCGTCATATGACGTCCTGGGTTTGTGGGAGGATATCTGAATGATGCCTGCAGCTAGAGGCATCATTCAGATATCCTTCTCTTCTGCCGGCGATTCTGCGCAGGATAAGAACGATCATAGCGGCGGTTCCACCGCTTGATCGTTCTTATAGGCGGCGGGAGGGGACATCAACCCCTCCCGCCGCCATCCGGTGCTTCTCCGGGCTTTCCCGTGCCATCTGGGGCCCGGAGAGAATCGTCCGGCGCTGGTGTCTGGTCACATGACGAGCATAGAGATGACTGGTGACCAGATGGTCACCAGTCATCTCTATGACCGTCGGAGGCCCGGGCGCGATGTGATGACGTCACGCCCGGGTTCCCAAAAGTAAACAAAGCTGCGATTGCGGCTGAAAGCATGAGATCGTGATTTATTTTGCCCGATCTCATGCTTTCCAGCCTGGAGAAGAGATGTGGGGTCTTATTGACCCAGCATCTCTCCATGTAATAGGAATAAAAGTGATCAAAAAAAAAAAAAATGTAAAAAAAAAAGTGTAATAATTAAAATAAATAAGTAAAAATAAAATAAAAATAATAATAATAAAAAAATTAAAACGCTCCCGTCCCCAATAGTTCGCGCTCAGAAGCGAACGCACACGTAAGTCCCGCCCACATATGTAAACGCCGTTCAAACCACATATGTGAGGTATCGCCGCGTGCGTTAGAGTGCGTGCAACAATCCTAGCACTAGACCTCCTCTGTAACTCTAGCCTGGTAACCTGTAAAAAATTTCAAGGCGTCGCCTATGGAGATTTTTAAGTACCAAAGTTTGGCGCCATTCCATGAGTGTGCGCAATTTTAAATCGTGACATGTTCGGTATCTATTTACTCGGCGTAACATAATCTTTTATATTTTACAAAAAAATTGGGCTAACTTTACTGTTTTGTTATTTTTTAATTCATGAAACCATTTTTTTCCAAAAAAAAGGCGTTTGAAAATTATTGCGCAAATACCGTGCAAGATAAAAAGTTGCAATGACCGTCATTTTATTCCCTAGGGCAGTGATGGTGAACCTTGGCACCCCAGATGTTTTGGAACTACATTTCCCATGATGCACATGCACTCTGCGGTGTAATTTAGCATCATGGGAAATGTAGTTACAAAACATTTGGAGTGCCAAGGTTTGCCATCACTGCCCTAGGGTGTCTGCTAAAAAAACATATATAATGTTTGGGGGTTCTGAGTAATTTTCTAGTAAAAGATTGATGATTTGTACATGTAGGAGAGAAGTGCCAGAATAGGCCCAGTATGGAAGTGGTAAAAAAAGTATTGAAAGGGTTAAGGACCCCACAGCAAAACATAGAAAAACTTAGGTTTTTTTTTTGTTTAGCTTGTCTTTTTTAAAATATTCAACCGAAGCAGATACATTCACAAGCAGTATTCCAGACTTAGATAGACAACAGGATTCGTTATCAAGCGGATGATACAACAAAAGTCAGGGAATACAAGCATGCAGACCAATAACCGTTCTGAACACATCAGAGCATCAACTAAATAACACACTTCAAACTGCAGAGTAAAGAAGAAAAAAAATTAAAGATATGATGTTGTGTTCACCTGAGCCGTAAATAAACATAATCAAAGAAAAAGATAGGTGTGCTGGAAAGATGGAGACATGCAGGTACACGTCCTTGATATCCATAGGAGTCAGAAAGTCTCCCTGATGAAGGAAAGCGATGAGAGAAATTATGAATTTCATGCAGAATTTCTGTATTTAAGCAAAGACAATCAGACCATGAGATCCAAGCTTGGGAGAATGCCCCCTTTGTGCATGGAAACAATTAACAAGTTGGAGGAAAAAACCCTGAAATCATTTTGCCACAGGAACCTAGGCAATGACACCTTGATCCAGAAGACCTAGAGGGCTTAACACAGGAAGGTTGAAGATGAGAAATAGGGCAGGGGCAAGAAGCAAAACTCCTGTTTGCTGCCCTAGGGCACCACCTCCAGCAGCATGCAAGTGTCAGATTCAAGTTGCCCAAGCATCCTTCCACCTTAGAAAATGGGGGCTCATGGGTATGCAGAGGATTTGGCAGATGCTAAGTGTCAGACCAAGCGGTTGGAATGGGACCCTGGCTTGGAGGGTCTCCACTAGAAAGAGGAGATAAAAAGGAATGTTTCCTAATAATCAGAGAGGAAGAGAGCTTAGCTTCTTCCACTGAGGAAGATGGGTTTCCTTGCAATCATCAGCAACCTAGATGAAATAAAAAATTGCAACCATTTGTTCATACGTGCTCTATGGCACAATAAGGATACATACATTTTTAGACTTGGGCATAATAACCAGAGAACAAAATCCATCTATATGATGCTTCTTTCAGAGAGGGCATAGAGACCACATCTAAAACAGATCAGCAGGGGGAACCAGATCTGAACCAGAAATCTCCATTTTTTTTGTTGAATTTAGTAGAGGAGGGGGTAAAGAGGACTTTAATGACCCATTTGTCAGACGTGGTTCCCAGCAGACAGTTGAACCAGACCATAAGGAGCCCGCCTAACACAAGAGTCAAGTGTGACTGTAATGCCCTTACATGTGCAAAACGACCCCGCTTCTGTTCACCAGATAAAAGTGGAGGACTAAACAAAACAAGCCAAAGGTTAGGGATGAAAACTAACGCCCACTGCCCAGATGTACGACAATACAAAAAGCTATGAGGAGGCCTGTAACAGAAATCGAACAGCCCTGTCACCACTTTTAGTAGCTTTACTGAAACATGACAGATTTAGTTGCATCCTAATATTTGTAAAAGCGGTGATTTGGCTGCACTGTATACAGTGTAGCAGGGCAGCTTGTTTGCAGATGCTATTACCTCCCCCACCAGCCACTAGTTGTCAAGGATGCTGTTGACTATCTTAACTGACAGGCTCCTAGCAACCAGTGACACTGTTTATGGCTATGGATTCATTCAATGCCTGCTGTCAATCACACAGGGAGCGGACCTGATGGGGATATAGTGCCTTGAATCCCCATCAGGCTTAGCTACAAAGCTCCAGGCTCAGTGCACCTTTACACTCTGTGCATCCTGTTTCCAACAGGTACATGAAGTTGGGACAAGCATCGACATTTGTTGTAGATATTCTATGAATTCCCCAGACAGTGTCTTACCACCGAGGCATAGTGCAGTATAAAATGTACATTGACTCCTTCAATAAAAACAGGTTATAGCAACTTAAAGTGATTCTAAAGTTTTTTTTTTAAATATATTATACTTCCCTGCTCTTCTAGGGTGCTCCGCCAATGCTCTCCCAGTGTGCCCCCATAGCAAGCTGTATGCTATGGGGTCACACATGCAGACAGGCTTCTATAGACACACACAGAGTGGCTCAGCCCCTGCTCACAGGATTTGACTGACAGCAGCAAGAGCACAGAGTGATCACCAGGATAAAACTGGGAAAACCTGTGCTCGTCATCTAAATTGAGAGGTTTCCAGGGTTTAATCTATCCAGCATTAATTAAACAATAAATCTTAGCTACAGTATCTCACAAAAGTAAGTACACCCCTCAAATTTTTGTAAATATTTTATTATATCTTTTCATGTGACAACACTGAAGAAATTACACTTTGCTACAATGTAAAGTAGTGAGTGTACAGCTTGTATAACAGTGTAAATTTGCTGTCCCCTCAACATAACTCACATAGCCATTAACGTCTTAACTGCTTGCAACAAAAGTGAGAACACCCCTAAGTCAAAATGTCCAAATTGGGCCCAAAGTTTTAATATTTTGTGTGGCCACCATTATTTTCCAGCACTGCCTTAACCCTCCTGGGCATGGAGTTCACCAGAGCTTCACAGGTTGCCACTGGAGTCCTCTTCCACTCCTCCATGACGACATCACGGAGCTGGTGGAGGTTAGAGACCTTGTGCTTCTCCACCTTCCATTTGAGGATGCCCCACAGATGCTCAATAGGGTTTAGGTCTGAAGACATGCATGGCCAGTCCATCACCTTTAAGCCTCGTACACACGGCCGGTTTTCTCGGCAAGAACCGACAAGAAAACTGCTTGCAGAGCTTTCTTGCCGAAAAAACCAGCCGTGTGTACGAGGCTTTCAGGTTTGTCGTCAGGAAAACTGACCAGAATCTCGACAAGAAAAAAAGAAGACATGTTTTCTTTTTTCTCGTCTGGATTCTCGTCGGCCTGTTTCCCGACGAGAAACCCGAGTGTGTGTACACTTACCTGTCGCCGTGGAAACCTGCGCATGCTCGAAATGACTTTGACGCATGCGCGGTAGCTTCCTAGGCATAGGTAGGGTGTAGCAAGATGGCGGCGACGGCATCGAATGTGACGAGCGCACGCTCGTCGTAGTCGATGACGTCACCGCGTTCGTGCCATTCAAAAGAACGGCGGTTCTTTTGAAAGGTACGTGTGTACACTTGGCCGGGACAAGATTCTTGTCAAGAATCTCGTCAGGAAAAAAACAGTTTTTCTCGGCCGTGTGTACAGGGCTTTACCCTCAGCTTCTTTAGCAAGGCAGTGGTCATCTTGGAGGTGTGTTTGAGGTCGTTATGTTGGAATACTGCCCTGGGGCCCAGTCTTCGAAGGGAGGGGATCATGCTATGTTTCAGTATTTTCCAGTTGGCATTCGTGGTTCTCTCAATGAACTGTAGTACCCCAGTGCAGGCAGCTTTCATGAAGCCCCAGACCATGACACTCCCACCATGGTTCCACACCTGTGGCCATCTTGTTCTTAATGTTTTTTCATTTTATTTTTTCTGCCCATTATTTCCATTTAATTTTGTATACCATGTTTAAATATTAAAGGAAATTTCACTAATAGGTGAAAAACGCTTTCTGCCCTATCCTTTGTCTATATCTGAACTCTATGGGTCTTTACCCTTCCACAGTTTTTTCCCACTTGCTATTTGAGTTCAGGGCAAAAGGAAAAGACGCCACCCATATAGGTCTATAACACGCTGGTCTCTGGATTTCATCTGAAAATACCCTTCCCCTTTTTTTCATGGTTCCAGCAATGTTTGCGGGCTTTCTTGTGCATCATCTTTGGAAGACTTCCTTCTGGGATAACAGCCATGCAGACCAATTTGATGCAGTGTGTGGCGTATGGTCTGAGCACTGACAGGCTGACCCTCCACCCTTTCAACCTTTGCAGCAATGCCGGCAGCACTCACACGTCTAATTCCCAAAGACAACCTCTGTATATGACGCTGAGTACGTGCACTCAACTTCTTTGGTCGACAATGGCGAGGCCTGTTCTGAGTGGAAACTGCTGTATGGTATTGGCCACCGTGCTGCAGCTCAGTTTCAGGGTCTTGGCGATCTTCTTCTAGAGGAGGGAATCCCCCAGCAATGCAGTCACTTGCACTGGCGTGCAGGCGCGGAGTAGCCGACTCCCTTCCTATCATTAATGCGATTGGGCAGTGGAGCGACAGATGTGAGTAAAGCCCTTCCAGCATGCATTGAGGGCAGCCTAGTGGAAAGGACACGGAGACGGAGTGTCTGCTGTAGCGAGGAAGAGAAGGATGATCCTTCCTTCTTGGAGAGCCAATAGGGGAGCGGCTTACTAAGCAGGGGCTCGGGCGCTGAAGCATGGCAATGTGGAGGACTTTGGCTGTACATACACAGGTAGGACAGTGCTATGGGGAGGGAGGGGGGCTCGCAGAGGACACTGCTGTGTATGTGGGGGGGATGTGAAGAGGGCAGAGGACACTGCTTTGGGAAGGGCCCTGTATTCTGAGTACAATGCATCCATATTATCCCTGTATTCTGAGCACAATGCATCCATATGATCCCTGTATTCTGAGCACAATGCATCCATATGATCCCTGTATTCTGAGCACAATGCATCCATATGATCTCTGTATTCTGAGCACAATGCATCCATATGATCCCTGTATTCTGAGAACAATGCATCCATATGATCTCTGTATTCTGAGCACAATGCACCCATGTGATTCCTGTATTCTGAGCACAATGCACCCATGTGATCCCTGTATTCTAAGCACAATGCATCCATGTGATCCCTGTATTCTAAGCACAATGTATCCATCTGATCCCTGTATTCTGAGCACAATGCATCCATCTGATCCCTGTATTCTGAGCACAATGCATCCATCTAATCCCTGTATTCTGAGCACAATGCATCCATGTGATTCCTGTATTCTGAGCACAATGCATCCATATGATTCCTGTATTCTGAGCACAATGCATCCATATGATCCCTGTATTCTAAGCACAATGCATCCATCAGATCCCTGTATTCTGAGCACAATGCATCCATCAGATCCCTGTATTCTGAGCACAATGCATCCATATGATCCCTGTATTCTGAGCACAATGCATCCAAATGATCCCTGTATTCTGAGCACAATGCATCCATATGATCCCTGTATTTCAAGCACAATGCATCCATATGATCCCTGTATTCTGAGCACAATGCATTCATCTGATCCCTGTATTCTGAGCACAATGCATCCATATGATTCCTGTATTCTGAGCACAATGCATCCATATGATCCCTGTATTCTAAGCACAATGCATCCATCAGATCCCTGTATTCCGAGTACAATGCATCCATCAGATCCCTGTATTCTGAGCACAATGCATCCATATGATCCCTGTATTCTGAGCACAATGCATCCAAATGATCCCTGTATTCTGAGCACAATGCATCCATATGATCCCTGTATTTCAAGCACAATGCATCCATATGATCCCTGTATTCTGAGCACAATGCATTCATCTGATCCCTGTATTCTGAGCACAATGCATCCATATGATCCCTGTATTCTGAGCACAATGCATCCATATGATCCCTGTATTCTGAGCACAATGCATCCATATGATCTCTGTATTCTGAGCACAATGCATCCATATGATCTCTGTATTCTGAGCACAATGCACCCATATGATCCCTGTATTCTGAGCACAATGCATCCATGTGATCCCTGTATTCTAAGCACAATGCATCCATATGATCCCTGTATTCTAAGCACAATGCATCCATATGATCCCTGTATTCTGAGCACAATGCACCCATATGATCCCTGTATTCTGAGCACAATGCATCCATGTGATCCCTGTATTCTAAGCACAATGCATCCATGTGATCCCTGTATTCTAAGCACATGGCATCCATGTGATCCCTGTATTCTGAGCACAATGCATCCATCTGATCCCTGTATTCCGAGCACAATGCATCCATCTGATCCCTGTATTCTGAGGACAATTCATCCATATGATCCCTGTATTCTAGGCACAATGTATCCATATGGTCCCTGTATTCTGAGCACAATGCATCCATATGATCCCTGTATTCTGAGCACAATGCATCCACATAATCTCTGTATTCTGAGCACAATGCATCCATATGATCCCTGTATTCTGACCACAATGCATCCATATGATCCCTGTATTCTGAGCACAATGCATCCATCTGATCCCTGTATTCTGAGCACAATGCATCCATCTCTGATCCCAGTATTCTAAGCATAATTCACCACTGATCCCTGTATTCTGAGCACCTCGCATCCATCTCTGATCCCTGTATTCTGAGTGTAACACATCCCTGATCTCGTCATTCTGACATAACACACTCCTTTGAAAAAGCACAAAAGGTTTTTTCTGGGCAGAATCGTACGTTTTTGGTCCCTTGGGGCTCATTCAGAGGGATGATCAGTCCCATCCTCTGTACAAAGCCACTGGTAGGTTTAATTCCATGTTGGCACTTTGAAATAAAAAAGTTAGTTTTGTTTCGCGGTTTGGGCACTCAGGCTCAAAAAGGTTCGTCATCACTGGCCTAGGCCATCTTTATGTAGAGCAACAATTTTATTTTTTTCAGATCCTCAGAGAGTTCTCTGCCATGAGGTGCCATGTTGAACTTCCAGTGACCACTATGAGAGAGTGAGAGCGATAACACCAAATTTAACACACCTGCTCCCCATTCACACCTGAGACCTTGTAACGCTAACGAGTCACATGACACGGGAAGAGGAAAGTGGCTAATTGGGCCCAATTTGGACATTTTGACTTAGGGATGTACTCACTTTTGTTGTCAGCGGTTTAGACATTAATGGCTGCGTGTTGAGTTATTTTGAGGGGACAGCAAATTTACACTGTTATACAAGCTGTACACTCACTACTTTACATTGTAGCAAAGTGTCATTTCTTCAGTGTTGTCACATGAAAAGATCTAAAAACAAATATTTACAAAAATGTGAGGGGTGTACTCACTTTTGTGAGATACTGTAACTGGAGAGACTTTCAGGATTCATATAGCCAGCATTAATCTACCAGCAGCTGTTGATAGTAGAAAAACCTTAAATTAAAAAATCTTCTAAATGAACAGAGAACAGCAGAGCTGAAGAAAACATGTTCACTGTCCTAAAAACACTAGCAAAGAACAGAAGCATTATGGTTGTGGGCGGAGTTTACCAGTGCAGACCAATGTGTTTTAGTTACTAGTGTTCAATTCTTCTGTAGGCGGCTGTATAATCTAGCTGTCTATAAATTTGAAGAAGTCCTGTGCCCGTCAATGCAAAAGCAAGGAAAAGGATTGCCATGTTATACTTACCTTCTCCACATTAGATCACTGTCCCCAACTTCCTCCTTCATCCAGTGCTACCGGTCCTCTTCCTGCAGAATTGCAGTCAACAACTAGAGTTCTGCTTTAGGTACCAAGTAGAGCTGGGAGATTTTCTCCCCCCAAAAAATCTGCAATTTTTAAAAAAAAAACGCGATTCACGATTCAAATTTTTTTTTTTGATGGACACCACGCCGGTCCTGAGGAGCTGCGGGCAGGAGTTTTTAGGCGAGGCCGCAGCTTCGGCCTAGTCCGCTGCATCCTCAGGACCGGCACGGTGTCAGCGCCGGTTCTGGTGAAAAAAAAATTTGATTTGCTGAAATTTTTAATCAATTTGACCTCTCAACTTGATTCAAGATTTAAATCGATTTTTTCCCCAGCCCTAGTACCAAGGGAATGTTACTTGGACCTCTGGGAAGTGTAAAGCTAAACACTGTATATTAATGTCTAATTAAAACCATACTGACATGACAACATTAGTAATTGTCACGTAATTAAATCAACTTTCATCAAATTAAAATAAACACAATTTAAAGTGGAACGTCATTGAAAAACAGACGTTCCGCTCTCACTTTTGCTGGAATCGCCTAGGTGATCCCAGTGGAAGTTCACCCCCCTTCTCCATGCCTGCAAACTCCTGGGACACATCACAGGTCCCAGCAGGCTGTGGGACCATTCAAAGAGTGCAGCGTGGCTCGCACATGTGCAGAGGGGAGCCAGTTGTAAAGCCACAAGGAGTCACAGCTGCCTTCCCACAGTAAATGTGCTTGCGCCGGGACCCAAAGACTAGCAAAGAACCGACCAGAGGACGACAGAGCTGAATCTCTGGACAGGTACCGGTAAGTTTGTTTGTTTTTTTAAAGTCAGCAGCTACAGTACTTGTCACTTTAAAGCTGCATAAGGTGTCAGAATTTCCAAATGTTCTAATTGTGAAAAGCAGACATTAAAGTGTACCATGATTTTGTTGTAACTATTATAACTAAGCACATCAATAAAAGAAACATATAAATACATCTTATTTACAGCAGTTTATGGAGGCTGCAAAAAAGACTTCTCATGTTGCAATATAGTACTAATTCAAACAACAACCACCGTATAACTTGAAACATGATAACATTTCAGTAATATCTATTTTTGTTGCAGGTGAGCAGGAGTGGCTTTGTATTACATGGAAAAAATGTGTCACAGTTCTGCCAAGTCTACCTATCTGACACGGAAGAATGGAAAGGCATTTGGGAAAGATCACAGAAAGGCTGATAACAAGGTGTCAGCTATGAAAACCACATTGCCTTTTATATGTTATTTGCTTTGTCCAAGTCCTTTGGCAAGAGGTAGGAAGGAAATGTTCATATGTACTATGTAGCAAAAATGGAGGGGAAAAAATTGGGACTTTAGATGAGGTCATAGGCCTGGTAAGGCCAAGTGCCTCCGTCCCTGGTAATTAGAGAAAACAAAGCAAAAATGCAGCCATATAGGTGTCAAAGGTGCAACGATAGGGGGGAGGTTTGGATTTTAAATGAAGCTCTTGGTGACAAAATTGATTGAGTGGTGGGTGGTAAAACATTTAATAGTACAAAGATACATGTTAGAATACATTCATTTCATATACATAAAATGCACACTCAATGGTGACAATTCCTGAAAAGGTAATTTCAGGTAGTAACGTATTTACAAACATCAATCACATTGTAAGCTAAGAGGGTTCCACCACTATTCATGATAGGGTATACATGATTGGCAAATATGGTCTGCACGGTCTGGGGTCTTTGTGGTCCCTGTAAATTGATAAGTGATAGGCACATAGCTTAAGAAGCATGTAATGTGTACACGGCAGGTAGTAGCTCTACGCGTTTCACGGCTTTGAGCCGCTCGTCAGGAGCATGTATATGAAGGATCTGCAATAAGAAGATAATGAATCATAAAGAAACTTGGTAGACTCACTAGTCTCGGTTACAAGAAAAATATAAATGACAATATAGCCATCTCTACATCAGAGAAGGGTCACTTACAAATATATGTGCACTTGGGGGTACACTCGCGGGGACCGTAAGCCGAGGGTAACAGGGACGGGAGCTGAGAGGGCACGACCAGCGGCAGCGCCCCGCACAGGCAGCGCCCCAGCAGGATCCAGACGCACCAGGCACTCCTATGTGAACAATGCAAAATAAAATGTATATGAGTGTGACAATACCAATGTGAGGGGATAATTGTGATGTAAGTAACTGTGAAAGGGGTGTAGAGGTGTTGGACGAGGGTGCAGGTGGGGGACCACAAACAAGGTCGACACCAAGACACCCATTACCTGAAAAAAAGGAGAGAGGAAAACGGGGGAAGGGAGGGGGGGGGCAAAGAGGGGAAAAAAGAAAAAGAAAGGTAAAAGGAAGGAGAGGAAAGGAGAGGAAAGCTAGTGCTATGTGCCTATCACTTATCAATTTACAGGGACCACAAAGACCCCAGACTGTGCAGACCATATTTGCCAATAATGTATACCCTATCATGAATAGTGGTGGAACCCTCTTAGCTTACAATGTGATTGATGTTTGTAAATACGTTACTACCTGAAATTACCGTTTCAGGAATTGGCACCATTGAGTGTGCATTTTATGTATATGAAATTAATGTATTCTAACATGTATCTTTGTACTATTAAATGTTTTACTACCTACCACTCAATCAATTTTGTCACCAAGAGCTTCATTTAAAGTCCCAACCTCCCCCCTATCGTTGCACCTTTGACACCTATATGGCTGCATTTTTGCTTCGTTTTCCCTTCATATATACTATGCTATCACACACACAGATTTATCCCCATCTTTATCAAAATAAAAGAAAGCTCACAATTTAAATTTCCTTCACTTTTATAAAATAGTAGTTATCAAAAAGAGTGTTTACTAGGGGAAAGGCCGAAGCATAGCATACCTAACCTTTGACCTCAGGAAAAGGAAGGTTAAAAAAATAAGAAATGTCCAAACCAAAAAGACTAACCAGTAAAGAGTTGAAGATTTTAGTAGAACAACCTAAACCTTTTTGCAGAGAGAAGGTGATTCATAATATGAAGGATGAGAAGGAGTCCTTCTAACTCACACCCAAAGGTGATTCAGGGATTGTGGTAGCTACACCATAACCTACCCAATTACACTGCCCTAGGGAATTCTGCTGTCGGAGAACAGAGTGTCCTACTTGCTGATCTACCAGGACAGGACATGACTAATTAAAGTGTTTGTAACCCCCCCTGCCCCCCCAAAAAAATGTATCCTGTTCCTTTAAAGCATGTTATACAGCACAGTGTTTGTGCTGTGTAATTTGGCCCCCTGTATCACCTGAAATACCTGGCTGATCCTGCCTGGTTCTGCCCTCCCCCCTGTAAACTGACCACAGTTTATCATGGCTGCTGAGCCCTGACACTGTGGTCACCGCCCCCCCCCCCACCATCCTGTTGCTATTGGTTCTAAAGTAAATCTTCACTGCCACCCCCTCTTTTATGCAGCTTTAACATACAGTGTACATATTTGTGGAAAACAAAGCCTCTAAATACCGTTTTTTAGAGCTCTTCAGGCCAGTCACGTGACTCCTAGTGCTCTCCTCCCTCACCTAAGGGCTACAGTGGAAGGGGCTGAGCAGCCAGCACAGCGGCCACGTGACCTCCCGGCTGACATCAGAAGGATATCTCGGCCCCTCCCGCTGTTGCCCGTACATCGGAGTTAGAGAGCGGTCGGGAGAAGAAGATGGATACTTCTTTAGAGGAAGAAAAGAGGTGCATTTGTGTACAGGACCTACACTGTTCAAGTGGAGAACATCTAATGAAGGGAACCCGGAAACAATACTTTACAATGTAATACAAATGTTGCACCCCAGACCTTCCTTCTAGGGGTACCAACAAATCTAGCAAGGATGGAGACATAGACTGAGGTCGTCTGTTGCAGCAGGACTGTCCTCTGTGTTTTTTTTTTTTTTTTTTTTAAAAGCAGAACTAATGGGAGCTTTACTTACCTACATACATACTACTGATTATCCTCAATGACATATTGGACTACCGATAAGTCATGAGAATAAAACTGTACCTGATAGTCAGAAGGCATCAGAGAGGGTCCACCAGAGTTAGCCGCTGAAGGCCCAATGCGTGGTTTCTTGTTTGCAGGTCCTGTGTTAAGACTGGAATCCTGGCTATGCTGAAGTGTTGCCCCTGTTGCTCCTCCTCCTGCTGTACCATTGGTCTGGCTGCTGTTCTGTTGCTGCACCTGCTGCTGCTGAGCAGTTGTCTGCTGTTGATTTGCTGTTTGTTGCTGGTGCTGATTTTGTGTCTGTTGATTCTAAAAAGGGTTAATAAAGTTTATTAAAAGAAAACCTATAATACTAAATACAGGACTAAGCTGTATATGACAAAATGTAAAACAAATTCAATAACACCATGCTCGTTCACACCAGAATGTAGCGCGGGAAACCCACGTTCCGTGTGTGTTTTCAACACTGCGTTCAATACACACTGGGTGTGCGATCTGTTGCGGGTGCCAAAATATTCCAAATGACACTCCAAACACAGATCACAAACGTAGTGTGTTTGCCAGCACCAGATCGCATAGTGAGGTGTGTTTTTGAAAAGTAGTGCACTCTTTTTATAGTTTAATCCAGTGCGATTTCAGCCCTTTCAAATGAGTCACACGTGAACGTACAGTGCGTTCAAGTGTCAATTTGCCCCAATACTAACATATAATGTATATTCAACAACACAATGTTCTTTTTCTGTTATATTAATTTAATAGAAAATAATAAAGTTGAAGTAATACTGCTTATTAGATGAAAAACTGCAAGCCTTTAATATAACCTGATAAAATAAAAAAACTAAATTTTCCTGAAAGCTTGGAGCTTCAGTGTATTAAATTATCCATTTAAATGTATTACGGTATGTTAGCGTTAATCTTTCCAGCTTCTAATGATGAGTAATACACTACAGGATTCTATTACCATGTCCATACATAAGGTAGGCACTTACAGGTATAGTATCTCACAAAAGTGAGTACACCCCTCACATTTTTGTAAATATTTTACTATATCTTTTAATGTGACAATACTGAAGAAATTACACTTTGCTACAATGTAAAGTAGGGAACAGCTTGTATGACAGTGTAAATTTGCTGTCCCCTTAAAATAACTCAACACACAGCCATTACTGTCTAAACCGCTGGCAACAAAAGTGAGTACACCCCCAAGTGTAAATGTCCACATTGGGCCCAATTAGCCATTCTCCCTCCCCGGTGTCATGTGACTCGTTATTGTTACAAGGGAGCAGGTTTGTTAAATTTGGTGTTATTGCTCTCACTCTCTCATACTGGTCACTGGAAGTTCAACATGGCACCTCATGGCAAAGAACTCTCTGAGGATCTTAAAAAAAGAATTGTTCCTCTACATAAAGATGGCACAGGCTATAAGAAGATTGCCAGGACCCTGAAACTGAGCTGCAGCACGGTGGCCAAGACCATACAGCGGTTTAACAGGACAGGTTCCACTCAGAACAGGCCTTGCCATGGTCGACCAAAGAAGTTGAGAGCACGTGCTCAGCGTCATATCCAGAGGTTGTCTTTGGGAAATAGATGTATGAGTGCTGTCAGCATTGCTGCAGAGGTTGAAGGGGTGAGGGGGTCAGCCTGTCAGTGTTCAGACCATATGCCGCACACTGCATCAAATTGGTCTGCATGGCTGTCATCCCAGAATTAAGCCTCTTCTAAAAATGATGCACAAGAAATCCTGCAAACAGTTTGCTGAAGACAAGCAGACTAAGGACATGGATTGCTGGAACCATGTCCTGTGGTCTGATAAGATCAAGATAAACGTATTTGGTTCAGATGGTGTCAAGCGTGTGTGGCGGCAACCAGGTGAGGAGTACAAAGACAAGTGTGTCTTGCCTACAGTCAAGCATGGTGGTGGGAGTGACATGGTCTGGGGCTGCATGAGTGCTGCCAGCACTTGGGAGCTACAGTTCATTGAGGGAACCATGAATGCCAACATGTATTGTGACATACTGAAGCAGAGCATGATCCTCTCCCTTCGAAGACTGGGCCGCAGGGCAGTACTCCAACATGATAACCCCAAACACCCCTCCAAGACGACCACTGCCTTGCTAAAGAAGCTGAGGGTAAAGGCGATGGACTGGCAAAGCAAGTCTCCAGACCTAAACCCTATTGAGCATCTGTGGGGCATCCTGAAACGGAAGGTGGAGGAGCGCAAGGTCTCTAACATCCACCAGCTCCATGATGTCATCATCGAGGAATGGAAGAGGACTCCAGTGGCAACCTGTGAAGCTCTGGGAAACTCCATGCCCAGGAGGGTTAAGGCAGTGCTTGAAAATAATGATGACCACACAAATTATTGACACTTTGAGCCCAATTTGGCTATTTTCACTTAGGGGTGTACTCACTTTTGTTGCCAGCGGTTTAGACATTAATGGCTGTGTGTTGAGTTATTTTGAGGGGACAGCAAGTTTACAATGTTAGACAAGCTGTACACTCACTACTTTACATTGTAGCAAAGTGTAATTTCTTCAGTGTTGTCACATGAAATATAATAAAATATTTACAAACATGTGAGGGGTGTACTCACTTTTGTGAGATACTGTATATACCGTACTTGCTAATTACACATCAAGAAACATGCTCTTAACTGATAATGTTGTACTTTGCTTCCAGCTTTTGCTTGTGGTACAAACACAAGAATAGCACTTTGGGGAAACCCATACTTCTGGTGGAACAGAAGATCCACAACCAGAAGGAGACAGATGTGGGGGTTGTCTGAAGTGGTTCCCGGAAAGCTGCAGGTCATGCTGCAGAAGCACACAAAATAGGATTTTTAAAACAGCTTACCTGTAAAATCCTTTTCTTGGAGTACATCACGGGACACAGAGCAGCATAGTCATTACTATGTGGGTTATATAGAATTAGCTTCAGGTGCTGGCACTGGCAACTTCCAAAACAGGAAGTACCCTCCCCTATATAAGCCCCTCCCATCCGGGAGTACCTCAGTTTTGTAGCAAAGCAATACGTGTCCCCAAAAGAGGGGTGGGAGCTCTGTGTCCCGTGATGTACTCCAAGAAAAGGATTTTACAGGTAAGCTGTTTTAAAAATCCTATTTTCTTGTTCATACATCACGGGACACAGAGCAGCATAGTCATTACTATGTGGGACGTCCCAAAGCAATGCCAAATGAGGGGGGGGATACACCATACATAAGCTGGGCGCCATCAGGCATGAGGATCTTTTGCGGCCTGCAACACACTGCGCCCAAAGGCGACATCCTCCTGACTTCTAACGTCCACCTGGTAGAACCTAGTAAACGTGTGTACTGAAGACCATGTTGCGGCCTTACAAATTTGAGCCAGGGAGGCCTGGTGATGCACTGCCCATGAAGTTCCAACTGCTCTCGTGGAGTGCGCCCTAACTTTGAACGGAGGCGGTCTACTTCTCAAGCCATAGGCTTGTATTATGACCTGTCGAATCCACTTGGCTAAAGTAGATTTTGATGCTGCCTGACCCTTTCTGGGGCCTTCCGGCAGAACAAACAAAGAATCCGTTCTACGAATCTGAGCAGTGGCTTTTAGATAAGTTTTAACTGCTCTTACTACATCCAAAGAATGCAATAACTTTTCCTCTACCGAGCTTGGTTTGGGGAAAAAAGAAGGAAGAACCACATCCTGGTTCAAGTGAAACCTCGATACCACCTTAGGAAGAAAGGCTGGGTGAGGGCGTAATACTACTCTGTCCTTATGAATAACCAGATATGGCTCCTTACAGGACATGGCGGCTAATTCCGACACTCTTCTAGCCGAGCATATGGCTACTAAAAATATCAATTTTCTGGTGAGTAGAACCAAGGAAATGTGCCGCAAAGGTTCAAACGGCTGCTTCTGCAGAACCGACAGAACCAAATTTAGATCCCATGGCATATGGGAGCTTTAATCGGTGGAATAATACGAGTCACCCCTTGCATAAAGGATTTGACAAGTGAATGCATAGCCAGGGGCCTTTGAAATAGTATTGATAAGGCCGAAACCTGGCCCTTGATAGTACTTAAGGCAAACTTCCTGTCTACAGCCCACTGCAGGAAGTCCAGAATTCTGCCTATAACGTACTTACGTGGATGCCATTTTCTGGCCTCGCACCAAGTGATGTACGCCTTCCAAACTCTATAGTAGATCTGCCTGGATACAGGCTTCCTGGCATTGATTCTAGTTGATACCACAGAGTTAGAGAGACCTCTCTTCTTTAGGATGTGGGATTCAATAGCCAGGCCGTTAAACTTAGAGTTAGTAAGGAAGGGTGGTATATCGGTCCTTGCGAAAGCAGGTCCGGACGACGTGGAAGGGTCCAAGGACTCCCCACAGACATTTTGATGATCTCCGCGTACCAGGCCCTTCGGGGCCACGCTGGAGCCACCAGGATCACCGGCTTCTTTTCCAACCTGACTCTGCGAAGGAGTCGAGGCAACAATTGTAGCGGAGGGAACTGCATATATCAGTCTGAACTGATCCCAAGGGAACACCAGAGCATCCGAGCCGCAAGCGAGGGGATCCCTTGTCCGGGAGACAAATCTGTCCACCTTTGCGTTGAATCTGGATGCTAGCAGATCTACATCCGGTGTTCCCCACCGCTGACATATTGCTCGGAAGACCTCGGGATGAAGGGACCATTCCCCTGGGCATAACTGTTGGCGACTCAGAAAGTCCGCCTTCCAATTCTCCACCCCTGGAATGAAGACAGCTGATATACATGGGACATGCTTTTCTGCCCATTCCAGGATGTGACTTACTTCCCTCTGGGCTGCACGACTCCTGGTGCCTCCCTGATGATTGATATATGCCACTGCTGTGGCATTGTCTGATTGAATTCTGACAGGGGACCCTTGGAGTCTGGATGTCCAGGCTACTAGGGCATACCGGGCTGCTCGTATCTCTAAGAGATTGATGGGCAGGGTTTTTACTACATTTGACCATCTGCCCTGGAGAGACCATTGCTCCAGTACTGCCCCCCAGCCTATAAGGCTGGCATCTGTAGTGACCACCTTCCAGGATATCGGACTGAAGGGTTTTCCCTTCTGGAGATTCTGGGGGATCAACCACCAGCAGAGACTCTTCCGAACGGAAGGGGACAAAGCCATCGGGAAGTCTAGAGCCTGAATTTTTCCGTTCCAGGCTGACAATATGGCCCTCTGTAAATTCCTTGAGTGGAATTGGGCGTATGGCACAGCTTCGAATGATGCTACCATCTTTCCTAGCAGCCTCATGCACAGGCGTATGGACGGCTGTCTTTTTGCACAAAGCAGACGGACCAAGCCCCTCAAAGAGGATACCTTGTCTAGAGGTAAGAAAATCTTCCTCTGGTCTGAATCCAGCCGTAGCCCTAGATATACCAGGTTTTTCACTGGCTGTAGGGCTGACTTGTCCAGGTTGATGACCCAACCGTGAGATTCTAGATACTTGATTGTATCGACAATTACCACTTCTAGCTTGGCAACTGAGTGGTCCATCAACAACAGGTCGTCTAGGTATGCCATTATCGTTACACCTCGTGTTCTTAGATCGGCCAACAGTGGGGCCAGAATTTTTGTGAACACTCGTGGTGCTGTGGCCAGACCGAATGGTAAGGCTCTGAACTGAAAATGGCGCCCTTCTACTGCAAAGCGTAGAAATTTTTGATGACCTGGAAAGATGGGAACATGCAAGTAAGCATCTTTGATGTCGATCGAGGCTAACCATTCCTCCCCCTGTAGGGCAGCGGTGACCGATCGGATCGACTCCATCCGGAAAGACCGGACGTTTAGAAATTTGTTTAGACTCTTTAGGTCCAATATGGGTCTTATGTCCCCGTTTGGTTTCAGGACTGTGAAAAGGTTTGAGTAGAAACCCAACCCCCACTCTTCCATAGGAACCTCCATAATTACTCCTTGGAGCAATAGTTGTTCTAACGCCAATAGGAGAGACCCTCTTTTCAGAGGGTCTCTTGGCATGCCTGACCACATAAAATGGGAAGAAGGAGACTCTTTTAACTCCAACTTGTATCCCAGAGTTACTGCGGAGAGCACCCATCTGTCTTTGATCGTCTCCCGCCAGGTCTCTGCGAACAACTGAAGTCTTCCCCCCACCCGTTTGAGTGGGGGCAGCCCTTCATAGGCTTGACTTGGAGGCTGGTTTAGTACCCCTTCGGATGCAGGGTTTCTTATTACCCTGTGACTGTCCCTGATTTTTACCCCCTGAGTTTGACCGAGGAGGCCGTCGGAACTGCTTAGTAGCAGACGTCGCAGGGATAGGAGAGGTAGTCCTCTTAAAAGATGGACCCCTAGACCTCTTCTTACTCGGTAAGAGAGTACTTTTACCACTGGAAATCTTCTGGATATACTTATCCAGGTCTTCGCCAAAAAGGCGTTCCCCATGAAATGGGAAGCTAACTAAGAGCTTTTTACAGGGAGCTTCAGCAGACCAGTTCTTGAGCCACAGAAGCCTACGCATATGTACCAAAGACAGCGTGAGGCGGGAGGCCTGATGGATAGAATCCTTGATGGCGTCAACCGCAAAGCATAATGCTCTAGGCAGATCAGCCAGAGCCTGGGCCTGCTGGTCTGGCAAATCCCTCAGGACCATTTTCATCTGATCCTTTAAAGCTTGGCAGACCCCAATAGCTGCCACTGCTGGCTGTGTAACAGCCCCTGCTGTGGAAAAAGCAGATTTTAATAAAGATTCCAATTTTTTATCTACTGGATCTTTGAACATTTGAACATTATCTACTGGGCATGTCAGTGATTTGTTCACAGAAGAGATGGCTGCATCCACCGTAGGAACATTCCATCTCTGGGTGAACTTTTCCTCCATGGGATAGATCACCGGAAATTTCTTAGGCGGAACAAATAGTTTATCAGGATGTTCCCAGTCCTGGTATATAAGTCCTTCCAATAATGGATGTATTGGAAAGGAGCAATTAACCTGGGGAGCTTTTAGCGACCCCAATGAGGAGACAGCAGTAGTTGATGGTTCAACAAGAGGCATTTTAAATGCAGATCGAACCATGTCAGTTAGGGTCTGGACCCACAATCTTTCAGTCTGTGATGCTGAAAATGGTTTATCTACTGTCGATTCCTCAAAAACAGTTAACCTCCTCCTGATCCCCTTCAGGTAGGTCGGTCCCTTCCTGGGACTGTTGCTCTGCCAACAGGCACTCTAATGGAGGTGATGGAGATCTGGCGCGCTTTCTTTCCTGTAGAGAAGAAGCGATCAATGCTGCCAATCTCTGCTCCAATCCCTCCAGAGTTGAGGCAAAAACCTCCTCTGTTATATATGCAGGAGCAGGTGGACTGAGGACAGCCGCAGTACCTGGCACTCCCGGGGGTTCCTTAGGGGTATTAACCTCTGATTTCTCAGGGGAGGAGGGTGCAGATGACTGCTCCAGATCCTCAGAGCCCGATGGAGACCCCCTAACCTTCCTGAGAGGTATATCTCGGAGTTTTTTAGGCGGCATATTCCTTAGTTCAAAGCTGAGGTATTCCAGCCGCAATACACCCCTTTACTGAAATAGTCTAATGCAATTTGCTGCTATGTACATCAGTGGGTGTCTACTAATGCGTCTTTCTGGGGATGCCTGTATCAACCGCCCGCTGTAAGCCCCTATACCATGCTACCAGCTCCTTTTCATGCTCTGTGTCCATAGCAAGCAGCGTGGACTGAGTCCTTTTATCTTGCTGGGACGCCCGCACATGCGCAGAAGCGCTGGGCGCACAGAGCGCGTCATCCGCCAGGCTCCGCCCACCTTTTTGAAGCTAAATCTATAAAAAGAAAGCGCGTGTGCGCGCGCACGCGTGCACGTGTGCGCTCTTGGCGCCCTGTAGGGAGAGGAGCCAGGGTCCCTGTTTCACCAGGACTCGGGGATGGAAGGAAACTACTTGGCAGCATGACAGAGGAATGCAGCTTCCCTGATAGAGAGCTCACTCATCTGCCTGGACTTTCACCATGGAAGGAATAGTCCCAAGAAAAAAAGACGTTCCACAGCGGCCTCTAGTGGACAAACACAGGTACCGCACTTTTTTTTTTTTTTTTTAAAACCTCCTTTATGAAAAACATTTCCAGGTTTACAGTTTTTAAAACTTCCTTTATGAAAAGACATTTCTAGGATTTCTTAGGCATATACAGCTATTAGCGGGAATACCTTTAGGTAACAGGCAGAAAGACATATTAGGCTTGGGGGTCCCCTCAATAGAACCAAGTTCCTGAGGGGCCCCCACTTACCTTTTCCCCGCCGCAGGACTTTGTTTGGTCCACAGAAGCCCAAACTTCACCTCTCACGGCAGGCATTGTACTAGACCTTCAGGGACCGGGTTCCCAAGGATTCCACTCCCCTGGACCTGTATAGCACCCTGCACAGATAGCCTCTTGGTTTTGGGTATGACCAGAGCTCTGGATCCCAGGGTCCAGCCCTCCTAAGAGAGGCATTACAGGCAAAACCCTGCTCTTCTCTGCAAGGCCCGGGTACCGACCGTTTAGCTATGAAGCTTTTTTGGTCGGATCCGGAATAGCTTGCTAAGGCCCAGAGAACCTGTACACAAGCCCAGATGAATACATGTTAACCTTGGCCAACACCTTAGACACTGGCAAAAAACTGAGGTACTCCCGGATGGGAGGGGCTTATATAGGGGAGGGTACTTCCTGTTTTGGAAGTTGCCAGTGCCAGCACCTGAAGGTAATTCTATATAACCCACATAGTAATGACTATGCTGCTCTGTGTCCCGTGATGTATGAACAAGAAATATAGGTAGTGTGCCTACCTGGTGTAGACTCCTAATGCAGAACGATGCAGAGGGAGGAAATCTCTTCAAGGCTCCTACTCACTAGTAAAGAAGTACACATATTGTATCAACTGCCTGTTTGCTGCATGCATATTGTTACAATTGCCCATTTGTTGCCTGTCTACTACAATGGATGCCCAATTATTGTAACAATTAACAGTTTGTCGACTGAGTATTGAAGAGGATTGATCAGTAGCCCAACTACTGTCAGGACTGCCACTTTTACCAACATATTGTCAATTCACTGCTGTTTGGAGGACAATATTACTATAATTACCACACACCCCCCTGCCGACCTGTCGGTATAAAACCATCCCACTATTAACTCAGTGTTTCACATTGGCAGACTACCTGCATCCCTATTAAATCACTCATTAAAGGAGAAGTCCAGCCTGAGCTTGTTTGGCCGGGCTTCTCCTATGGGTCACAGGAAACCCATTTTCAGCAGAGTCTGAAGTCCGCTCTCTACTGATGTCACACAGATCAGTCCAGGCACGCGTCATCTTTACAACCACTTTAGCCTACAGGTAAGCCTAGATTAAGGCTTACCTGTAGGTGCTTGAAATATCTCCGAGACCTGCACGGTCTAGGAGATATTTGCAAATCGGCGTACGGCGATTTCTTCTGCGCATGCGCCGGAGTTAGAAAGGGCACGCTGTGCCGTTTCTATTTCGGGTCATGCCGTTAAAGGCGGCTCCTGTGCGCATGCGCGGGAGTGATGTCACGCGACTCCGGCCAGTCACAGAGCCGGAGTTCGCGAGCCCCGGAAGGAAGAGAGGTGAAGAATGGACGCTCGATAGTAGCGAGGAAGACAGGGGCATCGCGGGCTTCTCCTGCAGGTAAGTGTCACATAATGGGCTACTATGCGATGCATAGTAGCCCATTATGCTTTAACTTTGCAGGGAAACAAAGAGGAAGTAACACCCATCGGGGTTTACTTCCTCTTTAACAGGCAGCAGCTCTCTGCTCGGGGAGCCGAGAGAACCAAGCCATCAGCAGTGTTTGATCGCTCGGTTCTCAGTGAAGAGGCGTCGGGGGACAGATGCAGCATCCACCTAGGTAAGTATGAATCTGAAAAAAAAAATGCATACCTCTCTTTTACTATTACTCATTTAATTTCATAAATTTTTGTGAAAATAATTCTGATGTACAAGAAAAAGGAAATTAAGAAGAAATCCTCCATGGGTGACAAATAGGTTAGGTACGGCACTGTCAGCGCCATTCCTCAATCAACAAATATATCTGCTTTTTGAAGGGCAGGAATGAGCAAAACAAGATGGACACCAAATCCCAGTGATTAGTTAATTTAAAAAGATGGGCTTGAGGTCACATACCTCGGGATTTTTTGAAGGTGTCAAATAATGGCATATAGATTGAAAAACCAAAAGTAATCCAATGACAATAGATAAATGTAAAAATCAATATTTATTATATTAATAGAAAGGAAAATGCAATTTTCCTAAAAGTTCATCATATATAACATTTAGAACTGAGTACATTTAACAACCGTTGAACTCGACATGTTTCGCTCGAAGTTGGAGCTTCTTCAGGAGTAAACCACGGTATAGTAGTACACTAGAATGAAATACACAAAATGAACAAAGGAACATCCATGAACTGCATTATACAATACATATATTGGAATATCCCCAAACGAATATAGAGTGACAACAAAATGCAAATTTTAATTGTCACTATTTCAAAGTAGTTATTGATATATACGTCCAATATCGTTAGATCATATAGAATCAGAAAAACATAAATCTAATGAAAATAATTACATAGTATACTGAAATAACAAAATAACAGTAAACGATGTGGTCAACTAAAGCACCTACCAATAAAATGTTGGAAATAAGGGAGGTATTTTGGCAATTTAAGACCGAAATCTCAGACTGCCCTAAAGCTCCACCTGCGGAGAGGGATGGTCACAGAGGTATTCCATCTAATTGAAAATACAGCCTCACAAATGTTGTTTGTAGAGAGGCGGTGAAATCAATATTGATAATGATCCTGCCAGAAAATCATAAGGAGAAATTACTAAATTGGGACCTGTAGATGAGTAGAAATTAATTGAAAATAATATGCAGATAATATGCAATGGGTGAATTCCAAATTGGATTCACAAAAAATAAATAAAATATACAAGTAAAAATACCTGATTGGTTGAATCATTGATTTTAGTAGAATATAAATAACAATACTGGATCTTGCTGTTGGAAACCGCAGCAATATCATGCAAATTTGTAGAAAGATCCTGTGCATTGAAATAGAATGATAATAGTGATGGATATCATAGTGTCAAAAAGGACCAAAGTACATATCCATCTAACAGCCAGAAAGAGTATAAGAAAAAACATACCTTCTAAAAGTAGTGGAGTACTTGATTCAAGCCGCTGAAGTAGCGGCATTCATACCAAATAAGAACCGACGGATTGCCAAACAGTCTCACAATCCCTCCGCACAAGGGAAATGACAGAGTAGTATGGCAAAATCCCGCCAATTTATACTCATCCCAGCGCGGCAAACGTCTGATGTCATTGCCGTGCGGCGGACGCATAAAGTGGGGGCAGTGTCTGGCAGCTGGACGCTGAAGGCTTGATTGTATTGGGCCGGATGAAGCTAGAACGGCCATTTTGGAAATTCCCGGATCCCTCAACATGTAATGGACATGGAGGGGAAAGACGTAGTTGGAAAACGTGATTGCCATGGAATTCAAAGAAAATGCAATGGAGTCAAAATGATGGTAGTTAAGACGGCCCAAAGCGTGACAGGTGCCAATTTGGTTAACCCCTACTGGGCTGACAAAACCTAAACCAATGATAAAAGATAGAGAAATGCCTGCCCCTCGCGTCCATACAGACCCAAATAGGAATATCTCCGAATCTAAAGGCTGGAAAACAATTATTTTAAACATAAATAAATATAAAACTGAATTTTGAATACCTTATTTAACACCATCAATAAAGACCAAAATTGGAACCGCAGAGTTGATTAGAATCAAACCAAAATTGGTATCATAACAAGAAAATATTTTCAAGTGAAATTGGTCTCGGTGCAATCTCAGATGACCACATCAATTAGAACCTCCTAAACACATTGAGAATGTATACCAAGTGAATTAAATAAATAAATAGAAAGGTGGTGGTGTAGGCTCCAAAGCCTACTGGAACCAACCTCCTCTCCACACGTAATACACATATTTTAAAAATATATATAGTGAATCAGCGAAGCAATAAAAAAAAAAAAAAAAAAGGGAAAAACGAAAAGTGACGATTATAAAAAAGGTTTGAAGCTTATAGCGTCATTCAAGCCTGGATGTTGAAGAGCATCCAGGTTTGAAATCCATTTTGTTTCGCGTTGTAAAAGAATTTTGTCATAGTCACCACCCCGAGGATTGGGTGGAACATGTTCAAGTGCAAAAAAATGCATAGCAGAATCATCAAAATCATGGAACAATCCCATATGTCTGCTTATTGGTGTTTCCATTCTCTTTTTGAGAACTAAGGAGACGTGGTCCCTTATACGGTGGAAAAAGGGGCGTTTGGTTTTGCCTATGTAGTAGGCTTTGCAAGTACATGTCATGATATATACTATACCTATACTCTGACAATTGACCAAAAATTTGGGTTTGTATATAATGCCATTTGGTAGCAAAATGCTCCGAGAAGCATATAAGTATCGACAGTACCCACATTTGTGACAAGGTTTTGTTCCTGTGTTTTGAAGTAGAGATTTGGCATTGGGATTATAATGACTGTGGACCAATAGGTCTTTTAATGATTTTGATTGTCTAAAAGTAATTTCGGGGTGATCCCTTAGATGTTTAGAGACCGAAGGATCCCCAGCCAAAAGATACCAATGCTTTTGAAGAATATTCCTCATTTGCTGATGCTGACCAGAGTATCTGGTTATGAGACGCACCCCTTGATTGGATCAAATTTTGGGGGGGTGATGAATTAAGGACAGTCGTTTCTGACCTTTTGCCCTATGGTAGGCCTTTCTAAGGCATTTACCACTATAGCCTCGTCTTGAAAGGCGAGTACGCAAGGCGTCGGCTTCTACCTCAAAGGTAGATTCCTCGCTACAATTCCTACGTAGGCGAAGATATTGCCCATAAGGTATGCTGGTGACCAATGGGGCTGGGTGAGAACTGCTGGCATGCAAAAGCGCATTACCAGACGAGGGTTTGCGGTATAAGGTTGTGCCTAGTAGGCCGTCTGAATCAACAGTAATTTTAATATCAAGGAATGTTAAACTTTCTTGGCTACTCTCCATGGTGAAATTAAGATTGTAATTATTAGGTGTCAATTTTTCAAAGAACAGGGAGAGGTCCTCCTTGTTTCCCGTCCATATGAAAAAGACATCGTCTATAAAACGTCGCCATAACGGTATGTAGTCAGCAAATTGTTGCATGTGATCCTGAAAAAATAAATTATGCTCCCACCCCCCCAGGTACAGGTTAGCGTAGCTTGGGGCACACTTGGTCCCCATAGCCACTCCCTGCACCTGGAGGTAGTGGGATCCCAAAAAAAGAAAAATATTGTTGGCCAAAATGAAATGCAACAAATCCAAGGCAAACTGATCATGAGCAGTCAAGACTGTGGTGCCACCCGACAGGAATCCCCCCACAACCTCCACACCCAACTGGTGGGGGATGGAATTGTAGAGGGCCTCCACATCAAGGGCATATAGAGTGGGAGTACGTGGAAAAGTAACATTCAGAAACTCCCAAGTGGATTTCTGAATGGTTCCCAATTGATAAGCTTTACCTATTAGCTGTCGAAATTTTACGGTGGTATAATTTACATGACTCTCTGGAATTTTTCGATACCAGTCGTGATTGCTTAGGAGTAGTGATGAGCCGAACACCCCCGGGTTCAGTTCGCACCAGAACCCGCGAACGGACCGAACGTTCGTACGAACATTAGAACCCTATTAAATACAATGGATGCGAACGTTCGAATTCTAAAGTGCTAATTATAACGACTATTATGCATGTTATTGTCCTAAAAAGGGTTTGGGAACCCGGGTTCTGCACCAGGGGACATGTATCAATGCAAAAAGAAGTTTTAAAAACGGTCGTTTTTCGGGAGCAGTCATTTTAATGATGCATAAAGTGAAAAAAAAAAGTCAAATATTCCTTTAAATATCGTACCTGGGGGGTGTCTAAAGTATGCCTGTGAAGTGCCACGTGTTTCCCGTGTTTAGAAATGTCCCTGCACAAAATGACACTTCTAAAGGAAAAAAAAAACATTTAAAACTGCTTGCGGCTTTAATGTAATGTCTGGTCCCGGTAATATGGATGAAAATCTTTAAGAAAAATGGCATAGCTACCCCATGACCCCCCCCCCCCTACCCCAGCCCATTACCAGCCCCTTTGGGTCTTGTATGGATATTAAGGGGAACACCGCACACAAAATAAAAAAGGCCCTATATACTCTGAACAGCCGTATACAGGCGGTGCATACAAGACAGGGACTGTAGGTTTGTTATTATGTAGAATGTGTTTGTAATTTTGAACAGGTACATTGTTTAAGTGTAGCTCCAGCCCAAAAATCTATTTTTAAACTTTTTGGAAAACATAGGTAAGGGTTATCACCCCTGTAACATTTGTTTTGCTGTCTGTGCCCCTGTTCAGAACATTTCACCTCACTTTCCGTCCCAATGACAACTGTTTTTGAAATGTGGTGTTTTTCTTGAAACAAGGATTGGTGATAAAGCATCAGTACAGAGGAGACACCTTTCTCCCATATTAATTCTTACAGGAGAGAATTTTCCTTCCTAGGGGTAGATTTCCTCTCACTTCCTGTTGTCTTCTTGCGTTTGCAAGTAGGAGTCGTTTGTAAGTTGGATGTTTGAAAGTAGGGACCTGCCGTATATACTCTGCAGAAATAGGCCCCTTAGTTGTTGGTGTTGGCACAACACTGTAAGCACTCACAGTTACTCTTGGTTGGTGCTGGAACGCCCTGCTGTCAACTATTATATCAGGAATTGTAATTACATATAATTGTTGAACAGTGGTAGTAAAAATTGGGCCTTTGATGGTGGTGCTGGTGCCACAACACTGTAAGCCCTGACAGTTACTCTTGGTGGGTGCAGCAATGGGCCCTGCTGTGAATTATTAGATCAAGAATTGTAATTGCATGCCCCTGTTGAACAGGGGCTGAAAAATTGGGCCTTTCGTGGTGGTGGTGGTGTTGCCACAACACTGTAAGCCCTCAGAGTTACTCTTGGTGGGTGCAGGAATGGGCCCTGCTGTGAATTATTAGATCAAAAATTGTAATTACATGCCCCTTTTGAACAGGGGCTGAAAAATTGGGCCTTTCGTGGTGGTGGTGGTGGTGGTGGCGTTGCCACAACACTGTAAGCCCTCAGAGTTACTCTTGGTGGGTGCAGCAATGGGCCCTGCTGTGAATTATTAGATCAAGAATTGTAATTACATGCCCCTGTTGAACAGGGGCTGAAAAATTGGGCCTTAGGCACTGGTGGCACAACACAGAAACCCCTCACAGATACTGTACTTGGAGCACAGCAATGAGCCCTGTTGCAAAGTATTGCTTCAAAATTGTAATGACACGCCCCTGTTAAACAGGGGCTGAAAAATTGGGCCTTAGGCACTGGTGGCACAACACTCCAACCCCTCACAGATACTGTACTTGGAGCACAGCAATGAGCCCTGTTGCAAAGTATTGCTTCAAAAATTGTAATGACACGCCCCTGTTAAACAGGGGCTGAAAAATTGGGCCTTAGGCACTGGTGGCACAACACTCCAACCCCTCACAGATACTGTACTTGGAGCACAGCAATGAGCCCTGTTGCAAAGTATTGCTTCAAAAATTGTAATGACACGCCCCTGTTAAACAGGGGCTGAAAAATTGGGCCTTAGGCACTGGTGGCACAACACTCCAACCCCTCACAGATACTGTACTTGGAGCACAGCAATGAGCCCTGTTGCAAAGTATTGCTTCAAAAATTGTAATTACACGCCCCTGTTAAACAGGGGCTGAAAAATTGGGCCTTAGCCACTGGTGGCGGCACCCATAAACAAAAATGATCTTCCAAGCTATCATCATCAATCGTATCATTGAGGACTCGGAGGAGGAGGATAGCCAGTCAACATAACAGCACAGGCACTCAGCATCAGCATCAGTCTTGAAGGGATGTGACATGTTAAAATCAATTAGTCTGTTATATCAGCATCAGGTGTGTGGTAGCTGGTGGTGATCCAAGACTGGTTCATCTTGATGAAAGTCAGTCGATCAACCGAGTCGGTGGACAGGCGCACCCTGTGATCCGTGACAAATCCTCCAGCAGCACTGAATGTGCGTTCCGAAAGAACGCTGGATGCAGGACAGGCCAGTAGCTCAATTGCATACTGTGCAAGCTCTGGCCAGTGATCCATCCTCAAGACCCAGTAAGCCAGAGGATTTTCGGTGGGGAAGGTGTCCAAGTCTGACCTTGCCCCTAGATATTCCTGCACCATGTTTATCAGACGCTGGCGATGGTTGCTGGAACCGATCATACTTTGGGGCTGCGGACTAAAGAATTGTCTGAACGCATCGGTCAGACGGCCACCTTCCCCACCGCTCCTTCTTTGACTGGCCGAAGCCTCAGCAACTCGTTGTCCAGGACCAGGAGTTTGTAACCTCCCAGTCTCTGGGAACGCGTTGCACAGACCTTTCTGCAAGGCCTCCCGGAGTTGTCTCATCCTCTGCTCCCTCTGCGACGGTAACATAAGGTCCGCAACCTTACCCTTGTACCGTGGATCAAGGAGAGTGGCCAGCCAGTAATGGTCCCTCTCCTTGATCCGAAGAATACGAGGATCCTTCCGCAGACTTTGCAGGATCAGGGAGGCCATGCAGCGTAGGTTAGCTGAGGCATTCGGTCCGGAGTCCTCTGGGTCACTAAGGACGACATGATCCGCAGCCACCTCCTCCCAGCCACGTACAAGTCCACTGGTTTCTTGGGACTGTAAATCATCCCTAAAAGACTGCTGCTGATGATGCGGAGTGCCAGCCTCCACCTCCATGCTGACACAATCCTCCTCCTCCTCCTCCTCTTCCTGTGCGATGGGTGGGACAGAAGGAACACTGTCTGGGTAAAGGGGGCCTTGAGAGGCAAGGAAGTCCTCCTCTTCCTGCCTCTGTTCTGCCTCAAGTGCCCTGTCCATTATTCCACGCAGTGTGTGCTCCAACAGGTGGACAAGAGGTACAGTGTCACTGATGCATGCACTGTCACTGCTCACCATCCTCGTGGCCTCCTCAAATGGTGCCAGGACAGTGCATGCATCCCTGATCATGCCCCACTGGCATGGAGAAAAAAAACCAAGCTCCCCTGACCCTGTCCTGGTGCCGTAGTCGCACAGGTACTCATTGATGGCCCTCTGCTGCGTGTGCAGCCGCTGCAGCATGGCCAACGTTGAGTTCCACCTGGTGGGCATGTCACATATAAGGCGGTTCTTGGGCAGGTTCAACTCCTTTTGCAGCTCAGCCAGGCGAGCACTGGCATTATAAGATCTGCGGAAATGCACACAGACTTTCCTGGCCTGCCTCAGGACATCCTGTAAGCCCGGGTACCTGCCCAAGAACCGCTGCACCACCAGGTTAAGGACGTGAGCCACACAGGGCACATGGGTCAGTTGTCCCTGTCGGAGGGCGGAGAGGAGGTTGGTGCCATTGTCGCAAACCACCATTCCTGGCTTAAGCTGGCGTGGCGTCAACCACCTCTCGGCCTGGCCCTGCAGAGCAGACAGGACCTCTGCCCCAGTGTGGCTTCTGTCCCCCAAACACACCAGCGCAAGCACGGCATGGCATCTTTTTGCCTGCGTACTTGCGTAGCCCCTTGAACGGCTACGGAGCACCGCTGGTTCAGAGGACAAAGCACAGGAAGAGGCCATGGAGGAAGAAGAAGAGGACGGGGTGGAGGAGAGAGGTGTGTCACAACCAGTAGTAGCATTTTGGAGGCGTGGCGGTGGAACAACCTCCAACACTACTGCACCTTGTCCTGCATCCTTCCCAGCTGCCAAAAGAGTGACCCAATGGGCCGTGAAAGAAAGGTAACGTCCCTGTCCATGCCTGCTGGACCATGAGTCAGCGGTAATATGCACCTTACCGCTGACCGCCCTGTCCAGCGAGGCCAAGACATTGCCTTCCACATGCCGGTAGAGAGCCGGAATAGCCTTCCGTGAGAAAAAGTGGCGTTTGGGAACCTGCCACTGAGGAACCGCACATTGCACAAACTCACGGAAGGGGGCCGAGTCTACCAACTGAAAAGGCAGCAGTTGAAGCGCTAGCAATTTAGCCAAGCTAGCATTCAACCGCTGGGCATGTGGATGGCTGGGAGTGAACTTCTTTCGACGGTCCAGCAGCTGGGGCAGGGAAATTTGCCTGCTAGAATCGGACGTCGGTGTACTGCTAGCAGAGTGGCCGCAAGTACTTGGCTGTGACACACCTAATTCTACACCTTCATTCCTCTCAGTGCATGTTTCAGAGAGGACTGAAGTTATAGTGGGGTTGGAGATCCCAGCTGATGCGGTGCAAGGAGAGGTCCGCTTTGTTCTTTGGTGTGGGTCTTTGAGGTAGGCTTGCCAACGAGCTGCATGGCAGGTCAACATATGTCTGGTCAGGCATGTGGTACCCAAGCGGCTGATGTTTTGGCCACGCGATATACGCTTGAGACATATGTTGCAAACAGCAGCTGTGCGATCTGATGCACTAGCCTCAAAAAAGGCCCACACCAAAGAACTTTTTGAATGACGGGCAGAGGCAGCGCCCTGCACAGGCGGAGCTCTGCGGTGTGATTCCGTCGGTGTACTGCCCTTACGCTGGCCACCAAAGGGCATCCTGCCTCGTTGGAGATGTGCCTCCTCCTCATCCTCCTCCTCCTCCTCTCTCCTATTAGGCACCCACGTGGAGTCAGTGACCTCATCATCCCCTCCCTCCTCATCACTGGAGCCAATCTGGCAGTATGCTGCAGCTGCTGGAACATGACTGCCAGATTGGTGTCCTTCTTGAGCATCCCCTCTGTCTGCTCTCACGCTACTGCCTTCCTATAGCTGGGTTTCATCATCAGACCCTTCGAAACGCTGGGCATCCTCCTGGAGCATGTACCCAACACTGTGCTCAAACAGTTCGGGGGACTCCTCAGGAGGAGGACATGGTGGGTCTAGGGAAGGAGTGACTGATGATGAGTCTGACATTGATACCAGGGAAGAGGACGCTTTGGCAGCTGCTTTGCCAGTACCCTGAGCCTGGGTGAGAGAGGATGAGGAGGAGGAGGAGGGCTTGGTCATCCACTCTACCAAGTCTTCGGCATGATGTGGCTCAACATGTCCAGCTGCCGAAAAGAAGGACAAGCGTGTCCCATGGCCATGTGCTGATGACAATGCACCGCGTCCACGACCAGCACTGTTGCCCCCAGACACAGAGCCTGCTTGCCCTCTTTTATTGCCTCCTGACTGTCTGCCTCTCCTTGTTTGCCTTCCAGACATTCTAATGGATGGCCTGCAGGGAGATGGGAAAAAAGCAATAAGGGCTACCTTCAGGTGTCCTTCTCTGTCCCTTTACTTAAGGATTTCTAAATATGGTTGAGGATGATTGCTTTCGCACAGAATAGCACAATGACAATTTCTCTGACTGTCCAAAAAACAAGGATTTCAAAGATGGTTGATGAGGAATGCTTTAGCACAGTATAGCACAAGGAGAATTTCCCTCACTGTCCTTCCCTGTCCCTACAAACAAGGATTAGCACAGTAAAACACACTGGCACTCTCCCTACCTATAGTTTTCTGTCCCTATAAAAAATGTTTTTTTAAAGATGGTTGATGATCAATGCTTTAGCACACTATAGCACAAGGAGAATTTCCCTCACTGTCCTTCCCTGTCCCTACAAACAAGGATTAGCACAGTAAAACACACTGACACTCTCCCTACCTATAGTTTTCTGTCCCTATAAAAAATGTTTTTATAAAGATGGTTGATGATCAATGCTTTAGCACAGTATAGCACAAGGAGAATTTCCCTCACTGTCCTTCCCTGTCCCTACAAACAAGGATTAGCACAGTAAAACACACTCACACTCTCCCTACCTATAGTTTTCTGTCCCTATAAAAAATGTTTTTTTAAAGATGGTTGATGATCAATGCTTTAGCACACTATAGCACAAGGAGAATTTCCCTCACTGTCCTTCCCTGTCCCTACAAACAAGGATTAGCACAGTAAAACACACTGACACTCTCCCTACCTATAGTTTTCTGTCCCTATAAAAAATGTTTTTTTAAAGATGGTTGATGATCAATGCTTTAGCACACTATAGCACAAGGAGAATTTCCCTCACTGTCCTTCCCTGTCCCTACAAACAAGGATTAGCACAGTAAAACACACTGACACTCTCCCTACCTATAGTTTTCTGTCCCTATAAAAAATGTTTTTTTTAAAGATGGTTGATGATCAATGCTTTAGCACAGTATAGCACAAGGAGAATTTCCCTCACTGTCCTTCCCTGTCCCTACAAACAAGGATTAGCACAGTAAAACACACTGACACTCTCCCTACCTATAGTTTTCTGTCCCTATAAAAAATGTTTTTTTAAAGATGGTTGATGATCAATGCTTTAGCACACTATAGCACAAGGAGAATTTCCCTCACTGTCCTTCCCTGTCCCTACAAACAAGGATTAGCACAGTAAAACACACTGACACTCTCCCTACCTATAGTTTTCTGTCCCTATAAAAAATGTTTTTTTAAAGATGGTTGATGATCAATGCTTTAGCACACTATAGCACAAGGAGAATTTCCCTCACTGTCCTTCCCTGTCCCTACAAACAAGGATTAGCACAGTAAAACACACTGACACTCTCCCTACCTATAGTTTTCTGTCCCTATAAAAAATGTTTTTTTAAAGATGGTTGATGATCAATGCTTTAGCACAGTATAGCACAAGGAGAATTTCCCTCACTGTCCTTCCCTGTCCCTACAAACAAGGATTAGCACAGTAAAACACACTGACACTCTCCCTACCTATAGTTTTCTGTCCCTATAAAAAATGTTTTTTTAAAGATGGTTGATGATCAATGCTTTAGCACAGTATAGCACAAGGAGAATTTCCCTCACTGTCCTTCCCTGTCGCTACAAACAAGGATTAGCACAGTAAAACACACTGACACTCTCCCTACCTATAGTTTTCTGTCCCTATAAAAAATGTTTTTTTTAAAGATGGTTGATGATCAATGCTTTAGCACACTATAGCACAAGGAGAATTTCCCTCACTGTCCTTCCCTGTCCCTACAAACAAGGATTAGCACAGTAAAACACACTGACACTCTCCCTACCTATAGTTTTCTGTCCCTATAAAAAATGTTTTTTTAAAGATGGTTGATGATCAATGCTTTAGCACACTATAGCACAAGGAGAATTTCCCTCACTGTCCTTCCCTGTCCCTACAAACAAGGATTAGCACAGTAAAACACACTGACACTCTCCCTACCTATAGTTTTCTGTCCCTATAAAAAATGTTTTTTTAAAGATGGTTGATGATCAATGCTTTAGCACACTATAGCACAAGGAGAATTTCCCTCACTGTCCTTCCCTGTCCCTACAAAAAAGGATTAGCACAGTAAAACACACTGACACTCTCCCTACCTATAGTTTTCTGTCCCTATAAAAAATGTTTTTTTTAAAGATGGTTGATGATCAATGCTTTAGCACACTATAGCACAAGGAGAATTTCCCTCACTGTCCTTCCCTGTCCCTACAAACAAGGATTAGCACAGTAAAACACACTGACACTCTCCCTACCTATAGTTTTCTGTCCCTATAAAAAATGTTTTTTTAAAGATGGTTGATGATCAATGCTTTAGCACACTATAGCACAAGGAGAATTTCCCTCACTGTCCTTCCCTGTCCCTACAAACAAGGATTAGCACAGTAAAACACACTGACACGCTCCCTACCTATAGTTTTCTGTCCCTATAAAAAATGTTTTTTTAAAGATGGTTGATGATCAATGTTTTAGCACACTATAGCACAAGGAGAATTTCCCTCACTGTCCTTCCCTGTCCCTACAAACAAGGATTAGCACAGTAAAACACACTGACACTCTCCCTACCTATAGTTTTCTGTCCCTATAAAAAATGTTTTTTTAAAGATGGTTGATGATCAATGCTTTAGCACACTATAGCACAAGGAGAATTTCCCTCACTGTCCTTCCCTGTCCCTACAGACAAGGATTAGCACAGTAAAACACACTGACACTCTCCCTACCTATAGTTTTCTGTCCCTATAAAAAATGTTTTTTTAAAGATGGTTGATGATCAATGCTTTAGCACAGTGTCCACGACCAGCACTGTTGCCCCCAGACACAGAGCCTGCTTGCCCTCTTTTATTGCCTCCTGACTGTCTGCCTCTCCTTGTTTGCCTTCCAGACATTCTAATGGATGGCCTGCAGGGAGATGGGAAAAAAGCAATAAGGGCTACCTTCAGGTGTCCTTCTCTGTCCCTTTACTTAAGGATTTCTAAATATGGTTGAGGATGATTGCTTTCGCACAGAATAGCACAATGACAATTTCTCTGACTGTCCAAAAAACAAGGATTTCAAAGATGGTTGATGAGGAATGCTTTAGCACAGTATAGCACAAGGAGAATTTCCCTCACTGTCCTTCCCTGTCCCTACAAACAAGGATTAGCACAGTAAAACACACTGGCACTCTCCCTACCTATAGTTTTCTGTCCCTATAAAAAATGTTTTTTTAAAGATGGTTGATGATCAATGCTTTAGCACACTATAGCACAAGGAGAATTTCCCTCACTGTCCTTCCCTGTCCCTACAAACAAGGATTAGCACAGTAAAACACACTGACACTCTCCCTACCTATCCTTCTCTTTCCCTAAACGAAAGGAATTCAGGTTAAGCAAGAAAAAAAAATGTCACTGTCCCTGCCTATGCTTCTCTTTCCCTGCTCCGGAACACACTACACTAGGCCACCGTGCTGGCGGCCTTTTATAGTGTGGGGCGTGTACTAAACACCCTCAGCAATAATTGGCCACAGGCATCCTGCCTGTGGCCAATCATTGCTCTCCTCGCTGCCGGCGCTGTGATTGGCCAAGCATGCGGGGTCACAGTGCATGCTTGGCCAATCACAGCGCCTGGATGACACTGCGATGGCGTAGTGCATTGTGGGCCGTTCGCGTCACTCGAATTAGGCGCGAACGGGCCAAATCGTTCGATCTTCATCGAACAGCCGATGTTCGAGTCGAACGTATGTTCGACTCGAACACCGAGCTCATCCTTACTTAGGAGTCTAAAGACCATACTTTCGTATTGATCCTTGTCCATGACTACTAAGTTCCCCCCTTTGTCGGAGGGTTTAATTACCACATCCTGATTGGATTGTAGAGATGTTATAGCTAGGATTTGTGCAGGTGTTAAATTCGATTTTTTATCTTGCTTCCACTTGGTTTTTCTTATCTCCGCCGTTACTTGATTAGTAAATGCCCAGATACTGGGATTACCTTGTAGGGCGGGGAAGTTTCTAGATTTAGGCTTATAGTTACCAAAAACGGGAATGGAGCCCATGGACACTTCAGTTGTTGCCACACCCAAGGCAGAGGGGGGGGGGTGGAAACATGAACAATTCCCTGTAAATTGTCTGCTTCCCTAATTTCATCCTCATCAATGTGTCCCTCATTCCACAACTCCATGAGTTCTTCAAAGGCTCTTATATCATTGAGAGTCATATTTGTGGGAGGAGGAGTGGATTCACATAAAGGTACAGGAGCTGGTGTTGCGGATTTGGACTTGTCGAAGATGGTACGATACATCAATTTTCGGGCAAATAAATTAACATCCTTGATCATTTCAAAGGAATTAATTTTTTGTATGGGGCAAAAGGTCAAACCCAGTTGTAGGACCGAAGTCTGATCCTCAGAAAGGACTACAGATGATAAATTAATTATTTCAAAGCTAGCTTCATTGCTTTGGGCAATACTGGCTCTGCATTTGGCATCTTTCGCGATTCGGCTGGTACCTGGGTGAAGATAGGAGCCGGGCGAAAATCCACCTGTGAATTGACAACTGATGTAGAAGGTGTGTTAGGTGTATCACTACCTGATTCTACATGTACAGATGCATTGGTGGATAGATTCTTGGCTGTTCTGGCTCTAGTGTGGACCTGAGTCTCCTTAGTTCTCAAAAAGAGAATGGAAACACCAATAAGCAGACATATGGGATTGTTCCATGATTTTGATGATTCTGCTATGCATTTTTTTGCACTTGAACATGTTCCACCCAATCCTCGGGGTGGTGACTATGACAAAATTCTTTTACAACGCGAAACAAAATGGATTTCAAACCTGGATGCTCTTCAACATCCAGGCTTGAATGACGCTATAAGCTTCAAACCTTTTTTATAATCGTCACTTTTCGTTTTTCCCTTTTTTTTTTTTTATTGCTTCGCTGATTCACTATATATATTTTTAAAATATGTGTATTACGTGTGGAGAGGAGGTTGGTTTCAGTAGGCTTTGGAGCCTACACCACCACCTTTCTATTTATTTATTTAATTCACTTGGTATACATTCTCAATGTGTTTAGGAGGTTCTAATTGATGTGGTCATCTGAGATTGCACCGAGACCAATTTCACTTGAAAATATTTTCTTGTTATGATACCAATTTTGGTTTGATTCTAATCAACTCTGCGGTTCCAATTTTGGTCTTTATTGATGGTGTTAACTAAGGTATTCAAAATTCAGTTTTATATTTATTTATGTTTAAAATAATTGTTTTCCAGCCTTTAGATTCGGAGATATTCCTATTTGGGTCTGTATGGACGCGAGGGGCAGGCATTTCTCTATCTTTTATCATTGGTTTAGGTTTTGTCAGCCCAGTAGGGGTTAACCAAATTGGCACCTGTCACGCTTTGGGCCGTCTTAACTACCATCATTTTGACTCCATTGCATTTTCTTTGAATTCCATGGCAATCACGTTTTCCAACTACGTCTTTCCCCTCCATGTCCATTACATGTTGAGGGATCCGGGAATTTCCAAAATGGCCATTCTAGCTTCATCCGGCCCAATACAATCAAGCCTTCAGCGTCCAGCTGCCAGACACTGCCCCCACTTTATGAGTCCGCCGCACGGCAATGACATCAGACGTTTGCCGCGCTGGGATGAGTATAAATTGGCGGGATTTTGCCATACTACTCTGTCATTTCCCTTGTGCGGAGGGATTGTGAGACTGTTTGGCAATCCGTCGGTTCTTATTTGGTATGAATGCCGCTACTTCAGCGGCTTGAATCAAGTACTCCACTACTTTTAGAAGGTATGTTTTTTCTTATACTCTTTCTGGCTGTTAGATGGATATGTACTTTGGTCCTTTTTGACACTATGATATCCATCACTATTATCATTCTATTTCAATGCACAGGATCTTTCTACAAATTTGCATGATATTGCTGCGGTTTCCAACAGCAAGATCCAGTATTGTTATTTATATTCTACTAAAATCAATGATTCAACCAATCAGGTATTTTTACTTGTATATTTTATTTATTTTTTGTGAATCCAATTTGGAATTCACCCATTGCATATTATCTGCATATTATTTTCAATTAATTTCTACTCATCTACAGGTCCCAATTTAGTAATTTCTCCTTATGATTTTCTGGCAGGATCATTATCAATATTGATTTCACCGCCTCTCTACAAACAACATTTGTGAGGCTGTATTTTCAATTAGATGGAATACCTCTGTGACCATCCCTCTCCGCAGGTGGAGCTTTAGGGTAGTCTGAGATTTCGGTCTTAAATTGCCAAAATACCTCCCTTATTTCCAACATTTTATTGGTAGGTGCTTTAGTTGACCACATCGTTTACTGTTATTTTGTTGTTTCAGTATACTATGTAATTATTTTCATTAGATTTATGTTTTTCTGATTCTATATGATCTAACGATATTGGACGTATATATCAATAACTACTTTGAAATAGTGACAATTAAAATTTGCATTTTGTTGTCACTCTATATTCGTTTGGGGATATTCCAATATATGTATTGTATAATGCAGTTCATGGATGTTCCTTTGTTCATTTTGTGTATTTCATTCTAGTGTACTACTATACCGTGGTTTACTCCTGAAGAAGCTCCAACTTCGAGCGAAACATGTCGAGTTCAACGGTTGTTAAATGTACTCAGTTCTAAATGTTATATATGATGAACTTTTAGGAAAATTGAATTTTCCTTTCTATTAATATAATAAATATTGATTTTTACATTTATCTATTGTCATTGGATTACTTTTGGTTTTTCAATCTATATGCCATTATTTGACACCTTCAAAAAATCCCGAGGTATGTGACCTCAAGCCCATCTTTTTAAATTAAATATATCTGCTTGTTTTACAGCAAACCAAGCCTACTTACTGACCAGCTCACAGACAACCAATTAACCTGTCTAACAGTATGCGTTAAAAACAGGGGTTTTGTCCACACGCATTTACAAACGCATGCGTGGGTCACAGAGCCACGTCAAGGCACCCTGTAATCTGTGGTCCTACACTAACCTATGAGTGTCCCCACAATGGAGGCACATGCATTCTGATGGATAGATGAGGACAAGTGGACTGAAGGGGAGCCACCCCTCCTTAAAGGTACAGCAATGCACCAACACCTTTGCAGCCATTGTGCTACATGCTGGGTGTTTGGTGTGCTCCTGTACTTTTAAGGAGGGGTGGCTCCCCTTCAGTCCACCTGTCCTCATCTATCCATCAGAATGCATGTGCCTCCATTGTGGGGACACTCATAGGTTAGTGTAGGACCACAGATTACAGGGTGCCTTGACGTGGCTCTGTGGCTCACGCATGCGTTTGTAAATGCGTGAGGACAAAACCCCTGTTTTTAATGCATACTGTTAGACAGGTTAATTGGTTGTCTCCGAAGCTGGTCGGTAAGTAGGCTTGGTTTTTTCCTGGGCATTCCCCAGGCCTTGTTGTTACCTGTTTCAGCCTTCCAATGCTGCTTACTGCAATGGCCAGCTATAGATGGGGGCGGTGGACAAGTTTGTTTTTCACCTTGTTTTACAGCAAGCAGCTTCCTTTGATGTTGCTCATAAATACTCTTTAAATACTCTTTGCCATAAATAAAATATACAATCATTGTGAGCCTGAATAAGTCAGGCAGATGTTCACAGATCTTGCACAATTACGTAAAAGCCTTTAAAGAGGAAGTAAACCCTCGTAAATATTTTATTTTTAAAAACTAGCCTGCAAGAGAAAGGCATAATGAGCTAGTATGCACAGCATACTAGCTCATTATTTGTGACTTACCTGAGATCGAAGCCCCCGAAGTCCGCCTCGGTCCATCCGCCGCCATGTCCCCTTGTTGCTAGTTCCGGTATCGCCGCTCCGCTGCTCTGATTGGCCGGAGCGGCGATGACGTCACACGCAGGCCGGCAAGGTCCCATTCATAAAACCGGCAATGACCCCGGCCTGCTAGTGCGCATGCGCGTGACGTCATCGGCGCTATTTTTAAAAGCAAATATCTCCTTAACCGTGTAGGTTAAGGAGACATTTCATGCACCTACAGGTAAGCCTTAATCTAGGCTTACCTGTAGGTGCATGTTGTCAAAGTAGGTTTACAACCACTTTAATTACTAATAAAGTCCTCTACTTTGTAAGGTCCCAGATAGCAAGGATAACTTGCCACAAACTTGTGGCAGTGTTGAATTGTAAATCTGTTAACTTGTTGCACATCTTCATTGGCAAGTTGTACACTTGCAGAGCACTTGAAGCACAAGTTCTAGTTGACACTTTTCCATTTTTTACCAAGTTTGTGTGGCAAGTCTCTAGCAAGACCAAAGTTGCAGTGGTGAGTCTACAGCAAGAGCCTTGCAAGTCTACAGCGTGAAAATTCAGCCACAGTGACTCCTGTGGTGGGATGACTATTGCACAACATGACTGAACTAGAACTTGCAGCAGACTTGCAGAATGTTTGCAAAGAAAGTTGATCTGGAGTCATGCAATTGTGCAACAAACTTGTGAAGCCTGGCAAGTCTAGCAATAGCTTAGCAAGTCAATATGAAACTTGCAGCACAATTGCTTGCTATCTGGGGTATGGGATGATTGTATAATGGAAGTATGTCTGCAAAATATTTCTAGGGCAAAAACTTTACAACATTTTATAACTATTTTAAGGAGCAGTGTGGTATCATTGCCACACCATCACAGAAAGCTGCATTAGGTGGACTTCACTGGCAGGATTTATGAGACTTCGCAGGGAGACAAAGGGAAAACTCCCCCTGCACCACTTTTTTTTTTTTAAATAGGAGGTCATGGTTTGCAATACTTAAAACGGTAGTAAAGGTTTAAAAAATAAAAATAAATCCTCCAAGGCAAAAGCATAATGTGCTAGTTTGCATTGCATACTAGAACATTATGAAATACTTATGCCGCGTGCACACGACCGTTTTTAATGACGAGAAAAATGCCATTTTTTAAAATGGTCATTAAAAATGATCGTGTGTGGGCTTCAGAGCATATTTCACGACGTGAAAAATGGCCATGAAAAAATTGGAACATGCTCTAATTTTTCTCATCGTTTTTCACATCGTCGTTTTTCTCGTCATGAAAAACAGCCGTGTGTACGCTTTAACGACGTGAAAAAAAATGCGCATGCTCAGAATCAAGTATGAGACGGGAGCGCTCGTTCTGGTAAAACTAGCGTTCGTAATGGAGATAGCACATTCGTCACGCTGTAACGGACTGAAAAGCACGAAACTGAAAAGTGCAAATCGTCTCTCAACAAACTTTACTAACATGAAGGGTGGTGCCATCCGAATAGAACTTCCCCTTTATAAAGCCGTCGTACGTGTTGTACGTCACTGCGCTTTACTTGAGCATTTTTTTGAGAAAAATGCAGTTTTTTTCAATGACATTAAAACCGGTCGTGTGTACGCGGCATTACTTTGAAACTAAGCCCTACAGCGGTGTGCAGTCACTGCCGCAGAGGCTTCCAACTTCACCCGGTAACCCTTCCGGGTTTGTGGGCTGTGCACGCTTGAATGGTCGAGAGCGGGCGTCACAGCCGTTGCACAGAGCTCTGTTGGAACGGCACAGTATGCTTTTCCTTCAGAGTGCATGCACCAGTGACCTCACCGCCTGCTGCTTCCTAGAATATCTCCTAAATGGTGCATGTTTAGAAGATATTCATTTAACCTACAGGTAAGCCTTAATATAAATTTGCTTGTATGTGAAAATAATAATACTGCATTTACTACCACTTTATTTGGTAAACCTACTTATGGCTGTGATATTCTAGTACTCAAGTAATAGTACTGGTGCAACATGTGGCCCTCTTTTCTACGACTCTCCTGTGTTTGAAGGGGCTAAAAGCTCTGCAACAACAAATAAGAGATTTAAGTCATCAGAACATTTTCTAGACATGCACTGAACATAGGCGCCATTAGTACAGTACTGGTATGCTTGGTACCACTAGTGCTGCCTGATGATTTGCAGGTACCCTAAAACCAGTGGTCATCAATAGCACTGTGGTTAAAAATTTTAAATGCATATTAGAGACAATCTTCACAACAATTATTTTCCAAATCTTAGCTACTTTTAATATCCAAAATTCACATTGTGTGTTAAAAGCTTTTATCTCACACGTATTTAGACCCCTTAACAACTTTGCAGTGCTTATGATTGTTAAAGACAACATTGTATGTCTTGATGCTGCTGTAAAATAAATTTGTCTGTATTTGCTGTAAAATAAAAAAAAAACAGTTTCTTGTAGTGCCAATGTAAATGCCGGGAATATGGGTATTAATCTTCCATACATCCATAATAAATACAAAATAAGAGATTTATATTCAAAGATGAGAATTTTTTCATGGTACCAAACAACACAAGTGATTTCTCACAAAACTTTAGTTTTATCATACAAAAATGTTTTTAAAATATCATATACAGTTTATAAAATATTTAATACAAAAACACCTCCAGGCGCCCTAGAGTGTAACGTCACTATGTATGTAGTAGTAACCTATGACTTTTAGGCCACTTTCACACTGAGACGCTTTACAGGCACTATAGCGCTAAAAATAGCGCCTGTAAAGCGCCTCTCCTGTCACTCCAGTGTGAAAGCCGAGGACTTTCAAACTATAGCGGTGCGCTTGCGAGACGTTAAAAAAAGTCCTGCAAGCAGCATCTTTGCAGTGCTTAAGGAGCGGTGTATACACCGCTCTTAAAGTACTCATGCCCATTTAAATCAATGGGCAGCACCACTGAAGCGCCTGCAAAAGCGCCTTGGCAGCAGTGCTTTGCAGGCGCCTTTAACCCTTTTTTCGGCCGTTAGCGGGGGGGGGGGGTTAAAATCGCCCCGCTAGCAGCCGAAACCCGACGCTAAAAGAATGGTAAAGTGCCACTAAAAATTGCAACGCTTTACCGCCGACGCCCCCAACGCCCCAGTATGAAAGTGCCCCAAGTCTGTGCAAACATCCCTCAAGGAGAGGTCACACAGTAATATTCATAATGGTGTGTGGGACTTTTTAGGCACGTATAAAGACACTTTCATATAACTATGTTATACATCAGTTCTTATTCAACACTTGATTCAAATAGCTTTTGTGTGTGGACAACGCCCACTGCATTTTTAACAAATCTTCATCAGAGGCTGCAGTACTTTCATATAGAGCAAGGGGAGTAATATTTATCTGCCTAGTAGTATTAAAAAGTAGTCCCAACCTATGGACCCATAAGACGTCTGGAAACGTGCGGAGTGCTAAGGTGCTTACAAGGACCCAGGAGAGTATAACATGCCTATGATAGTACAAAAGTATTAATACAGGAGCCCTCCAGGACCAAAACCAGCTACAACAGTCTTCCTAGGAACCGTTGTCATAGTTCTGTGAAAAATTTAAAAAATATATTTTTTTATATAAATGTGAACGTGTCTATATACGTGTCTAAAAAGCCCCACATGAATATTATTATGTCTAACATCACTACCCAACACTTATTTGTAAAAAAAAATCAAAAACAGGATGGAATAGCCTTAAGCCCCAAATCTTTATGCGCTACGTTGATTTTTCAACCAACTTCTTTAGGAGTAAAACGTTCAGAGATGTTCGTTAAAATTATTATACCAAAATAATTCCAGGTCCTTCTCAGTCAATGGCAGCTGGTTGCTTCTTCCAGGTTCAGGTAGTCAGCTTCCCATGATGTGCACCAGCTCCACCCACTGGTCACCGTGTGCCCCTACTCCAGCAGCCTCCTGTGATATTTGATGTAGTAATCCCAGGAGACTGAGGGAGCCAAGACATGTTATTCTCACCTAAGCAAGAATGGTGTTGGGGTATGGGGCCAGCTATTAAATAATAATAAAAAGTAAGTGTCAAATGTTACTGAAGAGGGAGCTAAAGATGCTCTGAGGGGTGAAGATCTGCCTTTAGGTCCCACTAAGATACAGGGGAGTGTGAAGGAGGAGAGATGACAGCGATACCCTATACAACAGCGCACACTAAGGGAACAGGAGGCCAACGGTCTCTGAAACGGAATGGCTAGGGCTGAGATTTGTCCCATTATGGTACTCAAAGACATACGCCCATCTAGACCAGGCTGAAAAAAGGACAGAATGCATCCCATACATCCCTAGGATGGAACTTCCCAGCCTAGCACTACAAAGTACTCCCTGGGATGGAACTTCCTAGCCTCACGCCATGCAAAACAAGTTATCCAGGTGTGATGGTAGATTTTCAGATAAGTCGATTTCCTAGCCTTCAAGAAAGTAGAGATGACAGAATCCTTTAAGCTCCTGTCCCTCAGGACCGGGGCTTGCATAGCCATACCATTAAAGCCAGCAACTAAAAAGCAGGATAGTGGACTGGATAATCTTGAAAAAAAACACACAGTTCGCAACAGAGTCTGAGTATTTCTGAATACAATATTCTCCTATGCCAGTTAAGTGTGATGAGAATCACCGGGATGCCTTTCATCTCGATTCTGCAGTGCACACAAGGGAGAAGCTAGAGGGGTTGAAAGGCAAAGATCAGGTGGAACTGAATCCATGGAGTCACCAGATCAGCCATTATGAAGAGTTGAAGGTCCCTTAACCTGGCAACAAATCAGTCTAGTTTGTTGTTTAATATGGAAACTAAAAAGCTCCACCCCTGTCATATCCAACCTGTGACAAAGGGCTTAAAACACCTCCAGATAGAGAGCCCATTCTGCTGCATCCAGATACTGACAGCTCAGAAAATCCATCTGCCAATTTTCCATGCCTGGTATGTGGACAGCAGACAGGGCCAGAACACGAAGTTGATGGTTGATATAGGCCATGGCTACTGCATTGTCTGACGGGGTCCAGTGATGAAGGGACAATTGAATTTCCTTGAGTTCCACGACATTGATGGGAAGCTGATTGTCCCCTGACAGCCCAGTTTTCTGCAAAAAGAGGGCATCCAGGAGTTCTCCCCAGCCTAACAGGCTGGCATCTGTCATGAGAAATTTTCACATTTTTGGGGGAAAAGGTTTCCCTTACTTCAGTGCCAGGTTGAAAATCCACCACACATAGGACTGTTTGTCCCAAGTTGCCAGAATGTTGAGTAGCAACAGTGAATGAAACTGGGCATACTGGACTGCTTAGAAGCAAGTTACGATCAGGCCCAACATCCTCATGCAGGCATAAATTGAGGTATGAAGGTCTCCTTGACAGGATATTGCTGAGCAAAATGTTTTGGAGAAGCAAATAGCTTTTTCCGGGTTAGGATAGTGACCTTAATGGGCTCTAAGAGCGAATAAACTAAAAAGGTCTTAGCAGGCTTGTAGGTACCCCATGCGGAAAACCTTAGAGTGAGTCAACCCAGGCTACTCAAACACTAAACAAGCGTACAGCTTCAATAACAGTAACAATGATATCATTAAGCTAGGATGACATTTCAGCCAAAGGCATCTTATCCTGATCTGATTCCTCAGAAGGAGAGTTGAGATCAATCTCATCTTCCTCCTTCTCAAGCAGAGTGTCTAAAGCCAAGGCAAAGTAAGGAATTGACCTAGAACAGGAAGACTGAAGGGGCCCTGTTATGTATGGCCTTGAGTCGGATCCAAACTCTGTGCATGAAATCATACACTGCGGCAGAGAGTTCCTCCCTAGATATATATAGGCAGAAAATGGAAGAAAACCCCAGCACCTTAGACAATGGGAATTAAGACACAGATATTCTGTGTCAGAGATAAATAGCAGACAGTAGCCTCTCTATTTTTGGAAAACCAAAACATATAAGAGAACAAAGAAAACCAGCGCTGGTCTTAAATCCCTCTACATAAAACTCTCACATCTAACGTATAATGTGTCCTATAATGTAAACATCACCTAAAATATCAGTATATCCCTTAAACAAAATCCTAATGTGCAAACTGTGCCTAAATAAAGTGCCAATTTGGTCTATGGAATATAGCAATTTATAAACATGTATGCAAAATCACAAAATACATAATGATATAAAGTATAGGTGCAATAATCTGAAAAATTCAATAGATTTTGTGAACAACAAAAAAAAAAGTAATATTGTCCATAAAAATAGTCCAAAAGACAAATCCATAAGTGTCACAACTATAATTATTGGTGACTTTCTTGTGGAAGGTAATTCTGTGCTTAAAGTGGTTGTTAAAGAACTTCATATAATCCTTTTTGTATCTTATTAATATGTGCTCCTGTCTCTGTGTTTTATAAAAGAGATTCCCCTGTTGACGTCAGTTGGGAGGAGAGGAGAAGAGAGCTGGCATGTGAGCGCCGAGCAGCACTCTGAAATCAGGTATAGCCAGCATTTTTTTTTTTTAAAACACAGAGATATTAGCACATATCATTAGGAAATAAAGAGGATTATATAAGATATTAAAAGTAATTTCAGCAGCAGGAGGGGAGGGGGCGGGCATTTGACACAAAGCAGGGAGGGGGGGAGAGGACGGAGGAGAGAACAGAGGAGGACAGGAGAGCTGCGGATGAAGGAGGCACGTAAACTGACCACTGTGTTTAGTGTACAGGGGGAGGGCAGAACCAGGCAGGATCAGCCAGGTATTTCACTTGATAGAGAGGGCCAAATTGCACAAGCACTGTGCTGTATAACATGTATTATAGGAACAGGATTTAATTAAATTTTTTAGGGTAACAAACACTTTAAGGAACGTGACACCCAGTGTAATCCTCGACAAATCACACTAAATTAACTCACCAGAGTTAATGGCTGGTAAAATTATAAACCAGCAACTGCGCCTCTGAACAATCTCATGATTCAATCCCTGACAATCCTTTACTGCAGGTTAACCTCTCTGAGTATCTTATACAGGTCCCAAATAGATATAAAATGGAAGGCGGAAGGCTCCCATAGTGTGATTATGTATAAAAAAGATAAAAACACTCACATGGTTCAAGTGTCCAGCCCGACACTAGGGAATCAGGGCTTAGAATTGTTGCCGATTGTCTCCAGCTGCTACTCAATACCGCGAGCCACGAGTACAATCCCAGCTTGTGCGGTGACGTCAGCGTCCTTGCCCCACCCTATGCGTTTTGTCATATGACGTCTTCCCGGAGTGGCCGCTGTAGAAGATACTCAGAGAGGATAACCTGCAGTGAAGGATTGTCGGGGATTGAATCAGGAGATTTTTCAGAGAAGGAGTTGCTGGTGCTAGGGCCCCCACTTCCCCAGAACCATGTGCTGAGTCAGAGTTAGCAAGGTCATATGTCCCCTTACCTTTGCATTTGTCAACTGCCATGTGTTATGTCCCCCAAGGTGTACTTTCGACCTTTGCTGCTGGAGAGGGAAGGGTTAAAGTGGTATTAAACCCAAAAACAAAAATTTATTATTTTGCAGTTTACCAATCATTAGATGTGGTGGCTGTATTCGTTTTCTTTTTTGGGGAGCTTTTTTTTACCTCTGTTTTCATCTGATGATCTGGCTAGTAACACACTTTCTGTATTAGAGTGCCTCCAATCTGGATGAAGTAGCACATGGGCACTATTGGGCAGCAGCATTGTTAATCTGGGGGAGGGGTGTTAGATGCACTAGCATATTTAGATGCAACTAAACCAACCTCCAGCTAACACTTTAAAAAGAGCTGCAAACTGTTTTATTTGTGGTTTAATATTGCTTTAAAGTGGTTGTAAACCCACGATTTCGATTTTTACATATGAAGCTTACCTGTAGGGTAAATAAATATCTCCTAAACCTGCAGCCAGTGATGTCATACCAAGTGGCCACAGCCTGCGAACTTGGAAGAAGATGGAAGCATCTGCAGCAGTGACAGCGCGCCGTTGGCGGGCTTTGTTTTAAGGTAAGTCTTTCATCATAATGTGTTAGTATGCAATGCATACTAGCACATTATGCCTTTACCTTGCAGGGAGAAAGTTCTTTTTTTTTTCCTACAAATTTACTACCACTATGCCAGGCAATGTAGGCTGTAGCACCCAGGTAGGTATCTGGGGATTGCTGTACTGTATTGTGAAGAGAGCCTTAAGTTTCCAGAAAAGGAAAATTGTGTACACATCCTCAGTGAAGCTGCTTAGATTGCGTCCATAGGGTGAGTGGCAAATAGAAACAGAGGGCAGGGTCCTGTGTCCTGTGATGTACTCCAAGGAATAGATTTTACAGGTAAGTACAAAAAAAAAATGCATTTTCTTAATGGTGCATCACAGGGCAGAGGAACTTAGACTTATACTACTCAGACATCCAAAAGCAATCCAAATGAGGGGTGGGTACAAGCAAAGCCAACAGAGCTGACTCAACAGAGCTTGCAGAGCTGCCTGAGTGTCAGCTGGGACTTAACAAGCACCCGGTAAAAAGAATGAACAAACGTCCAGGTGACAGCCTTGAAATTACAAAAAAACACCTTAGGAGGAAAAGAGGCCTTGGCCTCCAAACAACCTTGTCCATCTGAAGGAAATTAAAAATTAATCCTTAATGGTGAAGGGTGCCAACTTAGAACTTGCCATGCAAAATCGACAAGGTAGGCACCCTTGCGAGTAAGGATAGACAGAATATTATCCTTGATAAATTCAATGGGTGGTCCAGAAGAACCGACAGAAAACAGGGCAAGATCCTGTACACCCTTTGGGAAAAATACAGGAATAACAATGTGAACAATACCCGGTATGAAGGGCCCCACAAAAACGCCTGTGTCCATGCTGCATTCCAGTATAGACTTTAATGGGATTGCCTGCACGTGGATATATAAGTACACGTTTGTAAATGAGCCCAAAACCAGGATAAGAAACCAGCCCAAAGGCAGAAAATCCAGATGACCCAGGAAAACCCACAGACAGTCCCTCAGAAACCTGAACAAGGTCCCAGTACCAAATCCTCCTTGGTTAGTTTGGTGGAAAGAGTATCACTGGAATACTCTCTGACTTGATCCTGCAGAGCAGTTGAAGAAGGAGTATCAGAGGAGAAAGGCTTAGATCAGGTAGAATTGATCCCAGGGAAGCACCAGAGAATGCACTGTGAAGGCTAGAGGATCCCTGGAACTGAAGGCAAATCTGTTCATTTCACAACTGAACCTGAAAGCTAGAAGGTCCACATCCACCATCCCCCACCTGAAACAGAATTTCAGAACACCTCAAAGTGAAGGCCATTCTCCGGAGTCCAGACACTGAAAATGGAGGAAGTCCACTTGCCAAGTTTCCATGACTGGATAGAGCACAGTAGTCAGGGCTGGCATGGAAATTCCCACTGAAAGTGAAAGTTGATCTGCCTCCCTGCAATTTGTGAGACATGAGATTTCTCTCTGATGGTCGAGGCAAGCCACTACCATGGAAAAGTCAAACTGAATTCTAGTCAGATGAGAAGTCCAGCTTTGAAGAGCTAAGCACACCATGCTGAGTTCCGGAATGTGGACCAAGAAACAAGTGTTCTCCGACAACAAAACCATCAGGAGGAATGATCTTGCCGAGTCCAGTGCCCATCACCAGGATAAACCTATTTAACTCCATGTGTGCATATGCACATCAGCTATGGCCTTAAACAACCCTGTGTGCATACCCACATTAGCCATGGCTTTAAACAACCCTGTGTGCCTACTCACACCTGCCTAAATGGGGATACTAAGTTCAAATGGGGCACCAACAATCCGTCATTGGCAAAACTGGTCAGGTTTCTTGCACAAACCCCCATTCCTTCTTTCTGAAGAAAGGGACTTCCACTCATTGCCACACTTTATTCAGTGAGCAGTGACTTTGCACTTGTGGGATACTGTACTGACTACAACATGCATGCTCACTTTGACAGATCAAGAAAAGCCCTATATGCAGCAGAGTGAGTTCAGTGTATATATATCTGATGTTTTAGCATATTGTTAATTTCTGAATATTTACACTTGTAGCTTTTGTCTAGAATGTTTTTCATATACTATTGATGTGATAGATATATCTATCTATCTATCTATCTATCTATCTATCTATCTATCTATCTATCACATCAATAAAAAAAATATCTATCTATAGATATATATATATATATATATATATATATATATAGGTCCTTCTCAAAAAATTAGCATATTGTGATAAAGTTCATTATTTTCTGTAATGTACTGATAAACATTAGACTTTCATATATTTTAGATTCATTACACACAACTGAAGTAGTTCAAGCCTTTTCTTGTTTTAATATTGATGATTTTGGCATACAGCTCATGACAACCCAAAATTCCTATCTCAAAAAATTTGCATATCATGAAAAGGTTCTCTAAACGAGCTATTAACCTAATCATCTGAATCAACTAATTAACTCTAAACACCTGCAAAAGATTCCTGAGGCTTTTAAAAACTCCCAGCCTGGTTCATTACTCAAAACCACAATCATGGGTAAGACTGCCGACCTGACTGCTGTCCAGAAGGCCATCATTGACACCCTCAAGCAAGAGGGTAAGACACAGAAATAAATTTCTGAACGAATAGGCTGTTCCCAGAGTGCTGTATCAAGGCACCTCAGTGGGAAGTCTGTGGGAAGGAAAAAGTGTGGCAGAAAACGCTGCACAACGAGAAGAGGTGACCGGACCCTGAAGAAGATTGTGGAGAAGGACCGATTCCAGACCTTGGAGGACCTGCGGAAGCAGTGGACTGAGTCTGGAGTAGAAACATCCAGAGCCACCGTGAACAGGCGTGTGCAGGAAATGGGCTACAGGTGCCGCATTCCCCAGGTCAAGCCACTTTTGAACCAGAAACAGCGGCAGAAGCGCCTGACCTGGGCTACAGAGAAGCAGCACTGGACTGTTGCTCAGTGGTCCAAAGTACTTTTTTCGGATGAAAGCAAATTTTGCATGTCATTCGGAAATTAAGGTGCCAGAGTCTGGAGGAAGACTGGGGAGAGGGAAATGCCAAAATGCCTGAAGTCCAGTGTCAAGTACCCACAGTCAGTGATGGTCTGGGGTGCCATGTCAGCTGCTGGTGTTGGTCCACTGTGTTTTATCAAGGGCAGGGTCAATGCAGCTAGCTAACAGGAGATTTTGGAGCACTTCATGCTTCCATCTGCTGAAAAGCTTTATGGAGATGAAGATTTCATTTTTCAGCACGACCTGGCACCTGCTCACAGTGCCAAAACCACTGGTTTACTGACCATGGTATTACTGTGCTCAATTGGCCTGCCAACTCTCCTGACCTGAACCCCATAGAGAATCTGTGGGATATTGGGAAGAGAAAGTTGAGAGACGCAAGACCCAACACTCTGGATGAGCTTAAGGCCGCTATCGAAGCATCCTGGGCCTCCATAACACCTCAGCAGTGCCACAGGCTGGTTGCCTCCATGCCACGCCGCATTGAAGCAGTCATTTCTGCAAAAGGATTCCCGACCAAGTATTGAGTGCATAACTGAACATAATTATTTGAAGGTTGACTTTTTTTGTATTAAAAACACTTTTCTTTTATTGGTCGGATGAAATATGCTAATTTTTTGAGATAGGATTTTGGGGTTTTCATGAGCTGTATGCCAAAATCATCAATATTAAAACAAGAAAAGGCTTGAACTACTTCAGTTGTGTGTAATGAATCTAAAATATATGAAAGTCTAATGTTTATCAGTACATTACAGAAAATAATGAACTTTATCACAATATGCTAATTTTTGGAGAAGGACCTGTATATATATATATATATATATATATATATATATATATATATATATATATATATATATATTTTTTTTTAAATTGCGGATAGTAGCCCTATTGGGTACAATGGTACCATTGTCAGGAATGTTTAACACTGAGATCTCCCTGAGGTGGGGGAGGTATGGGGAGTTTGGTTTTTAATGGGGATTGGTATACCTGTATGATTTTTATTTTTTGTACAATAAATGTTTGTTAAAGGGACATGTCTGGTATTATAATCATTCTTTCTGTTATTGTATCTTTTCTTAGTTTTGAAGATGTCGGTAATGGTCCAGCAATAGTAGTCTTTCTTGTCTTTTTGATAAATACAGATCGACCGTAAAGTGAGAAGGGTTGAAAGTTATTGACTAAGGCAAAATAGGCTGTCATTTTAGAATCCAAATCCAGAGCTGCAGGGGTCAACAATCATGCATGACTAGGTCACTAAATTGCTACACAAATGGTATAAAGTTAGTACCACGGTTTCTCAACCAGGGTTCCGCCGCATTTAAATATTGTGGCAGACGCATGTTCCAATGGTGGTTTAGGTGCACACTGACAGCAAATACTGCCAGGGTGCACCGATACCTGATGCCTCCCTTATAGTCCTGGCTCCTGTGACATAACTGCAGAGGGCAGCGTGGGATTAGAGGAGTCTGTACAGCCTGGGAGAAACATTGTGTTTCCCTCATCACTCAGTGGCTGTTGATGTGATGCCAGCTGATGTTGCAGCGAAGTGAAAACATTTTTTAAGTCAATCTGTTGTTTAGTTCTCCTACAGTGTGGCGCAGGGAAGCATACTGAACTGTACTCCTGTGATTCCCAATAACTTTCTTCTTCTATCCATCCCAGGAGCTTGTATGTGACATCCTCTGGGAAGAACAAGAGAGGAGGATTGGCGTGGATTAGCGTGCCAGAACAGACATGTAACAGCAGCTTTCCTGCGCCGCTCTGCATGCAGAGGTAACTAAACACTACTACAGACTCCCTGGGCTGTGCCCTGGTGACCCCCCTGTGCTCTGACATGGGGCCTCTTTGTGCTGTGCCTTGGTGACCCCCCACTCCCACACTGTGCTGTGCCCTGGTGACCAACCTTTGCTCTTCCCCGGTGACATTCATGTGTGCTTATCTGTCTGAAATTCAATCAATAATTGAACATCTGTGCTATTCTAAAAATAATTGTTGTTAAATCCACAGCTTTCTGATCACATCAATGTTTCATGAGTTGTAGATCTGAAAATAATCAAATTTCTTAATTTTCAAACTTTTTGCCAAGGATTCCTCCAAGGTAAAAAGATTTTGAAGCCCTGAGTTAGATAGTACCAATTAAGGATATTCAGAAGCAGAGTATTGGTCATGCATGACCATGTCACCAAGGCCACTGTGCAAACAGTATACAATGGGACATTACTTACAAATGTTACTCACAAATCACCAAAGAGCAACAGGGTGTAACGGCGATGCGTGACTAGGTCCCCCTAGTTCGCTGAATAAACTCCCTCAAGAGGTGGTTCTGGCCGGCTCAGTAGATGTCTTTAAAAAAGGCCTGGATTCTTTCCTAAATGTACATAATATAACTTGGTACTAACATTTATGGGTAAAGTTGATCCAGGTAATATCCGATTGCCTCTTGGGGGATCAGGAAATATTTTTTTCCCCTGCTGTAGCAAATTGGATCATGCTTTGCTGGGGGTTTTCGCATTATCCTGGATCAATTGTGTATATGGGATTGTATGGTTTTTTTTATTTCATTGGTTGAACGCGATAGACTTTTTTTCAACCTAGCTATGTAACTATTAAAAAGGATGGGTTAACGGCTGTCCATGAGTGGGTCACCATAGACTGCTGTACCAAAAGTACACAATCAAATATTACCTACAAGGGGTTCCTCGCAGACCACCACCACGGAAAGGTAAGGATTAACTGTGAAAAACACAAATTAACCAGCACTGGCTTATTTGTGTTTTCGATATTTATACACTATAGGGAGTGTTGTGTCACCAGCAGCTGGGGTTTTATGGTATAGCTGAGTGCAGGGTTTACTGGTTTATTATTATAAATTACGATGATGTCACTGAGTAGGTCCCACGGGAAGCCAGCAATAGCTCTATATAGTGAGAACTGCAGAGGGAAACATGTGCCAGACAATGCCGCAGCCCTAAGAGGGAAGGAGGGGGATGACCACCCACACAGCCCATGCAAGGCACATGCAACACATTAATGCCTAGTATACATGATCAGAAAATTGACGGAAAAATTCAGTTTTTGTATTGAAGGTACGATAATCTGATCATTAGTACACAGCTTCCAAGAACCGATCACAACAGTTCATGTGAAATTTTCCAAAGTGACAAACAAGAAACAATTTCTGGTACGATACCAAAACGTACAATTTTCATTTAATTAGTACAGTGTTGTACAAAAAGTGTTGCAGCGCCAAAAGAAATGCACATATGGGGTGTGCAACAAAATGAGGTGCCATGGTCATCAGACAGCTGTTTAAAGTGTCGCAGCTTCATATGTTAACCTCCACCTCTAGAAACCTTAACCTCCAGAAAAAATAGGAAACACATGGGTGAAGGGCTTCAGGGAATATGGACAAGCCTTTAGGTAGTCACAAATGGTGGGCTGGGTGTGAAACAGCAGCCCCCATGGGGCATCCCAGTCTTCGCCCTTCTGATGGGCATACCCCCCCTAAGGGGTCTTCGAGGACAGACTGGGCCACAGTCCTTGACCTGTATAGCATCCTATAGCTAACTCAACACGTTGCAGCATGTGCTAAGGTAAGCGTCTCACATAGGATCCACTGCCCGAAGCAACATTACAAGCTGGCCCTGCATATGCTGTCTGGCGAGATGGAGATACAGTCCCCCAGGTCTAAACTGATGAGTCACCTAAACCAGAAAGCTGCAAAAGGAAGCCACTGTGGATATGGAACAGCTAGGAATCTTGATAGAAGAGTTTTGAATAAAACAGAGCAGACGTGTGTTCTTCCAAGGACACTAGCAAAAAAAACTAAAAGGCATGCTGGCAGTGGGAGGGGTTATACTGGACTGTCCTTACAGCTTTGCTTGCAAGTGTCCAATTCACCTGCAGGTGACAGTATAACCCAGTATAGTAAGACTAAGTTACTGTGTCTTGTGATGTATGATTAGGAAAACCATCTCTTTAATTAGTGGTAACTGTCAATGCCTACCTGAAAAATCACTTGAATTTCTCTGCAGCCAGTCTTTCAGCAGCTCTACAACCTTAAAGATTTTTACCCCACACGGGTAGCCTGCAATTATTTCTCCATTTGTTACTAAACTGCCATCTGACAAGTTTACTAGGAACATGTCAGGACAGAAATATGGAAGCTGCCCTCGCTGGCTGGAATACAATAGTATTGTCAAAATGCTAAGCTCAGTGTTCCTATACATAAGTTGTAGAATACATCATACATTTACAACCAATGCATTTGAATGAGTTTAACCTGCATTGTATTCTATTAAGCCATGATGAAGTGGGTGCAACTCTATTGAAACGTGTTGGCTTTTACAAGATATCTGTCTGATTAAGTTTTCTTTTCAGCAAGAATCCAAAGTTCTTTTTCTTCTAAGTAGCCTGACAGTTTACAAGCTTAAAGGATAAGTTCACCTTTGGGAATTTGTTACATGTTCCACCCAATTAATATGTTACCAATGCTGCAGCCACTGCCCGATCCTCCCCACTCCCTGTGACAGCAGTAAAAGGTGAAGTTCCTGTTACTTTTTTAAATTACCACAGCCCTGCAAGGATTCGCCCACATGGCCGCGTCAATCATTCACTCAGCTCTGTATATGAATGAACTATACGTCCTTTCTGGATGTCGGCTTATAGTTCTCAATGAGCTACCACGACTCTCTGGAGTGCCGTGGTAGTTCATTGATTTTTCCGGTCAGCGTATCTGCTTGCCCATACGGGATGTACGGGCACACAGATACACTGACAGGTCTGCAGGAGACCTGCATAGCACCGGCGATCTGCTAATTGCTGGTGCAATGCTTTTCAGGCTCCAAAAAATAAATAATAAATTCACGTTTTTTTTTTCCTGCAAAACTTATCCTTTAAATTCCGAAGGATGTTTTTGAAAAACAAACTATCTAATACTTTGGCAGAAAGTATTTCATTCTAAAAAAAGACAATATAAAATGTAGCAAATGTGTCAATGTCTTATAGTATATATTATATACCTTTTCAGCCTTTTCTTCTGGCTCATCTTCATTTAAAAATTCACGTTTTGGATATGGTATCTGGCACCCTGCAAATACACTGATAACACCAAGCAGTTTAATAAACAATTGATAAAAAATTTATTTCTAACATGAACTCCTGAAACGGTTGCGATATCAGCATTAATGGAAACTATCTGTTTGACATAATGTGTATTTTGAAAGTTCCCAAACCTGGAGTCACCCTACCTTCCTTGACCTAAAGTCACCAACATGCAGTCTACAAACTACCCTTGTTGTGTTACACTATGTGATTATTCTTGCTCTGTGTCTTTAAGATCTGTCCCCTTCTTTCTGGCTGAACTCTCTCTCACCGTAGTTCTTTATATATCTCCTCCACTTCCTGATTCTGGTCATTACTCCTGTATATCTTCCATGCTAAACATCTTACATGTGGCTTACAACTGCAACGTTTTTCTACCTATGAATATCCATCATTAAACGGAACATTCGAAAGGATTCATCGTCTGTCGTCCTAACTGTGAGTTTATTCATTGAGTTAAACTACCTGTATCGATGCAAGGGATGAATATCAAACCAGCTTGAGTAAGGCCTACTTAAACCTGGAGATGAACTTTATCGCTTTGTAGTTGAGACAGAATAGTAGAAAAACTGAGTTTCACAGCCTAATTACAAGATTTCTACATGTCAGTACTGAAACAGACAAGATTTACTGCCCTCATAGCAAGACAGAAGGGACAGAGCAGCACATGGCAGCCTTATAGCCTGAGACAATCTGCATGGTGTCATATTTCAGCACACAGATCCTGCCTGCTTTCACAGTCAGTCTGCTATCATGAGTGACCAAGCCTCTGCATGTGAACTCACATCTACCTCCCCACAAGTTCCTGAAGAAACTGAGTTACCCAAACGCTCAGTTAAACCCACTTGAAAATTAATGGAGAATTATGAAGCTTCAAGGACTGAATTGTCAAATAGCTTGGAATTAGTCTGGGAGAAAATCCTTGCTGAAGCCAATACAGTGTCTGTTGAACGAGAACTACTGACACTAGAGGGCGCCATTAAACAACTTTCTGCCTCATATGAGCTTTATCAGCTTACCAGCAGCAAATTCACTAATGTCTTGCAAAACATGAATACAGAAAGTGCGATGACACAATTAAAGCGCGTCAATGCTCTCAATATTGAAAGAGACAGTTTTATCTAGCAAACCAGATTAAAGGCAGAAGCAAAAATAAAGCTGTTACAGGACACTGCATCTCACAGATCTGTTTCCACCAGACGTTCTAAAAACTCGTCAAGATCCCATAGTTCAAGATACTCAACACTCAGTGAGCGACTTATTAATGCCCGCGCTGAAGTGGAAGCCAGCAAAGTGCAGGTGGCATATGCAGAAAAAAGAGCAGAGTTGGAAGCGCAGTCAGCACGTCAAAGAGCAGAGTTGGAAGCTCAGAGGGCAGAGTCGGAAGCGCAGTCAGCACGACAAAGAGCAACAATGGAAACCTTAAATGAACAGTGTAAACATGACGCAGCAATGGCAAAGCTAAGGGTCCTACAGCAAGCTATCAGTGCAGACGAAGGTGCAAGTGAGAAAGACAGCATTAACCTAAACATAGCAGATATGGAAGACCCCCTCAAACGCACTAAAGACTATGTCCTAAGCCACTGCAGTGCACACTCCATTGTCTCCAATGCTCCCGGCTACATAGAGACTCCTTCACAGCTTCAAGTTAAAGAGGTTCCAGCAACTTCCTGCACTCAAAATCACTCCACTGCATTTCCTACCTGCCTACCTTGCCTGCCTTCAAACGTCACAGAGCATGAGCGCAAGCTTCAAGCAAGTCATCAATCTCCGGTCATCGTTACAGCCTTGAATCAACGTACCATTGGAACAACTGACTTCAAGCAAGCAACTCACCTGGATGCATCTGCTGCACCATATTTCCCTGTGTCCTTTAACAACAATGTCAAAGATAACGCAATCAGCACCATACAGCCAATAGCATCTCACATAAAGGCGGAGACAACTGAAACAGAAGAGTTTGTGAGGTACATGCTTCGCAGGGAGCTCACAAAGACTGGTCTTACAAGCTTTGATGACCAACCTGAGAACTACAGAAGTTGGAAATGTGCCTTCAGAACTACAATCAGCAATATTGGCATTACAGCTGATCAAGAATTGAATCTGCTGATCAAATGGCTTGGTCCTCTATCTGCTGCACGTGTTAAGCCATTAAGATCGGTTTTCATGGACAATCCTACTGCAGGCCTCACAGCTGCATGGGAGCGACTAGAGCAAAGTTATGGCAGTCCAGAAGCTATAGAAAATGCTTTGTTCATGCGTCTGGAAACTTTCCCAAAGATATCCGGTAAGGACAACAAGGAGTTCCAGAGACTGAGTGACCTTCTCCTTGAGCTTCAGCTAGCCAAGACAGACCCAAAACTACCTGGACTCAGTTACCTTGACACTCCAAGAGGGGTAAACCCAATTGTCTCCAAGCTCCCGTATGGTTTGCAAGAGAAATGGACTGCACTAGGGTCATCATACAAAAGAGAGAACAAGGTTTCCTTCCCTCCATTCTCTTTCTTCTGTGAATTCATCAGGGAAATTGCAGAGACCAAGAACGATCCAAGTTTTTCCTACGGTGAGTACAGTCTCTTCTCACCCTTTCCTAAGAGTACCAGTCTTCAGGGCAGCTACAGAAACCATAGAGGCCCAGTGTCCGTGAAAAAGACTGACATCCTTCCCACTCCTACCACAGTTCTGGCCACGAACAAACAGAGTAGGAAGATTGAAAACCCTAACAGAGAGTGTCCCATACACAAGAAGCCGCACCCCCTCAATAAATGTATCAGCTTTAGGAAAAAGCCTCTGGAAGAGCGCAAGGAGTTTTTAAAGACATTTAGGGTATGTTTCAGGTGCTGTGCTTCTACAGAACATTTTGCAAGGGACTGTAATGTGTCCATCAAGTGCATAGAGTGTGGCTCTGAAGAACATGTGCAAGCCCTCCATCCTCTTGAGCCCAGCTCTGCACAACCTGCCAACACTCCTCCCAGGTTAACGCATGGCGGGGAGAATACAGACCAAGTGCCTAATTCTACCATCATTTCTTCATCCTGCACTGAAGTTTGTGGAGAAGACCGCTGTGGTAAGTCCTGTGCTAAGATATGCTTGGTGAACATATACCACAAGGATCAACCAGAAAAGTCTCTAAAGGCATATGCTATCTTAGACGATCAGAGCAATCGATCACTTGCAAAATCGGAATTGTTCAATCTATTTGAAATAAAAGGCGAAACTCATCCTTACACCTTGGGTACCTGTAGTGGAACTATAGAGGTTTCTGGAAGAAGGGCTCATGGACTCATGGTATCTTCTCTCAAAGGTAACTTGCAATTACCCTTACCTACACTTGTTGAGTGCAATCAGATACCTGCCAACAGGGAAGAAATCCCTACTCCAGCTGCTGCTTTCCATCACCCTCACCTCAAGGTAATAGCAAATGAGATACCGCCGCTTGACAAAGATGCTCAGATCCTTCTTCTGTTAGGAAGAGACATTCTAAGAGTTCACAAGGTACACAGACAAGTCAGTGGACCCCCAGATGCCCCATTTGCCCAGCGCACGGATCTAGGATGGGTCATCATAGGCAATGTCTGCATAGGCAAAATGAAAAGACCTACCAACATTTCGTCATTCAAGACAAATGTTCTGCCAAATGGCCGAAACACTTACTTTGAGCCATGCCCACATCACTACTGGGTGAAAGAGAAGATAGCCAGCCACAAATGGCAACATGGTATCTCAGGTGACACAAGCCCTTTCTCCTGCCATGATGGCGACTTCGGGTCTACAGTGTTTAATGCAACCAGTGAAGATGACATACTGGCTCCTTCAATGGAAGACAAAGAATTCATCAAGGTAATGGACAATGAGTTCTTTCAAGATGACTCCAATAACTGGGTAGCACCCCTACCCTTTTGTCTCCCAAGAGAGAGATTGCCCTAAAACTTACAGCAGGCCATCAGTAGATTCTCCTCCTTAAAGCGAAACTTAAGCAGGAAACCAGAGATGCAAAAGCACTTTGTGGACTTTATGCAAAATGTATTTGACAGAGATCATGCAGAGCCTGCTCCCCCACTAAAGGAGGGAGAAGAATGCTGGTACCTTCCATCCTTTGGCGTGTATCACCCACGCAAACCAGACCAAATCAGAGTTGTCTTTGATTCCAGTGCTCAGCACGAAGGTGTTTCTCTTAACAACATGCTCCTTACGGGACCCAACTTGAACAACAGTCTAACAGGAGTCTTGATTCGTTTCAGACAAGAGCCTGTAGCAGTAATGGCCGACATTCAACAGATGTTTCACTGCTTCATCGTCAGAGAAGACAACAGAAACTACCTCAGGTTTCTATGGCACAAGGACAATGACCTCAACAAGGAAGTTATAGATTATCGCATGAAGGTACATGTCTTCGGTAACAGTCCTTCCCCAGCAGTGGCAACTTATGGGCTAAGGAGAACAGCTCAAACTGGAGAAGTTGAATATGGATCTGATGCCCGTCAATTTGTTGAAAGAAACTTCTATGTTGATGACGCACTTAAGTCCTTTCCAACTGCTAAAGAAGCAATTGATCTTCTCACCAGAACAAAGGAGATGCTGTCTGTAGCAAACCTTAGACTGCACAAGATTATATCCAACAGCCAGGAACTTATGAATGCCTTTCACTCTGAGGACTATGCCACTAGTCTAAAAAACTTTAACTTAGGTACAGATGTGCCTCCTGTACAGCGAAGTCTGGGTTTGTTGTGGAACATCAAGCAAGACAAATTCACCTTCCAAGTGTCAACTTGTGACAAACCCTTCACTAAGAGAGGAGTCCTGTCCGTGGTGAATAGCATCTATTACCCACTGGGTTTCCTTGCTCCAGTTACCATTCAAGGTTCCAGTTCAACTGCTAACCGGAGAGAGATTCATATTTTCTCTGATGCATCAGTTGAAGCTATTGCTGCAGTAGCCTATTTGAAGACCTCTGAACTGAATGGAGAATCACACTGTAGTTTTGTCCTAGGCAAGGCAAAACTCACTCCCAAGCCTGCACATACCATACCAAGACTTGAACTTTGTGCAGCCGTGCTAGCAGTAGAAATTGCTGAGGTCATACGAAGTGAAATGGACACTAGAATTGATTCTTTCACCTTCTATACAGACAGTAAGGTAGTACGTGGTTACATAAACAACCAAACAAAACAATTTTATGTGTACGTCAGCAACAGGGTTGAACGTATCAAGAGATTCTCTCTACCAAGTCAATGGCATCACGTTCCCACTGAACTCAACCCAGCTGACTGTGGGACCAGAGCCGTGTCACCTGCCGCTCTTCAGGACAGCTTATGGCTGTCACCTCCAAGGTTTCTGTGTGAGGACTCTTACTTACTCCCTATTGACACCACCTATGGGCTAGTAAACCCTGAAGATGATAAGGAAATAAGAACTGTGAACACCTCACTCCACACTTCTGTAAGTACAAAACAGAAGCTGCGGCCACACCATTACAGGCATCGATGGAAGCAGGTGCAGTATCTAGCCAATGTGTTCTGGCATCGCTGGAAGAAAAAAAGGGATTTTTATAACAGCTTACCTGTAAAATCCTTTTCTTGGAGTACATCACGGGACACAGAGCGACTTAGTCATTACTAATGGGTTATATAGATTACCTTCAGGTGTTGGCACTGGCCAATTCCAAACCGGAAGTACCCTCCCCTATATAAGCCCCTTCCACCCGGGAGCACCTCAGTTTTGTAGCCAAGCAATAAGTGTCCCAAAAAGAGGGGTGGGAGCTCTGTGTCCCGTGATGTACTCCAAGAAAAGGATTTTACAGGTAAGCTGTTATAAAAATCCCTTTTTCTTTTTCGTACATCACGGGACACAGAGCGACTTAGTCATTACTAATGGGACGTCCCAAAGCAATGCCAAATGAGGGGAGGGATACATAAGCTGGGCGCCATCAGGCATGAGGATCTTTTGCGGCCTGCAACACACTGCGCCCAAAGGCGACATCCTCCTGACTTCTAACGTCTACCTGGTAGAATCTAGTAAACGTGTGTACCGAAGACCATGTCGCGGCCTTACATACTTGAGCCAGGGAGGCCTGGTGATGCACTGCCCATGAAGTTCCAACTGCTCTTGTGGAGTGCGCCCTAACTTTGAACGGAGGCGGTCTCTTTCTCAAGCCATAGGCTTGTATTATGACCTGTCGAATCCACTTGGCTAAAGTAGATTTTGATGCTGCCTGACCCTTTCTGGGGCCTTCCGGCAGAACAAACAAAGAATCCGTTCTGCGAATCTGAGCAGTGGCTTTCAGATAAGTTTTAACTGCTCTTACTACATCCAAAGAATGTAATAACTTTTCCTCTACCGAGCTAGGTTTGGGGAAAAAAGAAGGAAGAACCACATCTTGGTTCAAATGAAACCTCGATACCACCTTAGGAAGAAAGGCTGGATGAGGACGTAATACTACTCTGTCCTTATGGACAACCAGATATGGCTCCTTACAGGACAAGGCGGCTAGTTCCGATACTCTTTTAGCCGAACAAACGGCTACTAAGAAAATCAATTTCCTGGTGAGAAGAACCAAGGAAATGTGTTGCAATGGTTCAAACGGTTGTTTCTGTAGAACCGACAGAACCAGGTTTAAGTCCCAAGGACATATGGGAATACTAACCGGAGGGCTAATACGCATCACTCCTTGTATAAAGGCTTTGACTAGTGAATGCGAAGCCAAGGGCCTTTGAAAAAATATTGACAAGGCCGAAATCTGACCCTTGATAGTACTCAAGGCAAGCTTCCTATCTACAGCCCACTGTAGGAAGTCCAAAATCCTACCTATTACGTACTTACGTGGATGCCATTTCTTGGTCTCACACCATGTAATGTACGCCTTCCAGATTCTATAATAGATCTGCCTGGATACCGGCTTCCTGGCATTGATCATGGTAGATACCACAGAATTAGAGAGCCCTCTCTTTTTCAGAATGTGGGCTTCAATAGCCAGGCCGTCAAACCTAGGGCTGGTAAGGAAGGGTGGTATATCGGTCCCTGCGACAGCAGGTCCGGACGATGTGGGAGGGTCCAAGGACTCCTCACTGACATTTTTACAATCTCCGCGTACCATGCCCTTCGGGGCCACGCTGGAGCCACCAGACTCACTGGTTTCTTTTCTACCCTGATTCTGCGGAGTAATCGTGGTAACAATTGTGGCGGTGGGAATGCATATATCAGCTTGAACTGATCCCAAGGGAACACTAGGGCATCCGAGCCGCAAGCTAGGGGATCCCTTGTGCGAGACACAAATCTGTCCACCTTTGCGTTGAATCTGGATGCTAGCAGATCTACATCCGGTGTTCCCCACCACTGGCAAATTGCCTGGAAAACCTCGGGGTGAAGACCATTCCCCCGGGCATAATTGTTGGCGACTTAGAAAGTCCGCTCTCCAATTTTCCACTCCTGGGATGAAAACCGCCGATATGGCTGGGACATATCTTTCTGCCCACTCCAGGATGCAATTTGCTTCCCTCTGGGCTGCACGACTCTTGGTGCCACCCTGGTGATTGATATATGCCACTGCCGTGGCATTGTCTGATTGAATTCTGACAGGGGACCCTTGGAGTTTGGATGTCCATGCTACTAGGGCATACCGGGCTGCTCGTATCTCTAAGAGATTGATGGGCAGGGCCTTTTCTGCTTCTGACCACTTGCCCTGGAGAGACCATTGCTCCAGTACTGCCCCCCAGCCTATGAGGCTGGCATCTGTAGTGACCACCTTCCAAGAAACCGGACTGAAGGGTTTCCCTCTTTCCAGATTCTGGGGCACCAACCACCAATGGAGGCTCTTGCGAACGGAAGGGGACAGGGACATTGGTAAGTCTAAAGCCTGAACTTTTTTGTTCCAGGCTGACAGTATGGCCCTTTGCAAATTCCTTGAATGGAATTGACCGTAGGGTACCGCTTCGAATGAAGCCACCATCTTTCCCAGCAGCCTCATGCAGAGGCGTATGGATGGTTTTCTTTTTGTACCCACTAAGTGGGTCAAATCTTTTAAAGACGACACCTTCTCTGGAGGTAAGAAAATCTTTCTCTGATTTGAATCCAGCCTTAGCCCTAAGTATTCCAGACTTTTGACTGGTCTTAGAGCTGACTTGTCCCGGTTGATAATCCAACCGTGATATTCCAGATACTTGATTGTCTTGTGAATAGCTACTTCCAGCTTTTCCACTGAGTGGTCTATTAGTAGCAGGTCGTCTAGATAATAGGATTTTTATAACAGCTTACCTGTAAAATCCTTTTCTTGGAGTACATCACGGGACACAGAGCGACATAGTCATTACTAATGGGTTATATAGATACCGTCAGGTGCTGGCACTGGCAACTTCCAAAACCGGAAGTACCCTCCCCTATATAAGCCCCTCCCATCCGGGAGCACCTCAGTTTTGTAGCAAAGCAATAAGTGTCCCTAAAGAGGGGCGGGAGCTCTGTGTCCCGTGATGTACTCCAAGAAAAGGATTTTACAGGTAAGCTGTTATAAAAATCCTATTTTCTTTCTCGTACATCACGGGACACAGAGCGACATAGTCATTACTAATGGGATGTCCTAAAGCAATGCCAAATGAGGGGGGGGATACACCATATATAAGCTGAGCGCTATCAGACATGAGGATCTTTTGCGGCCTGCAACACACTGCGCCCAAAGGCGACATCCTCCTGACTTCTAACGTCCACCTGGTAGAACCTAGTAAACGTGTGTACCGAAGACCATGTTGCGGCCTTACAGATTTGAGCCAGGGAGGCCTGGTGATGCACTGCCCATGAAGTTCCAACTGCTCTCGTGGAGTGCGCCCTAACTTTGAACGGAGGCGGTCTACTTCTCAAGCCATAGGCTTGTATTATGACCTGTCGAATCCACTTGGCTAAAGTAGATTTTGACGCTGCCTGACCCTTTCTGGGGCCTTCCGGCAGAATAAACAAAGTATCCGTTCTGCGAATCTGAGCAGTGGCTTTTAGATAAGCTTTAACTGCTCTTACTACATCCAAAGAATGCAATAACTTTTCCTCTACCGAAGTAGGTTTGGGGAAAAAAGAAGGAAGAACCACATCTTGGTTCAAATGAAAACTCGATACCACCTTAGGAAGAAAGGCTGGATGAGGACGTAACACTACTCTGTCCTTATGGATAACCAGATATGGCTCCTTACAGGACATAGCTGCTAATTCCGATAGTCTTTTAGCCGAACAAATGGCTACTAGAAAAATCAATTTCCTGGTGAGAAGCACCAAGGAAATATGCTGTAGTGGTTCAAATGGTTGTTTCTGTAGAACCGACAAAACCAAGTTTAGATCCCATGGACATATGGGAATATTAACCGGAGGACTAATACGCATCACTCCTTGTATAAAGGCTTTGACTAGTGAATGCGAAGCCAAGGGCCTTTGAAAAAATATTGACAAGGCCGAAATCTGACCCTTGATAGTACTCAAGGCAAGCTTCCTATCTACAGCCCATTGTAGGAAGTCCAGAATCCTACCTATTACGTATTTACGTGGATGCCATTTCCTGGCCTCACACCAGGCGATGTACGCCTTCCAGATTCTATAGTAGATCTGCCTGGATACCGGTTTCCTGGCATTGATCATGGTAGACACCACAGCATTAGAGAGCCCTCTCTTTTTTAGAATGTGGGCTTCAATAGCCAGGCCGTCAAACCTAGGGCTGGTAAGGAAGGGTGGTATATCGGTCCCTGCGAAAGCAGGTCCGGACGATGTGGGAGGGTCCAAGGACTCCCCACAGACATTTTTACAATCTCCGCGTACCATGCTCTTCGGGGCCACGCTGGAGCCACCAGAATCACTGGTTTCTTTTCTACCCTGATTCTGCGGAGTAATCGAGGTAACAATTGTGGCGGTGGGAATGCATATATCAGCTTGAACTGATCCCAAGGGAACACTAGGGCATCCGAGCCGCAAGCTAGGGGATCCCTTGTCCAAGAGACAAACCTGTCCACTTTTGCGTTGAATCTGGATGCTAGCAGATCTACATCCGGTGTTCCCCACCGCTGACATATTGTCCGGAAAACCTCGGGATGAAGGGACCATTCCCCTGGGCATAATTGTTGGCGACTTAGAAAGTCCGCCTTCCAATTCTCCACCCCTGGAATGAATACCGCAGATATGGCTGGGACATATCTTTCTGCCCATCTCAGGATGTAATTTACTTCCCTTTGGGCTGCACGACTCCTGGTGCCCCCCTGACGATTGATATATGCCACTGCTGTGGCATTGTCTGATTGAACTCTGACAGGGGACCCTTGGAGTTTGGATGTCCATGCTACTAGGGCATACCGGGCTGCTCGTATCTCTAAGAGATTGATGGGCAGGGCCTTTTCTGCTTCTGACCACTTGCCCTGGAGAGACCATTGCTCCAGTACTGCTCCCCAGCCTATAAGGCTGGCATCTGTAGTGACCACCTTCCAGGAAATCGGACTGAAGGATTTCCCTCTTTCCAGATTCTGGGGAACCAACCACCAGCGGAGGCTCTTGCGAACGGAAGGGGACAAGGACATTGGTAAGTCCAGAGCCTGAACTTTTTTGTTCCAGGCTGACAGTATGGCCCTTTGCAATTTCCTTGAATGGAATTGACCGTAGGGTACTGCTTCGAATGATGCCACCATTTTTCCCAGCAGCCTCATGCACAGGCGTATGGATGGCTGTCTTTTTGAGCCCACTAAGTGGATCAAATCTCTCAAAGACGACCCCTTTTCTTGAGGCAAGAAAATTTTTCTCTGGTCTGAATCCAGCCTTAGCCCCAAGTATTCCAGACTTTTGACTGGTTTTAGGGCTGACTTGTCTCGGTTGATAATCCAACCGTGATATTCCAGATACTTGATTGTCTCGTGAACAACCACTTCTAGTTTTTCCACTGAGTGGTCTATCAGCAACAAGTCGTCTAGATATGCCATTATCGTTACACCTCGTGTTCTTAGATTGGCCAATAATGGGGCCAAAATTTTTGTGAACACTCTTGGTGCTGTGGCCAGACCGAAGGGTAAGGCTCTGAACTGAAAATGGCGGCCTTCTACCGCAAAGCGTAGAAATTTTTGGTGGGCTGGAAAGATGGGAATGTGCAAATAAGCATCCTTGATGTCGATCGAGGCTAACCATTCCTCCCCTTGTAGGGCAGTGGCTACCGATCGGATCGACTCCATCCGGAAAGTCCTGATATGCAGGAATTTGTTTAGCCCTTTTAGATTTAGTATGGGCCTCACGTCCCCGTTTGGCTTCGGAACTGTAAAGAGGTTTGAGTAAAACCCGAACCCCCACTCTTCCAGGGGAACCTCTATAATTACTGCTTGAAGCAATAATTGTTCTAGTGCCAACAGGAGGGATCCTCTCTTCTGGGGATCCCTTGGCACGTTTGACCTTATAAAGCGGGAAGAAGGGGAGTTTTTTAACTCCAATTTGTATCCCAGATTTACTGCGGAGAGCACCCATCTGTCTCGGATCGTGTCCCGCCAGGTCTCTGTGAACAACTGAAGTCTTCCCCCCACCCGATTGGGTGGGGGCAACCCTTCATGCATTTGACTTTGGGGGAGGTTTTGTACCTCTCCTGCTCCAGGGCTTTTTGTTACCCTGCAACTGTCCCTGATTTCTGCCTCTGGGATTTGACCGAGGAGGCCGTCGGAACTGTTTCACAGCCGATGTCCTAGGGACTGGAGAGGCCGGCCTTTTAAAAGAGGGACCTCTAACTCTATTTTTAACCGGCAAAAGTGTACTTTTACCGCTGGAAATTCTCTGGATATACTTGTCCAGGTCTTCCCCGAATAAGCGCTCCCCATGAAATGGGAAGCTGACCAGCAATTTTTTACAGGGAGCTTCAGCAGACCAGTTCTTGAGCCATAGAAGCCTGCGCATATGTACTACAGACAGCGTAAGGTGGGAGGCCTGATGGATTGAATCCTTTATAGCGTCCACCGCAAAGCATAAGGCTCTAGGTAGATCAGCTAGGGCAAGAGCCTGCTGATCCGGCAAGTCCCTTAAGACCTGTTTCAACTGATCCTTCACTGCTTGGCAGACCCCAATAGCTGCCACTGCTGGTTGTGTCACCAATCCTGCTGTAGAAAAAGCAGATTTTAATAAGGACTCCAATTTTTTATCTATTGGGTCCTTGAACATTTGGACATTTTCCACCGGACATGTCAGTGATTTATTCACACAAGAGATGGCTGCGTCCACTGTAGGGACCCTCCATTTTCTGATGAACTTATCCTCCATGGGATAGACCACCGGAAATCTCTTGGGGGGAGTAAATATTTTGTCAGGATGCTCCCAATCCTGGTAAATGAGCCCCTCCAGTAAAGGATGGATCGGAAAGGAACAAACAGTCTGGGGAGCTTTTAGCGACCCCAACGAGGAGACAGAAGTGGAGGATGGCTCCGCAAGTGGCATTTTAAATGCTGATCGGACCATATTAGTCAGGGACTGAACCCATAACCTTTCAGCATGTGATGCTGAGAACGGCTCTTCCACTGTTGATTCCTCTGCAACCGAATCGACCTCATCCTGATCCCCCTCAGGTAGGTCGACCTCTGTATGGGACTGTTGCTCTGTTAACAGGCACTCTGAGGGGGGAGACGGAGATCGAGCGCTTTTCTCCTGTGACAGGGAAGCAGCGATCAATGCTGACAATCTCTCTTCCAGCCCTCCCAGAGCTGAGGAAAAAACCTCCTCTGTTACATACACAGGAGCAGGTGAACTGAGGACAGCCACAGTACCAGGTACTCCTGAGGGTGCTCTACGGTCACTAACCTCTGATTCTTCAGGGGAGACTGGTGCAGCCAAAGCATGCCCAAGATCCTCAGAGCCCGATGGAGACCCCCTATTCCTCCTGGAATTTCTAGTCCCGGAGTTTTTAGACGGCAAATTCCTAAGCCACAAAGCTGAGGTATTCCAGCCGAAATACACCAGTTACTGATAATAGTCTAGCATAAATGCTGCTATAAGAAACAGTTGGTGTCTACTAATGTGCCTTTCTAGGGGATGCCTGTATCAACCGCTTGCTGTATGCCTTTAAATGTTGCCAGCTCTGTCTCTGTACTTCATAGCCAGCTTACTACAATATTGTGGTTTTTTTAAACTGCTGGGACGCCCGCACATGCGCAGAAGCGCTGCGGCGCGCACAGAGCGTCATCCCCCAGGCTCCGCCCCCTTTCCCGGCTCACCTCTATATATAGAGGCGCGTGCACGCGCACGCGCGCGGCCACGTGCGCCTTCGGCGCTAATTTCAAAAATGGAAACAAGGGACAGGAGCCAGGGCCCCTCTTTGCCGCAGGCCGGGGGATGGACGAGCACTGCAACATGGCAGAGGAAGCAGTTTCCTATAAGAGAACTCACCATCTGCCTGGACTTTGCTCTGCTGAGAAGAAACTAGTCCACATGACAAGAAAACATTCCATAGCGGCCTCTAGTGGACAAACACAGGTACCGCAGTCTAATATATTAAATATATATATAAAAAAATATATATATATATTTTTTTTTCTTGACCACCATTAAAAATTATTACATTTTTTTAGTAGTTACAGGCATGCACAGAATTTTGCGGGAATACCATTAGGTAACAGACAGAAAGACAAATTAGGCTTGGGGGTCCCCCAATAGAACCAAGTTCCTGGGGGCCCCCACTTACCTGTTCCCCGCCGCAGGACTTTGTTTGGTCCACAAAAGCCCAAACTTCACCTATCACGGCAGGCATTGTAATCAAACCTTCAGGGACCGGGTTCCCAAGGATTCCACTCCCCTGGACCTGTATAGCACCCTGCACAGAAAACATCTTGGTCGTGGGTATGACCAGAGCTCTGGATCCCAGGGTCCAGCTCTCCTAAGAGAAGCATTACAGGCAAAACCTTGCTCTTCTCTGCAAGGCCCGTGTACCGACCGTTTAGCTATGAAGCTTTTTTGGTCGGATCCGGAATAGCTTACTGAGGCCCAAAAGAACCTGTACGCAAGCTCAGTGAAAAACACATGTTTCTTCTTGGCCAACACCTTAGACACTGGCAAAAAACTGGGGTGCTCCCGGATGGGAGGGGCTTATATAGGGGAGGGTACTTCCGGTTTTGGAAGTTGCCAGTGCCAGCACCTGACGGTATCTATATAACCCATTAGTAATGACTATGTCGCTCTGTGTCCCGTGATGTACGAGAAAGAAATGCCATTATCGTTACACCCTGTGTTCTTAGATTGGCCAATAATGGGGCCAGTATTTTTGTGAACACTCGTGGTGCTGTGGCCAGACCGAAAGGTAAGGCTCTGAACTGAAAATGGCGCCCTTCTACTGCAAAGCGTAGAAATTTCTGGTGGGCCGGAAAGATGGGAATATGCAGATAAGCATCCTTTATGTCGATCGAGGCTAACCATTCCTGCCCTTGTAGGGCGGTGGCCACCGATCGGATCGACTCCATCCGAAAAGTCCTGATATTTAGGAACTTGTTTAGCCCTTTTAGATTTAATATGGGCCTCACGTCCCCATTTGGTTTGGGGACTGTGAAAAGGTTCGAGTAAAACCCGAATCCGCTTTCTTCCAGGGGAACCTTCATGATTACACCTTGGAGCAATAGTTGTTCTAGTGCCAGAAGGAGGGATCCTCTCTTTTGGGGATCTCTTGGCACGTTTGACCTCATAAATTGGGCAGGAGGAGTGCCTTTTAACTCCAGCTTGTATCCCAGACTTACTGCGGAGAGCACCCATCTGTCTCTGATGGTGTCCCGCCAGGTCTCTGTGAACAACTGAAGTCTTCCCCCCACCCGATTGAGTGGGGGCAATGCTTCATGCCTTGGGGGGAGGTTTTGTACCTCTCTTGATCCAGGGCTTTTTGTTACCCTGTGATTGTCCCTGATTTCTGCCCCCTGAATTTGACCGCGGAGGCCGTCGGAACTGCTTCACAGCCGATGTGCCCGGGACTGGAGAAGTAGGCCTCTTAAAAGAAGGATTTCCACCCTTGTTCTTAACCGGTAAGAGTGAACTTTTACCGGCAGAAATTTTCTGGATATATTTGTCCAGATCTTCTCCAAATAAGCGTTCTCCATGAAATGGGAAGCTAACCAGCAGTTTTTTACAGGGAGCTTCAGCAGACCAGTTTTTGAGCCACAGAAGCCTACGCATATGTACTATAGACAGCGTAAAGCGGGAGGCCTGTTGGATTGTATCCTTTATGGCGTCCACCGCAAAACACAAGGCTCTAGGCAGGTCAGCTAGGGCAAGAGCCTGCTGATCTGGTAAGTCCCTTAAGACTTGTTTCAACTGATCTTTCACTGCTTGGCAGAGTCCAATCGCTGCTACCGCAGGTTGTATCACCATGCTTGCTGTAGAGAAAGCAGATTTTAGTAAAGACTCCAATTTTTTATCTATTGGGTCTTTGAACATTGGAACATTATCTACTGGACATGTCAGTGATTTGTTAACAGAAGAGATGGCTGCGTCCACTGTAGGGACCCTCCATTTTTTTATGAACTTATCCTCCATGGGATAGATCACAGGAAATCTCTTGGGGGGAGCAAATATTTTATCAGGATGCTCCCAATCCTGGTAAATAAGCCCTTCTAATAAAGGGTGGATTGGGAAGGAACAGACAGCCTGGGGAGCTTTTAGCGACCCCAGCGAGGAAACCGTAGTGGATGGTGGTTCCGCCAGAGGCATTTTAAATGCTGATCGGACCATATTAGTCAGAGACTGAACACATAATCTTTCAGCCTGAGATGCTGAGAAAGGTTCTTCCACTGTTGATTCCTCCATAACTGAATCAACCTCATCCTGATCCCCTTCAGGTAGGTCGATCTCTGTGTGGGGCTGTTCCTCCACTAACAGGCACTCTGAAGGAGGAGACGGAGATCGGACGCGCTTTTCCTGTGACAGGGAAGCAGCGATCAATGCTGTTAATCTCTCTTCCAATCCTCCCAGAGTTGAGGATAAAACCTCCTCTGTTATATATACAGGAGCAGGTGGACTGGGGACAGCCGCAGCACCAGGCATTCCTGCGGGGTTTCTACGGCTACTGACCTCTGAATTCTCAGGGGAGATTGGTGCAGTACAAGCATGCCCAATATCCTCAGAGCCCGATGGAGACCCCTTTGGCTTCCTGGAAGATCTATTTCCGGAGCGTCTGGACGACATATCCTTTAAGCACAAAGCTGAGGTATTCCCGTCGTCATACACCAATTTTGCTGGTAATAGTCTAACACAGGTGCTGCTATATACCAGCTGGTGTCCACTAAAGTGCCTTTCTATGGGGATGCCTGCATCAACCGCCTCTGTGTGCCACTGTTTGTTGCTAGCTCTGTTTGCATCCAGCTGACACTTGTACTGTGTCTTTTAACTATGCTGGGACGCCCGCACATGCGCAGAAGCGCCACGGCGCGCATCGAGCGTCATCCACCCGCCCCGCCCCTTTTTTTTCATAGGAGGCGCGTGCACGCGCCCGCACGCGCACCTGTGCGCCATTGGCGCCCTTTTCGAAATCAAACAGGGGACTAGGAGCCAGGGCCCTTTTTGCCGGAGGGCCTGTGCGGTGGATGAGCGCAGCAACAGGGCAGAGGAAGTGGATTCCCACAGAGAAACTTACCAGCTGCCTGGATCTTTTGACTTGAGAAAACCAAAGATCCACATGACAAGAAAAATGGACTACAGCGGCCTCTAGTGGTTTAACACAGGTACCGCGGTCCCTTTTTTTTTTTTTTTTTTCTTGACTACTATTAAAATTTTACATTTTCAGTAGTTACAGGCAAACACAGATATTTAGCGGGAATACCGTTAGGTAACAGACAGAAAGACAAATTAGGCTTGGGGGTCCCTCAATAGAACCAAGTTCCTGGGGGCCCCCACTTACCTGATCCCCGCCGCAGGACTTTGTTTGGTCCACAGAAGTCCAAACTTCACCTATCACGGCAGGCATTGTAATTAAACCTTCAGGGACCGGGTTCCCAAGGATTCCACTCCCCTGGACCTGTATAGCACCCTGCACAGACAACATCTTGGTCGTGGGTATGACCAGAGCTCTGGATCCCAGGGTCCAGCCCTCCTAAGAGAAGCATTACAGGCAAAACCTTGCTCTTCTGCTGCAAGGCCCGGGTACCGACCGTTTAGCTATGAAGCTTTTTTGGTGGGATCTGGAACAGCTTACTAAGGCCCAAAAGAACCTGTACGCAAGCCCAGTGAAAACACATGTTACTCTTTGGCCAACACCTTAGACACTGGCAAAAAACTGAGGTGCTCCCGGGTGGGAGGGGCTTATATAGGGGAGGGTACTTCCGGTTTGGAATTGGCCAGTGCCAACACCTGAAGGTAATCTATATAACCCATTTGTAATGACTAAGTCGCTCTGTGTCCCGTGATGTACGAAAAAGAAAGTATCTTCACCACCTTCAAGGTCGTAACAAATGGCAAGCATCTAAGCTGAATCTTAAGGTTGGAGACCTCATCCTTCTAAAAGACAAGGAAGTTTGTCGGAATGAGTGGCCTATGGGTCTTATTACTAAAGTTATGCCCAGCGACGATAACAAAGTCCGGAAGGTAGAAGTCAAGGTAACCAAGGGAGGATCGACACGAACCTTTAGTCGACCAATTACAGAGTTAGTACTCCTTTTGCCAGGTGAGTGACTTGTGCAAGGACTAGCCATGCTGTTGGCACGGCGGGGAGTACATTGCTGCCATCTACAGGTTCTACTCAGAACTTTGGAATTATTTGAAGGCATCATACTGTGACTTTATGTTCTTCATCCTGTTGAACTTACGTTTGTTATTTGCTTGTTGCATGTTTTTCATTACAGGTTCCAGGACATTCGTCAGTATTGGACTTTTTGAAAATATATATTTTAGTTTGAGGTTATGAAATCTAAAGATTTCAGACGGGGAGTGTTGTGTTACACTATGTGATTATTCTTGCTCTGTGTCTTTAAGATCTGTCCCCTTCTTTCTGGCTGAACTCTCTCTCTCACCGTAGTTCTTTATATATCTCCTCCACTTCCTGATTCTGGTCATTACTCCTGTATATCTTCCATGCTAAACATCTTACATGTGGCTTACAACTGCAACGTTTTTCTATCTATGAATATCCATCATTAAACGGAACATTCAAAAGGATTCATCGTCTGTCGTCCTAACTGTGAGTTTATTCATTGAGTTAAACTGCCTGTATCGATGCAAGGGATAATAGCAAACCAGCTTGTGTAAGGCCTACTTCAACCTGGAGATGAACTTTATCGCTTTGTAGTTGAGACAGAACAACCCTTCTGTACCATCCTCTCCAATATTAATTCGTAAACTTCTTATTTCCCAAAACTGAAGTCACCTGCCTGCACCCTTGTTACCCTGGATCTAATCACACCTTCATGCACTACTTGAAGATGTCGGTAGGTGAAGTACAGGGAGAAAGGGATGCAAGAGAAGGTGATCCAGTTCAGGTTCAACCTAACAAAATAAAAACAAACTTTTTAAGCAGTTTCAGTAACAGTTTTCCTTTTTTTTACTTTTAATTGTATATGAATGAATAAAAGCTAACCAATGAGTGGACTCCTCAGTGTTAAATGGTCTGTTTTCAAGTTAGCTGAAAGAAAAAAAAAAACACACACTTGGGTGGGTCACCGGTAAAAATTAAGGAAAAAGCCCAAATAAAAAAAAAGAAAATGAATGCAGCCACCGCACTGAAGGATTGGTAAATTGCAAAATAATAAATGTTTGCTTGTGGGTTTAGAAACACTTCATTTTTAATCTGAAAATGAATCACTTTCTGGTCATCTTTTTCTTTTCCCATTTATCACTTAAATTGCTGCCTGTAATAATTAATGGCTGGAATTATTGTTTTTAATGGATAACTCAGTACCCTGTACAGCAAGAAAAGTAAATTACTAACAAAAAATCCCATGATGGCTTCAAATGCAAACATAATTTACCTACTCCCATCACTCTTAATTCAAAAATTTTGACCCTCCCCCTCTCCTACGTGTAGCGGTACCCTCAGCTTAAGAGGGCTGCTTGTTTGTTTTGGGCCCTGTAATGCACTGCTACCAACCCCTGGCAATCGGCTCTGACTTCTCTCTGACACAGTTAGGAAAGGGGAGGATGGTATAATTGTATTATCTCTATACACTATTATACAGTACAATCCCCTTTGTATACTAGCACAGTAATTGACACTCACCACCAAATTTACTTAACTATAACTCTTTACAGAAGGTAGAAAGATAACAGAGTAAATTTGTATACAATATTCTATGCAGATCCCTGCAATATAGGTGTGCACATTAAAAGGGTATAACAGTTAATAATGCAATAACACATCAACCCCGCTGCTGCAACCCTCCCTCGTGAGCATAAAATGGCACCCAGCAATGTCCTATACTACCCAGTCAGGCCTGACTATAACATAGGGTATAGTTTGTTGGGGAATCTTCGCTAGCAACTGTCGGTGGTGCACATGGAGAAACCAATTTGTAATCCAGTAAAAGGGGATAACAGAGATTCGCCAACCAGGCAAAGCTGCAGAGACTGACAAACTTAGTTCAGCACAAACAGTCTCTCCAAAGTATAACTGTGTTCAATAATGGGCCTGGGCAAAGTTAATAGGCACAAAGTTATTCTTATATGGTTCTGAGCTGGTGCTCTCTCACCCAGACCGGACCGATTCCTGTCCGGTTCCTCCGCTACTGTGAGTGGCATCACAGTGCCCACGATGCATCGAGTACCCGGTCCTTCAGAAGATGATGGCACCTCAGGTGGATCGGATGCCTCACAGACTCCCCAGCGGAACGGAAGGCTCTCTGGAACAAAAATGCGAGGCCCAAGCTTCAGGCCTAGCGCGTGCAGCAGGTGAGTGCAGGGGATCCTCTTGCAAGGAGGGCGGCGTTCCGAGAGAGCCAGTGAGCCCCGCCTCTCCCCTTTTAAAGTCCACCCCAGCAGTCCCTGCGCGGGGAATGGCACCCTAGGTGCCGCAAAGCGTGCTGGGAAATGTAGTCTTGCGGGTAAAACGATACCCCGCTACACGCTCCCCCCACTTGAAATCTTTGGTCCCTCAAAGACAACATCAACAGTAGGAAAACACGAACTCATTAAGGGCAGCTAGAGAGGTCGGCAGAGGAAACTCCCACCAGAACGGAGAAGGGAGTTTGTCCTGCCCACTGGTTACATCAAAGGGGCTGACCTGTCTAACTGTGCCAGAGAGTGAGCTGGGGTTGCCTTCCACCAAATGCACAGCAGAAGGATCAGGTAGTGGCAATGTCCTACGAGCAGTGGTTACTGTATCCTCAGAACTTTTTCCCATCTGGGTATAGGTTAACATCCAAGGAGGACGAATGATTCTCTTGGCTCTTTGTTCTCTTGGGGTGGCCGTTCCACCCCTCACTGTATCTTCTTCTAAAGTGGGTGTACTGGGCTCCAAAGCTTCTGGAACATCCAGATCAGACGTAAGAAGATGTAGGGAGGAATCTTGATGCTCAGCGGAAGGTGACCATGTGGCATCTTCCCATTCTTCAACCAGAGAACTAGACGGAACAAACTCAGTGGCTTCCACATTCAGTGTACTATCCACAGTACCTTCAGAGGGTGGAAGATCTATAGACGGGGGTTCTGGGGTCTGAGGAGGCCACAACCATTCAAGCTCTTCTTCTTCCAAACTCTGATCCGAGACATCCATTTCTCCAGACTGAGAGACCTGAGACCGAGTGTATGGCCTAGGTGTCTCCAAGCTTGAGGACGGTCCAGGGGAATCTTCCACAGGTGAAATCCGAACCGCTTCTGAAAGTGGGAGTAAATGGTTTCTGTGCCATGTCTTCAGTGGCCCTATCTTCCCTTCTGGTCTTAGCTGATACACTGGCAGATCTGGTAACTTCTTACAGATCACATATGGGTCAGGTCTCCATCTGTCTGCTAACTTATGCTTCCCTGGAACTCCTAGGTTGCGCAGCAGCACTCGGTCTCCTGGCTGGAGGTCCTGGATTCGAACCTTGAGGTCAAAGTTCCTCTTGTTCCGGGCTCCTCTTTGTTCTGAGGCCACTTGAGCCTGTTCAAAAGCCAGCTTCAAACTCTTCCTCAGTCTGTCTACATAGCCCTTGTGTGAGGTGGCTGAAGTGCGATCCGTGGATATGCCGAATGCCAGATCCACAGGCAGTCTTGCTTTCCTGCCAAACATAAGGCGATATGGAGAGTACCCTGTGACATCGCTAGTGGTACTGTTGTAGGCGTGCATGATGGCCGCTATATGCTTGCTCCAGTGCTCTTTCTGCTCACTACTCAGAGTCCCCAACATATTTAATAGAGTCCTGTTGAACCTCTCCGGCTGAGCGTCACCCTGAGGGTGATAAGGGGTGGTGTGGGTTTTCTTGATACCCAAAGAGTCCAACAGTTTCTTAATCAATCGACTCTCAAAGTCTCTCCCTTGGTCAGAGTGCAAGCGTTGTGGCAGTCCATAGTGCAAAAAGTATTTCTCTACTAAGATTTTAGCTACAGTGGAGGCCTTCTGGTCTTTGGCTGGAAAAGCTTGGGCATAACGGGTGAAATGGTCGGTTATCACCAGAACATCTCCTTGTCCACTTAAATCAGGTTCGAGACAGAGAAAGTCAATGCACACCAAGTCCAAGGGTCCTTGACTCTGCAGATGGCCCATTGGGGCAGCTTGACGTGGCAATGTCTTCCTCTGGATACAGCGTACACAGGAGTGGCAGTATTCTTCCACTTCAGCCCGCATACAAGGCCAATAGAACCTATCCCTTACAAGTTGGAATGTTCATCCAGCCCCCAAGTGGCCATGATCATCATGTAAGGCAGTTAAGACTGTTCTTCTGTACTTTTCCGGCAGAAATAGCTGCCACTTATCTTCCAGGTCATCAGAGGGGCCCCTTCGGTAGACCACCCCTTGATGCACCTGCAACTTGTCCCATTCTTGTGGACCAGCCAGGCCACCTTTGAGGGGTCCTTCAGAAGTCTGTCTGGATCCTGGTCTTCCAATGTCTCCAGTGCTAATCTTCCCCAAGGATCTTCCAGCTGGTCTCTCCTTAAGTCCTTCTTGGACAATTTGGGTAGGTCATCCTCTCCGACTTGGGTCACATTGCAGTAACACTTCGGCACTACCACGGCAGAAACGCCGATCTCTTCAGCCCTCGACCCACCACTAGCTTGAAGTTGTACTCCTCGACACAGGGCCCGTACCCCATCTGGGGTTACCTGGGTCCAATCTTCTGGATGGTGCGTGGGTGCATGGCCTCTTCTGGACAGTGCGTCCGCATCACGGTTTCCAGCTCCGGGACTATACTTCAGGCTGAAGTTGAACCCGGCTAGGGCGGCCAACCAACGGTGACCAGTGGCATCCAGCTTGGCCGTGGTGAAGAGATAGGTGAGTGGATTATTGTCAGTCTTTACTGTGAAGTCAGCTCTATACAGGTAATCTCTGAGTTTATCCACGACTGCCCACTTTAGGGCCAGGAACTCCAACTTGTGGGTGGGATAGTTCTTTTCAGCGGGTGCCAAACTTCTGCTAACGTAGGCAACTGGGCGCAACTGCCCTTCATACTCTTGGTATAGCACCCCTCCTAGGCCATCATGGCTGGCATCTACATGCAGTTCATAAGGCTTCTTTGGATCAGCATAGGCCAGGACTGGTGCAGTGGTAAGACTCTTATTTAACATCTGGAAGGCTTCCTCACACTCCCCTGTCCACTGGTCTTCCACAGACTCTCCAGACTTCCTGGGACCAGTATCATCCTCCTCTCCTTCCATCTTCAGTAGCTCATTTAGGGGTCTGGCAATTTTTGCAAATCCTTCCACAAATCTACGGTAGTAGGAACAGAAGCCTAAGAAGGACCTGAGCTCAGTCACTGTAGTTTGTCTGGGCCAGGAGGTGACTGGGCCAGGGTCTGTAGACACTCCTTCAGCAGATACTGTGCCCCAGATAGTGGACCGAGGATTGGTAGAACTGGCATTTTTCTCTGGAAAGTTTAAGTCCCTCCTCACTGAGTCGTTTCAGGCCCTTCTCCAATCTTTCTTCATGCTCTTCCAGAGTCTTCCCAAAGGCAATGATGTCGTCTAGGTACACCAGGACTTCGATCGGATTCATGTCCCCAACGGTCTTCTCCATCAACCTCTGGAAGGTAGCAGGGGCTCCTGACAGGCCTTGGGGCATCCTATTAAATTCATAGAATCCCACTGGGGTGATGAAGGCCATCTTCTCCTTATCTTCAGGGTGCATGGGGATTTGATAATACCCACTCTTCAGGTCCATGACACTGAACCACTTGGCCCCAGACAGACTCTGCAAAGCATCTTCTATCCTGGGGGTAGTATACTGGTCAGGAATGGTCCTCCGGTTAAGAGTCCTATAGTCTGTGCAGAGTCTCAGCGACCCGTTTTTCTTCCTTATCACCACAATGGGGGAGGCATATGGACTTCTGGACTCTTCAATGACACCTGTCCTCTTTAGCTCTGCCAACTGCTCCCGCAAATCTTCCAGATCAGCCAGTGGAACTCTTCGGACCCTCTCCCGAAAGGGCTTGTCTTCTTGAAGACGGATTTTATGGGTGGCACTTCTCGCACACCCCACATCAAACTCACCTTCAGAGAATATTCTCCTCCACCGAGCCAGCTGAGCTCTCTCCTTCCATTTCTGTGGCAAGGCTGTATCTTCAAGGCAGAGCTCTTCCAAGGTGGCTTCTCCATCTTTTGATTTTAATTCAGACAGGGTCACTGGGGTAGCAAGGTTCACCTTACCCAGTAACACCAGGGCAGGGATCTTCACAGGAGAATTTGTGACATTTCTAGCACTCACTGGAATCTGTCCCTTGGCTTTCTTCAGTGCCCTCAACGGGACCACTTTAGGGAGTACTTCCAATCCTTGGTTGGTGTTGAAGGGGTCTGGTTCCACGACCACAAATGGACCCGGCTGCTCCCAGGAGAGTTTTACTGTAGCCTGAAGACAGATCACCTCACCAGGCTGTAGTATCTTCTCTCTTCTTGTCATGTACCTGGGTGTATTTGAACCGGGATCTTCCTGGTCCCAAAGCTGCAGCCTTACCTGTTGCGCTACTGAGCAGATCTAGACTTTTGGAAATGTCCTCTCAGTATTTAACATTACCTTGGACTCACCAGCCCCACCTACGGCCAGCTGTGGACAATTTTCAATCAAAGCAGCCCTTAAAAAGGAAGTGATGCTATCTCTCAGCGCCCGTTTGTGTGGAATAGCTCCCTGGGTGTTGTGACTGCTTTTTGATCCTGATTTTCGTGTTGAACTTCTGCCTGAATTCCTGACTACTCTCCAGCCTGCTGATTTTGTACTTCACTGCCAGCTTGTGTATGACCTTTGCCTGCCTGACCACTCTCTGGATTTCGATCGTGTACCATTTTGCCTGATCTGTTGCCAACCTAATCTGCCTGACTACGTTTTCGCCTGAATCCTCAGCACACAAGTTCCACTTCGGACACTACCTATCACAGGTACCTTACATTACAAACGGGCCACAATGACAGTGGACCCTGCTGAGATTGTTAAGGCGATTTCACGCCAGGGACAATTGATTGGAGCTCATGAACAGCATCTTTCTTCCCTGGACGCCAAGTTAGATGAACTTTGTACTATGCTTAAATCTTGTTTGCCTGCTTCCTCTGCAACGGTCCAGACTCTGGATCCTACTCCTGCTACGATCCAACCCACCTCTTCTGTACCACCCAAACTTCCTATGCCTGACAAATTTGGTGGTGATACTGAGGACTGCAGAGGCTTTTTAAATGTTTGCCGTTTGCATTTCCGCAACAACCCTGGGACCTTTAGCACTTCTTCTGCCAAAGTGACTTTTGTAATTTCCTTGTTAAAGGGGAAGGCCCTGGCCTGGGTCTCTCCTTATCTGGAACACAATGATCCTGTGCTGCAAGACGCTGACAAATTTCTGGCTTCTCTCCAGACTGTATTTGATAAGCCAGATAGAGCTTCTGCAGCTGTGTACTCACTCTTGGACATGCAACAAGGCACCAGGTCTGTGGCACAATATGCTATTGAGTTTCGTACCCTTGCTGCTGAGACTACTTGGGACTCAAGGGCATTACGTGCAGCCTTCCGAAAAGGTCTTGCAGATCGCATCAAAGACAAATTAGTCTATAAGGATTCCCCAGAAGACCTAGAGAAATTCATAGAGCTCTGTGTTCGTCTGGATGTCCGGTATCATGAAAGGTGCCAAGAGAGACTTAGAACTCGCAAGTTTCCTCGGCCAGTCTACCGTTTGGCCCCTAACTTCCAAGCACCACCTCAGCCAGAACCTGAAATCTCAGTTGAACCCCAGACACCTGTGGAACCCATGGATGTAAGCCGTCTCCACCTAACTGAGTCTGAGAAACAAAGGAGGCGTGCATTGGGCCTATGCCTATACTGTGGACTTAAAGGACATTTATTATCTGTCTGCCCTTCCCGTCCAGTAAAAGGCAGGGCCTAACCAGTGTTGGAGGAGCTGGCTTAGACCTTACAGGTATATCCTCCAAGACCAAGATTACCATTCCTGCAATTATCCATTTACCCTCTAAACTTGTCTCCTGTGAGGCTTTTGTGGATTCTGGAGCTGCTGGCATATTCTTGGACTACACTTTTGCAAAAAAAAATAATATCCCATTTGTTCCAAAATCTAGACCCCTGAACATTACCACCGTGAATGGACAACCCTTGGGAGATGGCATTGTAAAATTTGAGACTATAACAATCACCCTTCAGGTAGGCGTACTCCACAAAGAGGAAGTTGTCTTGTCTCTTATTGATTCTCCACTTCTGCCTGTTATCCTTGGTTACCCATGGTTACAACAACATAACCCTTCTTTTGATTGGGAAAATGGAGAACTAACCTCTTGGGGGTCGTTCTGTCATTCAAACTGTTTGTCTCAACCCAAAAGACTTCCTGCTTGTATGTTGGCTTCCGTGGCCGTCCCACCTACCTTGCCTCATGAATACCATGCGTTTGCAGACGTATTTTGCAAGCAAAAGGCAGAGGTTTTACCTCCACATCGTTCTTTTGACTGTGCAATTAAATTGATTCCTGGAGCACCTCTTCCCAAAGGAAGGACCTATCCCCTGTCTTTGCCTGAACAAAAATCCATGGAGGAATACATAAAAGACAACTTGGAAAGAGGTTTTATCCGACCCTCTTCTTCTCCAGTAGGGGCAGGTTTTTTCTTTGTTGAAAAAAAAGATGGGGGTCTTCGACCATGCATAGACTATCGAGGGTTAAATCAAATCACTGTAAAAGACTCCTACCCTTTGCCTCTCATTCTTGAACTGTTTGATGTACTTAAGGGGGCTGTTATCTTCTCCAAGCTAGACCTACGAGGGGCTTATAATCTGATTCGAATTAAAGACGGGGACGAGTGGAAGACAGCATTCAACACTCGTAATGGACATTTTGAATATCTGGTTATGCCATTTGGGTTGTGTAACGCCCCTGCTGTCTTCCAACGTTTCATGAATCAAATTTTTCATGATTTCAGCAACAGTTTTGTGATCATCTACTTGGACGACATTTTAATCTTTTCCAAGACTCATCTAGAGCACATCTCGCATGTAAAGCAGGTATTGCAACGACTGAGAGAAAACCATCTTTACGCGAAGATTGAGAAATGCAGTTTCCATCAAAGCCGTATTCCTTTCCTTGGATACATTATAAGTGCTGCCGGTTTCCAAATGGACCCTCAAAAACTTTCCGCTGTCTTGCAATGGCCCCAACCGACCACTTTAAGAGGGCTCCAAAGCTTTCTAGGGTTCGCAAATTACTACAGACGCTTCATCAAAGGTTTTGCCTCCATTGCGGCCCCCCTTACTGCTATGACTAAGAAAGGTACAAATTGCAAGGTATGGTCTTCAGAAGCAGAATCGGCTTTCCAGCAATTAAAAGACATGTTCAGCAAAGCTCCAATTCTTCAGCATCCAAATCCCGATCTCCAGTACATAGTTGAGGTTGATGCCTCTGAGGTAGGAGCAGGTGCCGTGCTCTCCCAGAGACAGCCTAAGTCTGGTAGAATCCATCCAGTAGCATTTTTTTCTAGAAAGTTTTCTCCAGCGGAGATGAATTACGATGTTGGGAATCGAGAACTACTGGCCATCAAATTGGCATTGTCTGAATGGCGACATCTTCTGGAAGGGGCTCCCAAACCTTTTTCTATCCTCACTGACCATAAAAACCTACTGTACCTTCAGACTTCAAGACGTTTGAACTCACGTCAGGCTCGATGGGCTCTGTTTTTCTCCCGTTTTAATTTTGTTCTTTCTTATGTTCCTGGGCATAAAAACAAGAAAGCCGATGCTCTTTCCAGACAGTTTGCTACCTCTGAAGAAGACCAACCTACCGAGCAGTATATAATCCCACCTCACAAAATTGTCGCACAGATCTCTACGGCTCTTTCCCAACAGTTACAAGAAACCCAGAATTGTGTTCCCCAAGGCTTGAAGATACCACCAGGTCGCCTGTTCGTAGCCCCTAGCCTCAGAAAACCTGTACTCCTCTGGGCACATGATGGTGTTTTATCTGGTCATCCTGGTGTCACCATCACTCTTAAGACCTTGCAGCGTCATGTCTGGTGGCCTCATATGAAAAGGGATGTTACTGACTATGTGGCCGCCTGTCCAACTTGTGCTGCTAATAAAGTACCCCGTACATTGCCTACTGGACTGTTACAACCACTTTCAGCACCTCGTCAGCCTTGGACCCATTTGACTATGGACTTCATTACAGACTTACCCAAGTCCGAGGGCATGACTGCTATATGGGTCATAGTGGATCGCTTTTCAAAAATGTCTCATTTTGTGCCGCTCCCGGGATTACCTACAGCGGAAGCACTGTCTACTCTCTTCCTTTCCCATATTGTGAGATATCATGGCATACCTACCAATGTCGTCTCAGACCGCGGATCCCAGTTTGTTTCCCGATTCTGGAGAGCGTTCTGCAAGAAACTGGGAGTAACGCTTTCACTCTCTACCTCACATCACCCTCAAACAGATGGTCAAACCGAACACATGAACCAGACCCTAGAAACCTATCTTCGACATTATGTCAATGCCTTACACTCCAACTGGTCTGAGTATTTGCCTTTAGCGGAGTTCGCCATTAATTCCCGTTGGCACAGTGCTCTTCATACCACACCATTCTACGCAGCCCTAGGCTATCACCCTCAGACTTTTCCCCTACTTCAGCCTTCTTCTGGTGTACCAGCAGCAGATCAGCGGGTTAAAAATATTCTGCTACATTGGAAAAAGATTCGCTTATTACTACGGAAGTCAGCAGGCAAGTATGCACTTTTTTCCAACAAACGAAGACGCCATATACCTCCATATGTAGTGGGGGACAGAGTTTGGCTATCAACCAAATATGTGAGACTGAAACAACCTTCTACCAAATTGGGCCCTCGATTCATTGGTCCTTACAGAATTATTGCTCGAGTCGGGCCAGTCTCCTATCGGTTGAAATTACCCTCCTCTCTCCGGATTCATCCTGTGTTCCACGCTTCCCTCCTCAAAAAAGCAATTTTCAATCGCTACTCCAGAACGCAACAGCTACCTCCTCCTGTTCTTGTTGATGGACAAAATTAGTTTGAAGTCTCCAAGATTCTTGATTCTAGAAGACAGGGTCGTGGCCTTCGGTATCTGGTTCATTGGAAGGGATATCCTGTCACAGACCGTTCCTGGGTTCCAGCCAAAGATCTGCATGCCCCTTCTCTTATTCGAGACTTCCATGCCTCCTTTCCCACTAAGCCCCACTAGGCCCCCGGAGGGGTCCACTGGGGAGGGGGCCCTGTCATGTACCTGGGTGTATTTGAACCGGGATCTTCCTGGTCCCAAAGCTGCAGCCTTACCTGTTGCGCTACTGAGCAGATCTAGACTTTTGGAAATGTCCTCTCAGTATTAAACATTACCTTGGACTCACCAGCCCCACCTACTGCCAGCTGTGGACAATTTTCAATCAAAGCAGCCCTTAAAAAGGAAGTGATGCTATCTCTCAGCGCCCGTTTGTGTGGAAAAGCTCCCTGGGTGTTGTGACTGCTTTTTGATCCTGATTTTCGTGTTGAACTTCTGCCTGAATTCCTGACTACTCTCCAGCCTGCTGATTTTGTACTTCACTGCCAGCTCGTGTATGACCTTTGCCTGCCTGACCACTCTCTGGATTTCGATCGTGTACCATTTTGCCTGATCTGTTGCCAACCTAATCTGCCTGACTACGTTTTCGCCTGAATCCTCAGCACACAAGTTCCACTTCGGACACTACCTATCACAGGTACCTTACACTTCTAGACAGTCTCCAGACTCTTCCCACCCCCTCTTCCGGGGCCTTTTGCTCCAGGATCATCTTCTGGTAGACCTGTTGCAGCATGGGGTGAATCTTCTGTCTGGGAGGACTCCGTCTTTGCACCAACGAAGTCAGCAGTCTCCGGACCAAATCAGTGTTGGTCCCTATCAACATGGACATCATGTTGGCTCCTGGTGGGCGAGGGCACACCACTGCCAAAGTGTCAAAATCTTCGGCCTTCCCAGTCACCGAGGGGTCAAAGGCCAGTCTGATCGAAACATAGCCATCGTAGGGGAAACTGCGAGTGCAAATCCCCCCTATCTTCAGGTCTTCCAGCTTCTGCAAAGGTACACGACTTAAATGCTTCTGATAAAAGTCTCTGTATAAGAGAGTCACTTGGGCTCCTGTGTCTAAGAGTGCCTTTGCGTAGACTCCCTCCACTTGAACGGAGACTAGAGGGGAGGGTCCAACTAATTTATCCGGGAACTTCTTAGGAGGTATTTTCTCCCTGGGACTCCTTGATTTTTCCAATGTTTTTTTTTTTCTTTTTCCATTTTTCTCTAGACCTCAACCCTTTTTGAACCTGGTATGCATTGATCTTTTTCTGGTTGTCAAATTGCAACTCCCGACAGACAGTATGAGAGTTTCTTGGAGGGGCATTATTGCCCTTCTTTTTTTCCTCTGCTTGTCTCTGGATTTTCTTGGAGCTTTCTGTAGGTAGCGGGCGCCCGGCTGACTCCTTCACCGGGGCCCTCTGAAGTTTTCCGCCGGCTGGTATTGAGTGCCTCGGTTCTTCCTTGGGCTGGGACACCTTCTGTCAGGGTGACCAACTCCTCCACAATTTAAGCAGACAATCTCCTTCTTGATTTTTGGGGATGCTGGAGTAGGGACGTTCCGGATCTCTTCTTTCTCCTTGACTCCAGAGTTCTTGGCCAATAAAGAGGTCAATAAGTCCAGTACTTGGGCCATTTGAGACTTCAAGGTTTCTACTTCTGGGTCACGTTCTGTGACTACTGTCGTTCTGACTCCTACCGAAACAGGTGGGGTGGTTCTCTCAAACCCCTCTTGATCCTTCATCAGGACCTCCTCGTCCCTTATGATCCGCACAAGGTCTGTGTAGTTCAGGGCCATGACTCCGTCAGAGGTCTTCAGGTGGAGCCAGACTGGGTCCGACCGTAAGGCTCCCCCTTAGGATCTGTTTCATCCTGGTAGCATCTATGACCTGTGGTTGCATCCCTTTTCTCAGTACAATCTGGCACAGCATTCTATTCAGTCTCCGGACATACTCGGACAACTTCTCCTTTGGCTGTTGGAAGGTATGTTCAAATTTATACACCAAGTCTGACACTTTCTCCAGCTGGCCAAACTCTTCCTGCAACATAGACAAATAATCCATTGCTGTACACACAGTATTGCTGAACCTAAGGTTTTTCACCGCCTCAGCAGCAGGGCCTTTCAAGCTCTCACTGATGCGCTGCTTCTTCTGCGCTTCTGGAACTTCCCAACCTTCTTCTGCCTGCATTGCCTGCTCGATCCAAGTATCGAAATCTTCCTCCCCGGGTGGCACAGGTTGTGTTCCTGAAAACACCCGAAGTTTCCGGTACCCAGCTTCCACATGCACCGTGTTATTTTTTTGGCATTTAACGACAAAGTCCCCCAAAGCAGTCAACAGTTCGGGACCTATGGCGGTCAGGGGTGACTTTGGTGCTTTTGTTTCGCTACTGCCTCCCATTTTGGAGAAGAGTGACGGAGATAACTGTGGGGAGGTCCGTGGGGACTCTTTCTTCACAGCCCCAGTATGCACTAAGCGATACGTTCTGTCATCATTGTCTTTTATACTTTGCCCTTTGAACTCCTCTGGGACTCCTCTTGTCCACTCTATTAGTGCATATGTCCCCGCGGCATTTGTCTTCACATCTACCGGCCATGCTTTCCATTTTGGGGACATTGACATTATTAGTTGCTTTATCTCTTCTTTCTCCCGGATCTCTCCCGGGAGTTCAATAACTACCGCCCAGAGTGGATCCACGCCCTCCTCTGTGCACCATTCTATTACTGCCTGCGAGTCCATGCTGGTATTTCAGGCCGCCTTGATCGCAGCGTGCAATATACACGGGTCCCGGACCGAGCCCCCACGTGTAGCGGTACCCTCAGCTTAAGAGGGCTGCTTGTTTGTTTTGGGCCCTGTAATGCACTGCTACCAACCCCTGGCAATCGGCTCTGACTTCTCTCTGACACAGTTAGGAAAGGGGAGGATGGTATAATTGTATTATCTCTATACACTATTATACAGTACAACCCCCTTTGTATACTAGCACAGTAATTGACACTCACCACCAAATTTACTTAACTATAACTCTTTACTGAAGGTAGAAAGATAACAGAGTAAATTTGTATACAATATTCTATGCACATTAAAAGGGTATAACAGTTAATAATGCAATAACACATCAACCCCGCTGCTGCAACCCTCCCTCGTGAGCATAAAATGGCGCCCAGCAATGTCCTATACTACCCAGTCAGGCCTGACTATAACATAGGGTATAGTTTGTTGGGGAATCTTCGTTAGCAACTGTCGGTGGTGCACATGGAGAAACCAATTTGTAATCCAGTAAAAGGGGATAACAGAGATTCGCCAACCAGGCAAAGCTGGAGAGACTGACAAACTCAGTTCAGCACAAACAGTCTCTCCAAAGTATAATTGTGTTCAATAATGGGCCTGGGCAAAGTTAATAGGCACAAAGTTATTCTTATATGGTTCTGAGCTGGCGCTCTCTCACCCAGACTGGACCGATTCCTGTCTGGTTCCTCCGCTACTGTGAGTGGCATCACAGTGCCCACGATGCATCGAGTCCCCAGTCCTTCAGAAGATGATGGCACCTCAGGTGGATCGGATGCCTCACAGACTCCCCAGCGGAACGGAAGTCTCTCTGGAACAAAAACGCGAGGCCCAAGCTTCAGGCCTAGCACGTGCAGCAGGTGAGTGCAGGGGATCCTCTTGCAAGGAGGGCGGCGTTCCGAGAGAGTGAGCGAGCCCCGCCTCTCCCCTTTTAAAGTCCACCCCAGCAGTCCCTGCGCGGGGAATGGCACCCTGGGTGCCGCAAAGCGTGCTGGGAAATGTAGTCTTGCGGGTAAAACGATACCCCGCTACATACACATTAGATCCAATGCTGTCTCCAGATGACTTGAATAATAACCCCTCACCTCCGTTACCCTGCCCATGTGAACATTAACCCCTTCATCTCCAGCCTTCCACTGCTCTATTCTGACATTTTGATTCTAACACAAATTAAGGGAAACATTTTATTTTTTGTTGATCTTTTTTCCTTTTAAAAGTAAAATATAAAAAAGAGAACAAGCGTATCGCACACTTGAATGAATGGGGCTGTGTGCAATTACATAATGGAAACACAAGGATACCTAGTGATTAGCTGTGGGAGGAAGCCCTGTTGAAAGCAATGAGAGGCTAACAGCTTCTGCAGCCAATCGTGGCTGCTCAGCAGGCGTGTCCCAGGATCACCAGCTCACAAACAAAGGGGAGTGGATTGGAGTTGTATAGTAATATCCATACCTGTGAACTTGCCTGTTAATGGCGGCATTTTTCTCTGGTCACAGGGGCATTACTGTAATCAATACATTGCTAAAATTCCTATTCCAGGGATCTAAGCAAAGTGAAGCATCCGTGATGTCATTTCCCACAGTCACTGGCTGCCAGGAGAGGAGAATGGAAAGGAAGAGCAAAGTAGATGGGGCTTGGTCGAACTGCCTCCATAGGTGGATGCATAAACGCAGCTGCTGCCCCCAGGTTTCTCCCCTGGCAGGAACGGGGACACCGGGAAACAATACCACTAGCGAGATAAAGTGTTTGATTATGTATGCAATGTGTATGTATGCCGTATTCATAAATAAACATGCATCCATACACATGTGTATGTATGCATGTGTACGCAGTGTGTATGTACTGTATGTTGTATGCAGTATTCATATTGTATGCAGTGTGTATGCATGTGCATGGGTGGTACTGCTTTGCTATGTGTACCCAGATAGCAAGGATAACTTGCAACAAATTTGTGGTAGTGTAGTGTTGAATTGTCAGTCTGTTAACTTGCTGCACATTTTCACTAGCAAATTGTACACTTGCAGATCACTTGAAGCACAAGTTGTAGTTTACACTTTTTAATTTTGTACCAAGTTTGTGTGGCAAGTCTCCAGCAAGAGCAGAGTTGCAGTGGGGAGTCTACAGCAAGAGCTCTGCAAGTCGACAGCATGAAAAATCAGCCACAGTGACCCCTGTGGTAGGAGGACTATTGCACAACATAACTGAACCCGAACTTGCAGCAGACTTGCAGAATGTTTGCTAAGAAAGTTGATCTGGAGTCATGCAATGTGGACTTGCTGCAATTGTGCAACAAACTTGTGAAGCCTGGCAAGTCTAGCAATAGCTTAGCAAGTCAATATGAAACTTGCAGCACAATTGCTTGCTATCTGGGGGGCAAGAGGGTGGTGGTAAAAATAATCAAAGGGGGGTGGGGTGCTATGGGCAGGGCTGTATTTACTTCCCACTCCTAAACTGTATACATTACATACATCTGAACCCTTCACTCAGTGCAATATCCACTCCTGGCTCCTACACTATGTACGTTACTCACCCTGGACCCCTGCATTAGGCAAGTTACATACCCCTGACATCTGAACTCTGTACATTAAATACTTCTGATCCCTGCAATCTGTACGCTGGCTCAAGTTTTGAGCTCCTCTCATTGCTACTGCAATTTTGCCACACCCACCACTCAGCCTCCATTCTCGGGAATTAGTAGTCTCCAGGTATGGTAATATCTACCAGCTGGTAAGTTATGCTTTCAGTAAGAATCTCTATTCTATTTTCTGTTTTTATTGAAGTGTGTACCAAGTAGTATTACAAAAATGTTATGCAAAGATCTACATATGTGTATTTCCGAGCAGCTTTGGGTACATACCGTATATACTCAAATATAAGCCGAGTTTTTTTGCAAATTTTTGTGTGCTGAAAATGTCCCCTCGGCTTATACTCGAGTCTGTGCCCACTGCATACCTGATCAGCCCGTGTCATGCTCAGACGGCGGCGCTCCAGTGTAAAAAAGCTGTGCCTTCCCCTCGTCCGTGATAGGGGAACACGAGAGGATGTCCGTGATAGGGGGAACACTGAACACTGACTCACTGCAGGGAAACTGAGGGTTCCCCTATCACGGACGAGGACGAGGAGGAGGTGCGGCTATTTTACACTGGAGCGCCGCCGTCTGAGCATGACACGGGCTGATCAGGTATGCAATGGGCACATGTGTATCTTATAATATGGAGACCAGAGCTTTGCTTCCAGTGCTATATGTGTATCTTTTTTTTCTTTCAAGACAGAAATTTTATATTCAGTAATATGCAATGTATTGGTGCCCTCTTATCTTATACTGTACCAGGTTTTCTGACATGATTTCTTTTACAAGGAGAGAGTTTCAATGTCATCCTCAATGTCAATGACACTATGCTGCATTTTGCAAGCCAAATTACGTAAGGGTAAAGCAGGCAGCAAAGCTCACAAGATTCAGAACACTCATGAAGAGATAACAATGCAAAAGTGAAGGCTTTACAATATATGTGAGATAAAAAAAAATTACAAAAATGCTTTTGAATGTGCATGATACAGCAAAAAAGTAACATACTCAGATGTAGGCAGAGGATCCTCCTGAAAGTAGAGATCTTGTAAAGACTGTTCTGAAGTTATCCTTTTTGTTGGGTCCATGGTAAGAAGTTTTTGAAGCTGCATAGATCAAAGGTCATAGAATTATTCAAATTATTAGCCCCATTAATGAAGCTCACAGCAACAAAATTACCTTTTACAAAGGATAAGCTTTAAGGACTAATTTACACTTGCTTCAAAACATGGCTTCGGACACACTTTGTTCAAGCTCTCTGAACGCCAGTCAAAGCTCCGGTCACTAAATAAAATGGTTAGCTTACAGTCCTGTTTATACCTTGCTTTTGCTTGGTGCTTTGATGAGGCTTCCGTGGGGCTTCATCAAAGCTGAAGTACCACTAAGCGACATGGGGTATAATTTTGAAGCACAGCCAAAGCAAAGCTCATTTACACTAGCTTCAGCATCAAAACACATTAAGGGCTAGTTTACACTTGCTTCAAAACAAGGCTTCGGACACGCTTTGTTAAAGCTCTCTGAACGCCAGTCAAAGCTCCGGTCACTAAATAAAATGGTTAGCTTACAGTCCTGTTTACACCTTGCTTTTGCTTGGTGCTTTGATGAGGCTTCCGTGGGGCTTCAATGAGGCTGAAGTACCAGTCCTGTTTACACCTTGCTTTTGCTTTGGCTTCACTTCAAAAATTATACCCCATGTCGCTTTAGTTGTGTCTCAAAGCGTCTTCGAAGCCTCCATAGAAGTTTATGGCAAAGCTCGCTTGAAGCCCCACTGAAGCCTTAACGAAGCCCCACCAAAGGCCCATCGAAGCCCCATCAAAGGCCCACCAAAGGCTCATCAAAACTCCACCAAAGGCTCATCAAAGCTACACCAAAGCCTCATTGAAGCATCAAGCAAAAACAATGTGTAATTGAGCTTTGTTTTGGCTGTGCTTCAAAAATTATACCTCATGTCGCTTTAGTGGTGCTTCAAAGCCTCTTCCAAGCCTCCAAAGAAGTCTATGGCAAAGCTCACTTAACCACTTGCCGACCGCCTCCTGTAGATATATGTCGGCAGAATGGGACGGACAGGCACATCAACGTACCTGTACGTCCCCTTTAAGTGCCTGTCCATGTGGTCACGCACGCGCCGCCGCCGGTGCGCTCGCGACCCTGCCGCCATCCCCGTGAGTCGGACCGCGGGTCCCACAGACTCGATCGCCGCAGGAATCCCCGTGATCTGCCTAGTGACAATGACACGGATCTCGGCTCCGTGTACTTGGAACGGAGATCGGTGTCGTGACACAGAGCCCACCCCCCTACAGTTAGAAACACAATGCAGGGAACACTTAACTCCTTCAGTGCCCCCTACAGGTTAACCCCTTCACTGCCAGTGTCATTTTTACAGTAATCAGAGCATTTGTATAGTGCATGTCGCTGTAAAAATGACAATGGTCCCAAAAATGGGTCAAAAGTGTCCACCATAATGTCGCAGTCACGAAAAAAATCACTGATCGCCGCCATTACTAGTAAAACATTTTTTTGTTTATAAAAATGGCATAAAACTATCCCCTATTTTGTAAACGCTATAACTTTTGCGCAAAGCAATCAATAAACGCAGATTGCGATTTTTTTTACCAAAAATATGTAGAAGAATATGTATCGGCCTAAACTGAGGAAAAAAATTGTTTTATTATATATTTTTTGGGGATATTCATTATAGCAAAAAGTAAAAAATATTGCTTTTTTTTCTAAATTGTCGCTCTATTTTTGTCTATAGCGCAAAAAATAAAAACCGCAGAGGTGATCAAATACCACCAAAAGAAAGCTCTATTTGTGGGAAAAAAAGGATGTCAATTTTGTTTGGGAGCCACGTCGCACGACCGCGCAATTGTCAGTTAAAGCGATGCAGTGCCGAATCGCAAAAAGGAGCCTGGTCTTTAACCAGCCAAAATGGTCCGGGGCTTAAGTGGTTAAAGCCAACGCTGTATCCTGGCCTAGGCCAACAAGGCCCAGGCCTAGGGCAGAACTTTGCAGGGGGGCAGCACAGAAAGAGTCACCGCCGGCTTGCGCTACACTGTTAGTGTAGCGCCAGTCATATGGGGCGGACTAGGCTGAGAGGCAAATGAGTCTAGCGCCCCCATAAAGCGGCCACACTGCTTCTAGTATGCGGGCGGCCAACATTCTGCAACTGTGTGTGTGGGGGGCGCTGCTTATAATTTTGACTGTCCTATCATCCTAGATCACAAACCTTCCTCACTGTGCTATATGTTTTCTGCTGCACCATTGGCATGGTTATATTTTCTTAGTCCTCTCCATAAAATTATCAGAAATTTGTGCTTAAAAACAGAACTATACGCAACACTTTTTTTCCCATTTTGGATAGAGTAAGGGAGGGTTATAGCCCCTATCAATTAATTTTTTACCATCCCTGTCCCATTGCAGAGATTTCCCTTCACTTCCTGCCCCATAGCCAAACAGGAAGTGAGAGGAAATATATGCAAATTAAGGGAATCCATTGTCCCTCCCCCCAGGCCCTCAAAACTAGTGTCCCACTCGAAAATTTCAGGGCGGGTCTTAAACAGAAAGGGGTGTGGCCTTGACAGGAAGGGGTGGGTCATATTTAAATTAGGGGTGCACGAGTTTAGTCAGGCCTAGGGCAGCACAAATCCTAAATACACTACTGGTTAAAGCCCCACCGAAACATTAACGAAGCCCCACCAAAGCTCCACCAAAGAATGAAGGAAGGTAGGTGACTCCGCGCAAAAGGACTTCAAACACAACGTAGTAGTCAGAGCTGCTGCCTCTACTTATTGCTGCCTCCTAATTAGGTGGAGCAAGGATATGAAAAAATGAGGGGTGTAGTGGTGGCGCTGCTCTTACGTAAAACCAATCTGCTGGGAGCCAGATATTGGTAATAATAGGTCTACAAATGAGAAACACAAAGGGGGTTCTCTCTGATATAATCAGAACCTAAGTTGAGTGGGACCACACATAGAATGTAAAAATCAAATAAATAAATGAAATAAATAAATAAATTGGGGTGTCTCTGCCAGGTGTTTACTTAGCCTTAGCAATAGCCTTCAGAAGGTGATAGTGATGATGGACGTAAAGTGAGTGAAGGATTTAGTTGGAATACATTAATTAGTTGAAATAAATAAGTAATATGAATTTTCCAATTCCGGCTCGGCCGGGTGTTTGCTAGCAGAGGATTAGCTATTGGAAGTGCTGTGAAGTAAATTGATGCTACCAATGTGGTGCTGTAAGAGATGCAGTGTAAACAAAATAAAAAACAATGAATTACAATGGATTGGGATGTTGTCTCGGCCGGGTGTTTACTAAACCCAACTGGAATTATACTCGGTCCCAAACAGTTAGAAAAAAGTGTTTACGTGATCAGTAATACACTCTGACAATGTACATCAAATGTTCAGCATAAAAATTGAAGTTGATAAAATGAAGTGAAGATCAATGGTGACAATCCAGAAAATAGTGACAAAATAAATTGGTGACTTTGCTGCAGTGCTTGTTCTAGTAGCCTGTGCCGTGAATGTGATTATCCGTGATTGTTTATGATGTTGCACTCACCAGATTCTTCATACCCTCAGGGGGTATAGTGCAGTCACAGTATATGCCACTGTGTAGCAATCTCAGGAATCCAGGGTGGCTCCTTTGGTCCCTTGTGGTTCTCCGAGAAGGTGAGGGTTATGGAAAGGAAAAAAGGATACCCATAGTGTGAACCCGTAAATTTTTTTTTGATTTATTGATATATCGGGAAAAAGGGTACTCACATAGTATTAGACAATAAAAAGCATTAAAATGGCGCTGGGCCAGTGAAGAGCGATCCAAGGTTCAGGAAGTGATGAAGCGACGTGACTCCGCCCTACGCGTTTCGTCAGATTGACGTCATCAGGAGCGTAACGTCGTGCTTCACTTCCTGATGCAATTTATAGCCCCTCCGGTCACATGTGAGCATGTGAGAATTAGCATAGCGGCCATTTTGGTTATGATTTTGGGGACCGGAGTCCGGCGGCCATGTTTGATAAGTTTTGCAGACCGGAGCTCAAAGTCTATGCAGTACTATATTAAATTGGTCTCGTGGCCATATTTGGTTCGACTTGCAGACTAGAGACCGCAGATTAGCTACAGCTGGAACATGAAATCGTGGGGCTATACGTTAAAAATATATAAATATAAATTTCCAAACGCACCTTAATTACTCAAAATTAAAACAAAATACAAAATACAAAGGATATATAAAATATAGGTAAATGTATGTAAATGCAATTAACATAAATTACATATATATGTATGTACATAAAAACAAACAAATACATTTGCTGCTTAGATAGAGGATATATGGTATGTGAAGATGCCTTTTTTACATGCATATTAAGAACGCATGTTAGACGCATATAAAAATCTTCACATACCATATATCCTCTATCTAAGCAGCAAATTTTTTTGTTTGTTTTTATGTACATACATATATATGTCATTTATGTTAATTGCATTTACATACATTTACCTATATTTTATATATCCTTTGTATTTTGTATTTTGTTTTAATTTTGAGTAATTAAGGTGCGTTTGGAAATTTATATTTATATATTTTTAACGTATAGCCCCACGGTTTCATGTTCCAGCTGTAGCTAATCTGCGGTCTCTAGTCTGCAAGTCGAACCAAATATGGCCGCGAGACCAATTTAATATAGTACTGCATAGACTTTGAGCTCCGGTCTGCAAAACGTATCAAACATGGCCGCCGGACTCCGGTCCCCAAAATCATACCCAAAATGGCCGCTATGCTAATTCTCACATGCTCACATGTGACCGGAGGGGCTATAAATTGCATCAGGAAGTGAAGCACGACGTTACGCTCCTGATGACGTCAATCTGACGAAACGCGTAGGGCGGAGTCACATCGCTTCATCACTTCCTGAACCTTGGATCGCTCTTCACTGGCCAAGCGCCATTTTAATGCTTTTTATTGTCTAATACTATGCGAGTACCCTTTTTCCCGATATATCAATAAATCAAAAAAATTTTTACGGGTTCACACTATGGGTATCCTTTTTTCCTTTCCATAACCCTCACCTTCTCGGAGAACCACAAGGGACCAAAGGAGCCACCCTGGATTCCTGAGATTGCTACACAGTGGCATATACTGTGACTGCACTATACCCCCTGAGGGTATGAAGAATCTGGTGAGTGCAACATCATAAACAATCACGGATAATCACATTCACGGCACAGGCTACTAGAACAAGCACTGCAGCAAAGTCACCAATTTATTTTGTCACTATTTTCTGGATTGTCACCATTGATCTTCACTTCATTTTATCAACTTCAATTTTTATGCTGAACATTTGATGTACATTGTCAGAGTGTATTACTGATCACGTAAACACTTTTTTCTAACTGTTTGGGACCGAGTATAATTCCAGTTGGGTTTAGTAAACACCCGGCCGAGACAACATCCCAATCCATTGTAATTCATTGTTTTTTATTTTGTTTACACTGCATCTCTTACAGCACCACATTGGTAGCATCAATTTACTTCACAGCACTTCCAATAGCTAATCCTCTGCTAGCAAACACCCGGCCGAGCCGGAATTGGAAAATTCATATTACTTATTTATTTCAACTAATTAATGTATTCCAACTAAATCCTTCACTCACTTTACGTCCATCATCACTATCACCTTCTGAAGGCTATTGCTAAGGCTAAGTAAACACCTGGCAGAGACACCCCAATTTATTTATTTATTTCATTTATTTATTTGATTTTTACATTCTATGTGTGGTCCCACTCAACTTAGGTTCTGATTATATCAGAGAGAACCCCCTTTGTGTTTCTCATTTGTAGACCTATTATTACCAATATCTGGCTCCCAGCAGATTGGTTTTACGTAAGAGCAGCGCCACCACTACACCCCTCATTTTTTCAAAGCTCCACCAAAGCCTCATTGAAGCCCCACCGAAGCCTCATCAAAGCACCAAGCAAAAGCAAGGTGTAAACAGGATTGTAAGCTAACCATTTTATTTAGTGACAGGAGCTATGACTGGCGTTCAGAGAGCTTTAACAAAGCGTGTCTGAAGCCTTGTTTTGAAGTAAACTAGCCCTAAAAGTGTTGTTTGCTTACAAACTTCTTGTTATTAGTAATTGTATTATTTCTCTTTTTAGGCACGATTCACACTGGGTGGTTCCTAAATGCAGCTATAAGTTCGAACTAAGCAGAACCCCCCATTGGCCAGTCCAACATAATAGCTAGAAAAGAGATGGCCGCTTGTCTTAGCTCCAAACACTTTCTCGAGAGAAGCGGCAGGGGTGGGGGTGGGGTGGTCTCGTTCCCTCTGCATTTCTCTTGCCGCTGCATATCTTGGGAATATGCTTGTGGCTAAAACAAGCAGCCCTCTTCTTCCCAGCTATGTTGCCGGTATGGCCACAGGAGGAAGAGGGCGCCCGGTACTAACCTCAAAATCAAAGATTTTATATATTGCAACTTACCAATAATTAGATGTGGTGGCTGGATCAGTTTTCTTTTTCTTACACTTTTTTTCCTCTGTTTTCACCTGATGATCTGGCCAGTAACACATGTCTGTATTAGAATGTCCCCACTCTGGATGAATGAGCACAGGGGACACGTTTGGAAAGCAGCATTATCAGTCTGGGGGGAGGACAGTGTTGGACTAGCAGATTCAATTACACTAATAAATTGAAGCAAACTCCAGCTAATACTCTATAAGCAGTTACAGCAAACAGTTTTTATTTTATTTTGGGATAAAGGTTTTACGTAAATAACTACAAGTTGATCATTGTAAGCACCCCTGCTAGTGTTAAATGGTTTGTCTCATCTCTGTAACTGAAACATTCTGCTAGAGAGCTTGTTCTTTTGAAAAACAACAGACTTACTGGCTGAATCACCAGATGAAAATAGAAGAAAGAAGGCCTAAAAAAGAATACTAATGCAGTCATCACATCTAAGAAATGATAAGCTGCAGCATATTAAATTTTTGCTTTTGGATTTAATACCCCTTTGAAGCTACACTTAGGAAGCAATTGAAAGCCACCTTTTCCCCACCTTCCCTAGAGCCCAAGAAAAATATAAATTGAAGCCAGCATCGTTGAACACAAGAAACAATCTCCTTCACTAGCCAGTGTTTGTAATTTTCAGGAACCTAAATTCTACACATGTCTAAAGGTAGGTTCTGCACTAGACAGGGACCATTCTCTAAAGGTTTTTCTGATACTTCCTAATTGATATAAAGGTGAATGAGGGCTTGCATTAAAGTGCTGTTACTATTTGTTCAGAATCTGCAAATACTTTAGTGTACCTTTTTGTGCATGTTTTTGTGATTTACACACATCCTACATTGGTGCAGCCCTAAAGACAGGCATCACAAGTCTTGCATAAATATGAAGCATACTTAGCTTTACTTTTTCAAAATAAAATCTGAGATATTCCAATCTGCAATGTTTTTGTGGATCAATGATTTATTAGTTATATTCAAAGCTCCAAATGTGGAGCTGAATAATTAATCAAGGTATAAAATATACTTCTAATTTCCTCTTTAGCAGTACTTACTATATGATTATTGGAAAAGTGTATGATTTCTGGGAAACGTAGAGTAAATGGATAAAGAATCTTAGACATTAGTGCACTTAGTTTTAGAACATGTGCATGTAAGCACATTCTGCATGACAATGTAAACCATGCCGAGACTTGAATGGTTCTGACACAGCAATCTAATGAAACTGAAGCACAGAGCTGCTCTCAGTGAATATACTGTTACCTGTCAAGCTAAATATGCACAGAACAACCATTGTGATCTCAACACAACAAAACAACAAATATTTCTACAGAAATGTAAATCTATATGTTTCAAAGTTTGTGAAAAATTTGTTTGACTAGGTATGTTGCCAAACGTACAAGTGTTTTTGTGAGTAAGTTATTTGTTGAATGAATATATAGTTACATAGCTATATCATCTTTTAGGACATATAAATCTGGACTAAAGATCTAGAGTTAGTGTGCCAAACTCAAGGATAACATGATAGCAGGGCCGGTGCTACCACTAGGCAAACTAAGCAGCCACCTAGGGTGCACTGCTGCCCAGGGTGCACTGCTGCCCAGGCCGCCCGGCCACTGGCGTTTTTACCCTCTTCTCGCTGCAGCAAGCAACTAAGTCTCAGCATCAGCAGGCAGCCCCTGCTCCGTTCGCACATAGTGTCAAAAGCGCGGCCGCGGAGGACTGTGTCTGTATCACGACTCCCAAATGAATTGAAGCAAGCAAACGTTCATTGATGGGTGATGGGCGCTGGTGGGCAGCATTTGATGGGCGCTTCAGTAAAAAGGTGGAGCATACATGGGCAAGGCAAAGTGGGTGGAGTCAGGGGTTGAGTGGCAAAATTATGTTTCGCCTAGGGCATGGGTGCTCAACCTGGGGCCCTCCAGCTGTTGCAGAACTAGAAGTCCCTTTGTGAGTCAAGCTTGTACCTGTCAGCCTTGCAAAGCCTCATGGGATTCAAAGAATGTAAAAAACAAAACAATAATACAATATTATTAAACATAATACTTCTAAATATTAAATAAAATGAAATACATATGATATCCTGTCAATTAAATTGTTTATATTGTAAGTGCTAGGAGTGTTGCAACAACAAACAGAAAACGGAGAGGAGGGCCTCCTAAACCACTGGATTGGGGACCTTAGTATTGGATTAAGGCAATGGCTCCTAAACCACTGGATTGGGGAGCAGAGCATTGCGCTCGCAGTCCACCCAGGCGTGTTAGAAAAGCAAATTAATATTTGCTTTTCTAACACTGAACCGCCTCTCCGCCAATCAGGAGGCGCAGGTCTAATATCGGTCACCTGATTGGCTGAATGATAGGCAATCCCATTGGCCAGCTAGCAGAAGCGAAGAAGAGACGCACGGAGGAAACAGGAGCCATCGCCTGAATAGCGCTACCTGTGTGGTGGAAAAATAGGTTGTATGCAGAGCACACAGCCATTTTTCCTGTGCAAATTAGCACACATTTCGTCTTAATGATATAATGCATTTCAGCTAAAAATTCACTTACCAATACTTCGCTTTCCCATTCATTCAAGTAAAGAGAGAAATCACCATCCTACATTCTTAGCACGGCCACAGGAAGTGATGTCACCATCACTAAAGAAGTTACCAACAGGAAGTGATGTCACAGCATGTGATCTTCACACAGGAAGATGACCATATAAGGGTCTGACCATATAAACACATCCTTTTAACAGGATGTACAATATAAAACAATACAAAACAATACAAAACAATACAGGATAACCCTTCCAACAGGGTTATTTAAATACATACAACAACATGAATAATACAACAACCAATGAACACAGTTCCTGATGAGGGGAGCTTATCTGCAGGTGTATGCCCATGTCACCACATCCATGTTGATCAAGCATATAGAGGAGACAAGAGCATACATCCGCTAAACCGATAATGCGTTTGCAGAGCGGACACATCCCCCCCAGGGGAACGTCTGTGCATCACACTGGGGCCCTTTCGCCAGCAGACATCCTCACTCCGTAAACACCCTTCTCCAAATCAGGAAGTTTATCTCAACCAGCGTCAGTCTGCCCCAGTCAGCTCTTTAGAGTGGGTTGCGGGAGAAGTAACACTGGGTGACACTATGACAATACATATTAAATACATCTTCATAAAATTTCAATGACACCCATCCCACAGCTCGCCGCCGTCACCCACTGCCTGAGTCGCCACCATAATGGGGTAAGTGCCGGTCAGACAGCAAGTGGGCGGGCAGGGCACAGTGGCTGCATATGATGGGCACAGCGGCTGCAATTGATGGGGCACAGTGGCTGCAATCGATGGGGCACAGAGGCTGCATATGATGGGCACAGTAGCTGCAATTGATGGGCACAGAGGCTGCATATGATGGGCACAGTGGCTGCATATGATGGGCACAGAGGCTGCATATGATGGGCACAGAGGCTGCATATGATGGGCACAGTGGCTGCATATGATGGGCACAGTGGCTGCATATGATGGGCACAGAGGCTGCATATGATGGGCACAGTGGCTGCATTTTATGGGCACAGTGGCTGCAATTCATGGGGCACAGTGGCTGCAATTCATGGGGCACAGTGGCTGCAATTCATGGGGCACAGTGGCTGCAATTCGTGGGGCACAGTGGCTGCAATTCGTGGGGCACAGTGGCTGCAATTCGTGGGGCACAGTGGCTGCAATTCGTGGGGCACGGTGGCTGCAATTCATGGGGTACGGTGGTTGCATTTCATGGGGCACAGTGGCTGCATTTGATGGGGCACAAGTGGCTGCATATGATTTGCACAGTGGCTGCACATGAAGGGCACAGTGGCTGCAGATGATGGGCACAGTGGCTGCATTTGATGGGCACAGTGGCTGCATTTGATGGGCACAGTGGCTGCATTTGATGGGCACAGTGGCTGCATTTGATGGGCACAGTGGCTGCATTTGATGGTTTTGTTTCAGTATTTTTCAGTTTGTTTGCACCCCCCCCAAAAATGTTGAGCACCAGCCGCCACTGTTGGGAACCATAGTATTGGCTTAAGACAATGGCTCCTAAACCACTGGATTGGGGACCATTGTATTAAATTAAGGTAATGGCTCCTAAACCATTGGATTGGGGACCATAGTATTGGATTAGGGCAATGGCTCCTAAACCACTGGATTGGGGACCATAGTATTGGATTAGGGCAATGGCTCCTAAACCACTGGATTGGGGACCATAGTATTAAATTAAGCTAATGGCTCCTAAACCACTGGATTGGGCACCATAGTATTGGATCAAAGCAAAGCTCCTAAACCACTGGATTGGGGACCATAGTAATAAATTAAGTTAATGGCTCCTAAACCACTGGATTGGAGACCATAGTTTTGGATTAAGACAATTGCTCCTAAACCAATGGATTCGGGGGCAATAGTTTTGGATTAAGGTAACAACTGATTTTTTACAATTGCTGTTCTATTTGTGCACTGTTTCCAATAAAACCTTTTTGGGTGTAAACTATACCACTACCACTAGGCAAACTTCAAAGTACAAGTCTGTCTCTTTCAAAAGACTCAAAACAGAAGTCTATATCCAAAAAATAAATAAATAACCTTCAATAACAGCCAATTCAGATTTACTTTTCACAGAAAATCTGAATGGTGACATAGTTCACGGACCATTGAAAAAAGGGATTTTTATAACAGCTTACCTGTAAAATCCTTTTCTTGGAGTACATCACGGGACACAGAGCGACTTAGTCATTACTAATGGGTTATATAGATTACCTTCAGGTGCTGGCACTGGCAACTTCCAAAACCGGAAGTACCCTCCCCTATATAAGCCCCTCCCATCCGAGAGCACCTCAGTTTTGTAGCAAAGCAATAAGTGTCCCAAAAAGAGGGGTGGGAGCTCTGTGTCCCGTGATGTACTCCAAGAAAAGGATTTTACAGGTAAGCTGTTATAAAAATCCCTTTTTCTTTTTCGTACATCACGGGACACAGAGCGACTTAGTCATTACTAATGGGACGTCCCAAAGCAATGCCAAATGAGGGGAGGGATACACTATACATAAGCTGGGCGCCATCAGGCATGAGGATCTTTTGCGGCCTGCAACACACTGCGCCCAAAGGCGACATCCTCCTGACTTCTAACGTCTACCTGGTAGAATCTAGTAAACGTGTGTACTGAAGACCATGTTGCGGCCTTACAGACTTGAGCCAGGGAGGCCTGGTGATGCACTGCCCATGAAGTTCCAACTGCTCTTGTGGAGTGCGCCCTAACTTTGAACGGAGGCGGTCTCCTTCTCAAGCCATAGGCTTGCATTATGACCTGTCGAATCCACTTGGCTAAAGTAGATTTTGATGCTGCCTGACCCTTTCTGGGGCCTTCCGGCAGAACAAACAAAGTATCCGTTCTACGAATCTGAGCAGTGGCTTTTAGATAAGCTTTAACTGCTCTTACTACATCCAAAGAATGCAATAACTTTTCCTCTACCGAACTAGGTTTGGGGAAAAAGGAAGGAAGAACCACATCTTGGTTCAAATGAAACCTCGATACCACCTTAGGAAGAAAGGCTGGATGAGGACGTAATACTACTTTGTCCTTATGGACAACCAGATATGGCTCCTTAGAGGACAAGGCGGCTAATTCCGATACTCTTTTAGCCGAACAAATGGCTACTAAGAAAATCAATTTCCTGGTGAGAAGAACCAAGGAAATGTGCTGCAATGGTTCAAACGGTTGTTTCTGTAGAACCGACAGAACCAGGTTTAGGTCCCATGGACATATGGGAATACTAACCGGAGGGCTAATACGCATCACTCCTTGTATGAAAGCTTTGACTAGTGAATGCAAAGCCAAGGGCCTTTGAAAAAATATTGACAAGGCCGAAATCTGACCCTTGATAGTACTCAAGGCAAGCTTCCTATCCACAGCCCACTGTAGGAAGTCCAGGATCCTACCTATTATGTACTTACGCGGATGCCATTTCTTGGCCTCACACCACGCGATATACGCCTTCCAGATCCTATAATAGATCTGCCTGGATACCGGCTTCCTGGCATTGATCATGGTAGATACCACAGGATTAGAGAGACCTCTCTTTTTTAGAATGTGGGCTTCAATAGCCAGGCCGTCAAACCTAGGGCTTGTAAGGAAGGGTGGTATATCGGTCCCTGCGAAAGCAGGTCCAGACGATGTGGGAGGGTCCAAGGACTCCCCACTGACATCTTTACGATCTCCGCGTACCATGCTCTTCGGGGCCACGCTGGAGCCACCAGAATCACTGGTTTCTTTTCTACCCTGATTCTGCGGATTAATCGCGGTAACAATTGTGGCGGTGGGAATGCATATATCAGCTTGAACTGATCCCAAGGGAACACTAGGGCATCCGAGCTGCAAGCTAGGGGATCCCTTGTGCGAGACACAAATCTGTCCACCTTTGCGTTGAATCTGGATGCTAGCATATCTACATCCGGTGTTCCCCACCGCTGGCATATTGCCTGGAAAACCTCGGGGTGAAGAGACCATTCCCCCGGGCATAATTGCTGGCGACTTAGAAAGTCCGCTCTCCAATTTTCCACTCCTGGGATGAAAACCGCGGATATGGCTGGGACATATCTTTCTGCCCATTCCAGGATGCAATTCGCTTCCCTCTGGGCTGCACGACTCCTGGTGCCACCCTGGTGATTGATATATGCCACTGCTGTGGCATTGTCTGATTGAATTCTGACAGGGGACCCTTGGAGTTTGGATGTCCATGCTACTAGGGCATACCGGGCTGCTCGTATCTCTAAGAGATTGATGGGCAGGGCCTTCTCTGCTTCTGACCACTTGCCCTGGAGAGACCATTGCTCCAGTACTGCCCCCCAGCCTATGAGGCTGGCATCTGTAGTGACCACCTTCCAAGAAACCGGACTGAAAAGGTTTCCCTTTTTCCAGATTCTGGGGCACCAACCACCAATGGAGGCTCTTGCGAACGGAAGGGGACAGGGACATTGGTAAGTCTAAAGCCTGAACTTTTTTGTTCCAGGCTGACAGTATGGCCCTCTGCAAGTTCCTTGAATGGAATTGACCGTAGGGTACTGCTTCGAATGAAGCCACCATTTTTCCCAGCAGCCTCATGCACAGGCGTATGGATGGTTTTCTTTTTGTACCCACTAAGTGGGTCAAATCTTTCAAAGATGACACCTTCTCTGGAGGTAAGAAAATCTTTCTCTGATTTGAATCCAGCCTTAGCCCCAAGTATTCCAGACTTTTGACTGGTCTTAGAGCTGACTTGTCTCGGTTGATAATCCAACCGTGATATTCCAGATACTTGATTGTCTCGTGAATAGCTACTTCCAGTTTTTCCTCTGAGTGGTCTATTAGTAGCAGGTCGTCTAAATATGCCATTATCGTTACACCCCGTGTTCTTAGATTGGCCAATAGTGGGGCCAGAATTTTTGTGAACACTCGTGGTGCTGTGGCCAGACCGAAAGGTAAGGCTCTGAACTGAAAATGGCGCCCTTCTACTGCAAAGCGTAGAAATTTCTGATGGGCCGGAAAGATGGGAATATGCAGATAAGCATCCTTTATGTCGATCGAGGCTAACCATTCCTGCCCTTGTAGGGCGGTGGCCACCGATCGGATCGACTCCATCCGAAAAGTCCTGATATGTAGGAACTTGTTTAGCCCTTTTAGATTTAATATGGGCCTCACGTCCCCATTTGGTTTGGGGACTGTGAAGAGGTTCGAGTAAAACCCGAACCCGCTTTCTTCCAAGGGAACCTTCATGATTACACCTTGGAGCAATAGTTGTTCTAGTGCCAGAAGGAGGGATCCTCTCTTCTGGGGATCGCTTGGCACGTTTGACCTCATAAAATGGGCAGGAGGAGTGTCTTTTAACTCCAGCTTGTATCCCAGACTTACTGCGGAGATCACCCATTTGTCTCTGATGGTGTCCCGCCAGGTCTCTGTGAACAACTGAAGTCTTCCCCCCCACCCGATTGAGTGGGGGCAACCCTTCATGACTTGGGGGGAGGTTTCGTACCTCTCTTGACCCAGGGTTTCTTGTTACCCTGTGATTGTCCCTGATTTCTGCCCCCTGGATTTGACCGCGGAGGCCGTCGGAACTGTTTCACAGCCGATGTGCCAGGGACTGGAGAAGTAGGCCTCTTAAAAGAAGGACTTCTACCCTTGTTCTTAACCGGCAAGAGTGTACTTTTACCGGCAGAAATTTTCTGGATATACTTGTCCAGATCTTCTCCAAATAAGCGTTCTCCATGAAATGGGAAGCTAATCAGCAATTTCTTACAGGGAGCTTCAGCAGACCAGTTTTTGAGCCATAGAAGCCTACGCATATGTACTACAGACAGCGTAAAGCGGGAGGCCTGTTGGATTGTATCCTTTATGGCATCTACCGCAACACAAAGCTCAAGGTAGGTCAGCTAAGGCAAGAGCCTGCTGATCTGGTAAGTCCCTTAAGACTTGTTTCAACTGATCTTTCACTGCTTGGCAGACTCCAATCGCTGCTACTGCAGGTTGTGTCACCATGCTTGCTGTAGAGAAAGCAGATTTTAGTAAAGACTCCAATTTTTTATCTATTGGGTCTTTGAACATTGGAACATTATCTACTGGACATGTCAGTGATTTATTCACACAAGAGATGGCTGCGTCCACTGTAGGGACCCTCCATTTTTTTATGAACTTATCCTCCATGGGATAGATCACTGGAAATCTCTTGGGGGGAGTAGATATTTTGTCAGGATGCTCCCAATCCTGGTAAATAAGCCCTTCCAATAAAGGGTGGATTGGGAAGGAACAGACAGTCTGGGGAGCTTTCAGCGACCCCAGCGAGGAGACAGTAGTGGTTGATGGCTCCGCAAGAGGCATTTTAAATGCTGATCGGACCATGTTAGTCAGAGACTGAACCCATAATCTTTCAGCCTGAGATGCTGAGAAAGGTTCTTCCACTGTTGATTCCTCTATAACCGAATCAACCTCATCCTGATCCCCTTCAGGTAGGTCGATCTCTGTGTGGGGCTGTTCCTCCACTAACAGGCACTCTGAAGGAGGAGACGGAGATCGGACGCGCTTTCCCTGTACCAGGGAAGCAGCGATCAATGCTGTTAATCTCTCTTCCAATCCTCCCAGAGTTGAGGAAAAAACCTCCTCTGTTATATATACAGGAGCAGGTGGACTGGGGACAGCCGCAGCACCAGGTACTCCTGCGGGGTTCCTACGGCTACTGACCTCTGAATTTTCAGGGGAGATTGGTGCAATACAAGCATGCCCAAAATCCTCAGAGCCCGATGGAGACCCCTTTTGGCTTCCTGGAAGACTTATTTCCAGAGCGTCTGGACGACATATCCTTTAAGCACAAAGCTGAGGTATTCCCGTCGTCATACACCAATTTTGCTGGTAATAGTCTAACACAGTTGCTGCTATATACCAGCTGGTGTCCACTAAAGTGTCTTTCTATGGGGATGCCTGCATCAACCGCCTCTGTGTGCCACCGTTTGTTGCTAGCTCTGCTTGCATCCAGCTGACACTTGTACTGTGTCTTTTATCCATGCTGGGACGCCTGCACATGCGCAGAAGCGCCGCGGCGCGCATCGAGCGTCATCCACCCGCCCCGCCCCTTTCCTTTCATAGGAGGCGCACGCGCGCGCCCGTGTGCTTTCGGCGCCTTTTTTGAAACCAAGCAGGGACTAGGAGCCAGGGCCCTTTTTGCCGGAAGGCCTGTGCGGTGGATGAGCGCAGCAACAGGGCAGAGGAAGTGGATTCCCACAGAGAAACTTACCAACTGCCTGGATCTTTTGACTTTAAAAAGCCAAAGATCCACATGACAAGAAAAATGGACCACAGCGGCCTCTAGTGGTTTAACACAGGTACCGCGGTCTCCTTTTTTTTTTTTTCTTGACTACTATTAAAATTTTACATTTTCCAGTAGTTACAGGCATACACAGATATCAGCGGGAATACCGTTAGGTAACAGACAGAAAGACAAATTAGGCTTGGGGGTCCCCCAATAGAACCAAGTTCCTGGGGGCCCCCACTTACCTGTTCCCCGCCGCAGGACTTTGTTTGGTCCACAGAAGCCCAAACTTCACCTATCACGGCAGGCATTGTAATTAAACCTTCAGGGACCGGGTTCCCAAGGATTCCACTCCCCTGGACCTGTATAGCACCCTGCACAGACAACTTCTTGGTCGTGGGTATGACCAGAGCTCTGGATCCCAGGGTCCAGCCCTCCTAAGAGAGGCATTACAGGCAAAACCTTGCTCTTCTGTTGCAAGGCCCGGGTACCGACCGTTTAGCTATGAAGCTTTTTTGGTCGGATCCGGAACAGCTTACTGAGGCCCATAAAAGAACCTGTACGCAAGCCCAGTGAAAATACATGTTACTCTTTGGCCAACACCTTAGACACTGGCAAAAAACTGAGGTGCTCCCGGATGGGAGGGGCTTATATAGGGGAGGGTACTTCCGGTTTTGGAAGTTGCCAGTGCCAGCACCTGAAGGTAATCTATATAACCCATTAGTAATGACTAAGTCGCTCTGTGTCCCGTGATGTACGAAAAAGAAATCATATTTTAACTGCTTTACCAAATGATGTTATATGGGGTACAGTTTTATACCAAAACATTTGAGTTTTTTTCTTCTGCATCATTCACTTACCAAAAGAAAAACCTTACTGTCAGGTTTGACCTTGTGCTTCTCCATATACTTTATCAGGCTGCTGTTAGCATATCTGTAAAACATTATAGGTAGAAACAAAGTTGTGTACCTTTTGCTATAAGTAGCCTACACATAGCATTTGCCCTTAAGACATGCAAACATAATCAATCTGCAGTTCTGTTGTGCAACCTGCATATTACATTCAGAATACTTTTTGACTATGGATACAATAATTCAGCCACAGAAAACAGCCAAAACATAGCACTATTTTTATAAGAATATTGGCAGTTAGAAGTATAGCGATAACATTATTTTCAACTCTGCATATTTTGCAGTTACTACAAAGCAAGTTGACTGCAGTAGTATTGATCTGCCTGTTTGGATGACTAATTTGTACTGCATAATGGTGTAAGAGGCTTTCTGACTGGTGAGGCGCCAGTCCACCATTCAATAGTGTTGCTTTTATTAGCAGGCTTATGCATGTAAACACTGTGCTACATAAAAGCAGGGATGAATGAAACAGCGGCCTGAAATAAGCAGAAAAAATCTGCATCAGGCCACATTAGAACTGTTAAGGGCAACAGCTATCGACGTACAGAGGATAATGAAGCCAATATTAAAAGCTTTAGTACTTAATATTATTGTATTATAGATGCATATAGATAGGTAATTGCATATTTTTACTATTAGCACTTTTGGATACATATTTATTTATTTCTCTGACATTTTAGTACATATTCACTGGATTTTTGGATTTTAACCATGTTGTCATATGGATGTCACCCTGGATACCTTTTCTTTTGAGAATCTAAAAATCAAGACTCACATCTTTACCCTTATACCGGATTCATCTTTATAATCTGCAGTGTTAAAATAATGTTTCTCATCTGCAGCCTGTACAGGGCTCGGCCATGTTTACACTAGCGGTTGGGGCAAGGTAAAAATATGTGGCTGAGCTATGTTTTTACCATGGCTCAATCAATCCCCCTTGAGCTGCAAAGGCAGCAGACGGGGGTTTTCACATGTGCGGTCAAGATGCTTTGCGTTGCCAGTGGGCAAAGATTGTATTTGCTTTCGTGCACCTCGTTCACCTGAACGGGCCGTGCTACTACTGGTTGCAGCACAATGGTGTGTGTTTCTAGGGGTAAAATGACTCCTCACTGCCTGTGAAACGCCCTTTGAAGAGCATGTGTAAATGAGCCCTTAACATCACTAATACAATTTATCTGTCAAAGATTCTGATTTGTTGGGATGTTAAAATAGGATCACATTTGGAACTTATAAAGTCTAAAAAATTGTTATTTACTTGCAATATATTTCTGACCTGTTGGGAGTGCTACCTCTCTTTCTTTACATTTGCCATTTTGGTGTGGCTGCCCTCAATACCACATTTTAGCAATACATGTGTATGGACTCCACAGGATCCTATTACCGGTAGTTTTTTTTTACACTTTTTTTTTATTTTTTTGCCTTTGTTTTAGTATAACTGTATAGACATACAATATATTGGTTCCCAATTATGTCTAGTATATAGTTTATTGGAACTGTTGCTGAATATTGGTTAAGATGCTCATAGTTATATTATATACAGTTGGTGGTTAGTGAACACGTTGTCAATATTTGGGCTTGTTTATCCTTGTGAACAATGTTGGTACTACTTTTACATACATTTGTGTAAAATGTATACAACCTGCAGAACAGCTTTTGGGGTTTACAAGTGCAATCAATGTATAGTGTCATCTGCGACAGAAATATACTTATTTTCATGTGCCTTTTGGCTTATACACCAATTTCACTTAGTATTTACATTTCAGAGGGCTTCTTTTTGAGTTACACAAAATTTTTAATTGCTTTTAGGGGTTAGGGTTTTATATGTTTTCTCACATTTAATTTAATAAAACATAATATGTTTTACATGGGCAGTGTGACGGATTCCTTTGTTGAGGGGACTGTGGTGGTTGTGGTGCTGTCACATTTAAATCAGAGTGGCTGTGGGGGGCACGTTTTCTGATTGCTGGTCTTACGTTGTTCTCCTGAAATCTTTCTGAAGAGTAGGATATTCTGGCATCTTTCTGATATCTTCCCAGTCTTTATCTAAACAAAAAACATATTTTTAAAAATTAAGCTCCTAGAAATCAAAGTATATCTTTATGATATATTATAGCATCAGATCAAGCAGACCATTTATAAATATGCAAAGTGCTATATAAAACAGGATTTTTGACTTACCATAAAATCCTTTTCTTGGAGTACATTCGGTATTCCTCGTATTTTAGTTGTACTGCTGCCTTCAGGAGACGGGCACTTGCAAACAAAGCTGTACGACAGCCCAGACTAATCCCTACCACTACAATTGTGCTACAGTTTGGTGGTAAAGCAATAGTAGGAGTGGGTTATAAGAATAGAGGGGACTAACCCATTTCTCATAATGTACAAAAAATACTGTTTACTTAATCATACAAGTGACACAGCATGAAGTAACATTGGGATGTTCAAGCTTTGATTTGGGCAAAAACAGCAAACAAAACGCTAAAAGGCCCGCGGATAACAACAGATTAGCAGAGAAGGTTCAATAGCATCTACAGGGCTGCTTGAAGATTCATACAACCAAAGCCAGAGGCATGAACATCCACTGGCAATGGGTAAATCTAAACAAACATTCAAACAGAAGACTTAAGCCCCGTACACACGGTCAGACTTTTTGCCAACAAACTTCATTTTGAGCAAGTTTGACAAAAAATCCGACCTTGTGTACGCTCCATCGGACAAACTTTTTTGGTTTTCATCGGACAAAAGTTCGGTCTGCAAATGGACAAACTTTTGGCCAACAAAAGTCAGATGGAGCAAAGTCCGACCGTGTGTACAGAAAACTATCGGACTTTTGTCCGATGGACAAAACAAATAATGTTAAAATCAACCAACAATAGCAGAAGTTGACCAAAGGGTGGCGGTAAATAGCAGAAAAACCACATGATGTTGGAAAAAGTTTTGGGAAAGTTTGCAGAAAAGTCCTGTGGTGTGTATGCTATGGGTGTGCCCGGTCAACTCCGTTCAGACTTTTCCGTGGATTTTAGTCCGATGGAAGTCCGACCGTGTGTACAAGGCTTAAGTGGTAACCTAGCAAATCTGGGAAACAGATGCCTGATGCTGAAAAGCCCATGAAGCACTAAAGCCGTGTACACACGATAGGTTTTACCGATGAAAACTGTCCGATGGACTGTTTTCATCGGACAAACCGATCGTGTATGGGCCCCATCGGTCTTTTTTCCATCGGTGTTTAAAAATAGAACATGTTTTAAATTTATCCGATGGTTAACAAACCAATATCAAATTACTATCGTCTGTGGGGAACTCCATCGGATAAAAAACCCATGCATGCTCAGAATCAAGTCGACGCATGCTCAGAAGCATTGAACTTCATTTTCTAGGCTCATTGGAGTGTTTTACGTCACCGCGTCACCGCGTTTGAAACGGTCGTTTTTTTGACTGATGGTGTGTGGGCAAGACTGATGGAAGACAGTTTCATTGGATTTCCGATGGAAAAAAACATTGGATTAGAATCCATAGGATATCCGATCATGTGTACAGGGCTTTACTGAACTAGTGGACTGCACTTGAGAGAGAATATAAAGACTATAAAATGAGCTGCCAAATCCACCTGTAGAAAGTAAAACAAGAAGATTGCCGTCCCCTACATGGACCCTTGGGAATGACAAAAAAGTCAGACTGGCTAAAGAAAGCTGTAGCTGAGAGTTTGATTCAAACAGTGCAATGTCATGGAAAAGGGCAGAGAGATGGGAACACAAAGTCCTAGTTAAGGTGAAAGTAAGAAACCACCTTGGAAAAAAAGAAACCCTTAACCTCAAGACAGACAACCTTGCCTCTGTGTAGAAAAAGTTTTTTTTACAGGTTAAGGACACTAACTCAGAAACTCACCTTGCAAAGGTGATGGCAATGGGCAGAGCAACCTTGCGAGTAAGAGCAGAAGAGGGCTATTCTTGAGAAGTTTAAAGCGTGTTTTTTTGAAGAACCGACAGAACCAGGTTAAGATACCATAGTGTCAATGGGGAATGTACAGGGATAATATAATAATGTAAGCAGCACTCTGTACGAAGGAGAGCCAAGTGGTCCTTGAAAAAGAATCACCAGGGCTGAGATTTGATCCTTGATGAAATCCAAATCCAATTTTTATCCAGACCAGACTGGAGATCTGGGATGGAATTAACTTGAGAAAAGGGTTTCCAGCTGTGGTAGTAGACTTTGCCGAGCAGTAAATTTCCTAGCTTGCAAAAGTGTAGAGAGAACCGAAACAGGTAGGTTTCTATACTTTAGGACCTGGGCTTCAACAGTCAGGCAGTTAGAGCCAGACACTGAGTAGCAAGCTAGTAAACTGGTCCTTGGGACAGAAGATATGGATAGTCTGGGAGCGCCCATAGAGAGCCTGTCAGAAATCTAATGTGATCTGAGCACCACATCTGCCTGGGCCAATCTGATGGAATAAGAATCAACAGAATACCCTCCATCTTGATTCTGTGGAGCAGGCGAGAAAGGTGGGTTTTTTTTCTAAAAAAAAAAAAAGCAAGAAAGTTGTTTAAGAGTGGGAAGGCATGTATCAGGTTGAACTGATCCCGCATAGTCCCTAGAGCATCCACTGCAAAGGCTAAAGGATCCTTGAACAAACTTGCTATGTCTGTTTTTGGGAGCCAGGGTGACCACATCTTGCATCCTCCACCTGCCTACCAATTTTCCATATCTAAAATGTGCACTGCAGACAGGCCTAGAATGAAAACTTTCTCTGAGCCTTGGTACACATTGGTACGATTTGACATGTCAAATCGGCCGCATTTGCCGGCAATGGCACCGTCCTAATCGGTGCAACGCCGCATCTGCGGCGCTGCACCAATTTCATAAAGTCGTTTCTGTATTACTGTAACGGCACCCCAAGTATGAAAGGGGTTAACGCCATTTAGGATATTCCCTTTCCGAACACACATCAGCTACCGACACTCCACAGTCAGGCGTCCGAGACCCATAGGAATAATTCTCCCCCAGGTACGAGACAAACGATAGTCCTTTACAGATATCCTGGGGAAAATTGTGGATTAATATTACTGACCCATTTTAAAGCAATCCAAGACATGTTCCCAATGTCCATTATTTTCTGGCTCATACTTTCTAAGAACTTCTGGGTTCCACGGGCCCACCCGTTACAACTACTTTTTGCGATTTTGGGCTGCGATTTACATTGTTTCTGCACAGATGTCTCTGAAATCGCGGCCAAAATCGGGACTGACAAGCGGGAGAGAAATCGTGCGATTTCAGCTGAACTCGCACGGCTTTATTCCCGCAGCCCAGTGTGAACCTGTGCTTAAACTAGAATCTGATTAGTGGTAGGGATGAGCCGAACACCCCTCAGGTTGGTTCGCACCAGAACTTGCAAACAGGCAATAAATTTGTTCGAACATCCGAACACCGTTAAAGTCTATGGGACTCGAACATGAAAAACCTAAAGTGCCCCCCCTCCTGAACCGTACCAGGCCACATGCCCTGAACATGGGGAGGATGATTTGGGGGACTGTGACCCCTCAAAGCACCATGTCCCCATGTTGATGGGGACAAGGGCCTCATCCCCACAACCCTTGCCCGGTGGTTGTGGGGGTCGGCGGACGGGGGGCTTATCGGAATCTGGAAGACCCCTTTAACAAAGGGGACCCTCAGATCCTGGCCTCCCCCCTATGTGAATTGGTAAGGGGTACATTGTACCCCTACCATTTCACAAAAAAAGTGTAAAAAAATGTTAAAAAAAACACACAGACACCGTTGGGAATAGTCCTTTATTAAAAAAAAAGAAAAAAAAAGATTCCAGCGGCCGTAATCCACTCTCGGTATCCTGCGATGAGTGGTCTCCTCTTCGGGGTCCAGCAATGGATGATCTCTCCTCTCCGGGGTCCAGGCTCCAACAATGATGTCCAGCGCAGCGAGGAACAGCACTCTTCACCGGAGTGGAGACACCCCGAGAATGACGCCGCCGAAGCCAGTGACAGCTCTTAAGTAGCTGAGGGCGGGGCCACCTGTCACGTGACCCCGTCCCCCTCTGATGCAAGGGGAAACCCGGGCTTCCCCAGTGACGTGCGGGTAACCCCGCCCCCTCTGATGCAACGGAAACCTGCGTTACATGAGAGGGGGCGGGGTCACCCACACGTCACTGGGGAAGCCCGGGTTTCCCCTTGCGTCAGAGGGGGACGTGGTCACGTGACGGGTGGCTCCACCCTCAGCTACTTAAAAGCTGTCACTGGCTTCAGCGGCGTCATTCCCGGGGTGTCTCCGCTCTGGTGAAGAGTGCTGTTCCTCGCTGCGCTGACCATCATCGTTGGAGCCTGGACCCCGGAGAGGAGAGATCATCCATCGCTGGACCCCGGAGAGGAGACCACTGTGTTGCGTTTGTTAAAAATATGATTTTTATTATATTACTCAGACATAGGATACATGGGACAATTTTACAATAGTGAGTTGGTCAGATTACTGTCAGTCTTTTGGTTTGAGTAGATTTCTCAAACAAATGCTGTTTTCATACAATGGGGTTAGATACTATTGTTGTATTAAACAAGTAAGACATTACTTGTTTGAGATTTCTTTCAGCTCTCAAACTGAAAGAATGACTGTTAGATTACTGACAGATTTGGTTTAAGTAGACAATAGGTAGATAGCATTGTTGTATTAAACAGTCCATTGTCGAATACAGCTACAGTAAACAGGTATGTTTTTTGTTGTTTGGTAACTAACTCAGCCTGACACATAAAAGCAGGCATAAGCTAGGACACACACACATCATGTTGCTGTAACATCAGAAGAAGCCACTCATCATAAGAAGAAGAGAACCTGGTCTCCAAGAAGAATCATTGCCAATGGAGATCACGAGTAATGCCCCGTACACACGATCGTTTTTCATGCCGTTAAAAATGCCATTTTTAAAAATGGCCATTAAAAATGATCGTGTGTAGGCTCCAGAGCATTTTTAACGACGTGAAAAACGGCCATTAAAAATTCCGGACATGCTCTCTTTTTTCACGTCGTTTTTCATGCAGTTTTTTTTAACGACGTGAAAAACGATAGTGTGTATGCTTTCACGACGTGAAAAAAAACGCACATGCTCAGAAGCAACTATGAGACGGGAGCGCTCGTTTTGGTAAAGCTAATGTTGGAAATGGAGATGGCACATTCGTCACGGTGGAATTAATAGCATCGTTTTAATGCAGCGCATTCCGTTCTTTTGACATTGAGAGTTTTATGCCAAACTTGTTTCTAAAGTAATTCCAAATTGCTCTAATGATTTTAAAATATTATTTATAAGCCGCACCTCCCTCCTAAATAATACTAATAATAATAAAATAAGTTAATTCTTCTTTTTTCTTTAAATTTTATATTATTTTTGGTTATTTTTTTTTGGCCTTTTTTTAAGTATTTTGGCTTAAATTATTCTTGTGTAAAGTTACCACAACAACCTTCCAAATGTGTCTCATTTGGCCTCAGGGAGGTTTGTGTCCCCTGATAATAACAATAATATAATTTGAGATGTCCCTGCCTGCTTCCTAGCAAGCTCTCTTTTGAAATACAAATCACATAGTCAAGTATTTAAAGGGCACTCAATTTTTTTTTATTTCAGAACATTAACAAATTAAAGTGGAAGGCAGCACTGGAGAGCCTGCTTGCATTTGTGCATCCCTTTGACCCCACAACAACCATACAAGATGTCCAAACCAAAATAGAGATTAGATCCCCCCAAAAAATGAGCCCAATCTTGTCTTGAGCTCCCAGAGGTCAGGAGCCACAGCAGATAAGTCCTATATGTCCCCAGTCTGTGGTACTACAGCAGGCATTATTTTCTTCTCTTCCTTGTAGCCTTCTCTCCAGCCTTCTCTGCAGCCTTGGTTGGTTTCTTCCTTGGAGGCTGGGGATCAGGAGGAGAGGTTGTGGCAGGAGGAGTAGTAGGAGGAGGAGGTGGAGGAGTAGGGACAACCTCCGTTATGTCCGTGTACCTAGTGAGTTCACCCAGCACTCCCTTATTGATGACTTTCAATAGCAGGGTCTCACTGTAAATTTTTTGCTGCAACTCCATTTGCCCTAGTTTGTGGGCGAGGACTGCGGCAAATCCCTCTTCAACAGAGGGTGCCTCTCTGAGGGCCGCTGTTGCCTCTCTGAGGAAGGCCCTGGTTTCCTCCTCCACCTGCCTACCTCTCCTTGGCCCTCGTGGTTTAACTACCAGGGGAGGCATCTGGGCTCTTGTGCTGGGCCCAGCCTCCTCCTGGGTGCCACTGGGCCCAGCCTCCTCCTGGGTGCCCCTGGGCCCTGCCTCCTCCTGGGTGCCACTGGGCCCAGCCTCCTCCTGATCCCCAACATCACCCTCTTCCTGGCTCTGCTCTGGCTGTAAAAAAAGAAAGGGACATTATTTATTTTGCCACATCATCATTCACAGACATTGTTCACCTCTAGACATTGTTGAAATCAATGCCAAAAGTTATGTCCTTTTCATTGATTACGCATCCTGGTTTTGTTGTCTTGGACACATAAAATTAGCCCACTACTGTATCTTGCTCTTCACAAACTTTATTGGTAGAAGTGTACATACCTTTAACAATAATAACATCTATTTAAAATCTACAATTTTGTACGATAGAAATATAGATAGCAAAACTTTACCTGGCTCCATATCTCCAAATCTGCCTCCTCAAGGCCCTGATCTTGATCCTCAGAGGAAGCCAGAGCAGGGTTGACAGGAAGGCTGGAGGACTGGCTGCAGGGAAGGCTGGAGGGTTGGGTACAAGGAAGGCTGGATTGACCTCTGGGGGGAAGGGTGGAGAGAGATTCCCGCACTTCCAGCTGGTCATCCAGAAAAGCAAGCTTACTGTAGTACCACAGACTGGGTTTATAAACCTTATCTGCTGGTGCACCTGACCTCTGGGACCTCAGGACCATAGTCCTCTGGGTCCTGTATGTCCCTCTGATGGTCCCAATTTTGTTTTTGACATCTTGGAGAGTTGTTGTGGGTATCTTTGTTTGCACAAATGCAAGCAGGCTCTCCAGTGCTGCTTTCCTGGCGTCTTTATTTTTATTTCCGCCACTTTTGGTTTGCCATAATATAGGGAGCTCTTGCCATTTGTCGATGAACTCCCCCATGAAGTCTGGGTTTTTAAAAGTATTCATGATATCTGTAAAAGCGAGAAACCAAAATAAAAATATATTTCAGGCAACATTCCTCAACTGTGCATTGTCTACATATTTTGAGCACACAAATCTCCTCGTCTGATGAACCTCAAAAAGTAAAATTGTTAGGTACCTTGGTCACGACGTTCGTTGCTAACTCTCTCTCCCGAAAAATGAACGTATTTCCCAGACATGGATCTTCACTTTATATACACAGCGCATGCGTGAAACTCTGCACGCTTTCCCCGCCCCTGACGTTCGATATTGTACTTTCCCCGCCCCTTCTCGCTCGTAGTGCTGAACAAAACATGGCGGAGACACAGGTGGCTGAGATTACCTCTACAGAGGATGAAATTACAGAGGAGCCCAAATCAAGACCCAGGAGATATAAGGCATCCAACATGTCATTCGAGGAAATGGTGGAGATGGTCGCCATTTTAAAGAAGGAGGATTATGATGCCAAGCATGGTCCGTATAAAAGGCCTAATCTGGTCAAGTCCAGAATTATGGGCAAAGTGGTCAAAAGTCTCCACCAAAAATTCGAACGAAGGAACAGCTCAGAAAACGATGGTCAGATCTGAAGTTGCGGGAGGCCGACCAATATAAAAGAATCAAGAAAGTTATATTAAAAAGTAAGTTGTTTTTTTTGAGTTTCCATGGTACATATTATTTTCTTGTATTCTGTCGTGTATTTTTAACTTTCATATAGTACACTGAAAGATACCATCTTTTTTATGTTCGTCCACATAGTAAACGGACGTATTTTACCTCTTTCTCCGTACAGTTCCTCAAACGATGTTTTAGGATCATCCAGTGTGAACACCCATGTTTTTTTGTTTATTTGGGGGAGTACATTTGGGCCACACTTATTTTTGGTGTGCTAATCCAAAGGAGATTTGTTAATTTTGAAAAACGATATGCATGGTAATGTTAAAGGGAGTGAATGCTCAGCAGCTGATGAAACATCTGAACGCAGTAGTACAAGTGTGGGCCTAAAGCCAAAAAGCTTGATGGAGTCACACACAGGTGATCCAGTGTAGATACTTTGGGGTGTTACAATGTTTCAAATTTGTTCACAAAATGTATATGCTCTGTTTTGGCCTATGTATCCAATCATTTGTCCCGGTTGGCACAGGGGTTAAAAATTAAAATGGAGCATGCTTCAAAAGAATGATTAAAACGTTTTTTTCCATGTTTCTTATTTTAGCAAAATTGAGTCGCTACTAATGAAACTATTCCTTTTATTTCAATCTCCCTAGGGATTCGAAAAGCTACCTCAGATGAGACGAGAATTGCAATACCTACAATACCCCCAGAACCCCAGGATGGAGAGGAATGTGATGTTGTGGAAGTTGAAAGTGGCACCACCACAGGTCAGAGAGAAACCAGACACATGCATGTTAAATAGATGTAGGCCTACATATTCTATCCTACATATTTCTTTTTACATTTAGGTGCCGTTCTGGCGGAAGACCCCAATAAGTTGTCACATCACAGTGCCCAGATCCTGATCCAATACCTGATGGTCTGCTGTCGTGACCTCGAAAAAATTAAGGGAGATTTGCGAGAGATCAGGGCAAATACAAAGCGGGTGGAGGAAAGGCTCCAAAATATCATGGCTGTGCTTGGGCGTGTCTAATGTTTTTACACCAAATAACGTTTTACTTGCAGAGTTTTCTTTTTTTTTTGGTTATTTTACCCTTTAATGACTAGCACATGTTTAGCTTTTTCAAAATTTGGAGAACTATAGTTTGTTTATGCATGGCTGGTCATGCGTTTTAATACACCTGAAATTAAGGGAACATCCACATTTCTATGGAAGTTGACCACCTAAACAAAAAAAATAAAGGTATTTTTACATAACAAATCATTGTGGCTTCATTATGTAAATGTGGTGCTGAGTGAACTAATCAATGTTTGGTGTTTACACTGACAATGAAGGCTAATTAAAAGATTTTTTAATCCACATGGCAAAACAAATGCACTAGGTAAACCTACCAGAAACATCAAACATTATACAATAAAAATGACAAACCAATCTTTACTTTTTTTAAAAGTTTTATTTTTTTGGTCTAAAATTATTAGAGATTGTCTGGCATTTCAATGGCCCCCCTACCCATAAAATAGTCCACATATTGGTTACGGACCTCACGTCCGGTTGGGGGGGCCAAGCCAGGACGGCCAGGTTCCAGGGCCACCAAAGTTTCTGCATTGATTAAAGAGGCCTCAGGCCCACTCAAAGATATATAACTCGTTGAATGCACCCTTAGGAAATTATGCAGCACACAGCACGTCATAACCACATGGTTCCATTTGTATGGGGCAAGGTTGATGGAGGTAAGGAAGAGGCGAAATCGGCTGGCCATGATCCCAAACGCATTTTCCACCACCCTTCTGGCTCTGGCCAGCCGATAATTGAAAACCCTCCTCTCAGGGGTGAGGGTGCGTTGCAGGAATGGCCTCATCAAATGGGGTCCCAGGCCAAACGCCTCATCCGCCACAAACACAAAAGGTAGTCCCTCCACATTCTGCTCCGCGGGTGGCAAGGCCAGCAGATCCAAAAGGAGCCGTTCTCCAAACTCTGTCTGGGCAAAAACTCCTCCATCAGACATCCTGCCATTCTTGCCAACGTCCACATAGAGGAACTCGTAGGTGGCCGACACCACTGCCATCATCACGACGCTGTGGAACCCCTTATAATTATAATAAAAGGATCCCGAATGGGGTGGTGGGACGACCCGAACATGTTTGCCGTCGATGGCTCCTCCACAGTTCGGAAAGTTCCATCGCTGGGCAAACTCGGAAGCCACATTCTGCCATTCATGTGGCGAAGAAGGGAACTGTGGAATTAAAGAAATAACAAATTAATACTTGGAGCCAGAAACATTGCAAGCTGATTTCATACACACATTCATGGCCAACATTGGTAGAAACTGTTAAAAACATAAAAAATTGGAAGCAAGAAAAAAAAAAAAAATTATGGGGGGGGGGGGGAGGGTTGAAGATGAGTTGGGAATATCACACATGAAGGCTGTAGCACTCTGTATTGAAGTTAACAAAAATGAAACATTCCTAGGCAAAATTTAGAGTGCGTTTTGGGTAAAGCACTACGATGGAACATATAATAAAAAACATGGAAATGACTAGGCAAGGTAGGTATGGCCCCAGGATAGCATGCTGGAGAGGTTAGGTAAGCCAAATTTACAGGTAGGCCTCAAACACCAAACTTTAAATAATAAAACATGGGGAGAAAGGGGACATTCCCTGCAGCTAAGAATCATGTGAATTAGGGACTGCAAATAAAGCAAATTAAAAATATCCCAAAATAAAAACCATACAATGTGAATTTTTGAAGAAGAACACTTACCTTAATATAGTCCTCCTACAAAACTTGAAGGATGGCAGAACAAGTCTCTGGTATAATGATCCCCAGAGCCTGGGGGGATATGCCTGTGGAGAACTTAAGGTCCTGCAGGCTTCTCCCAGTAGCCAGGTATCGCAACGTGGCGATGAGCCTCTGCTCAGCACTGATGGCTTCCCGCATAACGGTGTCCTGCCTGGTAATATAGGGGGACACCAAAGCCAACAGCTGCTGAAATACGGGGTCAGACATCCTGAGAAAATTCCTGAAATCATCAGGATTATTCTCCCTGATCTCCCGCAACAAAGGCATGTGACAGAATTGGTGCCGCTGGAGCAACCAATTCTTGGTCCATGAACTCCTCCTGACCCTGCTCATGGCATGGAGTCGGGATACAGCATGAACCCCTGCACCAACTACAGCACGAACTCTACGACGAGTACGTAGCCGCAACATGGCTAGATAACGGTCGGCTGAACAGAACGTACTAGAAGAACGCACGGAAGAACAGCAAGGCCTATGAAGAACAAGCTGAAAAACACGAACGTGCAGAGCAGGCCGCACTGAATAAAGGGATTTTTATAACAGCTTACCTGTAAAATCCTTTTCTTGGAGTACATCACGGGACACAGAGCGACTTAGTCATTACTAATGGGTTATATAGATTACCTTCAGGTGTTGGCACTGGCCAATTCCAAACCGGAAGTACCCTCCCCTATATAAGCCCCTCCCACCCGGGAGCACCTCAGTTTTGTAGCCAAGCAATAAGTGTCCCAAAAAGAGGGGTGGGAGCTCTGTGTCCCGTGATGTACTCCAAGAAAAGGATTTTACAGGTAAGCTGTTATAAAAATCCCTTTTTCTTTTTCGTACATCACGGGACACAGAGCGACTTAGTCATTACTAATGGGACGTCCCAAAGCAATGCCAAATGAGGGGAGGGATACATAAGCTGGGCGCCATCAGGCATGAGGCTCTTTTGCGGCCTGCAACACACTGCGCCCAAAGGCGACATCCTCCTGACTTGTGACGTCTACCTGGTAGAATCTAGTAAACGTGTGTACTAAGGACCATGTTGTGGCCTTACAGTACTTGAGCCAGGGAGGCTTGGTGATGCACTGCCCATGAAGTTCCAACTGCTCTTGTGGAGTGCGCCCTAACTTTGAACGGAGGCGGTCCCCTTTTCAAGCCATAGGCTTGTATTATGACCTGTCGAATCCACTTGGCTAAAGTAGATTTTTGATGCTGCCTGACCCTTTCTGGGGCCTTCCGGCAGAACAAACAAAGTATCCGTTCTACGAATCTGAGCAGTGGCTTTAAGATAAGCTTTAACTGCTCTTACTACATCCAAAGAATGCAAAAACTTTTCCTCTACCGAACTAGGTTTGGGGAAAAAGGAAGGAAGAACCACATCTTGGTTCAAATGGAACCTCGATACCACCTTAGGAAGAAGGCTGGATGAGGACGTAATACTACTCTGTCCTTATGGACAACCAGATATGGCTCTTTACAGGACAAGGCGGCTAATTCCGATACTCTTTTAGCCGAACAAATGGCTACAAAGAAAATCAATTTCCTGGTGAAAAGAACCAAGGAAATGTGCCGCAATGGTTCAAATGGTTGTTTCTGTAGAACCGACAGAACCAGGTCCAAGTCCCACGGACACACGGGAATACCAACCGGAGGGCTAATACGCATCACTCCTTGTATGAAAGCTTTGATTAATGAATGCAAAGCCAAGGGCCTTTGAAAAAAAAAATATTGACAAGGCCGTCTGACCCTTGATAGTACTCAAGGCAAGCTTCCTATGTACAGCCCACTGTAGGAAGTCCAGAATCCTACCTATTACGTACTTACGTGGATGCCATTTCCTGGCCTCACCCCACGTGATGTACGCCTTCTAGATCCTATAATAGATCTGCCTGGATACCGGCTTCCTGGCATTGATCATGGTAGATACCACAGGATTAGAGAGCCCTCTCTTTTTTAGAATGTAGGCTTCTATAGCCAGGCCGTCAACCTAGGGCTGGTAAGGAAGGGTAGTATATCGGTCCTTGCGAAAGCAGGTCCGGACGATGTGGGAGGGTCCAAGGACTTCCCACTGACATTTTTACAAACTCCGCGTACCATGCCCTTCGGGGCCACGCTGGAGCCACCAGAATCACTGGTTTCTTTTCTACCCTGATTCTGCGGATTAATCGCGGTGGGAATGCATATATCAGCTTGAACTGATCCCAAGGGAACACTAGGGCATCCGAACCGCAAGCTAGGGGATCCTTTGTGCGAGACACAAATCTGTCCACCTTTGCGTTGAATCTGGATGCTAGCAGATCTACATCCGGTGTTCCCCACCGCTGGCATATTGCCTGGAAAACCTCGGGGTGAAGAGACCATTCCCCCGGGCATAATTGCTGGCGACTTAAAAAAAGTCCGCTCTCCAATTTTTCACTCCTGGGATGAAAACCGCGGATATGGCTGTGACATACCTTTCTGCCCATTCCAGGATGCATTTCGCTTCCCTCTGGGCTGCACGACTCCTGGTGCCACCCTGGAGATTGATATATGCCACTGCTGTGGCATTGTCTGATTGAATTCTGACAGGTGACCCTTGGAGTTTGGATGTCCATACTACTAGGGCATACCGGGCTGCTCGTATCTCTAAGAGATTGGTGGGCAGGGCCTTCTCTGCTTCTGACCACTTGCCCTGGAGAGACCATTGCTCCAGTACTGCTCCCCAGCCTATGAGGCTGGCAACTGTAGTGACCACCTTCCAAGAAACCGGACTGAAGGGGACAGGGACATTGGTAAGTCTAAAGCCTGAACTTTTTTGTTCCAGGCTGACAGTATGGCCCTCTGCAAGTTCCTTGAATGGAATTGACCGTAGGGTACCGCTTCGAATGAAGCCACCATTTTTCCCAGCAGCCTTATACACAGGCGTATGGATGGTTTTTCTTTTTTGTACCCACTAAGTGGGTCAAATCTTTCAAAGACGACACCTTCTCTGGAGGTAAGAAAATCTTTCTCTGATTTGAATCCAGTCTTAGCCCCCAAGTATTCCAGGCTTTTGACTGGTTTTAGGGCTGACTTGTCTCGGTTGATAATGCAACCGTGAGATTCCAGATACTTGATTATCTTGTGAACGACCACTTCTAGTTTTTTCCACTGAGTGGTCTATCAGCAACAAGTCGTCTAGATATGCCATTATCGTTACACCTTGTGTCCCTAGTTTGGCCAATCGTAGGGCCAGAATTTTTGTGAACACTCGTGGTGCCGTGGCCAGACCGAAAGGTAAGGCTCTGAACTGAAAATGGCGCCCTTCTACTGCAAGGCGTAGAAATTTCTGGTGGGCCGGACAGATGGGAATATGCAAAATAAGCATCCCTTATGTCGATCGAGGCTAACCATTCCTGCCCTTGTAGGGCGGTGGCCACCGATCGGATCGACTCCATCCGAAAAAAGTCCTGATATGTAGGAACTTGTTTAGCCCTTTTATATTCAATATGGGCCTCATGTCCCCATTTGGTTTGGGGACTGTGACAAGGTTCGAGTAAAACCCGAACCCGTTTTCTTTCAAGGGAACCTTCATGATTACCCTTGGGGCAATAGTTGCTCTAGTGCCAGAAGGAGGGATCCACTCTTCTGGGGATCGCTTGGCACGTTTGACCTTATAAAATGGGCAGGAGGAATGTCTTTTAACTCCAGCCTGTATCCCAGACTTACTGCGGGGATCACCCATCTCTGATGGTGTCCCGCCAGGTCTCTGTGAACAACTGAAGTCTTCCCCTCACCCGACTGAGTGGGGGCAACCCTTCATGACTTAGGGGGAGGTCTTGTACCTCTCTTGATCCAGGGTTTCTTGATACCCTGTGATTGTCCCTGATTTCTGCCCCCTGGATTTGACCGCGGAGGCCGTCGGAACTGTTTCACAGCCGATGTGCCAGGGACTGGAGAAGTAGGCCTCCTAAAAGAAGGACTCCTACCCTTGTTCTTAACCGGTAAGAGTGAACTTTTACCGGCAGAAATTTTCTGGATATATTTGTCCAGATCTTCTCCAAATAAGCGTTCTCCATGAAATGGGAAGCTAACCAGCAGTTTTTTACAAGGAGCTTCAGCAGACCAGTTTTTGAGCCACAGAAGCCTACGCATATGTACTATAGACAGCGTAAAGCGGGAGGCCTGTTGGATTGTATCCTTTATGGCGTCCACCGCAAAACACAAGGCTCTAGGCAGGTCAGCTAGGGCCAGAGCCTGCTGATCTGGTAAGTCCCTTAAGACTTGTTTCAACTGATCTTTCACTGCTTGGCAGACTCCAATCGCTGCTACCGCAGGTTGTGTCACCATGCTTGCTGTAGAGAAAGCAGATTTTAGTAAAGACTCCAATTTTTTATCTATTGGGTCTTTGACATTGGAACATTATCTACTGGACATGTCAGTGATTTGTTAACAGAAGAGATGGCTGCGTCCACTGTAGGGACCCTCCATTTTTTTATGAACTTATCCTCCATGGGATAGATCACCGGAAATCTCTTGGGGGGAGCAAATATTTTATCAGGATGCTCCCAATCCTGGTAAATAAGCCCTTCTAATAAAGGGTGGATTGGGAAGGAACAGACAGCCTGGGGAGCTTTTAGCGACCCCAGCGAGGAAACCGTAGTGGATGGTGGTTCCGCCAGAGGCATTTTAAATGCTGATCGGACCATATTAGTCAGAGACTGAACCCATAATCTTTCAGCCTGAGATGCTGAGAAAGGTTCTTCCACTGTTGATTCCTCCATAACTGAATCAACCTCATCCTGATCCCCTTCAGGTAGGTCGATCTCTGTGTGGGGCTGTTCCTTCACTAACAGGCACTCTGAAGGAGGAGACGGAGATCGGACGCGCTTTTCCTGAGACAGGGAAGCAGCGATCAATGCTGTTAATCTCTCTTCCAATCCTCCCAGAGTTGAGGATAAAACCTCCTCTGTTATATATACAGGAGCAGGTGGACTGGGGACAGCCGCAGCACCAGGCATTCCTGCGGGGTTTCTACAGCTACTGACCTCTGAATTCTCAGGGGAGATTGGTGCAGTACAAGCATGCCCAATATCCTCAGAGCCCGATGGAGACCCCTTTGGCTTCCTGGAAGATCTATTTCCGGAGCGTCTGGACGACATATCCTTTAAGCACAAAGCTGAGGTATTCCCGTCGTCATACACCAATTTTGCTGGTAATAATCTAACACAGGTGCTGCTATATACCAGCTGGTGTCCACTAAAGTGCCTTTCTATGGGGATGCCTGCATCAACCGCCTCTGTGTGCCACTGTTTGTTGCTAGCTCTGTTTGCATCCAGCTGACACTTGTACTGTGTCTTTTAACTATGCTGGGACGCCCGCACATGCGCAGAAGCGCCGCGGCGCGCATCGAGCGTCATCCACCCGCCCCGCCCCTTTTTTTCATAGGAGGCGCGTGCACGCGCCCGCGCGCGCGCCCGTGCGCCAATGGCGCCCTTTTCGAAAACCAACAGAGGACTAGGAGCCAGGGCCCTTTTTGCCGGAGGGCCTGTGCGGTGGATGAACGCAGCAACAGGGCAGAGGAAGTGGATTCCCTCAGAGAAACTTACCAGCTGCCTGGATCTTTTGAGTTGAGAAAACCAAAGATCCACATTTACAAGAAAAATGGACTACAGCGGCCTCTAGTGGTTTAACACAGGTACCGCGGTCCCTGTTTGTTTTTTTTTTTCTTGACTACTATTAAAATTTTACATTTTCAGTAGTTATAGGCAAACACAGATATTTAGCGGGAATACCGTTAGGTAACAGACAGAAAGACAAATTAGGCTTGGGGGTCCCCCAATAGAACCAAGTTCCTGAGGGCCCCCACTTACCTGATCCCCGCCGCAGGACTTTGTTTGGTCCACAAAAGTCCAAACTTCACCTATCACGGCAGGCATTGTAATTAAACCTTCAGGGACCGGGTTCCCAAGGATTCCACTCCCCTGGACCTGTATAGCACCCTGCACAGACAGCGTCTTGGTCGTGGGTATGACCAGAGCTCTGGATCCCAGGGTCCAGCCCTCCTAAGAGAAGCATTACAGGCAAAACCTTGCTCTTCTGCTGCAAGGCCCGGGTACCGACCGTTTAGCTATGAAGCTTTTTTGGTGGGATCCGGAACAGCTTACTAAGGCCCAAAAGAACCTGTACGCAAGCCCAGTGAAAACACATGTTACTCTTTGGCCAACACCTTAGACACTGGCAAAAAACTGAGGTGCTCCCGGGTGGGAGGGGCTTATATAGGGGAGGGTACTTCCGGTTTGGAATTGGCCAGTGCCAACACCTGAAGGTAATCTATATAACCCATTAGTAATGACTAAGTCGCTCTGTGTCCCGTGATGTACGAAAAAGAAAAACAGATACGAACTGACTACAAGCAGTGCTAAACAGATACGAACCCACAGGCGCAATCTGAACTCCCGAAAACGATCTTCAAAGCACGAAGACTGAAAAGCGCGAATCGTCTCTCACCAAACTTTTACTAACACGCGAAACACGGAATTAGCAAAAGCGTCCCAAAGGGTGGCGTCATTCGAACGGCACTTCCCCTTTATAGTGCCGTCGTACGTGTTGAACGTCACTGCGCTTTGCTTGATCGTTTTTTTTAATGATGGTGTGTACGCAAGGCAGGCTTGAGAGGAAACATGAAAAAAAACGAGGAGAAAAACGTCGGTTTAAAAAATGACATTAAAAACGATCGTGTGTACGGGGCATAACAGAAGATAAGTAACTTAAATGTATTTGTACTGTTATAGACCATAGGCTGTTCTATTTTCTAGGCATTTTGCTTGTTATAGATATCTGTCAGTCTTGTATTGTATTCCTAAGATTGTAATAGTTTTGTATGTACAGCATCTTTGTATAGTAAAAGCACATTTACACACTGCAGAAGTCTCAGCTTCCTTGTTATACCACAGAGTAACCTTGCTAGATAGATGCAAGCAAAACAACCACCCATCACAGGATACCGAGAGTGGATTACCGCCGCTGGAATCTTTTCTTTTTTTTTTTTAAAAAAAAAGGACTTTTGCCAACGGTGTCTGTGTGTTTTTTTTACATTTTTTTACACTTTCTTTGTGAAATGGTAGGGGTACAATGTACCCCTTACCAATTCACATAGGGGGGGCCGGGATCTGGGGGTTCCCTTTGTTAAAAGGGATCTTCCAGATTCCGATAAGCCCCCCGCCCTTGTCCCCCACAACCACCGGGCAAGGGTTGTGGGGATGAGGCCCTTGTCCCCATCAACATGGGGACATGGTGCTTTGAGGGGTAACAGACCCCCAAAGCATCCTCCCCACGTTGAGGGCATGTGGCCTGGTACGGTTCAGGAAGGGGGGCGCTCTCTCGTCCCCCCCTCTTTTCCTGCGGCCTGCCAGGTTGCGTGCTCGGATAAAGGGTCTGGTATGGATTTTTGGGGGGAACTCCACGCCATTTTTTAAAAAAAATTGGCGTGGAGTTCCCCTTAAAATCCATACCAGACCTGAAGGGTCTAGTATGGATATTTGGGGGGAACAGCACGTCACTTTTCTTTTAAATTTGACGCAGGGGGAGTGCCCATGCGCGGCCGGACGGAGCGGATGACCATCTGACCTGCTCCGCTCACCCCCCGGCGACTTCAGCCTTAAACAGCGGCCCCACACCTCGCCCGCAGCTGGAATTAGCCTGACCCTCCTGAGGAAAGATCTGGGCACACACCGGATGGTGAAGAAGCCGCGCTATAAGCCTAAGAACGGCTCCTGGAGCTCGAGCCGCCCTACACAGCAAGGTTCCAAGATGGCGACCGGCTATATCACACGAGGTATGCAGGCGGCAGGGAAGGGGAAACCTCCACCTCCTAATCAAGCACAGGCCCCAGGGACTGAAGAAGCTGACTACCCAGCACTATGTTCCTCAAGATCTCCCCCAGATAAAGGTGAGCTGACAACTATAGAATGCCTGTCACCTAGCCCCCCTGCACTATCTCCCTCTCAGACTGCAGCCAAATCACCCAGCATGGACTCACACACATCCTCCCTTCTGGACAGGGAGATGGCAGAGGCTATATACAGCCAGCCTAGCAGCCAAGAATCTGCATCAAATAGCAATGCTGACTCTCCTGCTGTACCCCCTGTTCAGGGTCAATACTCAGGAGACCCGATCCTAATAGCACGCTTTGCTGACCTGCTTCAAAGGGAGCTAGCTAAAGCTAATGACAAACTAGCTTTGGACATAAAACGAGATTTCCAGGAAATGGGACATAGATTGGACAGTATTGAATCCAAGATGGATGACACAGTCCACAGAGTTTCCCAAAATTCAAACATGATTACTGATTTACAAGATCGACTTGAGGACGCTTACTCAAAGATTGACGACCTTGAAAATCGCGCCAGGCGCTATAACTTTCGCATCCGTGGCATACCGGAAAATATAAAAGATATTACTTCCATCACACAATCTCTGATGCAAGCTGCTGTACCCGATATTGATGAGATCCATATGGAGGTTGATCGAATACATAGAGCTTTGACTGCCCCTAAACCTGATGGCCCCCCCCCGAGATGTGATTGTGAAGCCACATTTCTTCAAGATTAAGGAAGCAGTGATGCGGCATGCCCGAGAGAACCCAGACCTAGAAATAGATGGCTTCAAGATCCAAATATTTGCTGATATTTCCCAGGCCACAATCCAAAAGAGGCGATCGCTTAAACCTTTACTAGCACTACTGACCCAACGTAATATTCGATACAGATGGTACTACCCTTTTAGAGTCCAATTTTCCTTTAACAGCAAATCCTACTCTTTCTCATCATTTAATGAAGGCGAATCGATCCTGCTGAAATTGGGATTTATATCCCACAACCCATCTTCACGGAACCAACCTGGATCCAGAGAATCCCCTCCCCCTCCACTCTCCCCCCTATGGTCATCAAAATCAACCAAGAAAAATGCCCATGCATCCCGTGCTACCTGAAGAATGGGCTTTGTGTTACTGACCTGGTCCAAACCCCCAGTGGTGTCTTCTCAGCGGTCTCCTGAAGGGACATTAGACGCCACACAGGGCGACTAAAATCCGTTGGAACAAGATGTTCTTGTTATTTTTGTCTGAAACGTTCAAGCCGACTTCTACATTTTTAAATTTTTCGAATTCCTGTATTTCTGGTACTGAATTGGTCCCCCTCCCCCTTTCCCTCCCCCCACCTCTCCCTCCCCACCTCTCCCTCCCCCCACTTTTTTTTTTTCTCCCTCTCTTCCTTCCCCTTTTCCCCTCTCCCCCCTCCCCCTCCCCCTTTTCCTCTCCCTCCTCCCCCCCTTCTTTTCCCTCTTCCCTTTCATCTTTATATAATCCACATTGTACGCTTGGTTAAATAACCCTACCAATATTTTAGGGCGAAACACTGGGGCCAAAGAAGACTTTTTTTTTTTTTTTTTTTTTAACTTTATGACATATTTTGTGTCGCTGGGGGGTGGTCATGTGCACTCCTTATTTGAGGGACTCTCCCCATTACTTGCTATTGGCAGGAGACTCCTTCGCGCCTGGGGCTTATCCCCAGGATATTTCGACTGTTTACTGTTTGTAATATTGTTTGGTTACATGCTTAAACTATGTCACTCGGTACCGGGAGTTCCCTGGTCCGACAGCTTGATTTTCTTTTTCTCTACTATTATTGTTTTCTTTACTATCCCTAACTCTGTTTTTTTTCTTTTTCTCTCTTTCTTTCTTATTTCCAATTTTATTTTTTCCCAAAACTGTTCTTTCCTGAGGGTCACCTGGAAAGTTCCTTGGCGCTTTTGGCCTCTGGATCCTACGGATCGGTGGGTGAGTCTGCTTATCGATGTTCATAACTATACCTCATGTCTTCCATAAAACCAACGCCCCGAAATGTCCGCCTGCTTTCACATAATGTCCAGGGTTTTGGGTCGCCTGTCAAGCGAATCAAGGCCCTCACACATTACAGTTCGTTGGGGGCGGACATTGTAGCTCTCCAGGAAACACATTTTATTTCCTCATTTACCCCCGCTATCTTCATAGAGATTACCCTCTTTGTTTCTACGCGAACGCTTCAGAGAAGAAAAGAGGTGTAGCCCTCTGCTTCTCCAAACATATATCGTTCGCAGAAACTAAAACCATTAAAGATAAAGACGGCCGCTATCTTTTGGTGAAGGGCCACCTAGGGGAAACCTTAATCACCATACTTGTCTACTATGCCCCCAATACTAATCAAACCGCCTTTTTTCACGCCCTTCTGGCACTTTTAGAACCCGAACTTGAGGGTGTGGTCATTTTGGCAGGTGATTCTAACTTAGCTCTAGATCTAATTAAAGATAAATCACACACCTCAGGACTTCGGTCTCCCCCCGGGCAAAGTCATAAATTCGCACAACTGCTATATAAGTATGACTTGGTGGATGCTTGGCGAGAGGCCAATCCTACCGATAGGGATTACTCCCACTATTCAAGGGCACATGGACACTACTCCCGCATAGATCACGTGTTTCTCCCCTCGGGGGTGATACCGAGATTGAGATCTGCAAAAATTTTGTCAACATCTTGGACCGACCATGATCCTATTGTGATTCAATTAACTGATCTCACTAATAAAACTGTGGGATTCCATTGGCGACTAAATGAATCTCTCCTCAGTGACGAATCTCACTGCATAGAGATTTCCAGCCATATACAAACCTACTTTGAAAATAATATCCCTGGAGATACATCTCCTGCCACTAACTGGGAAGCGCACAAAGCTACTATTAGGGGCTCTTTTATTCAGTTAGCTTCCAGACTAAAAAGGTCTCGCACCGAGCTGATTTCTGCCAAGACCGAGGAGTTTGAGTCTCTAACCAAACAACACAAACGCTCCCCTTCTCCCAACTTGTTTAAGAAATTGGAACAAACCCGATTAGAATTAAACATTTGCCTCACAACAAGGGGCGAGAAACAATTGCGGTGGACGAATCATAAATTCTTCACCTGGCGGGACCGCCCGGGATCCCTACTGGCGCACAAACTCGCTCCTAGACACTCCCACCGTGCACTCCCTAAAATAAAGGTATCCGGGGGCCACCTCTCACAAGATCCCCATAAAATCCTCGATGAATTCCATGATTTCTATGCAGACCTCTACAAGAAACCCCAGGATGTGGCTCCCCCGTCCATCAGGGAGTTTCTGGGGGCTCTCCCCCTCCCAATCATCACTGATGATCACAGAGAATTGGTGGACCAACCATTCACAACCGAAGAGGTTACTGATGCTATCAAATCTCTCTCACTTCATAAATCTCCGGGCCCGGATGGGCTTCCTAACATTTACTATAAAAAATTTGCTACGCACCTGGTCCCACACCTGGCTCTTTATTTTAATTCCCTGAGGGATGGAGGAGTGGTCCCATCTGACGATAATAAAGCCTACATCAGCGTTATCCCCAAACCCGGCAAAGATTCCACTGATGTTCGCAACTATCGCCCAATCTCCTTAATTAACTGTGATCTAAAAATTTTTACTAAAATTTTAGCCCTCCGAATCAACTCCTTTTTGGAACACTACATACATAAAGACCAATCGGGATTTATCGCAGGACGTCAGACCTTGGATCAAATTCGCAGATCTATCGCTCTGATCTCAGCGGTACGTTCCAATTGGGATAACCTCCCAAATCGGGAACTCTTGCTCTTATCATTAGATCTTAATAAAGCTTTCGATAGCCTGAATTGGGACTATCTTTTTATTACCCTTGAAACTATGGGATTTGGCTCTACGTTTATCTTGCTGATGAAAACACTCTATAGCTCCCCGATAGCTCAAATCTCTATCAGAGGACATAAATCATCCATATTCCCAGTCCAGCGAGGCACTAGACAGGGATGCCCGCTCTCTCCCCTACTATTTGCTTTAGCAATAGAACCCCTTGCAATGGCTATCCGCTCCCATCCCAACATCCATGGTGTTTATTGTGGTCAACAAGAACACAAATGTGCACTATTTGCTGATGATGTCCTTCTGTACATCACTAATCCCCAAACCTCGCTCCCAGAACTCTTGTCCTTACTAGATCGCTTCTCGCTAATTTCGGGGCTAACCCTAAACTCACAAAAAACCCTGGCACTCAATATCTCACTACCTCCTACGGAGGTACAGCTCCTCCAAAGCACATATAGCTTCAAGTGGGCTTCTCACTCCCTCCCATACTTGGGGGTTAATTTGACCCCTTCGATAGGGACGTTATACAAAGCAAACTATCCCCCTTTATTTAAAAAACTCAAGGCAGATCTTCGCTCCTGGGCGGAATACTCTCTCTCTTGGTTTGGCAGAATCAGTTCGGTGAAAATGACATTTTTGCCAAGACTCCTATATTATTTCCGGACATTACCGATAGCAATCCCTAGGGGAGACATGCAACATATACAAACTGAAGTTTTACGCTTCATATGGGGTAATAAGAAATCACGGATACAAAAAAAAAACACTTTATACACCTAGGCCCATGGGAGGACTTGGTCTTCCCAATTTACAGGCTTATTATCACTCGGCTCAGATAGCCCAATTAGCTCACACGACAGTTGGAGGTTCGGTCCCTCTTTGGGTTGACATAGAAGCACTTGCGTGCCACCCACGGGCAATAGGAGCCTTGATGTGGCTTCCTAATCGTAAACGCCCATCTATTCTGTGCCCTACCTTATCACATTCTCTAGCGGTATGGGACAGAACGAGACACAGAGCGTCCCTTATGTCACGCCACACACCTCTAGTGCCCATTTTTTGCAACCCGGAGTTTCCTCCTGGACTCGCTCCACAACAATTCCAATGGTGGCTCAATAAGGGACTAATGAGAATCGGGGACTTCCTTAACGGAAACCAAATGCATACAATAACATATTTCAAAGACAACTTCTCAATGCCTCCTATTGAGGTATTTCGATATAACCAAATTTCCTCATTCATTATTTCCAAAATTAAACAGGGGGGGGGGGCCCACGACACTTACCGCATTTGAACTGACTTGCCGAAACAGAGGCACACAGAGGGGCCGAATCTCTACCATATACTCTTCTATAACGGAACCTGACACTAAACTCACCTATATGACCCAATGGGAGAGGGACTTTAACCTCTCCCTTGAACTGACAGACTGGCAAGATATTGCCTACCAACTCTCAAAAATCTCTATTAACACTACCCTTATTGAAGCCAATTACAAAACATTATTACGCTGGTACTTAGTTCCCACAAGAATAGCTAAAATGCATCCTTCCTCCTCACCTCATTGTTTTCGACAATGTGGACAGATGGGTACCATGCACCATATTTGGTGGCAGTGTCCACTAGTGGTCAGGTTTTGGATAAGAATCTTTAATCTGATTAACTCAGTGGCAGGTATCAATATCCGTCGGTCCCCAGAGAGCGCACTTTTCCATAGACTTCCCGACGGAATTCCCAAAAACTCAATACGCCTCATAACCTACATCTTGTTGGCAGCGAGAATAATAATTGCAAGGAACTGGAAAAGCTCAAGAATACCCCTAGAACAAGTTAAGGATAAACTCAATTGGATTATGATTAATGATAAGCTCACTTACACCCTTCACAATAAAGCAGAGATGTTCAACAAGATCTGGGATCCATGGATTGATTATATTTCCGCTTGATGAGGAAATCCAGGTGACCCTCTCTCCCTCTCTCTCCTCTCTCTCTTCTTCTCTTATCTTTCCTTCTCTTTTCTGCTTTTTTCCCTTCTCCCTTGTCCTCCCTTTCTTTCTATCCTTGGTGATATACCTTCTGTATACCTTGGTTATCAATATATCGTGATAGAATGTTACTAATGAGGCAGGAAACCCTATCATAGTGGGGATCCACGGCTAACCCCGAATCTTTAATCGAGGTCCACTGAAGCCCTGGACCCTCCCTATCCCCCCCCCCTAGTGCTTGTGCAGTTTAATGTTACTGGTCTGGACGCTTGCACTCGTACTATGCCCTACTTGAGGGTTTGCATAACCCATAACCTTCATGATGATACTATGCATATGCCTCCTACCTCCTGACAGGCTCTGGGTGGGTTAAAAATAAATTATCAAAACATTTACATATTTGGCCGAATGTAACCTGGCTATTTGCTCGTTATTGTTTGTTTTTATTTCTTTTATTCCTCTCCTGTATTGTATTTATTACAATAAACATATTGCAATATAAATTTGACGCAGGGCTCCCCTTAATATCCATACCAGACCTGAAGGGCCTGGTAATTGAATTTGGGGGGAGCCCCACGCATTTTTTTTTTATCAATGACTTTTCTCTGTATTGCCGGGAGCCGACAATTCATTATAGCGGCGAGTGCTTTTAAATTACTTTTTTTCCTTCAGAAATGAGCACGGGAAACAAGCGCTGCTTTACAGGCACACTATACACACTCCCTAGGTACGAAATTTAAAGGAATATTTCACTTTTATTGTTTCATTTTAAGCATTATTAAATTCACTGCTCACGAAAAAACGGCCGTTTTTAAAACTTTTTTTGCATTGATACATGTCCCCTGGGGCAGGACCCGGGTCCCCAAACACTTTTTATGACAATAACTTGCATATAAGCCTTTAAAATTAGCACTTTAGATTTCTCCCATAGACTTTTACAGGATGTTCCGCGGCTTTTCGAATTTTCCGCGAACACCCCAAATTGTTCGCTGTTCGGCGAAAAAAGCAATGTTCGAGTTGAACATGAGTTCGACTCGAACTCCTAGCTCATCCCTAATTAGTGGCTTGTTGAGTTGTAAAACTTCTGGTTCCTCCTTGATGGTTGATGTAAGCGACTGCTAAGGCATTGTTCTGACTGAATGCAGGTCAGAAAATCTAGCAGTCGAGAAGTCCAGTGTTGAAGGGATAACCAAACTGCACTGAGAGTGTCCAGGCTGACATCTGTCATAAAAACCTTTCAGACCAAGGCGCAGAAGGGTTTTTTCCCAAAACTCCAGGGCCCCACTCCCCACCAGGTCAGGGCAAGCCTGGTTTTCAGGGTCAGCTGCATGCAATGGTTCAGAGACTGAGCCTCCTTTTCCCATGCAGCCATAATGTTGAGGTAGTCTGCAGTAAGATTGGGCATTTGGAACCGTTTTGAAAAAAGGCCACCTCTAAGCCCAGAAACCTCATGCAAATGTGGAGGGATGGTTGGCTCCTTGACTGTAGCATCTAATCATGGAAGAAAAGAGTTTGAAGCTTTTCCTGAGAAAAGAAAACCTTAAAAACTAAGTATCCAAAAGAAGGTCTAGATCCTCCAAGCAATAAGTCGGTACCAATGCCAAGTACAAGAGGTTCAGGATTCACCTGAACCTCTGCAGAGTTTGAACAGTTTGTTGAAGAGTGACTGACAGAGTCAGTGTCCACATTTCCCTCAGTAGGAGGTCATTCAGGTATTCCACTATCAGAATACCTTGAGAGCGAAGCAGAGCAAGCACAGAGCTTAGTTAGGCACATTGGGGAAGACCTGAGGTAAGGTAAATATACCAAAGGGAAAGGGAACAAACTGGTAATGGTGGTTGCGTACTGCAAAACGCAGAAAGATGGGGACATGCAAGTAGGCATCGTTGATGTCCACAGAGGCCAGAAAGTTTCTGCGGAACTAAACTTACTTTTCACTTCAATAGTACTCATCCCTGGCCAGCGCTGGCATCTTCTGCTGGGTGTTGGTCTTCGAGTCAGTCTTCCTACCACAAAGGGACTGTGTTGGTAACTTCAAACTGAGCTGGGCATGTGCAGCTCAGTTTACATGAGACGAAAGCAAGCAGGCAGGTATGTGTATTTTATTGCAGAAGGGACATTGCATGTCTCTTCTGCAATAAAGAGAATGCCTGTTCCATACAGAATTTTTGCATCCAAAAGGTTTTAAAAACTTTTAGATCCAGTATGTTAAGAATGCCACCTTTCACTTTGGGAACTATGAAAAAGGATTGAGTAGAAACCATAGAATCTTTTGTCTTCTGGAATAATTGCTATAGCCACAAGAGAAAGGAGCTGCCTCACGGAAGTGTGGAGGTCCGTTAATCTTTGTAGGAATGCTGGAATGTACCCAAACGTCTGCAGGAATAAACCCAAATGTCAGCAGGAATTAACCCAAACGTCTAAAATCTCCTGCAACCAGGGGGTCGCAAAGACCAACAGATGCGCCCCCCTCATTATAATAGAGTCCCAGGCTTGACCTTGGACTTGGAGGCCTTGGAGAAACAAAAGGAACTCTTCTTAAGCTGGCCGTACATGGCTCAGTTTTTTTTGTTTAGCCAGTCCCATCCACACATTCGAGGAGGAATCCTCCGCACTGTGTAATTGTATTCTGACAGTGCAGGAGTCAGCTGGACTCCTTTGCAGTTAGAATACACTAATCAGTGCTGCAGCTCTGATCGAACTAAAGTTTTCCAGCAAGCCCAATCACAAAAATTTAAGCCTAAATTTTGCCTAAATGACAAACATAAAAATCAGCATAAGGGAAATAACTTATTTATTAGTATGATGTCTCCCTTGTGCTGTTTCTTCTGGATTTAGAAGAAATTTTCTTCTTTCCTAACCCTCTCCCCCATTTTCTGATGCGGCAGGAGTTATAACAACTAAGGGACTGTCAGGAGCTCTCATCAAGACAGCATGACTATACCTGCATTTCCTGTCAGATCCACCATTCACAGAAGCCATACTACAGTTTCTATGAATGACTGAATGACACAGGATGTTTGAATGGAAGAGGTGTAGCTATCAATCACTTGCCCATCCCCCATTCAGAGATGCTCTGACATTCATAAAAGATGCAGTACGGCCGGGATGAAAGTGTAAGCATAGTCAAACTCTCTTGATGAAAGCTCCCGACAGCCTCTCAGTTTTCCAGAGGGGGGGGGTGGGCAGAAAACAATGCACCCACAGCCACGCCCCCCCGGTCGAGTCACCTGCCCCCCCCGCAGTCGGCAGGGTCACCCGCCCACCCTTTTTTGAAGCCTATTAGAGCCACTTGCTCTAATCACGTGCTTCAAAAAGAAAAAAAAAGCATTGGAATCAATGCGTCCAGCGCCCTGCATGTAGATTAGGGGGCCGGACGCATGGATGGGGGAGCGGCGCCCCTGCACCCTGCATCCCTTGTGCTGATTGTACGTTTGCAATTTAGACGAAACTTAGGCTTTACACAAACTGTGCACCTGATATTTTATCTTGTACAGTTAGAGCTACATCTCAAAATCCTCAGCATTAGACACTTCAGAGTATGTTGGATGCCTGCTTCCCAGTGTTGCATGTCCCAGCTGCTATGTCACTAATGTGGTGAGAGGAGAGGTGCCACCTGGGAGGTGAGGTGTAGAAGGTATTTAAAAGATACGCAAGATGCTAAATATTCCTAGTGGCAGTTCCAGCAAATATCCTCATTGCACGCCGTTGCTTTATCAAGAACTACATAAATCAATATTTGGCTATTATAGTTATTTCACCAGCTGGAAAATGAGTGTGCTGGAGTTTTATTTTAGTTTAGCAGCTCACTGTTAAAACAAAGAAATGTCCAGAAGATAAACCCTGATATTTTACGAATTACTCTTGTCTTGAGAGAAGTTAGCTTTTATCTGCCATGGTACCTTACAGAATGGGAATACAACGGTTGATATTTGGCTTCCTATTGCCATTCCATGTAAGGTTTATCACATAACAGCTATTTATTGTATGAACTCTCTGTCCTTGGCAATGACCCAAAAAGCATTTCCTTACAGCTACAATCAGACACCATGGCATCTCCTCAGTTTCATACAGCTAATGGTTAGATGACATCAGTGTATTTAAATAAAAAGTAAAGCACTGGTTCTTTTGGGATATACAGTATGTTTGTTGCACAACACGCACACTTGCAAAACACTATTTTACTAGATGTCAAGAGAAAACATACATAATAAAAACATAAAAAATATATTTAAAAAAAAGAAGATGCATTAAGTGGTTCAAAGTCCAAAAAACATTTCAAGAATGTATTATTTCATAGGTATTTCTTTCTGAGGAAATACAGCCACAGCCAAAACTAACACCTAGAGGAAATGATGATTTACCTGCAGGGAATCCCATCACACTGAATATTCGGTCCAGCTGATCATGGTGGAATGGGTTACTTGTTTTTATATCTTCTTGCCGACAATGAAAAATAGGCTCTGATGTTAACAACTCAGCAAAAATACAACCAATAGCCCAAATATCTGTTGACAGTAGAAATAATATGTCTTTAGTTTACAGTCATAGTATACAGCAACTCCCCACAATTCAACACCATATTCTGATATAATAAAAATTTTACTTTTTCAGAAGTATCTGCTTAGATAACATGGCACCTTCTGCAAACACACAAACTGTGTAGGGTCAGTTTACTCCAGATGCAGTTTTTGTGCACTTTTTTCTGCACAAAATGCATGCACAGTGTTTTCCATGTATTCCAATGGCTCTAGTTCACACCATGCAGGCATTTTCTGGTCAGTTTCCGGTCAGTTTCTGCACCGGAAACTGACCAGAAACTGACTGCATGGTGTGATTTAGAGCCATTGGAATACATAAAAAACACTGTGTATGCATTTTATTGCAGAAAAAAGCGCACGGAACTGCATCTGGTGTGAACTGGCCCTTATAATCTACGTTTAGCTCCCTTTTGATCCTAAGGATTCTACACCAGGCTAGAGTGGCAATATATGTCAACATTCAGCTAAAGTAATGACTTCAAAGCTGTGTGATTTGCGCGTCATTGGCACAAAGCATCCCAATGAGAAAGCTGCTTCCTATCAGGAAGCACACTCTTATAATGGTTGCTAGTGTCTGCAACTGCAGACATTTTTCTACATACCCATTTTGTCACTCTAGCCTGTTGTAGAGTATTTATGTACATGATGTATTACAATACTCCTCCCTACACTGAAGCTTTCTGCCAGAAGATGGCAGAAAAAAGAAAAAGGCTTATTTTGGTGCGCAACTACGAGCATATATGCTTTGCAGGTGTATGGCGTTTAGAAGCGTATGAGCGCAAACAATATAAATTTATTCTAGCCACGGAAATAAATGTACACGCATATGCATGCGCTTAGGCTTAAATCATGCTCAAAATTTCCTCTTTAAATGCAGCTTTGGGGCATTTTTTATGGCTCTTAAGATATAGATCTAAACTCTGAATGTGCATGGCCGCATAGGCTAACTACTGAACTAGGTTTAAAAGGCATTAAAAACAAAAACACAAATTCTGGACATCTATAAAATGTGACAATTTTTATGCCTGTGTGAATGAGGCATTACTAGTGTGTAGAAAAATATATGCAGTTACAGACTCTGTTGGCCAATTTGTGTGAGTATGCATGACAATTATATAAAACATACTCCTTGCTGGTGGTTCGAAAAGGGCAGGGCAGCTCATTTGGCTTCAGTGTCATCATTGCAGACTACAAAAAAAAGAATTTTGAGTTACCTGTAAATTCTATATCTTGGAATATACAAAGGATAATTCAGTTCCTTCAAACCACTGGCTGGTTAATTATATTTCCAAAGTCTGCCCTTCTGTCCTCACACCGTCTGGAGCACCTGGGTCTATTCTTGGACACAGCAGAAGCCAGAATAACTTAATTGTACCATACAAGACACAGGCAGTTTTCATAGACCATGGCTTATAGGCTGGTACCTTCAAGGGATTGGACACTGGCAAGCTTTTGAAGACATGCCCCCTGGGCATCATCCCTTCAAACCTACCCCTCTCTGTGAGTCCTCAGATTTGTAGCAAGCGATGCAGAGTGCCCAGGGATAAAAAGGAAGGGTGGCCTGTGTCCTGTACAATACTACAATACATGGTATTTACAGGTAATTCAAAATTTATTTTATGTTAATCGTATAGTACAGGACACAGTTCATAGACCCCAATTCATCTCCAAGAAATTAATGAGAAGTGTGGGAAACAACTAGGTAAATAGTACTGTGGCAACTGGCCCGATAACAACAAGGATTAACAGACACAACTTCAGAACCTTGAGGCCGGAAGCTGCATCTGTGGGAGACTGAACATCCACCTGGTACATATTTAAAAAGAATAAACAGAGGACCAGGTGGTGGCCTTACAAAGTTGGTGCCAGACTGTCTAGGAAATACCCACCAACCTGGTGGAGTGGGCAAGTAAACGCGCAGGAAGAGTTCTGTCCTTTAGAGTGTAAGTTCCAGCAATGAGTTGTCTTTTCCACTCAGCTTTGGCAGACTTGGAAGCAGGATGTACCTGGTAAGGTCCTGAGGGTAAGACAAATAGGGAGTCCATCTTCCCGACAGAAGGGGTTGCTTTGAGGCAGACTCTGATGGCTCTAACTGCATCCAGGCAGTGAAGTACAACTTCCTTTGGGTGATTTGGAGTAGGGCACAAAAATGGAAGGACTATGTCTTCATCAAGGTTAAAGATTGATGTCACCTTAGGAAGAAAAGATGGTCTTGGGTGTAAGACTTAGTAAAACAAAAAATAGTAAAATGTACACCCAAATAACAACATTAGTACCTAATAAATTAAATAACATAATTGAGGGCTCTAGAACCATAGATTGGGTATCCCCAAGAATAATACACTGTAAATAAATATTAGACACCATTACAGTCAGCTACATTTTCAATCTACATATATTCATGAAAGGAAGCATTATATACAGTAGGTACATAACAATTTATAGTATATGCACAAGATCTCCCCACAGTTTCTTTATCTAGACAAACGCAGACTTTTAGCTACAAGCATCATACTGTATGTACTTTTAATAGAACAGGGAGGACATCCAAGCTAAAACTACAGCAATTGAAAAGCATCAATACACAGTCATAGATACCAGGAAAAAAAAACTTTTAGCTGGCATGTAGACACTCGGGATCAGGTGAAGGTGGGAATCACATTTCAAAGTAAAGACCACATGTGAAGGTGGGAATCACATTTCAAAGTAAAGACCACTTTCTCAAGTGATTCCCAAGTTCACTAGCTTGAGAAACGGGTCTTTACTCTGAAACACTGTGATTCCCAACTCCACCTGATCCTGAGTGTCCACATACTAGCTGAAGGATTTTTCTGGGATCTCTCCATGTGTACTGATGCTTATTAATTGCTGTTCTTTTAACTTGGATCCCTTCCCTGTTGTAATGAAAATGTAGTTGACACTTGTAGATTATAGTCTGCTTTTGTCTAGATAGAGGAACTGTGGGCAGATCTTGAGCATTTATTTTATTTTGTTATGTCTCTATATGATGCTTCTTTTCATAAATATACAGTATCTCGCAAAAGTGAATACACCCCTCACATTTTTGTAAATATTTTATTATATCTTTTCATGTGACAACACTGAAGAGACAACACTTTGCTACAATGTAAAGTAGTGTGTACAGCTTGTATAATAGTGAAAATTTGCTGTCCCCTCAAAATAACTCAACATACAGCCATTAATGTCTAAACCGCTGGCAACAAAAGTGAGTACACCCCGAAGTGAAAATGTCCAAATTTAGCCCAATTAGCCATTTTCCCTCCCCGGTGTCATGTGACTCAGTGTCATTAGACCCTAAGTGAAAATGTCCAAATTTTGTGTGGCCACCATTATTTTCCAGAACTGCCTTAATCCTCTTGCGCATGGAGTTCACCAGAGCTTCACAGGTTGCCACTGGAGTCCTCTTCCACTCCTCCATGATGACATCACGGAGCTGGTGGATATTAAAGACCTTGCGCTCCTCCACCTTCCATTTGAGGACGCCCCACAGATGCTCAATAGGGTTTAGGTCCGGAGACATGCTTGGCCAGTTCATCACCTTTACCCTCAGCTTCTTTAGCAAGGTAGTGGTCGTCTTGGAGGTGTGTTTGGCATCGTTATGTTGGAATACTGCCCTGCGATCCAGTTTATGAAGAGAGGGGATCATCCTCTGCTTCAGTTTGTCAGAGTTGCAGGCTTTCATGTGCATCATCTTTAGAAGAGGCTTCCTTCTGGGACGACGGCCATGCAGATACAGTGTGCAGCGTATGGTCTGAGCACTGACAGGCTGACCCCCACCTCTTTAACCTCTGCAGCAATGCTGGCAGCACTTATACGTATATTTCCCAAAGACAACCTCTGGATATGATGCTGAGCACGTGCACTCAACTTCTTTGGTCGACCATGGCGAGGCTTGTTCTGAGTGGACCCTGTCCTGTTAAACCACTGTATGGTTTTGGCCACCGTGCTGCAGCTCAGTTTTAATGTCTTGGTAATCTTCCTATAGCCTAGGCCATCTTTATGTAGAGAAACAATTCTTTTTTTCAGATCCTCAGAGAGCCCTTTGCCATGAGGTGCCATGTTGAACATCCAATGATCAGTATGAGAGAGATAGAGCGATAACACCAAATTTAACACACCTGTTCCCCATTTACATCTGAAACCTTGTAACACTAATGAGTCACATGACACCGGGGAGGGAAAATGGCTAATTGGGCTAAATTTGGACATTTTCACTTCGGGGTGTACTCACTTTTGTTGCCAGCGGTTTAGACATTAATGGCTGTATGTTGAGTTATTTTGAGGGGACAGCAAATTTACACTGTTATACAAGCTGTACACTCACTACTTTACATTGTAGCAAAGTGTCTTTTCTTCAGTGTTGAAAAGATATAATAAAATATTTACAAAAATGTGAGGGGTGTACTCACTTTTGTGAGATACTGTATATCATTTGAAGTTAGCTGTCTGGAGTGCTGCCTATTATTTATCTTGGGTGTAAAACTACCTTATCTACCTTTTCAGACATTATAGCAGGAGGGATCATCTAAGGGGATTTCCATGATCGGTTCAAAAAGTGGATTCTGGAGAGTAGAGAGAAGAAGATTGAGGTGCCAAGGAAGCACAAGGTGCTGAAAAGGCAGGCCGGTCTGAGATACATCTTGAATAAAGGCTTTGACAAGGAAGAGCGAGGTCAGAGGGTTTTGAATAAATGGACAAGGCCGAATTCTGTTCTTTCAGAGTGCTAATAGTGACTGTTTATAAAAAAAATGCTAATAACCTTTTTTTTATTTACCCTGATCCTCCTTTTCTGGGGTCTCCTGCCAGCGCTTTCGGCTCCTCCTTCCCCACCGCCGAGTGCTCACCATAACAAGCTGCTTGCTGTGAGGGTACTCGTGCAGGCTCGCTCCCAAGCCAGCTCTGTGTGTCAATATACACACAGAGTGTGGTTTGGCACCACCCCCTGCTCCCTCCTTACTGACTATGAGGGACAGCAGTGGGAGTCAATCGCTCCCACGTCTGTCTCTGAGCCTGTGTGGAGGGAGAGAGCCACTGCTCTTGTGTTTGTTGCTGGATCGAGATTGGGCTCAGGTAAGTATAAGGAGGGGTTGGGGGGGATCCTGCACAAGGAAGGTTATTTAACTTAATGCAGAGTATGTATTGGGGTAAAAAACCTTCGGGCTTTAGAATCACTTTAAGGCTAATTTCAGGCCAAGTCCTGATTTTAAGAAGGCTAGAATTCAAGACACAGAGTAATCTCTGAGATTTAAGTGCCCATGTTCACAACAGGCAAAGAACAATTTCCAGATACAACAGCAGATCTTTATAGAAGTGCCTTTTTTTGCTTTTAGCAAAGTAGGAATGACAGACCCAGGGGGCCTTTCTGTCCTTTAAGACCTAGGCTTCAACAGCCATGCTGTTAAACCAGTGACTGCAAAGCAGGATGGAGAAGACGGCTTTTAGGCTGCAGGTCTGCTGACAAGAGGACAGGGATCATCTCAAAGTAGTCAGAGTAAGTCTGTGTACCAGGTTATTCTGGGCAATGACAAACATCAGTTTCTTGCTCTATTTTGTGGAGCAGGCGAGGCAGAGTTTGCACCAGATGGCGCTGATGCATTATCTTCGGTCCTGGCCACAAACAGAGGTAGCTTATTTTTGAATCTGGAGACCAGAATATCCATATACGAGATCACCTTCTCTGACAATTCAGGTTGAATATGGTCGGGGTGAAGGGCCCATTCCTCATTGCCCAGGCAGTGACGTTAAGGGTAATCCCCCTGACAGTTGTCCATTTCTTGGATGTGGACAGCAGGGATCTATAGACAGTGTTTCTCCATCCATGAGATTATCTGGCTGAATGACTTCTGGTGCTCCCTTGGTGACTGATATAGGTCATATATGCAGTTTAATTGCACCCTGCTTGAGTTTCCTTGCAGAAGGGGGGTCCAGTGTTGCAGAGTTATTCTAACTGCTTTTAGCTCCAGGATGTTGATAAGGAGCTTGGCTTCCACCATGTGCCCTGAACTGTGAGGTACTGGAACAGTCCTCCCTAGCCTGAAAGACTGGCATCTGTCAATATTACTTTCCAGTGATATGTAAGTAAAGACATCCCTATGGTTAACGCTGGGCTGGAGATCCACCAAGCTAGGAAATTCCTTGCCTGGTTGAATATAAGCATGGGTAGGTCAAGAGCCCACCTGTTCCATGCCAACACGATGTTGCGTTGGAGGGGTGTTTATTGAAATTGGGCAAATGGAACAGCCTCAAATGAGGCTACCACGAGAACTTGAACTTTCATGCAGAATCTCTTTGACCTCAAGTTACAAGCTTGAGCTATGAGTGAAAGCAGTTTCTTCTCTGGAGGGAATACCTTTGCTTCAGATGTGTCTAGAATCAGACCCAAGCATTCCTGGCGAAGAGAAGAAAGGGAGAGGTATTTTGAAAGTTGATCGTCCAACCAAAAACCTGAAGCATTTGAACTGTCCTGTGGACATTTGAAGGTGGAAAGGAAGTTGAGACCTTCAAAAGAAAGTAATCTAGATAACCTGTGGCCTGGATGCCCTAAGTTTTTAGAGGGGCAAGGGAAGATGCATGGACCTTTGTGAATACTCTGGAAGCAGAGGATAGGCCAAATGGTAGTGAGACAAACTGGAAGTAATTGTCTCCTACTGCACCTGCAAAGAGCAGAAAGCACTGACAAGGTGGATAAATGGGAATATGTCGATAGGCAACTTGGATATCTATGGATGCCAAGTATTCCCCTTGTTTCAAAAAGGCAATTACTGACCTTGTGGATTCAAAGCAAAATTTATTAATTTGAAGGTATTTGTTGAAGGATTTTAGGTCTAGGATAGGATGAATACCAGCATTGGTACTGGGAAAAGGTTTAATGGTTTAGTGTAATCTGCAAATCTGACCATCCTTGGGCAGATTTTGGTTGATTTGTAAGAAGAAAGGGGTGGGGGGTATAGTCTATTTTGTGCCTCTTTGAAACCACCAGTCTGGGATGTCTGTGACCCAGCGAGAATACACACAAGAGTTATGGCTCCTAGAGAGAGAGAGAGAGAGAGAGAGAGAGAGAGAGAGAGCTTTGGTGATGACTTGGTGGTCCAAATCATACACTCAAAGGAAAGGCTGAACTTAGGTTTTGAATTTGAAGCCTGGGTCGAACGTTGAAGTGCTCTGAATTTTGAAGTGGTAGAGGCACCCGGGGAGGGTTTTTTTTTTTTAGAATTTTCCACTGTGAAAGCACTATCCTCTCCTATGACATCTTTATGAGTTTGTCAAGTTCCCCACCATTAGAGAAATTCAGGAAATTTGTGTTACTTTTTAATTTGTAATGGTCCCTGGTGCCCAATCTACGACAATCCGACCCTTGGGCACCATATGGATGACAGAGTGGCAGCGGTATGGGGGGAGCTGGAACACTCTCCGTGTTCCAGCACCCAACACTGAAAGAAAATCTGTAGTGTGGGCAGAGTCAAAGTAAACTTCCGGCCCAGGGGCAGAGAGAGAGGGGCCCGGGAGCATGGGATAGGCAAGTGATCACAAATAGGAGGGGGGGTGGGGATTAACGTTCCCTCACTGCCATAAGCCTCCGCACTGGTGTCAGTGGGGGGAGAGGGATTAACTTTCACTGCTAGGATCAGCAAAGCGGGGGGGGGGTTAACTTTCACTGCCACTGACCACCAACATATGGAGGATTACATTTCACAGCCGGTGACCACCAATGCAGGTGGGGGAAGAGGTGTTAAATTTCACTGCCAGTGACCATTAATGTGTGTGTGTGTGTGTGTGTGGGGGGGGGGGGTTAGTAGTACTTACACCAGTGCTGGGGGTTATTACTGCTTGCACTGTCACCAATGCTGGGGGTTATTAATTCCTCCGTGGACACCATTGTTGGGGGTTATAACTGTGTCCATTGACACCTATGTTAGGGGTTATTATTCAGTCCACTGAAACCAATGCTGGGGGTTATTATTGCTGGGTACATGAACCTGCTTCAAGCTTTACTACGCCATACATGAACTATCTTTCTATGTGATCACTACCTTACAAGCAGCTTCAGGACGCCTGTACCATTTTATTGTTTTTTAAGTGTTCGTTTTTTTGGAATTTTTTTTTATTTTTACTACAAACCATCCGATTTATCTACACTATGTGGAGGCTTCTCTTATTCCTTTCTATGGTGGATATCGGTGTCTGGAGATATTAATGCTGGAGAGCTACAATTGTCTATGCATACCCTGTCTGGCGCAGATATAGGAGGTCACTTTTTATAGGAGTTCCAATCTGCATGCGAACCTGAGTGGATCATCCCTATGCCTGTTTGACCCACCGCCGCTGGCGTGTGTGTCCACTAAAAGGGGTAAGAGTATTTATTCCCCCCCCCTGGTGTTGGAGTCACGTCCCTGGGTGCTGTACATCTTTTACATCTACAAAAATTAAGGCTACTCTACATTGGATAATGTCGACATCGCATAGTTTTATGATCTTATATGGATTTTTTCTCTCTTCTTATTTTTTACATTGAGTATCTTTATATTGACTTCAAACATCCATTTTTTTATGTATTGTTTTTTATTCACATGGTTAGTTGTATGTAAATTCATTTTTTTAACATACCTATACACCTGTTGTTTGTATACGTTTGGACCGGTGTGTGTGCATCTAAGTCCATCCTAATCCTATATGTTTGTCACGGCTTTATAGGCCACACAATATATTTTCTGGATACACATATATTTGTTTATCACTGCTTCATAGGCCACACTATATTTTTTGCTTTTGGATACACATATATGTCTATTCTCTAGATTGACATATTTTCACGGCGCCACATTTATTTTGTTTCTATTTTTTGTTTGCAATATGTCTGATTGCTGATGCTGGCAGCCATATATAGTTCCTTCTTCACATTTAGTAGCGCAACTTTTTCCTTTATGTTTTGTGTTATTATTGCTTCTAATGAGATCGATGTTGGGCAATTTTTCCCCGTCCACTGACACCAATGTTGGGGGTTATTATTTGGTTCACTGAAAATGATATTGGTGCCTAATATTGCGTATAATGACACCAATACTGAAGGTTGTTATTGCATCCACTAACACGGATGCTGGGGGTTATTACAGGGTCCACGAATACCAATGCAGGAGTTTCTTATTCATCCACTGACACCGATGTTGGGGGTTATTATTAAGTCCAGTGACACCAATATTGGGGTTTATTATTGCACTCACTGACACCAATGCTGAGGATTATTACCCACATACTGACATCAATGTTGAGGGTTATTATTAAGTCCAGTGACACCAATGTTGGTGTTATTATTTCACCCACTGACACCAATGCCGAAGTTTATTATTGTACCCACTAACACCAATGATGGGGGTTATTATTGCATCCACTGACACCAATGCTGGGAATTGTTACTGCATTCACTGACACCGATGTTGGAGGTTTTGTACTCCAACTTGTTTAGTGTCCATTGCAATATGCTAGAAAAACATCAAAAGGGGGGACTTTTTTGGAGCAAAGGTGTGAAAATTCACTTCTACTGTGCGGTCCTCTGGATGTTTCGTGGGCTGCACTTGAAGCCCCCTAAAAATTTCAAGTTGACCACTGTTAAGCATCCCCTTTCCGGGGCATTAAGCATCACCTTTCTCCAACTCTGCCTCTGTGTGCTCTTTATTCTCTTCAATGTCCACCTCTCTTCCAGGCCAGGCATATTGGGATCCGACGAAGGTACAGATGGCGGTGCTCGAGGAGCAAGGAGTTATACAGTATTTATGGACAGTGATGGCTGTATTAAAACTGTTAGTTGTCCTAGGAATTGTGACAAAGTTGCTGAAAAATCTGCCTTAGGTATGCCGCTTGTTGTGTGCCTGAGATAGAGCTACAATTGGATGCAAAAAGGGAAAAGGCCCTAGGGCCAAACGCTGCGCAAAATAAACCGTGCTAAGGTGTGTGATGAATCAAATGAATCAAAAATAAGTGAAAAGTAAGCTGCTAGCATATATAGCTAAATACAAATAAAACTATAAAAAATCAAATGTGGTCAAAAATATGCAGCTCTTATCAATGACATTAACATAATTGAACAAAATTAGCATATAATGATAAAAGTGCTAAGTGATAAAACATTGATAAAAAATATAAATGAAGAATATATAAGGTGAAAAGAAAGTCCAAAAACTCAATCCGAGTGGAAATCCTATAAAAGGAACTGAGTCCAAAGTGAAGAAAACGATGTGCTCCAAAACACCTTGAAAAGAGTAGCTTCAACCCGTGAGTATAATCCTCTAGATAGTGCTGACACCCAAAGTGAAGGGAATATGTTTCTGCTTACCAGAAAGCCATGACTGTAAAATGACAGTCTCGCCTAGCATAGGAAATGAGGTATTCCCACAACCATAAAAACTCCAATACAGCAGGTTCCACAGTGTACCTGACTCCTGGGACAAGATCTGCTGTCTCCTGGTCTCTGGGCACCTCTGACCCCTTGATGAAACCCTCTGTCTTTACCCCCCTGGGTGAGAACTTCCGTGTCCCTCAGTGGAAGTGATCTCCAAACATCAAGGGGTCAGAGGTGCCCAGAGACCAGGAGACAGCAGATCTTGTTCCAGGAGTCAGGTACACTGTGGAACCTGCTGTATTGGAGTTTTTATGGTTGTGGGAATACCTCATTTCCTATGCTAGGCGAGACTGTCATTTTACAGTCATGGCTTTCTGGTAAGCAGAAACATATTCCCTTCACTTTGGGTGTCAGCACTATCTAGAGGATTATACTCACGGGTTGAAGCTACTCTTTTCAAGGTGTTTTGGAGCACATCGTTTTCTTCACTTTGGACTCAGTTCCTTTTATAGGATTTCCACTCGGATTGAGTTTTTGGACTTTCTTTTCACCTTATATATTCTTCATTTATATTTTTTATCAATGTTTTATCACTTAGCACTTTTATCATTATATGCTAATTTTGTTCAATTATGTTAATGTCATTGATAAGCGCTGCATATTTTTGACCACATACAATTGGATGCAAAGACTTGTCTAAATCGGGTCCTGGTCTGATGCAAGGGAAGCATTTTCACTCTGTGGTTGAAGGGTGTGCAGAATTCTCAGAGCGAATGTTTGCCTGCTGTTTGGAATTGGCTACCTTTCACCTGATCTCCGCCATAGCTACCACTGAGAGTATTCACCTATGGGGTGTTTAAGGAGTGGAGTGTGGGAGATAGGGCAATCATGCCCACAAGGATTGCACGATAACCCAGGTGAAGACCAACTTGCAACAAATTATTTTGGTGAAAGGGCAGGAAGTGCTAGAGTACTTTATAAGGGCCCTAGGTAGAATTGGCATTAAAGTGTGCAACCAGTGGTCTGATGAACACCCAGTCATTCATGTGAGACTGAACTTTCAGTGGTTGACTTTTAGCATTAATTTGAAAAGTTTGCACCATGAAGTGAATTTCAAACATAGGGGTGACCCTGTCTTATCTGTTCACGATGCTGGACTGTATAAAAATGTCCAGGCTTTGCCTGACACAGCGGGCATACCCCTGAAGGCGTGTTCAGAGACTTGGTTCCCTAGTGATGGACTCTGAACCTGTTGAGCAACCTAAGGCTGACTCAATGTGTTGCACCAAGTGTCAAGATGAGCACCCCGTGCAGAATCCAGTGCCCGAAGCAACATTACATGCACAGCTGCAGAATCTTTAAAAGAAGAAACATCTTCAATAAATGCAGTGAGGTGTTTGTCTAACACTGAGGTGGAAGGATCAACCACAGGAATAGACCACTCTTTTTCTACTGGATAGAGTTCGGCAAATATTTTGGCTGGAGTGAATATCTTGCCTAGAGTGATCCAGTTGTCATAGATTGGACTTTCTATCCGTTCATGAACAAAAAAAGATTTTGCCCATCTCTTTGTATCCAAAGGGTCATAGCAAGATGGAGTAGAATCAAGCTGTACAATGCCAAGGCTTTTTGCAGACAGCAGTAGTGAGCTTTTCCATGTTAGCAAACACGTTACCTGAAGATTCTCTTCAATATAGTTAGATTGTAAGCTCTTCTGAGCAGGGCACTCTTAATCCTCTTGTATTTTATTGTATTATAACTGTATTGTCTCCCTTTTATATTGTAAATCGCTGCGTAAACTGTTGGCGCTATATAAATCCTGTATAATAATAAGAATAATAATAGTGGCAATTTGGGGATGAAAAATCTTCTGCAGCATCCTCCAATACTGCCTCTTCATTCCCTTCTGTGCCTGCCTTGTCTAGAGCAAGCATATCAGTATCTGACTCAGGTAAAGAATTAGTAGGAGTAGGAGAAGAGGTTTGGTATTTTTGAGCCCTGGGTAAAGATGGCTGTATTATAGCCATTATTTGTCTGCTGAATGGTGACAAAGATGCAGAAAATTCTGCTTTTGTCAGGTAGGTCGCTTGGTGCATGTCTGAAATAGTGAAACAGAGCTATAATCGGATGCAGAAACCGGTGTTAGAGCTGACAAGTAATTAAGCTAAGAGTGATTTCTCCATAAGGGAGAAGAGATCCACCCCCTTAGGACACTAGTAAAAACCTGAGGACTCACAGAGTGGGGTAGACTTATAGGAAGGTCACCCAGATGCCAAGTCCTCAAAAGTTTGCCAGTGTCCAATCACTTGAAGGTACCATTCTATAAACCAGGGTCTATGATGCTCAGTCTATGTCTGATACAGTATGATTAAGATATTTAGGTTTCAGCTGTATCCAAGATTAGACCTAAGTTCTTCAGGCGGTGTGAGGAAAGAGGGCAGATTTTCAGAATATGATTAACCAGCCAAAGGTTTGAAGAAGCTGAATCATCCTTTGGATGTTGGCAAACAAATTTGTGGCTGAGGAGTTTTTTTAGCAGAGGGTTATCCGAGTACCCTGTGAATGGAGGCGGAACTTTCATTCATCTGCCCATCCTCCATTCACAGATTGCATTTTTATGGAAGCTATAGTACAGTTTCTATGAATGGAGAAGGGGATTGGAAAGTTCGGGCATAGTTGGCACTCTTGAAGTGCATATGATAGGTCCTACAGTTCTATTCACCTCTGCAGCACTGGAACATTGTGGCTGCTGGGGTGGGGTGGACCGGAGACAGAAAATTTCAACTAAATCTACAGCCAGCAGCACAAGGGACACATTAAGCTGACTGTAAGTAATGTCACTTTTGCTGATTTTTTTTTTTTTTTACTTTTTTTGACTAAACGTAAGTCTAAGCGAAGCCTAGTGATGAAGAAACGAAATACAGACTTTTGTAACTGTGCCCAAATACTTTGTGGTACACATCTTGAACAAAGTATTAAAAAAAGCCTTTTGACAAGACAATGGTTTTAAAGAGATTAAACAAGAATCACTTGCTCTAGTCAACAGTCTATAGTGCTAACACTACATTGATAAAATATTTTTTGGGGGTAGGCTGTTCTTCTGAATTATTCACTAGGGTATGTGTTGGTTGTCATTTATAATAAAACATGACATAAATGTCTGCACCTGTTTAAACTTCACATTCCTCTAATACCATCAAGCACATAGTTATTTAAGAATGAGCTTGGCTGGCCAGCAACTTTCTCTCACAATACATCCAACACCTGGAGCTGTCACATCTAAGAATTTCCACACTAGTAAGGGACACAGCTGCCACCTGATGTTTTGCCAACACGCTGTTATCCTTGGACAGAAAAGTTATCTTTTGCGTGATCAGGCTATTTATTTGGATAATGTTCACTGAACACTTTCAAAGGTCCAAATAACAGCAAAAGGAAGTATGGGCAGTGTTAAAAATGCACTATTTTACACTTGACTTAACAGCAGCTACTCAATGGTTTATATAATGACTATTTATCAGTTAGGCTTTGGGTGATTTTTATTTTGTTTTTTTTTACACATGAGAGAGCTAACCACCACAGACAGCATTTGCAACAGGTACAACATGATCAGCTATGCTGAGACCTACTACCACCTCTGTAATGCTGCACACACTATAAAAGTAAATTTAAACCCAAATTGAGCAAAAATTATGCTTGCTAAAACAATGTATCATAATTTTTCTAAAGCTGAAGATTAGTGATTTTACCCCTTATTATTTTTTTAAATCAGCACCAGGGACGGTACTACATGAATAAAGAGTGTCCCATGTGCTGGTTGCTGCTCCCATCAATCATTCAGAGAAGGTTTTTCATTGTGCAAAATGATAGTACAGCTTCTATAAATGGAGCAGGGAGCAGAAAGGGATGGCATAGTCGGCACTTTTGACAAGTGTCTGTGAAGGAGGAGGTAGAGCAACTCGTATTAACCCCCGCAGCACTGGAAGATTACAGCTCTGTTGGTATTTGGAAGGACGATGAGGACAGAAGAAAACACACGGGACACTCGTCATTCATGTAACTACTATCCCTGGTGCTGATTTAAAAATAAATAAATCACTAAACGTCAGCTTTAAAATACTCACTTTTGCCTTTTTTCATTCTTTGTTGCATCTCAATGGCCTTTTGTAGCCACTTCCTGATTACATACATACACTCCATTGGAAGCTCATGTGACACACTGATAGCGCAGGAACACAAGCCAGATGTGTTTGAACAAGGACTTTCAGAAACTCAGCAGTAAGGCTCCATACACACTGGCATAAAAAAACGTTGCTTCTACAGGAGTCTTGTGTTCTGCCTGTAGAAGCAACTCAATGTTATCCTATGTGTTCATGCACATTATGACGTTTACAGGCATATTTTGAGATCAACGTTAAGGGGCAGAAAAAAAACCCTTCTCATTCGCATTTCTGATTGGAGCTCACTGGCAGAAAAAACATAAAACTCTCCTAAACTTGTCTAAACTTTGTACAAAAAATGCTCTACATGAAAGTTTTTTACTCCAAAGAGAACAGATGTTTTTTTAAGCCCAGTGTGCATGGAGCCTGAGGATAACCTTTGGCCTGTACTCATCTGATGCTATCTTTTGTGAAGTCAGTTTAGGGGTTTCAGATGAAAATGTAATGGAAGCAGGGGCGGATCCAGAGTCTAGTTTCGGGAAGGGCACTGCCAGAAAATAAGGTGTTGCTTACAGAACTGTATTTAACGTATCATACAGTCCTGATTGGCCAGAGGGGGAACCAATCAGCGGGTCCGGCGGAAGCAATCTCCGCCAGCCACCAACGATTGCTCCCCACAGTGAGAACGGCGGTCTGCCTATGTAAACAAGGCAGACCGCCATTTTGTCAGAGATGAACAGAGTGATCTTGGAGCTGAAGTAGTTAAGATTGAACAAAACTAAAATGTCAATACTAAGGGCAGCAGTTTCTTATTCCATAAATAATGGCATACATGTATTCTGCAATTTTACACATTCATTAGTTTTTGTACTCACTTTTATTCAAATACTTTAGCGCACTGGTGGGGGGAGGGGCTACCATGGAGGAGCAATGGAGATGAGCGGGATCCGGGGTTGCACTGCAGGTAGCATTAGATGACAGTGACACACAGCTACTGCTTCATCCTGTGTTCACATCATGCTGAAGTGTGGAGAAGATGGAGGGAGGAGGTGGGTGGAGTGTGTTGTGACACATCGAGCCTTGGCACCTGAGTGGACCTGGTGTATGGATTGGGTTGTCCCTGCAGAGAGCGTTGTTACCTTTTTTCTTTTCCAAGGAGGTGGGTGGATCCAACACTCTCACTAGGCACGGAGAAGGAAGAAGGCTCCGCTCTGAATGTTGGGACTCTCCTCCTCCTCGTCAGCGGCTCTAACGTGACTGACGTCACTGATTGCTAGACGCCAGGCGGCACCTGCGCTAGCAACCAGTGAAGCGAACAGTAGAGGCTCCACCCACCTCCTCCCTCCATCCTCTCCAGGCTCGAGCGCGGCGTGAAGACAACAGGGTCTCTCTCTCTGCACCTCTGCTGATGATACTGATGTGAGATAGAGACTCAGGAGTCAGTGAATAATATTTTTTTTTTTTGGGGGGGGGGCAATTTCCCCGTTGCCCCCCCTGGATCCGCCCCCGAATGGTTTTGAGTAACCAAGTCCCAGCTACTGGTGTCCCAAGCAATAAGAAACTTAAGAAAAATAAAAATAATAATTCTAGGAGTATTACTAGATGTTCCCAACAACTTTTTAAGTGACACCTAATGCAGCCGTGGGAAGATGATGGCTGACAACTGACAAAGAGACCCAATGATGGAACATGGACAGAATACTTTTTTCCTACACATTTGGGCCATCATACCAATGCAATGTATGTAATATGAGTGTGGACATGAAGGCACAGCTAGCACCTGTGCCCCTGAGATTGTAAGCATTGTGTTTCTATATCAGAAACACAATTCATATATTCACTCAAGAGTGACACATTTCTTTACTCGGTCATTTTAAAACAGGAAAAAAATAGATTTTAATGAATGGGAAAAAAGATCACAGTGCTTTCAGAAAGGAAACACCTGGGTACTGAGTTCATAACGTTTCTGGTTCCTGCACTCCTGGTGTAAAAAACCTTAAACTAATCAACGCCACATTAGGTTACATTCCACCTGGTCATACGACAAACACATTCTATAATTCCTGGCAATAAATAGGGATTTTGGATGTTTAAAGCCTGAACTCTTATCCCATTAAATTGTTTCCTGTTGTTGTTTTTATACTTTTATGTATGTTTTTTATTGTATTTTCATATACAGTATATCAATTGTAAGAAGCTTTGTTAAATCTAAAGTCATAGAAGTATACATGTATGTGTGTGTATGCATAAATACTGCAAACATTTCACTAAAACAAAGGCATCTGAGCTAGGCAAATCATCTTGTTGATGAACTGCATAAATAAAATAGAACAGCAGTTCTTATTTTCAAATTCTATTATAATATATAATATTATATTAAATATTTATTCATTCACATTTTTGTAAATATTTTATTATATCTTTTCATGTGACAGCACTGAAGAAATGACACTTTGCTACAATGTAAAGTAGTGAGTGTACAGCTTGTATAACAGTGTAAATTTGCTGTCCCCTCAAAATAACTCAACACACAGCCATTAATGTCTAAACTGCTGGCAAAAAAAAAGTGAGTACACCTCTAAGTGAAAATGTCCAAATTGGGCCCAAAGTGTCAGTATTTTGTGTGGCCACCATTATTTTCCAGCACTGCCTTAGGCCCCTTTCACACTGAGGCACTTTGCAGGCGCTATCATGCTAAAAATAGCGCCTGCAAAGCGCCCTGAAAAAGTTGCTACTTTGTATCCAGTGTGAAAGCCTGAGGGCTTTCACACTGGAACAGTGCGCTTGCAGGAGGGTAAAAGAACTCCTGCAAGCCGGATCTTTGAGGCACGATAGGAGCGGTAAAAATACCGCTTCTATAGCGCCCCTGCCCATTGAAATGAATGGGGTAGCGCCTCCAAAACGCTGCAATGAGGCATTATTGCAGCCGTTTTTAACCCTTTTTCGGCCGCTAGTGGGGTTAAAATTACCCCACTAGCGCCCGCAAATCGCAGCAAAGACGACGGTATAGCGACGCTAAAAATAGCGCCGCTATACCGCCAGCGCATCCAGGTATTCAGTGTGAAAGTAGCCTTAACCCTCTTGGGCATGGAGTTCACCAAAGCTTCACAGGTTGCCACTGGAGTCCTCTTTTACCACATGTATTGACTCTTATAGACTTTTGTACCAGAGCTTATATTTTAATTGTTCAATGCTAATTTGTCATGGTTGCCATCAATAAACTATCAATTTTTTAACAATCACATCTTATAATATAATTTTTCAATCTCTGCTGCCTAGAAAACCCCAGTGGGGGAAACTTTCCTTTTCTACTTATATCGGGGTGCGCAGCACCATTTCCCTTTTCTCATATAAGTGTCCTCTCCTCTACAGAAATGTATTGGGTGGCTAAACACCCCCTCTCCCCCCCCCCCCTGACACTTGCGAGTTAAGATTTGAGCTGTGTATTGCTATTGGTATGTTTTATAATTTTTTGCTTTTCTCATTTATTTGAACACTTAACAATCAAAATGTCTGAGTAACGCCCAGACCAACTCTACCTAAGACTACAAAACTGAGTTTGAACAGGGGGACATGATACCTCTATACTACTGTATTTATCATCAACTCCTATAAGTGCCATCTTTATCAAAGATAGGCCAGTTTAAAGTTAATCTAAATACGAACCAATGGTACTGTTATCTTTAAATACATATACATATTGTTACATTCAACTATATATAAAATTTATAATTTCCTTATATAAAATATTTAATACACTTATTTAGATCAAGATATACAATTATATGCCCAAAATTAATACACGTAGGCAATAAAACATGAACTGCCAACTTGAGCGCACAGCTCTTCTGATAAGATAACATCTAACCATTGATATAAATTCATATACCTTCCCATGAATTACACACTGGTGATCTAATCCCTATGTCATATACAATGTTCTACACATTAAATATGTATTTCTCCTCTTCTTGGTTCATCCAGGTTCCACTGCTGTCCTCTGGTCGCCGTGTCCCCATGGGGGTGGTCCCCCCCATCTGGCGCATCTTCCTGGCAGGGTAGGGAGGCATAGGGCCCTGTGCGTCCCGTTTGCATCCACCGGGTGGCGGACAATCCCCTCCGACCACCTGGTGTGCTATTTCCCTGCCAGCGGCGTCCCAAATCACCTCCGGATGCCGTGCCCAGGCCCGCGCATGCGCGTGACATCACGGCGTCACTCTATTGCGGCGGGGGTCACAGTGGTAACCGAGACATCCGTCGTTTGGAACGCCGAGGGAGCCACATGAGGAGCGCCGCCATTGGGGCGTTATCTCCACGCCGGGTGTGCATGGGGCGGGAGGAGGAGCACCTGTAGCTCACCAGGGGAGCAATTATTTCACACATACAAATAGTGGAATTTGCGGCTGGTCAGAAGCTGATCCCCATCTGGATGATCACACTTCTTGGTATCCCGCACGCAGGTAACAACCTTTCCTCATGAATCTAGCAGGACTTGAGGTCCACTGTGCAGGTCACTGTGCGACAAAGCCCTATGACACTAATTTATAGCCGCACTAAAAGACTCCTGTAATTCAGATTAGCCGGCCACAATTGGCCCACAATCATAAAATCTCTATGGGACTTCTCCTGGGACTTCAAGAACCGGACAATTCCCCGACTCCTATTAAGGTAACCAGCTGGTATTTTCCTTGTTTGCCCCTATCACTTTCCATTACAACTTCGTCCCACTTCACTTTATCACTTCTGACATTCCTAGCACACACTCCACCAGCACTCTCACACATGGTTTCCATTTCACCCACTTTTATACATCCACTCACTCTTTAATTCACTCATCACACAATTCATGTCATTCATCTGCTCTTTTGTTTTTTTTTGTTTGTTTTGTTTGTTGCTTTTCAATTCGTTTTCACACTGTGACAGCAGGAAGGTAAAGTCACCTGGTTGCATCCAGGGGGGTAGATATATTTCGCCCAGATTCAGGCTTTACGCCGACTTATACAACTAGGTGGAGAGTTGTATAAGGCTAGTGGGCTCATGGATGACTCATACCTCTAGGGAGAGGGCTGGGCGTCGTACAGACAGGGAGTTGATGAGGCCAGCTGAAGCTTGTCAGCTCATTTAGGCCTCTATAAGAACTCCCAGCTTCATTAGATGTTAGCTCATGCCTGGAACCAGACCTGTGTGGACTGTCTAGGGAGAGTGAACCCCTGTGCGGTGAGACAAAGCCTGTGTGGCTATTTGCTTGGACATTTAAAACCAGGGACTTAGGGACTAGGACAGCACTAGGCTGATCCCAGTTGTTAGTTAGGAAACCTGTATGTTTAGTCAGAGGTCAACTTGACCAGGATTTATTTTGGTTATGTTTCTTTTGCTTTGCTGTGTTTTGTCACTGTAAATAGAAAATAAACCGCACCTTTTTGATTTTGAAAACCACAACCTCCGTTTGCTGGGCCTGTTTTGTGTGGGGAGCCCATCCCGGGGGTCACACACACCCGCTGCCGAGCTAACCCCCCCACAGTTGGTGGAGAACCAGTGGCAGTTTTTTTTAAGCCAGCATGGAGGAGATACTGAAGCAGCTGGCTCTAGCAAATGCCAATCAACAGCAGACAAATGCAGGTTTGCAAAGGAGCCTTGCAGCCCAGCAGCAGACAAACGCAACTTTGCAACAGAGTCTGGAGGCTCAGCAACGAGCCCAGCAGCAATCTGAGGCCCGCTTCATAGACCTGTTGCAGAAGCAAGAGCAGAGACTACAACAACAGATGGAAGCAGTAATGCAGCAACGTCCGCAGACCAGTGAGGAAAGCCGTCCCACTAATACCGCGTCCTTTGGGGTGAGTCGTTTATTGACAAAAATGACTGGAGAGGATGATCCAGAGGTATTTTTGACCACATTTGAAAGGACCGCTGAAAGAGAAAAGTGGCCTGAGGAGCAGTGGGCTGGACTGGTGGCTCCTCTGTTAACTGGTGAATCGCAGAAAGCTTACTATGACCTAGAGCCTAACCAAGCAAAAGACTATGTGATGCTAAAAGCTGAAATATTGGCAAGGCTGGGTGTCACCCAGGCTGTCCGGGCTCAGCGTGTGCATAACTGGACTTTCCAGCTTGGAAAACCCCCCAGGTCTCAAATGTATGATCTCATTCACCTGAGCAGAAAGTGGCTACAGCCAGAGACTTTGTCCGCACCAAAGATTGTGGAACGTGTTGTAATGGATCGGTTTTTGAGAGCTCTTCCTACTGCCATCCAAAAGTGGGTAAGCCATGGAGACCCAGAGACGGCCGATGGTCTTGTGGATCGTGTGGAGAAATACTTGGCTACAGAGAACCTGACGGCCTCTTCCAGAGACACTCGGACTTTCCACCCTAAGACCAGACCATCCCCAGGGGCGGATAAGAGGATTCCAAGGGGTGAGGGTGGAGAGAGTGAGAGGGTGGGAGCTCTACCCCAAGTTTGGCGAGAACAGCCTGGGAAATCAGCGGCTCAAGAGGCGGCAAGAAGGATCGTTTGCTACCGCTGCCGGCAAGCGGGACATATTGCAGCCAATTGCCCGGTTGTGGAGGAACCCATGCAGTGTGACTTTCTGACGGGCAGACGTCAGTCGCTGTGTGCGACAGTCGCATGCACTGCCATTCGAGGAACTGAGAAACATTTATGCAAAATGTGTGTTAATGGTAGAAATGTTGTGGTATTGCTGGATTCAGGTAGCCTTGTGACCCTGATAAAGGCTGAGTTAGTTAAAACAGAGGTCTCTGGGAATAGCAAGGTAGCTGTTATTTGTGTGCATGGGGACACCCGAGAGTATCCAGTGACTACAGTGTGTTTCGAGACCCCCAAAGGTACCCTCTCTCATCCAGTGGGCTTAGTATCTCAGTTACCGCATGACGCCATTGTGGGAAGGGATTTTCCGAAGTTCTGGGAACTGTGGGATGATCCTGAGCCCCTCACTGGTGCCCCTATGTACCAGGAATGTGATAGCCAGAACTCCCCTGAGAGTGGTGAGGACTCTCCGGAATTTCCCTTATCAGTATTGGCAGGGGAGACTCAAGAAACTGGAGAGGAGCCCACCTCCTCAGACGAAAACCTACCGTCTGTGGAGTTTTCTGATCTTGAGGTTCACAGGGAAAACTTTGCCACAGAACAGTTGAAAGACCCCGCCCTAATAAAGGCACGGGAAAACGTAGTGAAAATAGATGGCGAGTTAGTGAACCCAGATAATACCTGCACTTACCCATACTTCAGCGTAGAGAAGGACCTACTGTATCGGGTGGCAAAAAGGGCAGAAGAAACCGTTGAGCAGCTTGTGGTGCCCAAACCTTACAGGAAGTTGGTGTTGGAGTTGGCCCATGGGCACATTCTTGGAGGTCATCTGGGGACAGAGAAAACCCGAGAGAGGGTATTACAGAGATTCTATTGGCCGGGGGTGATGAAGGACGTAGAAAATTATTGTTCCTCCTGCCCTGTGTGTCAGAGGTTGGCCCCGATGCCACATTTCCGTAGCCCGCTGGTCCCTCTACCCATCATTGAGGTCCCGTTTGAGAGGATCGCCATGGATTTGGTAGGTCCTATAATCAAGTCCGCTAGGGGGCACCAGTACATATTAGTTATAATGGACTATGCCACCCGTTATCCAGAAGCGATCCCTCTCCGAAATACCTCGGCCAAAACCATAGCCAAAGAGCTATCTCTTGTTTTTAGCCGGGTGGGTATTTGTAAAGAACTGCTTACGGACCAAGGTACACCCTTTATGTCCCGGGTTATGAAAGAGCTGTGTAAATTGTTCAAAGTGACGCAATTGCGTATGTCTGTGTATCACCCCCAAACCGATGGGCTGGTTGAAAGATTCAACAAAACCCTAAAACAAATGTTGAAGAAAGTGGTGGATAGAGATGGAAAGGAGTGGGACTGTTTACTTCCTTATTTGATGTTTGCTATTAGGGAGGTGCCCCAATCCTCTACGGGATTCTCCCCCTTTGAGTTACTGTATGGGAGACACCCAAGAGGGCTGTTGGATATTGCCAAGGAAACTTGGGAAAGTGAGAGTTCTCCCCACAGGAGTGTGATTGAGCATGTCGCCCTGATGCAAGATCGAATTGCACAGGTAATGCCCATCGTGAAGGAACATTTGGCCCAAGCGCAGTTGGCACAGCAGAGAGTGTACAACCGTGGAGCCAAGACCCGTACCTTTTCCCCGGGGGATAGGATATTGGTACTTGTCCCTACGGTTGAAAGTAAATTCCTTGCCAAATGGCAAGGCCCCTACGAGATAATGGAAAAAGTGAGCGAAGTGAATTACAAGGTCAGACAACCAGGAAGGCGAAAGCCCGAACAGATCTATCACGTTAATCTGTTGAAAGCCTGGAGGGATAGAGAGTCCCTAGTCGCAGACACTTGGTCACCAGCTCAAACTGGTTGCGTGATTCCTGAGGTTGGAATAGCAGCCACCTTGTCACAACCCCAACAACAGGAGGTTAAGGAGTTTGTGCTTCGCAACAAGGAGGTATTCTCTGAGCTGCCGGGACAAACATCTGGGGTAGAGCATGACATCATTACCCCGCCCGGTGAAAGGGTGAAGTTAAAACCCTATCGGATCCCAGAGGCTCGACGGGAGGCAATACGGGAGGAAGTACAGAAAATGCTGAACTTAGGGGTGATAGAGGAGTCCCAAAGTGATTGGTCTAGTCCCATCGTGTTGGTGCCTAAACCGGATGGGAGCTGGCGATTTTGTAACGATTTTCGTCAGTTGAACAAAGTTACAAAATTTGACACCTACCCCATGCCACGTATAGATGAGTTGATCGACCGGCTGGGAACAGCCCGATACATGACGACTCTTGACCTCACAAAAGGGTATTGGCAAATCCCCCTGGCCAAGTCGGCCAAAGAGAAAACCGCATTTGTAACCCCAGATGGGGCGTTCCAATATAAAAGAATGCCGTTCGGGTTACAGAATGCGCCGGCCACATTCCAGCGGAAAATGGACCAGATGCTGAGGCCCCATCGGAAGTATGCCGCGGCTTACCTGGATGACGTAATTGTCCATAGCACAGATTGGGCCTCACATCTGCCAAAAGTGCAAGCAGTCCTGGACTCTGTTCGGGAAGCGGGGTTTACGGCTAACCCCAAGAAGTGTACCATTGGGCAGGAGGAGGCCAAATATCTTGGGTACACCATTGGGAGGGGAGTAATAAAACCCCAACTCAACAAAGTCGAGGCCATCCAGAGTTGGCCACGTCCCAACAGCAAGAAGCAGGTACGAGCCTTTCTGGGAATCGCTGGGTATTATCGGCGATTCATTCCCCACTTTGCTTCTAAGGCTGTGCCCCTAACCAACCTGACGAAGGGGAAAGGGTCGGTCATGATTAAATGGACCCCCGAGGCTGAGGCAGCATTCCAATTCTTGAAACAAGCCTTATGTAGCCAGCCAGTGTTGTACTCACCCGACTTCTCTAAAGACTTTGTCGTACAAAGTGATGCGTCAGATGTGGGGTTAGGAGCAGTATTGTCCCAGGTCTGGAACGGGGAAGAGCACCCAGTCATTTGCCTCAGCAGGAAGTTGAAGTCCCATGAGGTAAATTACGCCACCGTTGAAAAGGAGTGTTTAGCGGTGAAGTGGGCTCTAGATTCCCTTCGGTACTACCTGCTAGGTAGGCACTTTGACATGGTTACGGATCACGCTCCGTTAAAGTGGATGGCTCAAAACAAGGAAACAAATAGAAGAGTGAATAGGTGGTTCCTGGCCCTCCAGGAATTCAACTTCACAGTAAAGCATCGCCCTGGCGTTCAAATGGGGAATGTGGATGCTTTGTCTCGAGTACATGAATGCCTGATTGCTGGTGTTCCAACCCCGAGGTTAAAACAAGAGGGGGGGGTATGTGACAGCAGGAAGGTAAAGTCACCTGGTTGCATCCAGGGGGGTAGATATATTTCGCCCAGATTCAGGCTTTACGCCGACTTATACAACTAGGTGGAGAGTTGTATAAGGCTAGTGGGCTCATGAATGACTCATACCTCTAGGGAGAGGGCTGGGCGTCGTACAGACAGGGAGTTGATGAGGCCAGCTGAAGCTTGTCAGCTCATTTAGGCCTCTATAAGAACTCCCAGCTTCATTAGATGTTAGCTCATGCCTGGAACCAGACCTGTGTGGACTGTCTAGGGAGAGTGAACCCCTGTGCGGTGAGACAAAGCCTGTGTGGCTATTTGCTTGGACATTTAAAACCAGGGACTTAGGGACTAGGACAGCACTAGGCTGATCCCAGTTGTTAGTTAGGAAACCTGTATGTTTAGTCAGAGGTCAACTTGACCAGGATTTATTTTGGTTATGTTTCTTTTGCTTTGCTGTGTTTTGTCACTGTAAATAGAAAATAAACCGCACCTTTTTGATTTTGAAAACCACAACCTCCGTTTGCTGGGCCTGTTTTGTGTGGGGAGCCCATCCCGGGGGTCACACACACCCGCTGCCGAGCTAACCCCCTCACAACACACATTGCATTATTTTTTTTATTTTATTTTTCCGCATACCCTTCTCTTCTCTTTCATTTCCATTGACACACACACACACACACATCACTTCCCATCCTCATTTCCATTCACTTTGACTCACTCATCCCCCCTCTTTCTAATTTTTTCCATTCCTCACAGTTTCACTTCTTTTCTTCCACATTCTTTCAAGTATTTTTCATTTCACCCTAACTAACACCTATTCCTCCACCTTTTTTTCTTTCCATTTTCTTATTTCTTTTCATTTCATGTCCTCTCACACCTTTCCAGTACACACTCACTGTGTCATCCAAGCTGGTTCCCACTGATGACCCTAGAAACATTACATGCATACAAGTAAATCTTGACCTAATTTACATATAATACAGGAGTGCTTGATGCGACTTAAAACACACCATTATTCCTTACACGTCATGTTTATGCTTATCACGACACACTACATGCAATGTCTTAAACCTACACATGCATGTGGGCTTTACCTTCTAGTTTGACTGACCTATAAACATAAACCTCTGAACCTCACGGTTGTGCAATATACAATGTATTTTGCAACAGTGTCTCCTGTTGTTTTGCCACAGGTGCTGCTTCCCTTTCCCTCCCCGTGCGTTGCCTGCACGTGGGGAATTCCTCACATCCATGTGACTCCCTGCAAGCCGCGAACGGCTGGGTGGGATGCTTCTTCTTGGGGACACCGACCGACTAGGGGACCCCCCGTGGGATCATGTGAGGACCCCTTTTGAGGACCTCTGGCTATAAGACTCTTTTCAAATACAGTGTGATTGGTAATTATGCACCTGTTGGAGGATTCTATCAGCCATGCTGACACGTACAGAGTTATTTGGCCCCAGGCAGAGTCTGCATAACAGGGGGTCTGGCTCATATCTACAAGCAAGCTGGAGAGAGACTGCTCTGTGACTAATGATTGGGGCCAGAGGCATATGGGTTGGCAATGGGGGGAGTTTGAATGAGTAATGAGTGAGTTTTGTAAAAAGGGTTCGTAACACAGAGCTCAGTCCCTATTGACCTGAAGACCTTTCTGAAGTCACATGGATCTAATTGCAGCCAGATGGCTTGGGCCTAACTCCATGCGGCTCACAAGGGCCTCCACTATATTTGATATCTGAGACCAGCCGATGAAGAGTATCTTGGGGGATGTGTTAAGTATCGTTCAATATTATTATTGTTGTTATAGACTGTATCTGATATCTGTTGTTAGGATATGTTTCCTATTTTTAAAGGAAGTAAATATGACTTGTTTTACTAAGCAACTGTGTCTGTCTTCATAGGTAATATTATAGCATTAGGCCTACCATACTTAGATCAGACTAGCTGTGTTGCTATGGCAATTTCTATAGTGACTTTATTGTAACAAGGGACAAATACAATTAATACATAGATGCAATAGATATATAGTAAAAATTAATAGTGTATATTATTGCACATTCTACAATTTGGCACCCCAGAAGAAGGCATGTTGAATGTATTTCAGCATAGAACCTGCAAACTCTAATGCATTTTTGTTTTGAGTTTCCTTGAAGCTAAGAAGTCCTCAAATAACCCAGAACTGAAAATCGTCTCTAGTGTGGACAAAGATTGGCGCTGGCTCACAAATTCTGAAGCCATGTTTTGATGGTTTTGAAAGTTCTGTAAAATATCTCATCAAGTGAGCGGACACGCAAAACCTGGTGAGATTATTTTTGGCTGATATATGTATATATGTTAAACGTTTGTTGTATTGTTAATGTGCGTTAGGCCTGTAGCCAGTCAATCGTACTGGTGAGTGAGGGATTGATCATCCCTGGGTATCTGATATAGCCTGCAGATTGACAGGATAAACCACACATCTTCGCGGAAAAAGTGGGAGAAAATATTTTTTTTTTGTATTTTTTATTTTTTTAAGCTTTTAATTTTTTACCCACGTGCTGTTCCTATAGAAGTTCCATGTGGCCTGGAATTTAACAGAAGAGCACTGATGAAGAGTGTGCTCTGTAGGACTACAAGTGACACATTTTAAATGGCTCTGTAGCAGTTTTCTTTTTTGTTGTTGTTTCCTGTGTCCATTGTAAGCAGCTGTTGTATAGACAGGTAAAAGTTACCGTAAACAGCTTTATCTGTAGATCTGTTTGTGTGTATTGTCTAAGTAACTGTTCAAACAGGTAGCTAGTTGCAGAAAAAACATAACAATGGATTTTCTTGTAAAGTTTCTTAAAGACAATGGCTCTATTCAATTCAATGCTATACAAAAGAATGCTTTAAGAATGAATGCTTTAAGACACCAATTCAATGAAGTCTTAGAGCAGTGCAATACTCATAATGATGCCATAAGGTCTAAAAAGTTTTCCATAAAAGCTAAAAAAGAGAAGATGGCCAATATTATAAGCACGTTATTAAAAATGAAAGATATCGCCGAACAGAAAGAGGTAGAATGGTTTGCTGAAGAAAACAGTTATTGGAACAAGTAGAAAGTGTAACCAAGAATATACTAATTATGGTTGAAAAGGCAGAAGCAGATACTCGTGATCGTATTGAACAATTAGTGACTGAGAAATGTGTATTGGAACAGAAAGTTAATATGTTAGTGGAAACTTGTAAACAGAGAGAAAGTTGCATTGCCTCTTTGAATCAGAGAGAGTCGGAGAATGAGCGTATTATAATACTGCTTAGGAAGGAATTAGCCGAAAGTGCAATAGTGGAGATACCCTCCGCACATGCTCAGTGCACAGCAAAGATAGAGGTCAAGCAGCATACAGAAAAACATGTTATGGTTGATGCAAGTAATATTGATATGATAGAAATCAAGGTTGAAGATTTAAATAGAAGTGCGGTAACCGCGTTGGAAAATGATTCTGGAGTCAAATCAGGGGAGACATCTGATGAGTCCATCGCTAGTGATTACTCCTCAGACGATGAAAGTGTAAAGTCTTTTCCTTCATTAAGGTTTAACCTTGTCTGGACATTGGCCTTATTGGTGCACCTACAACAGACTCTTCCCTACATTCTGGGGGTGAGAACCAGCTGAGGGAAAGTAACTTGCTGCGGGACCCAACAATTGTGAACACCGCTCACCCTCTTATTCAAGAAGGAACCTGGGCATTGTGGTACGGTGTGACCCGCCTTGAGGAGGTAAGGCCAGGGATCTGTGTGCTACATGTGGGGGCTCGAGTCCGGGGATTCTGCAGCTACTCCCCCCCCCAGAGGTTGGACTTTTTTTCGGCCATTGTGAAAGTTGGACTGCGCCACGTTTTATTGAAGAAAATGGAGGTACAGGACTGTGTTTGAGTTTTTTTCTAGGTGCATAGTTCGTGGGCGTGTCCAGAACTAGGAAAAGCCTGCGAGCTGCGTGCAGGAAGGAAAAAAAGGGGAGGAGCCCCCGCAAAGTGTGTGTTGCACGTGGTGTCTTTGGCGCCAAAGGGACAGTACGAGCCAAACCAGTGAAGAAGAAGCAACATGTCTGCTACTACTCCATGGATTCCAATTCCACCGGGACCCCGTATGTTCCCGACTACCTCAACCATGGATATCGCTTCTCTCACTGCCCCACTGACGGATACAGGGATCCGGCTCAAAGCCCGAGGCCGCTTCGCTCTCTATACCTGCCGGGATGCAGGGCCTGGGCGTGCTCTGTCCGGGTTGCCAAGGACTGTGCAGATACGGCCATTCGGAATATGCCTGACCTGTGGAGAGTTCTTGTTTGAAGTGGAACAACCCACCGAATCACCCCGAGTTTTCCAGGTCAACTTCCTTACGGGGATGGTTACTTCTGAAGAAGGGAAACACGCCCCCGTGGCTGGGTCCACACGCATCATTACTATTGTAGCAGATGTAGAGGATGAAGTCCCAGCCACCGCAGAGCCAGTGACGGAAGCTACAGCGGATGCTGCCTCCGTCACTACTGAGACGTCCATCCCGCCTGCCAAGAGAAAGGTGGGCTATGTAACAGCCTCCCGCGGCCGAGGTCCACCCCACGCCTGCCTGAACCGGAGATCCAACCCGGAGGGTCCTCCAGGAGATCCACGTCAGGGGACGGTAAGGAGGCTGGGGACATTGTGGTGAAAAGTTTGCCAGGGAAGGGGAAGAAGCTCAGTGTCCGTACCATTGGTGATGCTTGGATACCCGACCCGCAGAAACTTTTAAAAGACAGTGAGTCTGTGTCTACTAGAGACTACCTGCCAGCGGAGGAGTGTGACACTTCCGACCTGGACTCGTCCTCCGATGTGGGAGATGATTTCGAGGTGGATGAGTTGTTTGTCAGGAAGGGTTGGGACAGAATTCCGTTACCCAGAGACATTAGAGAGGGATCACCCATGGACTCTGAGGAAACGACACCCCGGGTGGAGGCCCCTACATGCGAGGAAGGAAGTGTTCCCACATCTGCATTGCCCGTACCTACATCGCCAACGCCTACCACTGAGGCTGGACGTATTCCACTGCGGGCGCCTTTGCAAAAACTTGAGGCAATGAAAGTGCCTAGATCTCCGGATGCTATTGTTTTACCTGGGAGAGGAGACCGTGCAACTCTTCCACACATTTCAAGGTTGCAGCGGCTCTTCAACAAGAAAGTGGCAGCTGAGTACGGCTGGGAATACCCCTATGTTCCTAGAGACCTTTTATTCAAAGTTGAGGCCTATCGTGAGAGGTGGTATGCGGACTTTGTTTGGGACCACCTGAAAGTACCTAATACCCGTAGATACTTTGTATGCTCAGCTGCTATGGCCGATCGGTTTAACCACTTAAGCCCCGGACCATTTCGGGCCATTAGGACCAGGCCTGTTTTTGGGATTCGGCACTGCGCTGCTTTAACTGTAAATTGTGCGGACATGCAATGTTGTACCCAAATGAAATTTGCGTCCTTTTCTTCCCACAAATAGAGCTTTCTTTTAATGGTATTTGATTGCCTCTGCGATTTTTATTTTTTGCGATATAAACAGAAAAAGACCGAAAATTTTGAAAAAAAATGATATTTTCTACTTTTTGTTATAAGAAAAATCGAATAAACTCAATTTTAGTCATACATTTAGGCCAAAATGTATTCAGCCACATGTCTTTAGTAAAAAAAAATGTCAATAAGCGTATATTTATTGGTTTGCGCAAAAGTTATAGCGTTTACAAACTAGGGTACATTTTCTGAAATTTACACAGCTTTAAATTTATGACTGCCTATCTCATTTCTTGAGGTGCTAAAATGGCAGGGCAGTACAAAACCCCCCCAAATGACCCCATTTTGGAAAGTAGACACCCCAAGGAAATTTCTGAGAGGCATGTTGAGCCCATTGAATATTTTTTTTTTGTCCCAAGTGATTGAATAATGACAAAAAAAAAAAAAAAATTACAAAAAGTTGTCACTAAATGATATATTGCTCACACATGCCATGGTTATATGTGGAATTGCACCCCAAAATACATTCTGCTGCTTCTCCTGAGTACGGGGATACCACATGTGTGGGACTTTTTAGGAGCCTAGCCACGTACGGGACCCCGGAAACCAAGCACCGCCTTCAGGATTTCTAAGGGCGTAAATTTTTGATTTCACTCCTCACTACCTATCACAGTTTCGAAGGCCATAAAATGCCAAAATAGCACAAAACCCCCCCAAATTACCCCATTTTGGAAAGTAGACACCCCAAGCTATTTACTGAGAGGCATGTTCAGTCCATGGAATATTTTATATTTTGCCACAAGTTGCGGGAATATGACAAACTTTTTTTTTTTTGCACAAAGTTGTCACTAAATGATATATTGCTCACACATGCCATGGGCATATGTGAAATTACACCCCAAAATACATTCTGCTGCTTCTCCTGAGTACGGGGATACCACATGTGTGGGACTTTTTGGGAGCCTAGCTGCGTACGGGACCCCAAAAACCAAGCACCGCCTTCAAGGTTTCTAAGGGCATAAATTTTTGATTTCGCTCCTCACTACCTATCACAGTTTTGAAGGCCATAAAATGCCAAGATGGCACAAAACCCCCCCAAATTACCCCATTTTGGAAAGTAGACACCCCAAGCTATTTGCTGAGAGGCATGTTGAGCCCATTGAATATTTTTTTTTTGTCCCAAATGATTGAATAATGACAAAAAGAAAAAAAAAATGTACAAAAAGTTGTCACTAAATGATATATTGCTCACACATGCCATGGTTATATGTGGAATTGCACCCCAAAATACATTCTGTTGCTTTTCCTGAGTACGGGGATACCACATGTGTGGGACTTTTTGGGAGCCTAGCCGCGTACAGGGCCCCAAAAACCAAGCACCGCCTTCAGGATTTCTAAGGGCGTAAATTTTTGATTTCACTCCTCACTACCTATCACAGTTTCGAAGGCCATAAAATGCCAAAATAGCACAAAACCCCCCCAAATTACCCCATTTTGGAAAGTAGACACCCCAAGCTATTTGCTGAGAGGCATGTTGAGTCCATGGAATATTTTATATTTTGCCACAGGTTGCGGGAATATGACAAACTTTTTTTTTTTTGCACAAAGTTGTCACTAAATGATATATTGCTCACACATGCCATGGGCATATGTGAAATTACACCCCAAAATACATTCTGCTGCTTCTCCTGAGTACGGGGATACCGCATGTGTGGGACTTTTTGGGAGCCTAGCCGCGTACGGGACCCCAAAAACCAAGCACCGCCTTCAAGGTTTCTAAGGGCATAAATTTTTGATTTCACTCCTCACTACCTATCAGTTTTGAAGGCCATAAAATGTCAAAATAGCCCAAAACCCCCACAAATGACCCCATTTTGGAAAGTAGACACCCCAAGCTATTTGCTGAGAGGCATGGTGAGTATTTTACAGCTCTCATTTGTTTTTGAAAATTAAGAAAGACATTTTTTTTTCTTTTTTTTTTCTTTTTTTACATTTTCAAAACTTTGTGACAAAAAGCGAGATCTGCAAAATACTCAACATACCTCTCAGCAAATAGCTTGGGGTGTCTACTTTCCAAAATGGGGTCATTTGGGGGGGTTTTGTGCCATCTGGGCATTCCATGGCCTCCGAAACTGTGATAGGCAGTGAGGAATGAAATCAAAAATTTACACCCATAGAAATCCTGAAGGCGGTGCTTGGTTTTTGGGGTCCCGTACGCGACTAGGCTCCCAAAAAGTCCCACACATGTGGTATCCCCGTACTCAGGAGAAGCAACAGAATGTATTTTGGGGTGTAATTCCACATATGCCCATGGCATGTTTGAGCAATATATAATTTAGTGACAACTTTTTGTACATTTTTTATTTTTTTTTGGTCATTATTCAATCACTTGGGACAAAAAAAAAAATATTCAATGGGCTCAACATGCCTCTCAGCAAATAGCTTGAGGTGTCTACTTTACAAAATGGGGTCATTTGGGGGGGTTTTGAACTGTCCTGGCATTTTATGCACAACATTAGGAAGCTTATGTCACACATCATCCACTCTTCTAACCACTTAAAGACAAAGCCCTTTCTGACACTTTTTGTTTACATGAAAAAAAAATTTTTTTTGCAAGAAAATTATGTTGAACCCCCAAACATTATATATATTTTTAAAGCAAAGGCCCTACAGATTAAAATAGTGGGTGTTGCATTTTTTTTTCCACACAGTATTTGCGCAGCGATTTTTTGGGGGAAAAACACACTTTTTTTATTTTTAATGCACTAAAAAACACTATATTGCCCAAATGTTTGATGAAATAAAAAAGATGATCATAGGCCGAGTACATGGATACCAAACACGACATGCTTTAAAATTGCGCACAAACGCGCAGCGGCGACAAACTACATTCATTTTTAAAAGCATTTAAAAGCCTTTACAGGTTACCACGTTAGATTTACAGAGGAGGTCTACTGCTAAAATGACTGCCCTCGATCTGACCTTCGCGGTGATACCTCACATGCATGATGCAATTGCTGTTTACATATGATGCTAGACCGACGCTTGCGTTCGCCTTTGCGCAAGAGCAGGGGGGGACAGCGGTGCTTTTTTTTTTTATTATTATTTATTTGGCTTTTTTTTTTTTTTTTTAAACTGTGCCTTCCATATTTTATTTTTTTACCATTTTTATCGTTATCTCAGGGAATGTAAATATCCCCTATGATAGCAATAGGTAGTGACAGGTACTCTTTTTTTGAAAAAAATTGGGGGGTTAGACCCTAGATCTTTCCTCTGCCCTCAAAGCATCTGACCACACCAAGATCGGTGTGATAAAATGCTTTCCCAATTTCCCAATGGCGCTTTTTATATCCGGGGGGGGGGACATTCCCTCCCACTGCTTGTAAAAGCAGTCTAGAGGCTAATTATCTGCTAGAATTGCTTTTACATGAAAGCCGGCTGCTGGCTGAAAAGAATGATACCTAAACCCGCAGGCATCATTCTGGTATAAACATTCAAAGTCCAGCAACATACCAGTACGTTGCTGGTCCTTGTTGGACATGTATTGTAATCTTTTTTTTCATACAGCCTATTGGCTGAACGAAAAAAAGAGATTGATTGGTGGGTATGCCCACCATTAGAATACCTCCCTTCATCCACCCACTTCTAATGATGGGCATATATGCCGAAGCATGGGGGCATCCTCCCGCAAAAAAGTTATGCCGCGTACACACGGTCAAGCCTTCGTCGGAATTTCGACCGTATGTACGCGGCATAAAAGGTTATGCCGCGTACACACGGTCGGACTTTTCCACGGGCAAGCCTCCGTTGGAATTTCGACCGTATATACGCGGCATTAGGAGCAAAATCGCTCCTCCGCCCCTGCTGCCCCCATGCTTCGGCATATATGCTCTTTTTTTAACTGTGGTGGTGAAATCACCTCCTACAGCGTTGGAGTCACGGCTTTATGTATCGTGGGAGCAAACGCTGTTGCTGTCAAGATAAATAGATCCGCGCTGCAACTGAATGGCGTACCTGCTAAGCAAATGGTGGTTAACATTAAAACAAAGTAACATTACAGTACAACAGTAAGACCTTACCATGCCATACCTGCAAAGCAAATACCAAAACAAAACCTAGTAAAAAATAAAAAAATGTTTTAACGCAACCTGTGCCTAAAATATATATATGCCGAAGCATGGGGGCATCCTCCCGCAAAAAAGTTATGCCGCGTACACACGGTCGGAATTTTCCACGGGCAGGCCTCCGTCGGAATTTCGACCGTATGTACGCGGCATTAGGAGCAAAATCGCTCCTCCGCCCCTGCTGCCCCCATGCTTCGGCATATATGCTCTTTTTTTTAACTGTGGTGGTGAAATCACCTCCTACAGCACTGGAGTCACGGCTTTATGTATCGTGGGAGCAAACGCTGTTGCTGTCAAGATAAATAATTTCGCGCTGCAGTTGAATGGCGCACCTGAAAACAAAAAATTACATACCTGAAAAGCAAGCATGATAAAACATTGCAGAATAGAATACAGTAAAAAAGAGCAGAACAATAGAGAGAAAATAGAGAGAGAGAGAACAATAAAACGACAACTATTTTTGGTTTTTTTATTTTATATTTTTTTGTGTTTTGTTTTTTTACGTTTTTTTTTTTTTTTTTTACACTTTTTTTTGTAACTTTACAACTGTAATGGTTCGGGTCTCTCAAAATGTAATGACATCTTGGGAGACCCTGTGTAAGTGTGTCCTTGTCTGTGAAATGCTGTACCCTACGCTAAAACTTCACTTTTGAGTGGTAGCGTTCAAAACATTCCCCTTGGCAAAGACCAGGCTTGTCAGGACAGAGTGGACAAAAACTACGGGTGTCACACCTAAATCCGCGCTTGCTACAGACACGACATCTTTTTTGGGGGTGGCTTTGGGTAGGGGTACTCGGGAGGACATACGAATAATGCCTCTCATGCAGCCGGCTTACTGCATTTGGTTGGGGATGGTGAGGTGCAGAACCGCCTGGATACAGGAGTTCTGTGACTATCTCATTCTGGAATTTTAGAAGAGATAACGTCCCGCCTGAAGCTCTGTATAGCACATGAGCGTTCAGCAAAGCCAATTGGAATAATGATAGAGACACTTTTTTGTACCAGCGTCTCGCCTTACGGTCAATTAGATACGGCGCCATCAACTGGTCGTTGAGGTCCACCCCTCCCATATTTTGGTTATATTCGTGGACACAGAGGGGTTTCTCCACAACACCAGTCGCCGTACGAATTTGGACTGTCGTGTCTGCATGAAGGGAGGTAAGAAGGAAAACATTCTTATTGTCCCTCCACTTCATAGCGAGCAAGTTATTACACTTCAAGCAGGCTCTCTCCCCCAGCCTAAGACGGGCATCTACAAGCCGCTGGGGAAAGCCCCGGCGATTAGGTCGCACGGTGCCACATGCTCCAATCTGATGATCAAACAAGTGACTAAACAGTGGCACGCTCGTGTAATAATTGTCCACATACAAGTGGTACCCCTTTCCGAATAAGGGTGACACCAAGTTCCACACTATCTTGCCAGCGCTCCCTATGTAATCCGGGCAGTTGACCGACTCAATCTGACTATCTTTTCCCTCATAAACCGTAAAGTTCACTACATAGCCTGTTGCCCTGTCACAGAACTTGTAGAGCTTGACCCCGTATCTGGCACGCTTGCTGGGAAGGTACTGCTTGAAAGACAAGCGGCCAGAAAATTTAATCAGGGACTCATCAACGCAGACAACTTGATCGGGAGTAAACAAGGCTGCAAAACGTTCGTTGAAGTGGTTTATGAGGGGCCGAATTTTATAGAGCCGGTCGTATTCAGGGTCCCCACGTGGACGACAAAGTTCATTGTCGTTGAAGTGCATGAACCGCAAAATCTGCTCGTATCGTGCCCTGGACATGGAGGCAGAGAACACGGGCATGTGGTCAATTGGGTGCGTGGACCAATAAGCACGCAATGACGGAAATTTATGTGTGCCCATGTTGAGGGAAAGGCCCAGAAAGGTCTTAAATTCGGAAACCGTAATTGGTTTCCAATTTCTGGCAATTTTAGGCAACTGGGGGTTAGCGGCGATAAATTGACCAGCATATAAATTACTCTGGTCCACAATAGATCTATAGAGATCTTCCGTGAAAAACAGCGAATAAAAATCAATTGGAATAAAATCAGCTGTTTCCACCTGAATACCGGGTTGGGCAGTGAATGGGGGAAGTACGGGTTCTGCAGAAGTGGTGGGGACCCAATCAGGATAGGCGAATTCTGCAGGAAGGGCAGTATGGGCACGACGGGCCTGCCTTTGTCTTCTTGGTGGCAGCGGGACACTACTTGTGCTTGCCACCTCGCCAGCTTGAACTGCACTTATGGGACTCGCCACGTCACCAAGTGTTACTGCAGTGCTGGATGTACGTCCAGGCTGTACTAGGCCGCTGGTGCTTGCCAGTTCACCAGAAGGAATAGCGGCGCTAGTACTACTCTGCTCCATGATACGAGAGACCTGCGGTTCTTGCTCCTCAACAACCTCAGAAGATCGGGATCGGGTACACCTGACCTTAGCAGGGACCTCAACTTCGTCGTCAGAGCTATCTGACGTGGGGCCGCTGACGTCACTGTCTTCTACGGGAAGATATTCTGAGCCTGAATCTGACAGATACGTGACCTCCTCTTCACTATCTGTCATGCTCAGAATCTCGTAGGCCTCTTTACTAGTGTACCTTCGTCTTGCCATTTTGGGCTCTAAATTTAGGGGTACACTAGTAAGATTCACAGGAAAAAAAGCACCTGACTGTCGTCAGCAAATATATCAAACGCTACAAAAAAACTGTTAGCGATCGCAGGGATCAGGCCTGTCTCTGCGAACGCTGCAGTTATGTGTGTTGTGTTTGGTAAGTGACAGTGATCGATCGATACTGCACTTGGGTGGGCTGGGCTGGGCTGGGCGGAGGGGCTAAACGCAGGCGCTAGCAGGTATCTGGGCTGATCCCGCTAACACTGCGTTTTTGGGAACCCTAAACCGCTGGGGATGCTAGTATAGATCTGATCAGATACTATACCACTAAGGGGGGTGTATGCTTTGCGCGTGGGTGTTAGCGTTACTGTCACTAACCTAACACTGCCTGGGGCGACGCAGACCCTCTCTGGCGCTAAAACCTAATTGATCTCACCCGCCGGGCGATCAGGGGGGTTAAACCTTTATTGGGTTATATACGGCGGGTGCCCTGATGCTATAAAAAGCAAACTAATCAACCAGCGTCACCCGTAACCTTTATATGGTGATCACTGGTGAAAGGGTTAACTAGGGGCAATCAGGGGGTTAAAACCTTTATTAGGTTAAATATGGGGGTACCCGACGCTATATAAAAACCTGACGGGTAACCTAAATAACTAAATAACTTACTGGCTAACCAGTGACACCAGTGACGCTTATACGGCGATCACTGGTGAAAGGGTTAACTCTAGGGGCAATCAGGGGGTTAAAATAATATATGGGGGTACCTGACACTAATAAAAACCTGCGGCGAACCTAAAAAAAAATAACTGCCTATCTAAAACACCAGCGACACGAATACAGCGATCGGAAAAACAATCGCTTAGTGACGCTGAAGTTAGGGGGTGAAAGGGTTACCTGGGGGGTGATCAAGGGGTTAAACCTTTATTAGGGGGGGTTAGGGGGCTACCCTGGACCTAAAGGGGCCTAATCCTAACTGCCCTGCAACTTTTTACAATCACAGATGACACTAAATGCAGTGATCAGTAAAATAAATGCTCACTGCAATCAGTGACACTGTGATTGGGGGCTTTGGGGTGACCTGGGGTGTGATCTGGGGGTGACTGGGGGGTGATTTGTGTGCCTATGTGTACCTACATGTCAGTGGACTGTTGGAGCACTAACCTCTGTCTTCTCTCCTCGGCGCCGGGAACGAAAAGACCGCGGCGAGGGAGATGACATCACTTCCTCCAGCCTGTGTTTACATCACATGGCGGAGGAAGCATTTTCATTGGCCGGGAGCGATCGCGAGGGGGGGGCGGAATCGAGCGGCCGCCCCCTCATGCCTGATCGCTCCCGAACACTTAACGGCCGCTCACTGCAGTGAAGGGGGGTCCGGATGGACCCCCCAACTGCACAAAGGCGATCACGTAGATCTACGTGATTCTGCCTGTCGGTGCCATTCTGCCGACGTAAATCGGCGGTGGGCGGTCGTTAAGTGGTTAAAGGATGCAAGCAAGAATGGAACTATGGTCGGCACAAACATGCGGATCGGGTGGTTATTTGTAATAAGGAGCGAGAGGATGCTGTGAACTCCGTTGAGACTTTTGACACAAAATGGAAACTACTTGTTTTACTGAATCCTCAGTTCTATACTTAAAAAAAAAAAAAAAAAGACAGGACTTTGTTTGCTGTTTTTTTTGTGTCTCTGGAGTTCAATCCTTTGGAACTCAATAACTTTGCCCTTCACTACTTGGGGTGATCTACTCTGCTGAGGATCAGGAGAGCTGTTCCTGTTTCTCTACATCTGCAGCACCAAGAACTGAACTTTGGGGTAGATAAGTTAGGGAAAAGGCTGGAGACCCGTCGTGTTCAAAATAGGAAATGCCTGATTTCTGGCCGGCATTTCTACGGAACAACTGTTGGTTGTAGTGACTTTGCACTGCCACCAGATGGGGGTGATTTGCAGAACTCTTTTATGCACTTCCATTGAGAAAAGTTTTATAACATATGCTAGGCTTAGTATTAGGGTTGTCCCGATACCGATACTAGTATCGGTATCGGTACCGATACAAAGCATTTGCGCGAGTACTTGTACTCGCGCAAATGCTCCCGATGCCCAGTCCGATACTTTTTTTTTCTCAGAGCGGGGGGCGGAGAGTGGGATGGAGAGTGTGCGGCGGGGGGCGGATACCAGGGCGGAGAGCGTGGCGGGGGCGGAGACCAGGGCCGAGAGCAGGACGGAAAGTGTGCGGCGGGGGGCGGAGAGCGGGGCGGGGGGCGGAGACCAAGGCGGAGAGCGTGGCAGAGACCAGAGCGAGTCTTCAGGCAGGTAAGTAAAATGAATCTGATCCAATTGCCTGTCTGCTGCTCAAATGCTCCCGGAGCTGTTCTCCCTTCACCTCCATGCCGCTGTGCCCCCTTCACCTCCGTGCCGCTGTGCCCCCTTCACCTCCGTGCCGCTGTGCCCCCTTCACCTCCGTGCCGCTGTGCCCCCTTCACCTCCGTGCCCCCTTCACCTCAATGCCGCCGTGCCCCTCCGTGCTCCTCCTCCACCCCCTCGGTATCTCAGGATGGAGAGCGGAGGTAGGAGCCGGTAAATCCGGCTCCTTACTTGTCTGAATGTACCGAGTCATCACTGACTCTGTCCATTCACATAACTGAAACATCGTAAACTGTGTTTACAATGTTTCAGTTTATGAATGGAGAGGAGCCGCTGTCTTCTCTCCATTCATTTTCAGCGCAGCTGAGGCTGCTGAGAAAGGGACTGGGGAATATGTGTCCCTAGACCCTTTCCCTGTCTCAAAGGGGAGATGTCAGAGGTCTGTTAAGATCCCTGATATCTCACCAAAGCCCCTCACAACAAGGCTGATAAAAAAAAAAGAATAAAATAAAATAAAAATTGATTGTAAAAAAAATAAAAAATAAAAACCACACACACTGACACTGACCCCCCCCCCCCTTAAAAAAATAAAGCATTGTAAAAAATAAATAAATAAAATAAATAGTAAAAAAAATAAAAAATAAAAAAAAAATGTAAAAAAAAATAAAAATACTGACACATGAGATTAAAAAAAAGTATCGGTATTCGGTATCGGCGAGTACTTGAAAAAAAGTATCGGTACTTGTACTCGGTCTTAAAAAAGTGGTATCGGGACAACCCTACTTAGTATATGCAACTTCTGTTGAAGGGAGTTGTCCCTTTTCAGAGGGGCAGCTCACTTCTTGTAGGTAGTATAAAGATAGGATCTTTTATTCTGTGAATTGTTTTCTCTCCCTCTACAGGTGAAACTGCAAGCAACTCTATTAAGAATGGGGTGGAGTAGTTAGTTAGAAGGGGGTGGATTGTGTAATGTGTATTTTTTAAGTATGGCATTGAGAATGGGATGTCAAAAATATTTTTTGTACTCTTTGTTCTTCTATCCTTTCTTTTCGGTCCCTTCCCTTTATATTGGTTCAGGCACCAATGTTCAAATTGTATATAGATTCAGAAATAAATTCTTACCTACTCAGGCTTGAGATGGTTCGAGTTTATTTCAGACACTGGGGACAGTGTCTACTTTAGGAAAGGGTGTGTGTAGCGCCCCTCTACTTTTAGGGGTGCTATGTGCCTAAATTTAGGGGTTGGTCTGAGCTAGTAGCCAGGCTCAGACCGATTTTATTGATAGGTTCTGTTACTTTGTTTCTGCAGGTGTTGTACTGGTGTGCAGTTCCCTGTGGCCTGTAGGTGGCACTGCCATGACAGGTCAGGGTTGAACCACTGGTGACAGTGCTGTGCCTTAGGGTGTCCTCTTTCGGCAGTAGTACAGTGGGCGTGGTCAACCTGCTGTGCATGCCGGGAGAGGATATATAAGGGGCAGACGCCGCCTGGAGTGAGGAGTTCTGAGAGTTCCGGGGTTCCGGAGTTTGGGTCGCGTGACCTGGCCCTCCAGGCCAGGGGTGTGCGTGTGCATCGGTCCCAGGCACCTTTAGCCTGGGGCTGCAGCTTCGCCATTGGGCCCAGCACCTTTAGCTGGGACCTCATCTCTAAAAGGAGGAATCCCAGGGTGCCCCTGAGAGGGAACCCGCTCTAAGAAGAGGAGACCGGGGGAGGACCTTTCTGATGGACCGGTGAGAGTTCATGGAGAAAGAAAGGCCCAGTAAACTTCTGGAGGGATTCCACTATTCATCTAAGGCCTTGTAATGTGCAGCATCTTGCACCTGTTCTTGAATTACAAGCGCTGAGAAGTTCGGGGCTCAGAGATTCTGTGGCAGAGGATCTCCCGATCGTATCTCCAAGGAAAACTTAAGTGAACGCCCGAGTGTCATTCCGGTTGCTAGGACCGTGAGAGGGGACTATCCGGATAAGCAGAGACACTGGTGATTTAGTGGTGAGATTAAGTGCCGCATGCCTGAACCTGCCTCCCTGTTCCTTTATTCTTCAACTTCAACTTTCCTATCCAGTTTTCAGCATAAAGAAAATAAGCCTTCCTTCATTAAGGTTTAACCTTGTCTGGACATTGGCCTTATTGGTGCATCTACAACAGACTCTTCCCTACATTGTGGGGGTGAGAACCAGGCGAGGGAAGGTAACTCGCTGCGGGACCCAACAATTGTGAACACCGCTCACCCTCTTATTCAAGAAGGAACCTGGGCATTGTGGTACGGTGTGTCCTGCCTTGAGGAGGTAAGGCCAGGGATCCGTGTGCTATATATATTTTCGAGGATAGGCCTCTGGATCGTTATTTTGTTTTTAAAATACTCTTAAGCCCTGTACACACGATCGGATAACCTATGGATTTTCGTCCGATGGATTTGACCATCGGAAATCCGATGAAACTGTTTTTCATCAGTCTTGGCCACACACCATCAGTTTTAAAACCGACGGCAACAAAACGACGGCACGTACAAAACGTACGACGCGCTATAAAAGGGCCGAACAAATCTAATGGCGCCACCCCTTGGGCTGCTTTTGCTGATTTCGTGTTACCGCGTGTTAGTAAAAGTTTGGTGAGAGCCGATTCGCGCTTTTCAGTCTCCGTGCTTTGCAGATCGTTTCCTGGTGTTCAGTTTGTGCTTGTGGGTTTGTATTTGTGATTCAGTGCGTGCAGTCAGGTCGTTACTGCCTTGCAGTGCCTTCTTGGCCGTTCGTTTCCTGTTTTTCAGGTCGTTCTTCTCAGGCCTTGCTGTTCCACGGTGCGTTCTGTTTGAGTGCGTTCTGACCAGCCGACCGGTTTAAAACCATGTTTGAAGTGCGTTCTCGTTCTCAAGCTCGTGCTGGCTTTGGGCTTGGTGTTGCAGTTAACACTGTAACCCGAGTTCAGTCTGTGAACAGGGTGAGGAGGAGTTCATGGACTAAGAATTGGTTGCTCCAGCGGGACCAATTCTCTCATATGCCTCTGCTGCGGGAAATCCATGAGAATAATCCTGATGATTTCAGGAATTATCTCAGGATGACGGACCCCGTATTTCACCGTCTGTTGGATTTGCTGTCCCCCTATATCACGAGGCAGGACACTGTGATGCGCCAGGCCATCACTGCCGAGCAGAGGCTTATTGCCACGTTGAGATACCTGGCGACTGGGAGAAGCTTGCAGGACCTCAAGTTCTCAACAGGCATCTCCCCCCAGGCTCTCGGGATCATTATCCCTGAGACGTGTTCGGCCATCATTCAGGTCCTGCAGAAGGACTATATGAAGGTAATTTTGCTCCCTTAACCTCACATTATATGTTTTGATTGTTTTTGAATCTTCTTATTTTTTCCCTCCTAACCCAAATTTGCCTGTTTGTAATATCCTGGTAATGTCCCCATTTTCCCCATGCATTTTTTGACCTGTAAAGGCCTTTTTGGGCCCTCCATGCATATTTCCCTTCACTAACCTCTCCAGCATGCTATCGTGGGCGCAAACCCAGCTAGCCTTCTATTTTCCTTTTCCTTTTTGTGGGGTCATTGCCCGCGTAGTTTGACAACCCTCCCTCCCCCCCCCTAAAGATGTTACCAATTTTTTAGTTCTCAATCAAGCTCAGCAGAGTGGTCGAGCCTTTTTTTGGATCCCCCACAATCACCTTAGGCCCCCCCCCTTAGTTTATTTTAGAATGTCCACTCAGCGGGGGTGAGGCATCTGCTAAGTGGGCCTTTGTTTATTGGTAGGAAATACTCCCCTAAATAATAATGTTAGAATGATGTTGGTCAACAATGTTTTTGTGTGTAATCTGCTTGCACTGTAAAGATAAACCATACTAATGTCTTCTTTTTGTTTGACTCCACAGTTCCCTAGCACACCACAGGAATGGTTGACTGTGGCCTCCCAATTTGCCCAGCGGTGGGATTTCCCCAACTGCGGAGGGGCAATTGATGGGAAGCACGTCCACATAGTGCCCCCACCCCGTTCGGGGTCATACTATTTTAACTATAAAGGTTTTAATAGCATAGTGTTAATGGCTGTGGTGTCGGCACGGTACGAGTTCCTGTATGTGGACGTGGGGAAGAACGGCCGGATGTCCGATGGCGGAGTATTCGCTGAGACGGAGTTCGCTCACCGTCTGCAGGCTGGGGGTCTTGCACTGCCTCCAGATGCAGAGAACGTGGAAGGGCTACCATTCGTTTTCATCGCGGATGAAGCTTTTGGACTAGGACCACACCTCATGCGGCCGTTTCCCCAACGCACCCTCACCCCGGAGAGGAGGGTTTTTAATTACCGGCTGGCCAGAGCCCGGAGAGTTGTGGAGAATGCCTTCGGGATAATGGCCAGCCAGTTCCGCCTGTTCCAGACAGCTATCAATTTGGCGGATTATAAACTCAACAACATTGTGTACTGCTGCTGCTTGTTGCACAATTTTTTAAGAAAATACTCCACAAATTATGTGTCATCAGTTGGGTCTGAGCCCGGTCCCTCTGAACTGATAAATCTGACCGGCCTCAGCACTGCCCGTACTGGTTTGGCCCCCCAAAGTGCCCGTGAAGTACGTCAGAAATACGTAGAGTACTTCACGGGTAGGGGGGCCATCGCAATGCCAGACCACATCTGAACTTTGATGTTACCTTTTTTAAATAAACAAAAATATTTGATTTACTACAAACTTGTGTTGTCATTCTTTGATTTGTGGTTTATGTGTCTCCCAGGTTCTAGTAGTGCCAAGTGTATTTCTCCTTATTAGTAAATAGCCTCCAATCTCAGAGGTAAAAACACTCATTTTGCATCTTCAGAACTGCTATTGAGCATAGAAACAACAAGGCACACCTTTTTTCGACTTCCCCAATGTTTTTATTGATTGCAACACAGTTTTTTTTTTTTCGAAAGATTTTTTTGGGGTGTTTTGTGTGGCTTTTTTGGCAGAAACATGCATGGGTCAAAAGCCACATTTTTTCCCATTAAAAAGTAATAAAATAACACAGTGAAAAATACAAACAGGAGATGGGGTGATGTTACCCCTGATCCATCCCAAATGTGAAGAACCACACTTTCTTTTTGGGGCTCAAATGGGTATCTTCAACATGATCCCATGGCTAGGGTAAACATGTGCTATCTGCCATCATGGGGGATCAATGAACGTGCTTTGGGGGTGAAAACCCTTCCTCTCCCCTACTTGAGGAGGGAGGAAGAGGTTGCACCCCCAAAACAGGGACATAGATATCCTGTGACGGCAGATAGCACATGTTGAGTCTTCAGTGTGTGCATCTTCACATTTGGGCTGGTGGAAATCCCATAGAAAAATTCCAACACATAACAAAACACACAAAAAGGGGGGGGGGGTCACACTATTCTCCCCAAAATATCTATCATGTTTTTATATTTTTGCTCAATCACAATCATTCTCTTTCTCATAATGTCCATTTCGCTACTGCATTCCATGATTTCCTGAATGATTATTTTTGCGCTGGCACTCGAGAATGGAGGATTTGGACTTCCTGACACACCCCCACGTTCAGTCCCTAAAAAGAAAAAAATATTTTAAAACTATGCAGGCCTACATCTGTATTTACCTTGAAGTTGTGGTGACAGACACTGACCTGTTGTGCTGATAAGCTCCACCTCTCCTTCCTCCACCTCTCCTTCCTCCACCTCCACTTTCTCCCCCTCCGCTTCCTGAACCTGCTGAACTTTGTCTGCTTTGGGATCTTCAGGGAGTTTCTGTGGTGTTGGGTTCCTCGTCTCATGAGCATGGTGTCCTCCCACTCTCCTCTCCCCTATGGGAATATAAAAAAAAATGTATCCTTTTAGCCCACAGACTTTTTAGGCCTGAAAATGGATTCTCAATGTTTTAAAGTGGGGTCCAATTGATATTTGGCCCTGAGTTTCAAGATGAACATATGAGATCTTGCAAACTCAACAAAGCAACATGTGATTTTGGAGGACACTCACAAATTCACTTGGATAAACACCAAGGTATCCACTGGACCACCTGTGTGTGACACCAATAAGAAATTTGGTCATGTGGCCCAGAGTATAGTATCTTGCTGAAGAACAAAAAAGAGTACACAACTGCTGGAGTGTCATCTCCTTTACCCAGAATACAGTTTATTCTTTCATTCACATTCTAAATTTCCTTACAACACATCATCTAGCCAACAATGTGTAGATAAACATTGTTGAAGTAAAATGAGGCATGCCCACATGTAGTTTACGTGGATATGTGCCAAACATGTTTGGGGGAAGAGCAGCAATTTTTTGTTCAACACATTTAGCAAATAAGTGGGCTCTCCACTTAACATAAAAGTTGAGATTTTAAAACGTGAAACCAGTCAAGCCAAGCACATGGTGCAAAACATGGAAGAATACATATTACAATGTGAAAGAACACAGTAAAATAAACTTACTTTTTTCAATGCTTTTTATAAGCTTCCTATACTGCTCCGGCTCCCTGAGCTTCAGGTCTGACCACCTTTTACGGAGTTGTTCCTTGGATCTCCTGACCCCATATTTTTTATAGAGAGTGTTCGCAACTTTGTCCATAATTTGTGACTTCCGGAGATTAGGGGTGTCGTATGGGCCATGCTTGCCGTCGTAATCCTTTCTCCGCAGAATGTCCACCATCTCCGCCATCTCAGAAAAAGACATATTAGTCGCCTTGTATCTTTTTTGACTGGATCGGGACGTTTCCGCCTCCGGGCTTTCCTCGTCGGTAATTTCAAGTAAAGAAGCCACCTGTGTCTGCGACATGTCGCCGTCTCACACTGTGCCCCGATCGTTAAGGGGCGGGGAAACCCTGGAAAAGTCAGTCATGGGCGGGCGACGAGGGCGGAGTTACACGCATGCGCAGGGTATAAAAAGGGGAAAGAAGTTATTAGGGATGCGCAGAGTAAGGACGACCGGAAGTGAACCAACGAAGTGAACTAAGGTAAGAAGGGAACTCGGGCCTGCAGTGGCCTATAATGGTTCATGATTGTAAAGGGCAATATTGTGATAAGTTGAGGAGAATCAATTCTGATCCTTTACTTTTTTTTCTTTTGTTTTTTACTTGTTGTTCAAAAAAGATGCAGAAACTACGAGAGCCGGAGGTGATGCTGATTTTTATAGAAAAATATAAGGAACAGCGCAACCTGTGGGAACTGAAACACCCAGCGTACCACAAGAGTGATGTACGTCGGGCAACTATTACCAAGTTAGCAGAGGATATGAAGCCATGGATCCCAGATGCAGACTACACTATGATCAATAATAAAATCAACAACCTGCGTAATTCCTATAAAAAAAAATACAAGGAAGTGCGCCAGTCAAAGAGATCAGGAGCAGCAGCCGACGATGTAGTAAAGCCCAAGCTGTGGTACTACAGACATCTTCAATTTCTGGATGACCAGATCGAGGCCAGGGAATCTATTTCCAGCCTTCCCTCAACCCTTCCTTCCACCCTTCCCTCCAGCGTTCCTTCCACCCTTCCCTCCACCCCTGCAGAGGCGGAGGAGGAGCCTCCCGAGCTAGAAGAGCCAGATCTTCACATCTTCAGCCCGGTATAGTATTTTTGATCATAATTATTGTCCACTAAGTAATATTGTGTTGAACTGTTTGAATTAGCCATAAATGATATCATCCCCCCCCCCCAAAAAAAAAAAAACAGGAAAGAGATCAAAATTGTGTGTAATAGATTCCCCAAATAATCAAATTTTTCATTTTCTTTTAAAAACAGGATGAGGCAAGGCAGGAGGAAGAGGGTCAGGAGTGTGACAGGCAGGAGGAGGCAGGGCCAAGTGGGACTCAGCAGGTCCCCAGGCCTAGTGGCAGCACCGTCTCCCAAGTGGCTCCCCTCCACGTCAGACCACCAAAACAACGGCGGATGACACAAGTGGAGGAGGAGTCACTAAAGATGATTCAGGAGGCTGCTGCTATCATGAGGGCCCCCCTCAACCCTACGGAGGGGTTTAGCACCTATCTGGCGGATAAGTTGCTCAGAATGGAGGCGGGACAACGGGCCCTTTGTGAGCACCTTATATATATGGCCGTACACATGGGGGCGAGGGGGCTGCTGACTGAGGCCACCCATATCTCGCAGCAGGCCAATCCCTCTCCTCCTTCTCCTCCTCCTCCTGCCACATCACCACCCACAGTGGCCCAGCCTGCAAGGGTGCGTGGACGGGGCCGTGGAGAGAACGCTGCAGAGAGGCGTGGAAGGAAGGCTACAGGGAAGAGCAGGAGGTGATTCCCTGGCCTCGAGCTGCTCATCCAGAAATTGAAGGTTGATGGAGTACCACAGCTTGGGATGATGTATGTCTTTGGCTGCTGCTCCTGATTTCATGCTGTTGTTGATTTTATTATTGATCATAGTCAGGTCTGCATTTGGGATCTAATGACTTTATATTCTCTGCTAATTTCTGAATAGTTGCCCTTCGGTTTTTGTTTGTTTTTTGTCCGAAATAAAGGGAAATTTGATTTCAGCCAACATACATGCCTGATGTGTTTAGCAATAAGATTTCATAAATACAATGTGTAATTAATAACAAGGGACACCAACCTCCATGAGTAAAAAATAAAAATAATATGTTGTTCTGAGAAATTGACACACCAAAAAATGCACAACAAATTTAAAGACAAAAACAAAAAAAAAGGTGTAATTTGTGAGGTCGGCCTTGAAGAATTAAACTAATTATTCCTAAGATCACAAGAAAGAAGAAAGACATATGTTTGTCAGAACTCAGGAGAAAGATCTGCTGCCGAAATGACATTTTAAAGACCGTTCTAAAGCAACAAAACATGTGCTGCATTAAACGAAGCAATAACTTGCAGAATGACAAATGTGCTCTCTCCATTAGGAACGCTAGTTTTACCAGAACGAGCGCTCCCGTCTCCTAATTCCGTCTGAGCATGCGTGGGTATTTTAACCGATGGACTTGCCCATAGATGATCGGAAATTCCCATCGGTTTTTTATCCATCGGAAAAATTTAAAACAAGTTCTATTTTTTCCATCCGATGGAAAAAAGACCGATGGGTACCATACACGATCGGTTTGTCTGATGAAAACCATCCATCGGACGGTTTTCATCAGTTAAACCGATCGTGTGTACGGGGCTTTAGTTTCAATTTTTTTTAATAACATTCCAATGTTTGCCCCCTGGGCTAATCTACCATTCTGGCTTGTATGTAGTTGGACGCAAATGGCATTGCCATTTTTCCTGAGTAATATGGCAACGTTTTCCAATACTGCCTGCTTAGTATAGGAAAATACGGCAAATGTTCCCCTAGCATTACAATTAATGGGAAAACACTTGGGGGACTTAAAAAGTCAATTGTTATGATAATTGTGTGTAATAACCGTCTTTGTGTTCCTTTTTCTAGAGACCAGGGAAGAAGTTAAACTGGTTTGGATACTAATGTTTGTGTTTTGTTTGCAGATCCTTCAAAGTGAAAACAACAGTGGGCAAATTTTGCAGAGCAGGGGTTAGGTTATTGTAAATGCATAATCGATCACATGGTACCATGAGCTCATTAATTAGTAATTGTTTGCAAACAATAAAAAAAATTAAACAATAGTCAGACATTAATGGAGTAAAGAGTTACAAATGAAGAACAAATGTTGTGATGAAGTACAGATGTTGTTCTTTTGTTTTTCCTATTAACTAATTCTCTTCCAGATCGAAATGAGCACTTACTCTTCTCATAAGAAAAGTCCATGGATGTCTTTAATTAAAGTTGAGTGTTTGTCATTGTTTGATGATGGTTGTCTTGCCATGTTGTTGTGTGTTGATGGCCAGATTTAAAATGTAATTTTTTTTATTGATTTTCATTTTTCAAAAAAAAATATTTTTTTTTTTACATTTTTTTTTTTTAAGTTTTCATTTTTTTTTTTTGTCATTCATTTCATCTCAACTTTGTATTTTTTTTTTTTAGGAATTCTTTTTTTTATTATTATTTTTAATTTTGTAATTTTTTATTATGTTTTATTTTTTTTCTTCTCCATTTTTTTTTCTTATTATTTTCATTGTCTTTTACTATTGTTTCATCTATTTTATTTTTGGTTTCGTTCAGGTGAAAAAATTGTTAGGTTTAGTCCACCTGAAAAGGGGGTCATTAGCAACTGACTAGGTGGTCATTGACTATGTCCTCAATTAGCAGCTGACTACATTTTGTCTAGGACAAGAGTTGGTAGGAAGCCATTTTAGCTGCGGAAGTTGTTTTTTTTTGTTTGTTTTTCTTTTCATTCAGGTGGAAAAAGTTCCAAAGGTTTAGGATTTATCCACCTGAAAGGCGGAGTAGTGCATAGATCTGAAAGTACAGATAATGCATTGTCTTTTTAAATGCTTAAAATATTGAATTTTTGAGAAGCAACGTTCACGTTAATTTTTTTTTGTATTTTAGATTTTTGCTTGTACCATGGGGATCCATTTTAGAGTGGGTTCATCCTAAAGGAATCATGGTTGTTTTGATAATTTGTTCAGAAGTCAGGAATACTAAATTCCTGTGTTAGTAAATATTATGGATAAGAATTTGATTCTGCTCTTGTTCTTAACTTCCAGAATCTTGGTGGAGCGAGATTGGAGAGGATTCTGGAACAGAGATGAAAGATGTTCATCTGGTTGGCAGTTCATCTGTGCCATACCACACCGAAAATTTGTTCCGATAAACGTTCAGGAGAGAAAAGATTCAGATTAATACTTGAAATATAAGGTTTCTTTTTCTTATGGACAATTTTTGCGCTGATCTGAAAGACTTTGCCCAGCAACGAGACTTGTGAAACATTTTGCCAAAGTCTCTCCTGTCATTTATGAATGCAAACTAACTATGAATACAAATGCAATGGGTTGGAGGTTGGGGACGGAATATAACCTATCCAATCCTTCAGAACAAGAGATGTAATATATGTTTTTTCTTTTTTATTATGGGAGGAGGAATTGAAAGAAGGAAATGTTTTTAATGTGTGACATGTATTGACGTAACTGAATTAATATGGTGCAGGTACCTAGGAGGTTGACACTTATGCATAAATGTGTCTGGTACCAGGTGACACATCAATGGGGTGAAAACTTCCTCGTAGGGGTGGTGTCTAAATCTTAGCAGTCCTATAGAGAAGCTCTCGGTTAGTGGTCATGTGGGACACCAGAACTGGACATGTGGGAGATACACCTAATTGACGTCTCACCTGAGAGGTTTGAAACCCTGCACAGGAAAAATGCCAGTGACTACACACAGGAGCATGCTTCGTTGAATAAAGGGAATAAGCACTGGCTACCAGGGTACAGTATGCCTTCACCACATGGCGCTTCAGCATCTCATAGTGGTTGATAAAAACCTATTACCCTATATGTGCTGAGTATACTCTGAATCAAGTGCGGTTATGGTACCAGTGACTTGCTCCCAGAGATGTGCGGAACGCTTATTTCTGAGGAGTAACCCGAAAGAGGAGGGATGTATTCAGCACTATATTGGGGGAATAGGAGATGGGATGGGTGTTGGTGGAGCGGACATCGATCTCCTAGGGAACAAACTCTCAGCCATAGCTTCAGACAGCAGGCGGGGCTTTGTTATTTGGAGAGATTGGTGCCCCCTTTGATAACATTCAACAGAGTCACATAAATACCCAGTGTAAAGTGGCTCAAGATTTTGTCAACCATGGTGAGAGGTTGGTAGAGAGTGTGAGATGGTATAGGACAGATATAGGTCATGGGCTCTGGCGTGCACGCAGGGGCAGGCGGAGTTATCAACCAATATCAAGCTGATTGTGCAAATCTCTGTATGAGGGGCAGTGGCCTGATGAGTTAGCATCACCGCTCAGTAAGACTGTGCCAAAACACGTCGCCTACACTAATCCAATGTGGTGGTCAAATGCCTGGATTGGCTGTACTGGTTTGGATTGTGGAAGGTTGTGCCGTATGATCCCATATACAGGAGAGCAGACTCAGTCTATATATTTGGTGGCATCAATGGGCTTACTGACTGGGGATTCTATCTTGTTGCATTTGTGGCTAAGTGACCCACATGTGATCAGAGACTACGGAAGATGGGGGCAGGTTGATATTTCCCTCTGTCGGAAGCATGACCACGATGTCCTTTGCATACCAGGTCAATACACGGTACTCTGTGTTCTGGATGGAGAGATCATTGCTGGGAAGGAAGCACCTGGGTATTATTTAAGACATAGACAAGTTTGTTTCTTTGTCCTAAAGGATATCGATGTAACGTTAGTCATAGAACTAGGGTTTTTCTTGAACCTAACAGTAGGTAGGGGTGCATGATATGCCCTGGGCATGGTCACTGAAATCCAGACACAGGGATGAAATTTTGTGGGTTTTGTTATTGTTTGAGATTTATATGTGTTGTTAGACTCAAAACTTATATAAGAAGCTCTCCCGCTTATCTATGCAAGTTGAGGGACAAATTGACGGTAGGGTCTCTTTGTACAAATTAGAGACTTTGTTGCCAATTTAGATCCCTGAGGTACCGCAGACAGGCCAAGTTGCGGTAGGAAAGACCACTGTGAGCAAGCCTGCCCACTCCCGACCCATATCTACAATAAAGAGTTATAGGAGGTTGGGAGCGGGAGGCGTAATTGGATGGTTCATATATATATGCATATATTATGACAATGGGTTGATTTATGTCATGGTATAGTGTGATGAAGGTATATATATTAGGCTAGTAATATGTGCAAGAAAGGCCCTCCTTGAGACTCTGCATTTGAAAGCTGGTGGAGTTGTTTCTCTGAGTGTGTGCTGGTGAATGGTGAGTGAATGGATACCCCTTGCCGGTACTATACCCCTTCATGAAGATGTCAAGAAGAAGACACAGAATGGCGATATGGAAGCTGTAACAGAAGAATGATGTTGGGGTGTCACCCAGTAGCAAAGCGGCACGTGGTGGGAAGCACAGCTCATTAAAACCGTTATGGACTGTTCTATAGGAGCTGGTTCGGAAGCCTATGTTGAGAGGCGCAACACAGTAAAACCATTATGGACTGTTCCAGAGGTAATGGTTCTGAAGCACATGTTGGAAGACAATTATGGACTGTTCCACAGGGGCTGTTTCTGAGGCGCATGTTGAAAACGCAACACATCAAGACAGTGAAGGACGGTTCGGAAACACATGTTGGGCGTTAAGACCATATGGACTGTTCAATGGGAGCCATGTCTGAAGTACGGTGATATGCACTCTTCAGGCGCAAAGCGGCATATGTTGGAGGATTCTATCAGCCATGCTGACACGTACAGAGGAATTTGGCCCCAGGCAGAGTCTGCATAACAGGGGGTCTGGCTCATATCTACAAGCAAGCTGGAGAGTGACTGCCCTGTGAATAATGATTGGGGCCAGAGGCATATGGGTTGGCAATGGGGGGAGTTTGAATGAGTAATGAGTGAGTTTTGTAAAAAGGGTTCGTAAAACAGAGCTCAGTCCCTATTGACCCGAAGACCTTTCTGAAGTCACATGGATCTGATAGCAGCCAGATGGCTTGGGCCTAACTCCATGCGGCTCACAGGGGCCTCCACTATATTTGATATCTGAGACCAGCCGATGAAGGAGTATCTTGGGGGATGTGCTAAGTATCGTTCAATATTATTATTGTTGTTATAGACTGTATCTGATATCTGTTGTTAGGATATGTTTCCTATTTTTAAAGGAAGTAAATATGACTTGTTTTACTAAGCAATTGTGTCTGTCTTCATAGGTAATATTATAGCATTAGGCCTACCATACTTAGATCAGACTAGCAAACAAGGGAAAAATACAATTAATACATAGATGCAATAGATATACTGTATAGTATAGATTAATAGTGTATATTATTGCACATTCTACAGCACCACAATGCCCAATTATACCAATATGCCTTTTAAACCCATGAATTTTGAATGATCTAATTTAATTCTCCCTTAGTACACTTATCCTGGGAAGAGACCCTGAAGGGTCGAAACGCGTCAGTTTTCACGTATTTACCAGCATTTGTCGAATAACAATTTTTACTTTATTGTACTTTTACCACATGTATTGACTCTTATAGCCTTTTGTACCAGAGCTCATATTTTAATTGTTCAACGCTAATTTGTCATGGTTGCCATCAATAAACTATCAATTTTTTAACAATCACATCTTATAATATAATTTTTCAATCTCTGCTGCCTAGAAAACCCCAGTGTGGGAAACTTTCCTTTTCTACTTATATCGGGGTGGGCAGCACCATTTCCCTTTTCTCATATAAGTGTCCTCTCCTCTACAGCCACTGGAGTCCTCTTCCACTCCTCCATGACGACATCACAGAGTTGGTGGATGTTAGAGACCTTGAGCTCTTCCACCTTCCGTTTGAGGATGCCCCACAGATGCTTAATAGGGTTTAGGTCTGGAGACATGCTTAGCCAGTCCATCACCTTTACCCTCAGCTTCTTTAGCAAGGCAGTGGTCGCCTTGGAGGTGTGTTTGGGGTCGTTATGTTGGAATACTGCCCTGCGGCCCAGTCTCCGAAGGGAGGGGATCATGCTCTGCTTCAGTAGGTCACAGTACAGGTTGGCATTCATGGTTCCCTCAATGAACTGTAGCTCCTCGGTGGCAGGAGCACTCATGCAGCCCCAGATCATGACACTCCCATCACCATGCTTGACTGTAGGCAAGACACACTTGTCTGTATTCCTCACCTGGTTGCCGCCACACACGCTTGACACCATCTGAACCAAATAAGTTTATATTGGTCTCATCAGAGCACAGGACATGGTTCCAGTAATCCATGTCTTTAGTCTGCTTGTCTTCAGCAAACTGTTTGCAGGCTTTCTTGTGCATCATCTTTAGAAAGAGGCTTCCTTCTGGGACGACAGCCATGCAGACCAATTTGATACCCCTCACCCCTTCAACCCCTGCAGCAATGCTGGCAGAACTCATACATCTATTTCCCAAAGACAACCTCTGGATATGACGCTGAGCACATGCACTTAACTTCTTTGGTCGACCATGGCAAGGCCTGTTCTGAGTGGAACCTGTCCTGTTAAACCGCTGTATGGTCTTGACCACTGTGCTGCAGCTCAGTTTTAGGGTCTTGGCAATCTTCTTACAACACCAAATTTAACACACCTGCTCCCCATTCACACCTGAGACCTTGTAACACTAACGAGTCACATGACACTGGGGAGTGAAAATTGCTAATTGGGCCCAATTTGGAAATTTTCACTTAGGGGTGTACTCAATTTTGTTTCCAGCGGTTTAGACATTAATGTGTTGAGTTATTTTGAGGGGACAGCAAATTTACACTGTTATACAAGCTGTACACTCACTACTTTACATTGTAGCAAAGTGTAATTTCTTCAGTGTCGTCACATGAAAAAATATAATAAAATATTTACAAAAATGTGAGGGGTGTACTCATTTTTGTCAGATACTGTATGCGGGGCTCAAAATTTCCAGTCCTGAGCTACTAGCCAGTTCTCAAGGGTTACTCGCCACCAGTTGCCCCACCCAACCCCTACCCTACCCGCCCCTAAACACGCCCTCATAAATTATCTCATAAAATGACACTTAAATGTTTTATGCAGAATTTAGTTATAAAAACAAATAATTAACAACAACGTTATCAGTGCCCATCAGTGCAGCCTCATCTGTGCCCAACAATGCAGCCTACCTGTATCCATCAATGCCGCTTCTCTTGTGCCCAACAATGCAGCGTACCTGTGTCCATCAATGCCGCTTCACCTGTGCCCAACAATGCAGCTTACCTGTGTCCAATAATGCTGCTTCACCTGTATCCATTAATGCAGCCTCACCTGTGCCCAACAATGCAGCCTACCTGTGTCCAGCAATGCAGCCTACCTGTGTCCAGCAATGCTGCTTCACCTGTGTCCAGCAATGCAGCCTACCTGTGTCCATCAATGTAGCCTACCTGTGTCCATCAATCCAGCCTACCTGTGTCCATCAATCCAGCCTACCTGTGTCCATCAATCCAGCCTACCTGTGTCCATCAATCCAGCCTACCTTGGCCTAACAATGCAGCTTACCTGTGTCCACCAATGCAGCCTACCTGTGTTCATCAATTCTGCTTCACCTGTGTCCATCAATACAGCCTACCTCTGTCCATCAATACAGCCTACCTGTGTCCATCAATACAGCCTACCTGTGTCCATCAATGCAGCCTATCTGTGCAGAGGAAGAGAGGAGAGGAAGAGAATTGCCGGCCGGATCATCAGAGCGCCGAGGAACATCGCTGTAACAGCTTTCATTTCAATTGCCATGTGTTCCCCGCGCTCGCCGTCACATACAGCCCCCCCCTCCTGGCCCGGGGACTTTGATATATGTCACACGTCCCAGGATTGGACAGGTGTTCTGTCTATCAAAGTACCTGGACCAGGAGCAAGTGCAGGGAACACACTACAATTGAAATGAAAGCTGTTACAGCGATGTTCCACGGTCTGATGATCTGGCCGGCTCTCTCTTCCTCTGGGCGATCACTGGGAGAAGAGCTACCCCCCCCATTCCCAGGCAGCCCACGCTCACCAGCCCTCATTTTCCAAATGCGAGTGGAAAATTTGAGGGCTGTTGTATGTATATATATATATAAAAAAATATATAGTCTGTCCACTCTCAATGCCCCCCTAACCCACTCCCCCTTCTAGGTAAGTAAGGCAAGCCATACATTATATACCATTTTCTTGTACAATTTTCCTTTAGATTTAGCCATATAATATGAGGTTATGCCTAAACACTTTTAATTTGTATGCAATCAGGCAGGCCCTTGCACTACATAGTTGAAGGCAAATCTAAATAAAGAAAGAAAATTGTATAATGTATGGCCAGCTTAACCACTTAAAGACACCTTACTGTATATATACGTTGGCAGAATGGCTCGTACAGGCACAATCACGTACCTGTACGTGGCCCTTTAACTGCCGACGTCAGGGTCGCGCGCGCGCGCGCGCCGCCGGCGGCACGCTCCCGACCCCCCTGCCTTCCCCGTGAGTCGGACCGCGGGTCCCGCGGACTCGATCGTAAACACAACATCTCCCCGCTCCCCTACTGACAATGTCAGCGATCTCCGCTCTGTGTAATCAGAGCGGAGATCGGTGACGTGTCACTAGTAGCCACGCCCCCCTCAGTTAGAAACACGCCCCTAGACACACTTAACCCCTCCAGCGCCCCTAGTGGTTAACCCCTTCTCTGCCAGTATCATTTTTACAGTAACCAGTGCATTTTTATTGCACTGATCGCTGTAAAAATGACAATGGTCCCAAAAATGTGTCAAAAGTGTCCGATGTGTCCGCCATAATGTCGCTGTCACGAAAAAAACGCTGATCGCCGCCATTACTAGTAAAAAATAAATAAATAATAAAAATGCCTTAAAACTATCCCCTATTTTGTAAATGCTATCATTTTTGCGCAAACCAATCAATAAAAGCCGATTTTTTTTACCAAAAATATGTAGAAGAATACGTATTGGCCTAAACTAAGGAAACAAAAATTTTTTTATATATTTTTTGGGGATATTTATTATAGCAAAAAGTAAAAAATATGTAATTTTTTTAAAAATTGTCGCTCTATTTTTGTTTATAGCGCAAAAAATAAAAATCGCAGAGGTGATCAAATACCACCAAAAGAAAGCTCTATTTGTGGGGAAAAAAGGACGCCAATTTTGTTTGGGAGCCAAGTCACACGACCGCGCAATTGTCAGTTAAAACGACGCAGTGCTGAATCGCAAAAAGGGGCCTGGTCATTATGCTGCGTATTGGTCCGGGGCTTAAGTGGTTAAGACTAGTTGGTGTCGGCATCTCCTTATATAAAAGAGACCGTCACCCACACCAGCTGAAAACAGCCAGGTTGAGAACCTGTCTTACTATATGTGTAGCACCACCCTCTCCTCCTAGGGCAAAGGAGAAGCACCCATGCCACAAGCCCGTGTCCTCTAGTTCAGAAGTCAGGCGGTGTATATGTACCTGGGTCCCGCAGCGAGTTACCTCCTTCCACTGGTTCCCTCCAGAGTGTAGAGACGAGTCTGTACTTTTCCCTCTTCAATAAAGTTAATGTCCAAACCACTTAAACTCCAACGTTAAGTTTATTTTATGTCTTTGCTTGATAGGTAGAGAGAGAGTAGATGAGAGATGATAGTTGAACTAGAGCAGATTCAGGCACAGAACTCCCAGATTCATCACCACTCGGTCCCGAGTGGGTGCAGCTTACCCGGATAGTCCCTCAATGGTCCTAGCAGCCGGTGTGGAGCTCGAACAAGCAATTTAATCCTCCAAGGACAAGTTCAGTCTGTCCTCAAAGAGCAGCAGCACTCCGCAGGGTCAGTTCTGCGGAGCATAGGATCCTTCCCTCCGACAGGTCACCAGGCCTTTCCCGAGACAGCAATCTAACTATCACTCATCTCCTGTTATGTGACTGATCCTCCCCTGGCTTCCTCTTGGTCGGAGCAGATACCCTCACCCGGGCATCCTAGGACTCCAAAGTTCTGCCTGTGGACCCAGTTGAAGGTACTGGGCCTATCCGGAAAGTTGCGGTCTCGGGCCGAAGGTGCCCGACACTTTCAGTCGGGGTACGAACCCCCCTCCTTAGGGGGCACACTCCTCCGGGTACTGGTCCCCGGGTCTCTCTCCTATAAAAATGGCGTCTGCCTCTTTTATATCCTCTCCCAGCATGCACAGCAGGCAGAACCCGCCCACCGCACGGCAGCCGAGAGAGGACATCCAATAGCGTCAATGTAACCTATGGTTCAACCCTGACCCAACATGGCAGCGCTACCTGCAGGCCACAGGGAGTTTAACTCTACATAGGCACACAGCAATAAAGCAGAGTCCAGAACAATTAGAAGGCCCGAACCATACTAGTGTTCGGGTCATCCCCCTAAATTTAGACATAGGGACCCCCCTAAAATTGGAGTACCCGCTACACATGTATGAACATATTTTTGTTACACAAGTTGTATGGGTTTCCTATTTTAACATGGTTGATGTATTCCAAGAGGACTGCTTAAACTGTTTTCCTAATTAGAGTGGCTCCAAACTGACAAAAAATGTATACAAGGTAACACAGAGGGTATACAGAAGGCACCAAATGGTGCCTAAAGGGCTTTTTTAAGGCACTTTCTGCCCCCAATCAACTGGTTAAGTTCCCCTGAAATTCCTAAGCAATTACCAACTTTCTGAAAGAGTAGGTATTGGCATGTGACTATGTGACAGTGCTTGGACCTAGTGACTGTCTACTCAGGCCCTAAGCACTGCATGGTGGGAGGCAGCTGAAGGAATACACTTTTGCTCCTTTTTTGGAAGTACTAGATTTATGTGAGTTTACCTCAGCAGCAGATACGCTGTAGATATAGCAGGCAATGCTAGCTGATGTGACAGACATTGATTACTTTTTTCTGAAATAGAGTTATTTCAAATTACACCTGCTAGTACCCCAAGAGTACCGAGCAGACTCCAGCAAGAGTCAAGCAATGCCTGCACATACGTTTAGTTGCTCTCTAATGCAGCCTGGAAGCCCTGAATTCTAGGCTCCTGTAATCTAAGACGTTCAAGGCTGCCTGACAGTGTCAACATACCAATCTCCTGCATGTTCTAATTTGAAAGTAAGGGCGCCTGTAAAGTAGTGGGCCAAAGGAAACACAGGGACAAAAATCCATACTACCGGGAAGTGTCAATTCTTGCTTTGTATACATTTATAGAACATAGTCCCCTCTTGGTGCCTGCATTGCACCTTCAGATGCTGACAGATGTACACTAAATGGATGATGTCATACATGTTTTTGAGATTTTTTTTGTGTCACTCATAATGATCTTTATTTTTAATTATCTAAAAGTACAGTTATGCCGTGTACACACGATCGGAATTTCCGAACAACAAAACCGTGGATTTTTTTCCCACGGATGTTGGCTCAAACTTGTCTTGCATACAGACAGTCTCACAAATGTTGCTCAGAAATTCCGATAGTCAAGAACGCGGTGACGTACAACACTACGACGAGCCGAAAAAAATTAAGTTCAATGATTCCGAGCATGCGTCAAATTGATTCCGAGCATGCGTAGAATTTTTGTGCGTCGGAATTGGCTACACACGATCGGAATTTCCGACAACAACTTTTGTTGTCGGAAAAATTGAGAACCAGCTCTCAAACATGTGTTGTTGGAAAATCCAACAGCAAATGTCTGATGGAGCCTACAGACGGTCGGAATATCCGAGCAAAAGCTCACATCGAACATTTGTTGTCGGAAATTCCGATCGTGTGTACGCGGCATTAGTGTGTTTCTGTTGGCATACAAAAAAGTATAGAAACATGACCTGTTCAGATGTTCTGAAAGAAATATATGTTGGATAATATTCCATCAACACATTATATTTCTTGACCACAAAAAATAAATTTTTTGTAACAAGTTTTATTTATTTGGTCTTGTACAGTTTAAACATTAAACAATGTATACATTTCTGATAGAATGAAAATACAAACATTTGTGATTTTTGTTGGAGAAAATATAGCAACAATCACAAAATATTCTGGTTTAACTTAATTTCTTACCTATAGCCTTAGTATAATGTCTTGCACCAAGCAACAACTCTGGAGCTCTGTACCAAAATGTAACCACAACTGGATCCAGATCTGCTAGTGGTTTCAATGGAGAATTGAATAATCGAGCAAAGCCCATGTCAGCTACAACAAAAATAAAACATTTTACTTACTTTAGATAACAGAAAGTGTTTATGACTGCTTCTGCTACACTTATATCAGGAAAACATCTGACAGAGACTTTTTCTTGTTGGGGTTGATAAATGAAGGGGTCAAATACTTACCGTACCTTTCCATAAGAACATGCTGCTTTAGGCACCCTCTTAATCTTAAAGTACAGCACACAGGGTCTGTAGTCTTAACCATGAGGCACCCAAAAACTGTTCAACTGAGGGGTGGGCAACACAGCAAACAAATGCTAAAAGGCCCATGTAACAACAGGTCCAGAAAGGGCTCAACAGAACTCAGAGCAGCTTAAAGCACCAAAGCAGAAATGTCTTAACTAAGAAATGAAGGAAAGACGGGAAGCATCCCACAAACTACTTCCTAAGATGGAATTTCCTAGGCCTCTTATGTGCAATGCTAGATTTGTGAGAAGTTGACTTCCTAGTAGTGATGAGCCGAACACCCCCGGGTTCGGTTCGCACCAGAACCCGCGAACGGACCGAAAGTTCGCACGAACATTAGAACCCTATTAAATACAATGGATGCGAACGTTCGGATTCTAAAGTGCTAATTATAACGACTATTATCCATGTTATTGTCCGAAACAGAGTTTGGGAACCCGGCTTCTGCACCAGGGGACATGTATCAATGCAAAAAGAAGTTTTAAAAACGGACGTTTTCCGGGAGCAGTCATTTTAATGATGCATAAAGTGAAAAAAAAAAAGTCAAATATTCCTTTAAATATTGTACCTGGGGGGTGTCTAAAGTATGCCTGTAAAGTGCCACGTGTTTCCCGTGTTTAGAACTGTCCCTGCACAAAATAACATTTCTAAAGGGAAAAAAGCCATTTAAAACTGCTTGCGGCTTTAATGCAATGTCTGGTCCCGGTAATATGGATGAAAATCTTTAGGAAAAATGGCATAGCTTCACCTATAACCCCCCCCCCCTCCTACCCCAGCCCATTACCAGCCCCTTTGGGTCTTGTATGGATATTAAGGGGAACCCCGCACACAAAATAAAAAAGGACCTATATACTCTGAACAGCCGTATACAGGCGGTGCATACAAGACAGGGACTGTAGGTTTGTTCTTATGTAGAATCTGTTTATAATTTTGAACAGCTGCATTGTTTAAGTGGAGCTCCATGGCAAATTCCTTTTTTTTAGTTTTTTGTAAAACATAGGGAACGGTTATCACCCCTGTCACATTTTTTTTGCTGTCTGTGCCCCTGTTCAGAACATTTCACCTCACTTTGCGTCCCAATGACAACTGTTTTTGAAATGTGGTGTTTTTATTGAAACAAGGATTGGTGATAAAGCATCAGTAGAGAGGAGACACCTTTCTCCCATATTAATTCTTACAGGAGAGAATTTTCCTTCCAAGGGGTAGATTTCCTCTCACTTCCTGTTGTCTTCTTCCGTTTGCAAGTAGTAGTCGTTTGTAAGTTGGATGTTTGAAAGTAGGGACCTGCCGTATATACTCTGCAGAAATTGGCCCCTTAGGTGTTGGTGTTGGCACAACACTGTAAGCACTCACAGTTACTCTTGGTGGGTGCTGGAACGCCCTGCTGTCAACTATTATATCAGGAATTGTAATAACATATAATTGTTGATCAGTGGTAGTAAAACTTGGGCCTTTGATGGTGGTGCTGGTGCCCCAACACTGTAAGGCCTGACAGTTACTCTTGGTGGGCGCAGCAATGGGCCCTGCTGTGAATTATTAGATCAAGAATTGTAATTGCATGCCCCTGTTGAACAGGGGCTGAAAAATTAGGCCTTTGGTGGTGGTGGTGGTGGTGGTGATGGTGGTGCTGGTGCCACAACACTGTAAGGCCTGACAGTTACTCTTGGTGGGCGCAGCAATGGTCCCTGCTGTGAATTATTAGATCAATAATTATAATTGCATGCCCCTGTTGAACAGGGGCTTAAAAATTGGGCCTTTGGTGGTGGTGGTGGTGGTGGTGATGGTGGTGCTGGTGCCACAACACTGTAAGGCCTGACAGTTACTCTTGGTGGGCGCAGCAATGGGCCCTGCTGTGAATTATTAGATCAATAATTATAATTGCATGCCCCTGTTGAACAGGGGCTGAAAAATTGGGCCTTAGGCACTGGTGGCACAACACTGCAACCCCTCACAGATACTGTATTTGGAGCACAGCAATGAGGCCTGTTGCAAAGTATTGCATCAAAAATTTTAATTACACGCCCCTGTTAAACAGGGGCTGAAAAATTGGGCCTTAGCCACTGGTGGCGTCACCCGTAAACCAAAATGATCTTCCAAGCTATCATCGTTAATCGTATCATTGAGGAGGAGGAGGAGGATAGCCAGTCAACATAACAGCACAGGCACTCAGCATCAGCATCAGTCTTGAAGGGATGTGACATTTTAAAATCAATTAGTCTCTTATATCAGCATCTGGTGTGTGGTAGCTGGTGGTGATCCAAGACTGGTTCATCTTGATGAAAGTCAGTCGATCAACCGAGTCGGTGGACAGGCGCACCCTGTGATCCGTGACAAATCCTCCAGCAGCACTGAATGTGCGTTCTGAAAGAACGCTGGATGCAGGACAGGCCAGTAGCTCAATTGCATACTGTGCAAGCTCTGGCCAGTGATCCATCCTCAAGACCCAGTAAGCCAGAGGATTTTCGGTGGGGAAGGTGTCCAAGTCTGACCTTGCCCCTAGGTATTCCTGCACCATGTATATCAGACGCTGGCGATGGTTGCTGGAACCGATCATACTTTGGGGCTGCGGACTAAAGAATTGTCTGAACGCATCGGTCAGACGGCCACCTTCCCCACCGCTCCTTCTTTGACTGCCCGAAGCCTCAGCAACTCGTTGTCCAGGACCAGGAGTTTGTAACCTCCCAGTCTCTGGGAACGCGTTGCACAGACCTTTCTGCAAGGCCTCCCGGAGTTGTCTCATCCTCTGCTCCCTCTGCGACGGTACGATAAGGTCCGCAACCTTACCCTTGTACCGTGGATCAAGGAGAGTGGCCAGCCAGTAATGGTCCCTCTCCTTGATCCGAAGAATACGAGGATCCTTCCGCAGACTTTGCAGGATCAGGGAGGCCATGCAGCGTAGGTTAGCTGAGGCATTCAGTCCGGAGTCCTCTGGGTCACTAAGGACGACATGATCCGCAGCCACCTCCTCCCAGCCACGTACAAGTCCACTGGTTTCTTGGGACTGTAAATCATCCCTAAAAGACTGCTGCTGATGATGCTGAGTGCCAGCCTCCACCTCCATGCTGACACAATCCTCCTCCTCCTCCTCCTCCTACTCTTCCTGTGCGATGGGTGGGACAGAAGGAACACTGTCTGGGTAAAGGGGGCCTTGAGAGGCAAGGAAGTCCTCCTCTTCCTGCCTCTGTTCTGCCTCAAGTGCCCTGTCCATTATTCCACGCAGCGTGTGCTCCAACAGGTGGACAAGAGGTACAGTGTCACTGATGCATGCACTGTCACTGCTCACCATCCTCGTGGCCTCCTCAAATGGTGCCAGGACAGTGCATGCATCCCTGATCATGCCCCACTGGCGTGGTGAAAAAAACCCGAGCTCCCCTGACCCTGTCCTGGTGCCGTAGTCGCACAGGTACTCATTGATGGCCCTCTGCTGCGTGTGCAGCCGCTGCAGCATGGCCAACGTTGAGTTCCACCTGGTGGGCATGTCACATATAAGGCGGTTCTTGGGCAGGTTCAACTCCTTTTGAAGCTCAGCCAGGCGAGCACTGGCATTATAAGATCTGCGGAAATGCACACAGACTTTCCTGGCCTGCCTCAGGACATCCTGTAAGCCCGGGTACCTGCCCAAGAACCGCTGCACCACCAGGTTAAGGACGTGAGCCATACAGGGCACATGGGTCAGTTGTCCCTGTCGGAGGGCGGAGAGGAGGTTGGTGCCATTGTCGCAAACCACCATTCCTGGCTTAAGCTGGCGTGGCGTCAACCACCTCTCGGCCTGCCCCTGCAGAGCAGACAGGACCTCTGCCCCAGTGTGGCTCCTGTCCCCCAAACACACCAGCGCAAGCACGGCATGGCATCTTTTTGCCTGCGTACTTGCGTAGCCCCTTGAATGCCTACGGAGCACCGCTGGTTCCAAGGACAAACCACAGGAAGAGGCCATGGAGGAAGAAGAAGAGGAGGGGGTGGAGGAGAGAGGTGTGTCACAACCAGTAGTAGCATTTTGGAGGCGTGGCGGTGGAACAACCTTCAACACTACTGCACCTTGTCCTGCATCCTTCCCAGCTGCCAAAAGAGTGACCCAATGGGCCGAGAAAGAAAGGTAACGTCCCTGTCCATGCCTGCTGGACCATGAGTCAGCGGTAATATGCACCTTACCGCTGACCGCCCTGTCCAGCGAGGCCAAGACATTGCCTTCCACATGCCTGTAGAGAGCCGGAATAGCCTTCCGTGCGAAAAAGTGTCGTTTGGGAACCTGCCACTGAGGAACCGCACATTGCACAAACTCACGGAAGGGGGCCGAGTCTACCAACTGAAAAGGCAGCAGTTGAAGCGCTAGCAATTTAGCCAAGCTAGCATTCAACCACTGGGCATGTGGATGGCTGGGAGTGAACTTCTTTCGACGGTCCAGCAGCTGGGGCAGGGAAATTTGCCTGCTAGAATCGGACGTTGGTGTACTGCTAGCAGAGTGCCCGCAAGTACTTGCCTGTGACACACCTAATTCTACACCTTCATTCCTCTCAGAGCAGGTTTCAGAGAGGAGTGAAGGTATAGTGGGGTTGGAGATCCCAGCTGATGCGGTGCAAGAAGAGGTCAGCTTTGTTCTTTGGTGTGGGTCTTTAAGGTAGGCTTGCCAACGAGCTGCATGGCAGGTCAACATATGTCTGATCAAGCATGTGGTGCCCAAGCGGCTGATGTTTTGGCCACGCGATATACGCTTGAGACATATGTTGCAAACAGCAGCTGTGCGATCTGATGCACTCGCCTCAAAAAAGGCCCACACCAAAGAACTTTTTGCATGACGGGCAGAGGCAGCGCCCTGCACAGGCGGAGCTCAGCGGTGTGATTCCGTTGGTGTGCTGCCCATACGCTGGCCACTCAAGGGCATCCTGCCTCGTTGGAGATGTGCCTCCTCCTCATCCTCCTCCTCCTCCTCTCTCCTATTAGGCACCCACGTGGAGTCAGTGACCTCATCATCCCCTCCCTCCTCATCACTGGAGCCAATCTGGCAATATGCTGCAGCTGCTGGAGCATGACTGCCAGATTGGTGTCCTTCTTGAGCATCCCCTCTCTCTGCTCTCACGCTGCTGCCTTCCTCTAGCTGGGTATCATCATCAGATCCTTCCAAACGCTGGGCATCCTCCTGGAGCATGTACCCAACACTGTGCTCAAACAGTTCGGGGGACTCCTCAGGAGGAGGGCATGGTGGGTCTAGGGAAGGATTGACTAATGAAGATAATGATACCAGAGAAGAGGACGCTTTGGCAGCTGCTTTGCCAGTACCCTGAGCCTGGGTGAGAGAGGATGAGGAGGATGAGGTGGGCTTGGTCATCCACTCTACCAAGTCTTCGGCATGATGTGGCTCAACATGTCCAGCTGCCGAAAACAAGTCAAGCGTGTCCCATGGCCATGTGCTGATGACAATGCACCGCGTACACGACCAGCACTGTTGCCCCCAGACACAGAGCCTGCTTGCCCTCTTTTTTTGCCTCCTGACTGTCTGCCTCTCCTTGGTTGCCTTCCAGACATTTTAATGGATGGCCTGCAGGGAGATGGGAAAAACAGCAATAAGGGCTACCTTCAGGTGTATACTGTGCAGGAGGCTTAGCAACAATGACACTGACACTGTCCCCTGCCTATCCTTCTCTGTCCCTAAACACAAGGATTGAAAATATGGTTCAGCAAAATAGTTTTAGAACAGAATAGCACACTGACACTTTCCCTCACTGTCCTACTCTGTCCCTCCCTACAAACAAGATTTAGCACAGAATAGCACACTGATAATTTCTACGAGTGTCCTTCTCTGTCCCTAAACTCAAGGATTGAAAATATGGAACAGCAAATTTGGTTTAGAACAGAACAGCACACTGTCAGTTTCACTCACTGTACCTCTCTGTCCCTCAACTCAAGGATTGAAAATATGGTACAGCAAAATAATTTTAGAACAGAATAGCACACTGACACTTTCCCTCACTGTACCTCTCTGTCCCTCAACTCAAGGATTGAAAATATGGAACAGCAAATTTGGTTTAGAACAGAACAGCACACTGTCAGTTTCACTCACTGTACCTCTCTGTCCCTCAACTCAAGGATTGAAAATATGGTACAGCAAAATAATTTTAGAACAGAATAGCACACTGACACTTTCCCTCACTGTACCTCTCTGTCCCTCAACTCAAGGATTGAAAATATGGAACAGCAAATTTGGTTTAGAACAGAACAGCACACTGTCAGTTTCACTAACTGTACCTCTCTGTCCCTCAACTCAAGGATTGAAAATATGGTTCAGCAAAATAATTTTAGAACAGAATAGCACACTGACACTTTCCCTCACTGTACCTCTCTGTCCCTCAACTCAAGGATTGAAAATATGGAACAGCAAATTTGGTTTAGAACAGAACAGCACACTGTCAGTTTCACTCACTGTACCTCTCTGTCCCTCAACTCAAGGATTGAAAATATGGAACAGCAAATTTGGTTTAGAACAGAACAGCACACTGTCAGTTTCACTCACTGTACCTCTCTGTCCCTCAACTCAAGGATTGAAAATATGGTTCAGCAAAATAATTTTAGAACAGAATAGCACACTGACACTTTCCCTCACTGTACCTCTCTGTCCCTCAGCTCAAGGATTGAAAATATGGAACAGCAAATTTGGTTTAGAACAGAACAGCACACTGTCAGTTTCACTCACTGTATCTCTCTGTCCCTCAACTCAAGGATTGAAAATATGGTTCAGCAAAATAATTTTAGAACAGAATAGCACACTGACACTTTCCCTCACTGTACCTCTCTGTCCCTCAACTCAAGGATTGAAAATATGGAACAGCAAATTTGGTTTAGAACAGAACAGCACACTGTCAGTTTCACTCACTGTACCTCTCTGTCCCTCAACTCAAGGATTGAAAATATGGTTCAGCAAAATAGTTTTAGAACAGAATAGCACACTGACACTTTCCCTCACTGTACCTCTCTGTCCCTCAACTTAAGGATTGAAAATATGGAACAGCAAATTTGGTTTAGAACAGAACAGCACACTGTCAGTTTCACTCACTGTACCTCTCTGTCCCTCAACTCAAGGATTGAAAATATGGTTCAGCAAAATAATTTTAGAACAGAATAGCACACTGACACTTTCCCTCACTGTACCTCTCTGTCCCTCAACTCAAGGATTGAAAATATGGAACAGCAAATTTAGTTTAGAACAGAACAGCACACTGTCAGTTTCACTCACTGTACCTCTCTGTCCCTCAACTCAAGGATTGAAAATATGGTTCAGCAAAATAGTTTTAGAACAGAATAGCACACTGACACTTTCCCTCACTGTACCTCTCTGTCCCTCAACTCAAGGATTGAAAATATGGAACAGCAAATTTGGTTTAGAACAGAACAGCACACTGTCAGTTTCACTCACTGTACCTCTCTGTCCCTCAACTTAAGGATTGAAAATATGGTTCAGCAAAATAGTTTTAGAACAGAATAGCACACTGACACTTTCCCTCACTGTCCTACTCTGTCCCTCCCTACAAACAAGATTTAGCACAGAATAGCACACTGATAATTTCTACGAGTGTCCTTCTCTGTCCCTAAACTCAAGGATTGAAAATATGGAACAGCAAAATTGGTTTCGAACAGAATAGCACACTGACACTTTCCCTCACTGTACCTCTCTGTCCCTACAAACAAGATTTAGCACAAAATAGCACACTGACACTTTCCCTCACTGTACCTCTCTGTCCCTACAAACAAGATTTAGCACAAAATAGCACACTGACACTTTCCCTCACTGTACCTCTCTGTCCCTAAACTCAAGGATTGAAAATATGGTTCAGCAAGATTGGTTTAGAACAGAATAGCACACTGACACTTTCCCTCACTGTACCTCTCTGTCCCTACAAACAAGGATTAGCACAGAATAGCACACTGTCACTGACACTCTCCCTACCTATCCTTATCTGTCCCTAAACACAAGGAATCCAGGATTATGTAAAGGAAAAATAATGACACTGTCCCTGCCTATGCTTCTCTTTCCCTACTCCGGTCCGGAACACACTACACAAGGCCGCCGCGCTGGCGGCCTTTTATAGTGTGGGGCGTGTACTAAACCCCCTCAGCAATAATTGGCCACAGGCATCCTGCCTGTGGCCAATCATTGCTCTCCTCGCTGCCGGCGCTGTGATTGGCCAAGCATGCGGGGTCACAGTGCATGCTTGGCCAATCACAGCGCCTGGATGACACTGCGATGGCGTAGTGCATTGTGGGCCGTTCGCGTCACTCGAATTTGGCGCGAACGGCCCAAATCGTTCGATCTTCGTCGAACGATCGAACAGCCGATGTTCGAGTCGAACGTATGTTCGACTCGAACACGAAGCTCATCCCTACTTCCTAGCCTTTAGGAATATAAGGATGACAAAATCCAATAGGCCCCTGTCCCTCAGAACCTGGGCTTCAAGAACCATGCCATTAAAGCCAGAGATCAAAAAAGCAGGATGGTGGACTGGCCCATGGAAAGTTTGCCAGGAATCTGAACCTCCTGGGCCAGTTGGGTGCAATGAGAATCACTTGAATGCTATCCATCTTGATCCTGAGAAGCAGGCAAGGGAGGAGATTCATAGATCAGGTTGGCCTAATCCCATGGAGTCACCAGAGCATCCATTGTGAAGGCTCAAGGGTCCTTGGACCTGGTGACAAATCTGTCCAGTTTACTGTTAAACCTGGATGTCAGAAGATCAGCGTCCAGTGTTCCCTGCTTGTGGCAAAGAATTTGAAACACCTCAGGGTGGACAGACCATTTCCCAGAATCCAGCTGATGACCATGAAGGAAGTCTGCCTGACGATTTTCCATGCTTGGGATGTGGACAGCAGACAGGACCGGAACATGCAGTTCCGCCCAAGTCAGAATCACATCCACTTCTCATTGAGCAGCACAACTGTTGACACCGCCATGATGGCTGATGCAGGCCTCTACCATTTCATTGTCTCACTGGATTTAGTTTGTGTGACCTCACAGCTGAGAAGTCCAATGTTAAAAGGAAAACCAAATTGCCCTCAGTTCCAGGATGTGGATGGGAAGTCAAGCTTCCTCTGACAACCATGTCCCCTGCACCAGGGGGGCATCCAGGACTTCTCCCAAGCCCGACAGGCTGGCATTCATCATGAGAATTTTCCACAGGTTTGGGAGAATGTGTCAGATTGGAAATCTACCATATTAGGGAGAGTCTGGCCTTGCAAGTTAGGTGCATGGGGCAGTCTATAGACCAAGTCAGTTTGTCCCATGCATCAAGAATGTTGAGTTGCAATGATCTGGAATGAAACTCTATGTATGGTACTGCCTAGAAGGAGACTACCATCAGACCCTGAACCTTCATGCAGGCACAAATTGAACACTGCCTTTGGATCGAAGGGTCTGAGCATGTGAGCGGAGGGACAGGAGTTTGTAATGAAGAAGTAGAATCCTGGACATGGCCATATGCAATATCAGGACCAAGTTCTTGATGCAGTGAGTTGGGTCCAGACATGACTTTTGTAGTTTGAGGATCCATCCAAACCTCTGCAGAGTCTGAACTGTCATTGGCTGATAGGGTTTGGGTGGACTGGTCATTTTAATAGGAGATCATTGAGGTATCCCACAACTTCTCAGAGAGTGAGGAAAAGCTAGGACCAATTTGATGAAGACCTGGAGTGCCACGGACAGGCCAAAAGGAAGGGCAACCAATCAATAATGCTGTGTGCACACAGCAAAACAAAGTAGTGTCGATGAGGTGGAAAGTTGGCGATAGGGATGTGCAAGTAAGAACACTAGTAAAAGTGAGGCAATGACTGACCTGGCAGATTCCATGCAAAATGTCTGGACCTGCTAGGAACCAGATAAGAGTCTTCCAGAAATTTGCCTTGAAACAATAAATAGGCTCAAGTGGAAAACCTGGAATCGATCCTTGTCCAGAATGAGGGTAACAACCCTCTCTGAGTGAAATTAATGATAACAATGTGTAGATGGCAAATTCAAGAGTATAAAGCTGGGGGGGGGGGGGTCTGAAACTCTCTAGTCTGAAGCCCCTGGTTATGACACCCTGGGCGAGATCTCTTGGAACCAGATGGTCAATAAGGAGTTGGCAGGTTTTAGAGGTCCATACTTTCCAACAAAAGTATGATCCAAGTTTGGACTTGGGGCTTGAGACCTGAGGGTGGTGAAAGGAACTCTTTCTAGCCTCAGGAGCCGAAGGCCTTTCTGTAGGTGTGCAAGCCTTTTTTTTCTGGGGCAAGAAAGTACTCTTACCCCCAGTGATTTCTTTGATCTATTTGTCCAAAGAGTTACCTTTGCCTTGTGTGGTGCTAGATGTCCCTAAAGGGGTATGCACAACCTTTACTACTGCAGAGAAGAAAGGATAAAGCCTTCTGTGCTGGGCACTGTAAGTAGTTGAGATCCAGGAAGTTTCCAAGAATAGCTGTGCTGTCCTATGTGAGCAATGAGGTGCATTGCCAATTTGAGAGCATACCAAGAGGAAGAATAATGTTACTGCACATGTGCAGTGAGGCCAGGGAGACTGAGGTTGCTCAGGCCCAAGCGACACAGGAGGTTGAAAAAGGATGCCAAATTCAAATAGCTGGCTCTCTGGAGCCATGGTTGTGACAAACTTTTGAAGTCTGCACTCTGCTTAAAGCCCACACCACACTGGTGTCACTAAGGGCAATAAGCCCAAACTTAGTATGGCAGATATCTTCAGCAATCAGAGCAGGATGTTAGGCACATGCCCCATCCTGGCTTCATCATCCTTGATGGGCATATTCTCAGAGGAGTCTTCAAGGACAGGGCTCCATTGGCTGGTGGACCACGGCCTTGGACCTGTATAGAACTCTGTGGCTAACTGAATGTGGTGTAGTACATGCCAAGGTGAGCACCCAAGAAGGATCCAGTGCCCAAAGCAATGTTACAGACCATAAAGAATAAAAAACAAACTGCACTAAATAATCCACATTCACTAAGAGCAGCAACTCTGCTCTGAGATAGATGCACACAGTCATAAACCACAATTGCACAACTAAAATTGTGAAAAGCAATAAGTGAAAAGAAAATGATAATAATTAAGTCCCATAATGAAACATAAAAAGTATGATAATAAGAATGTCCTTAATAGGTAACATGTCTAGATGTCACACCACCCGTGTAAGAAAAAGATGGAAGTGTATCAGGCCTCGTACACACAGTTGGTTTTCTCGCGTTAAGAAACGACAAGAAAACTGCTGGTAGAGCTTTCTTGCAGAGAAAACCGGTCGTGTGTACGCGGCTTTCAGGTTTCTCGTCAAGAAAACTGCCCAGAATCTCGACGAGAAAAATAGAGAACCTGCTCTCTATTTTCTCGTCGGGATTCTTGTCGGCCTGTTTCCCGACGAGAAACCCGAGAGTGTGTACACTTACCTGTCGCCGTGGAAACCCGTGCATGCTCGAAATGACTTTGACGCATGTGCGGAAGCTTCCTAGGCATAGGTAGGGTGTAGCAAGATGGCGGCGACGACATTGAATGTGACAAGCGCACGCTCGTCGTAGTCGATGACGTCACCGCGTTCGTTCCATTCAAAAGAACGGCGGTTCTTTAGAATGGAGCGTGTGTACACTCGGCCGGGACAAGATTCTTGTCAAGAATCTCGTCAGGGAAAAACTACAGGTTTTTTCCTGACGAGATTCTCGGTCATGTGTACTAGGCTTAAGAGTCCTCCACGTGATATCTCACTCCACAACAAAAAGTGTGACCTCCACAACATAAATTGCACGCTTACCAGCTTGCAAGTGCTTTGATGCTTGTGGCTAATACCCAGCCAGGGCCTTGATCCTTAAAAGAGGGGGAATAAATGACAGCTCACATCGAATGAGATATTCCAATATGGAGCACAGCAGTTTAAGTGATTGAGATCTTCCATGAGACTCAAGAAAACCAGGATCCTCCTTCAAATGGTATACTCAAAGGATACCCCAGAAAGAGAAATACTTGCCATAGTGTAAAACCAAATGTGACTTTATTATACAAAACAGTATTGCACTTACATCAAAGACGCATAAAAAAGCTTGAATTCAAAAGGTCGGCTTGCATAAAATGCCCGACCTTCCGGGATCGTAAACAGCGCAGTGACGTCAGCGTCCCTCCTCCCATGGGAGCCCTGCATGGGTATTAGCCGCAAGCGTCAAAGCGCTTGCAAGCTGGTAAGCATTCAATTTATGAGCTGGAGGTCACACATTTTGTTGTGGTGTGAGATATCATCATCACTAGGAGGACTCTTTTAAAGCGATATACACTTCTTCCACCTTTTTCCTACACGGGTGGTGTGACATCTATTCATGTTACCTATTAAGGACATTATTAATATCATACTTTTTATGTTTCATTTTGGGACTTAATTATTATCATTTTTGTTTCACTTATTGCTTTTCACAATTTTAGTTGGTGTTTGTTTATTTTGCAATTAATGTTACAGACTAACCTAGCATTTTCTTCCAGCCAAAGTCCAGGTTCAGTCCTCCAGGGGTCAACAAAGGAGTCCTCTGATTCAGAAAATTGCAGAAGGAAATCCACAGTTAGCATGGAGCAGAAATCTTAAAGAAAACGAGGTAAGCTTCTCAAGAGGCTTGCTGGGATTTGGAGGGGTTATATGATGAATGCTCCTGCAGCTTTTTTTGTTTTTTTTATGCCAGTGTCCAATAACCTGAAGGAAGCTGTATATAACCAATGGTTAAGACTATGGATCCTGTGTCCTATACTGTATAATTAAAGCCTAGGTTTAGTTAAATAAATGATTTAATTAATTAATATTAAAAAAAAAAAACAGCACAGGGAATATTACTTAACTTCAGTGAGATGTGTCCCTTGTGCTGCTGTGTCCTGGTTTAGCAGAAATACTCTTGGATGCCCCACCCCTGCTTCTGTAATATTCCTGTGCAGTGGGCGTTATTAGAGCTAAGAAAGCTGTCACAGGCATTTTCCACCCTTTCTGCCCACTCCTCCATACAGCACTTCAGCTTCTATGAATGAAAAAGGATCTATGAATGGAGGATGGGCAGATGATTAAAAGACCAGCCCCCTCCATTCAAAGATCCTGCTTCATTCATAGAAGATGTAGTACCGGCTTCTATGAATGCAGTAGCTGGCAGAATGAGTGCCTGTGACAGCTCCCTTAGTTCTATTAACCCCCACTGTAGCAGAAGATTATGGTGGCGGGGGGACATAAGAGGATAAAGATTTCTGCTAAAATTAAGACACCACAGCACAAGGGTCACATCTCACTAAAGTAGTAGCACTTGTTTTTATTTATTTAAGTATCCTTAGGCCCCTTCCACACAGGGCAGGCTCCGTGGAGTCCGCCTGATCATTGGGGAATCTGTCCGCTGATCCCCGCTGAGCAGGCGGATTGCTGGTCAGTGTCCGCTCCACTTATGCAGAAGGAACACCGGCATAGCCTGCTCTCCTCTATGGGTGGTCAGAAGCAAACGGACCACATGTCCATTTACACCCGACTGCCATTCCATCCTCCAGACATATGGGAAATGGTTTCCCATCCGTCTGTTTTTAGTGGATAGGATCGGATGTTGGCAGGTTCAAACGGACACATGTCTATTGACAGCCGCCGATCCATAGAGGAGTACAGAGGGTCCAATCGGACTGTTGACTATTGTAAACAACACCAGTGTATTATGGCTGGACTCAAACCCTGTAATGGACATTTGTGTTGGACAGATTGGTCTGTTAAAGGCAGTGGAAAAATAATGGATCTACTTTCAAGAGCAAAAGATAATAAAACAAAAACAAAAGCTGATGGGCGTGCTATCTACAGATTGCATCATATATGTAATTTGCTAAAGCACTATTTATCATAAATAGTTGTACATTCTTTTAAATAAAATGCTTGTTTTTATTTTGTTATTTTTTTCATGATTTGTCCCATCTTAATGCTTCTACTATCCATATGCCTCTTTGCAGCCACTTGTTTACATGCATATACTTCAGTGATGGCTGAACAATGAACAATTCTTAGTGTGGGTTTCCTGATGGTGACAACAGTGGGCCATACCTACATAATGGTTATTAAAACTGCTCCTTGTAGTCTAGACGGGAACAGACATGTGACAGACTGACAACATAGGAGCACAATATGGAGACAGGGACAGAGCCTTGTCAACCTATCACAGGAAGTTCCTGAACATGTACCTTCATGGTCTGATCACCAGATATTATTTCAATAAAAACTGCAGATTTTAAAATATTAATATTGCATGTTTAAGCTTATAAGAAATTGGGTGTATTATTATTGTCTGTGTCGTATCAGCCTGGGGTTTATTTACTAAAACTGGAGAGTGCAAAATCTGTTGCAGCTCTGCATGCAAACCAATCAGCTTCTATTTTTTATTTTTTTTGTCAAAGTTTAGTTGAACAATCTGAAGTTAGAGGCCGATTGGCTACCATGCACAGCTGCATTACAATTTTCACTCTCTGGTTTCAGTAAATCAACCTCATTGTGTTTGTCTATTGTGACTTAGGCAGGCCATAGATGGTGGGAATTTTGGGTGGGTAGCCGTCTCTGACGGGAGAGGACAGTGGTTATCGCTAGCGGCTATAGCAGCCGCTTCCGATAATTGGCAGTTAATCCGGCAGGCTGGTTGTACACAAGTAAATCAATCAATCGATTGGAACATTCAGCCTGCCCATTAATGGTTTGAATCTCGGCCGGTCCCTATTGAACCGGCCAAGATTCGAACTGTGTATGGCTGGCCTTAGATCAGGATCAGATCACATTTCATGGCAAATCACTGCAGAAAATCAGTTAATTCCACAGGGTTCACATACATTTTCTTGCTACTGTACATTGAGTACAGTGAATTTAAATGAAAATAATTATTGTGTGAAATATCTTTAGGTTTGTTGAAAATGGGGAAAATTAAAAACACACAAATATTTAAATTGAAAAATAATTAAATATATGTTTCTTTATGTTCTGAAGAAATTTCTGTTTGTTTATGTCCTTTCTCAAACTAATTTTTGAATGGGAGAGTCAGGCTGCATTATACCCACTCGAAAAATCACAGTGCTGTTGACTGAGCAGCTGCTGTGTCCCCATTTTTCAGAAGTGGAGGACAGATTATCTCAGCAAGAATTAAAATTGCATTTTAAGGGATGCCTAAAATGTGATTCAGAAGGGTTGGTTTCCTAAATGAACAGAGACTGTTTATCTTGCAAAGAGTCTGTCATCATAAAAGGTTAAGCCATGTTCACTTTGAATGCTCAATCATATGAGAAGGGAAATTATTCACTAACATTTACTTTGCAAAGTGAACATACAGTAGATAAAAAGGCTCTATTTATTAAATTAAAGTGATATTAAAGGCAAGCTTTTACAAAAAACAAACATGTTGTACTTACCTGCTCTGTGCAGTGGTTTTGCACAGAGCAGCCCTGATCCTCCTCTTCTTGGGTCCCCTGTCGGGCCCCTTCCTTCTGCCAAGTGCCCCCAGAGCAAACAGCTTGCTCTGGGGGCACCCAAGCAGGCTCACTCCCGAGCCACTGCTGTGTGTGTTCATTCACATACAGAGCCTGGGCTCGGCCTTGCCCCCTCAATGGCTCACTGGCTGTGATTGACAGCAGCGAGAGCCAGCCAATGAGGAGGGAGAGTCCCCGGAGAGCTGAGGCTCTCATGCACATCTCTAGATCACAATGGGTCTCAGGTAAGTATTAGGCAGGCAGGCAGGCTGGGGGGGGCTTAAATTAAATCTATGCCAGTATTTCAATACACACTGCTGTCAAAAGCAGTGAGCCATTACACAATCAAAAACTGAGATTTCTTGTAATTTTGCAGTAAATTTTTTAGTTTAACAATTTTAGAAAATTGCAGCATCTGCAGATTAAAATGGTATGATAATGTTTAATGACATTAATTTACAATATGGTTTGTGTAGCAATAAAATAGTTACACAAATTTTTTGGGTGAAGGTGGAGTTTTCCTTTAACACAGAACAGCAAAATGTACAGCCAGGCAACAGATCTTAAAGTGATAATGAAGACAAAGGTTTAAAAAAAAAATATGATATACTTACCTGCTCTGTGCTCTTATATGGTGGTCCCTTGCCGGCACTCTCTGCCCCTTCTTCCTGCTCCCATAAAAAACTGTGTGCTATGGGGGCACCCGTGTGGGCGTGCTCCCAATCCGGGCTGTATGCGTTCCCTGGTTCCCTTCTCTATGGCTCCCGCTGCACTTAGTGAATCCAGAAAGGGAGGAGAGCAGGAATAGTGCTAGATCGTGAAGGGTGTCAGGTAAGTGTTTGAGGGGAAGGAAGTAGTGGGGTGTGTTTTACCTTAATTCAAGAGATGCATTAAGCTAAAAACACCTAGACTTTAAAACCACTTTAAAGAACTAATTTCTGTGTAGGGATGAGTACTTTTATGCACAAATTTAGGAATGTTTTAATTGCTCTTTAGCATTAAATATTTTGTTTTAGTTTTACTGGTCCTTTAAAATGTATCTTTAAAATACGCAGCTGTTCTTTTCTAATCATACATATTCATGTATTAAAAAAAACATTTAGTAAAACATTTATGCCTTTTTTTTTTTTTACCTATTTTGACTCTTCCTCTCTCAGGACCTTCCCCCATTACAAGGATGTTTGCTGGCTTCTGCAAAACATAAAATCGATTTAATTAAGCTAATAAATCTCTTTATTGTCCCTTTTTAAACTTACATTTATGATTGCATAGAAAATTAATTCAGTCTTAGCAAGGTTAACCCTTTTAAGTTTATATGACCAGATCAATTTGAAATGTTGGTATGTGTCTGTTTACTTAGCATTATACCTTTAGCTGTTTTAAAAAGTTTTAACAGGGTATATAAGGTTTTAATTTGATATGTACTACTAAAATGGCATGCATATTTTCATTATACTGTACATTTAGGAATGTGAAAACATGCATTAACGTATACATATATTTTAATAGCTTTATGATGTATTACACTGGTAAACTGGTTGAAAAACAAGTGTGCAGTTCAGTTTTTAAAGCTCTATCTTTTTCCTTGTGCCATGAAATGGCTATAAATAATTACATAATTAAATATAACACTAAGCACATCATTTATAATTAATTACATTAGTTATTTATTAAATCATGTCACAACTTAACCTAATTCTTCAATAGGGGTACTAGACTGGGGACATTTGTTAAAAAAAAAAAAAAAAAAGCTTTTATACATTTAAAAAATATTTTTTTATATAATATAACAAAGTACAATACAAAGTTGACTCCCTCCATATCTTAAAATGCTCTGTAGGGAGACAAGGGCCACAGAACAGGAGGCAGTGGATTTTTTTCACAACACTTTCTGTTATCACCATGGCTGGTTGGTCAAACCAGGTGCTGGAAGTGAGCATACATATGAAAGCATACTACTTCTTTGAAAATAAAGGACGTATGTAATTCTACTATAGAATCCTTTCTTGGAGTTCATTGAGGGGCACATGATCCAGAGGTATTTAGGTTACAATGTCACCTACAAGAGGATTTGGACACTGACAAACAAAAAATAAATCATATCTGACCCGCTAAATAACCTGTCCTAGTCCCAGCATGTTTTACAACAAAGCAGTGCCAAAAACAAAATAAACTTAAGGGGGTGTGACCTCTCTCACAATAAATGCCAAGAAAAGGATTATATGGAGAGTACAAAGATTATGTTGTTTTCTTTCTTTTCCATTGAGGGACACAGGATTCAGACTTTCGGGTTGTTCAAAAGCAGTCCAATAGAGAGGTGGGCAACATGGCAAAAGAACTGCCAAAAGCCCAACTATAAATATCCTCAAATAAAAAGAAACAGCAGCGCGGGATCCTCGTTAGCAAGTTAAAAGCAATTTATTGCACAAATAAAAATAGCACACTTACATATTAGATTCTTGAAAATCAGCATTAGATGGGTGGAAACACCATAGGAAGGCTTGCGGTTATGACAAAGAAGGTGTGAACCTTTGAAATGCGTTACCGCCCCCTGCCACAAGGCAGGGAATAGTAGTGAAGAACACCGGACACTGGCAGCGCTATGACAGCTGTCAACCAGGCTTTCTTTATGCTGGCTCGGCTATGACAGCTGCTGACATTCGCAAGCCTTCCTATGGTGTTCCACCTATCCCATGTGGATTGTCAAGAACCTAATATGTAACAGTGCTATTTTAATTTGTGCAATAAATTACTTTTAACTTTCTAACAAGGATCCCTCTGCTGTTCCTTTAAGTTGTTTGAGCTCTTTGGATCTTCCTGCATCATTGCTGCGAGCTGCAGGATCCCCATTGCACAGCCATTGGTCTACAACTGCATCCAGTGAACATCTTGATTGAGGCCATTGAGGGCTGGAACTTGTGCGCTGCGCTGATCTGTTTTTACATTGTACAACTATAAATAAACTGGTGACAAAGCTGGTGTCAGAAGAGGTCAAAACATCCATCTGGTTGAAGGTGTGAACAGAAGACCAGGTGGCAGTCTTGCAAATCTGGAAAACAGTTGCCTAATGCCAAAAGGCCAGAGAAGTACTGACAGATTTAGAAGTAAATAGGGCTAAAAACTGCGCTAATGTACCAACAAAGGTGATATTAAGTGAATAAAATATAAGAAAAAAATAAGAAAAAGCAGCAGCTTACACAACAAACAGATAAAAATTGGAAAAGCCACGCTAAATAGTCCTTATTGATGTAAATGAGTCATTGATTCACAGCATAGATAAGGTAGTCCCGTATAAGAGGATGATATAATAAGATGATATAATAAGATCCTTCTCTCAGTGCCACCACAGTGATTCACAGCAATTCAGTGCACCACCACCTTAAGAAAAACTTGCTTACCAGATAGCAAGCAAAACAGGCGCATGGCTATAGCCTAGCCAAGGCCTTTAACTTGCACAGATGCTCGTATGGAATGTTGGCCCCAGGATGAATTGCTGCACAAAGCCTCACACACTTAGCAAACACTGTGGAATCCATTCACGTCCCATGCAGAAGTGGATGCAGAAAGAAAAACTGGCCATAGTGTAATATTGTGTCACATTTTTTTAGATAAGAAAAAGTATTGCACTTACATAAATACGTTTCAAATTTACATAGATAAAGACCCGGCCGGCTAAAAACAAACAAGCACCCATCCTCCGGCTTACAAACCGCGTGGTGACATCATCATGTACCCTCCTTCCGGCGCGTTTCATCATACAGTGACATCGTCTTGTTGCTTGAGCTCTATGGATCTTCCCGGATCTTTTGCTGCAAGATGCAGGATCGCCGTTGCACGGCCATTGGTCTACAACTGCCTCCCGTGGATATCTTGATTGAGGCCATTGAGGGCTGAAACTTGTGCGCTGTACTGATCTGTTTTTACTTTGTACAACTATAAATAAACTGGGGACTGCCTGCAGCTCAAAGAGCTGCCTGAAGGTCCTTACAGACAAAGCTGGTGTCAGAAGAGGTCAAAACATCCATCTGGTTGAAGGTGTGAACAGAAGACCAGGTGGCAGTCTTGCAAATCTGGAAAACAGTTGCCTAATGCCAAAAAGCCAGAGAAGCACTGACAGATTTAAAAGTGTGTGTCTTGACAGAAGAAGGTTTACGTCAGAGAAATTGTGAAACAGGTAGCTGGTTTCTTTGCGGAGACCATCACGGATGACCAAGAAAGAGTCAATCTTTCTAAAGGAGTCAGTGGCTGTGAGAAAGACACACGTAGCTTGCACAACATCAAGACAACACAGGGAAATCTTTTGATGCACTAAGTTCTGTCAAATAGATGAATATGCCATGCTCTGGCTAAGATGAAAGGCAAATACCAATTTAGAAAGGAAGGCCTTAATACCACCTTGTCCTTGTGTAAGACCAGGCTGCTAGTTTAAACACATGCTTTGCAGAGGTGATAGCTAGTAAAGCAGGTACATTTTTCTCAGTAGAGAAAAGGCATCCATCCTCCTAGGACACTAGCAAAAAATTGAGGCATGCTGGCAATAGAAGGGGTTATACCAGACTAGTCAATATTTTCTTGTTTGCCAGTGTCCAAATCTTCTTGTAAGTAGCAGTATAAGGCCTCTTGCACACTGTACTGATGTAGGAGCATCAGACATTCCTGGCAGAAATAAATGTGAGGATGGGCTGTATATCACTTCTGGGCTGTATTTGCAAGTATACGTAGACAAGCAGGAAGGGTGGCATTTGTACCTATTTGTAAGTATTTGCACAAATTTGCAAGTATACAGACAAAAAACACTGACCGATTTGATTTTATTGATCAATATGCAGAGCATGTTTATGTGCCAGTGTGACTGAATCTAGATCTTTACAAAAAAACTGAGCATTTTCAGACAGCAGTGTGCAAGAGGCCTAAATAAAATGTTTCTGAATCCTGTGTCCCTCAATTAGCAAGAAAGAAACACACTTTGACTGAAGTCCTCCACTACCAGTGTTAGAATCTATGAGGGATTTACATGACAAGCTCAAAACTTTCCTGATACACATTACCACTCATAAGCTGTATCCCAATTTCTGGGTGAAGCATCCTTGCTTCACGACTCTGAATGAGGAGAAAGAACATAAGTATCCCCCTGCCCCAACAAGCACATTTTGTAGTATGACAACCTCAAATGTTTTGTTCATTCATGTACACAAAATAGCACATAATGTTGCACATAAGCTAAAATGCAGGAATTACCTTCAGAAGGTACAACATTAGTTGATTGGAGGGCACTTGTGTGCAAATAAAATGTCTCATGATCTTAAAAAAAAAACAAAAAAAAAAACACAACTGTTTCTGAAAGGCCCCAGATTGAGGCTGGGTTCAGACATGCTGAGGCCGCGGCTCGCAGCAGGGGGTCCGGTGCGTCCCTGTTCTCCGATTCAGGTGGGAATCAGGTCCCAATTTGTACCTGAATTTGTACCTGATTCGGAGCCAAAGACGCACAGGACCGTTTCCAAATCCAAACCGTGGCCGCCCAGGAGGTGTGCGAACCAGCTCCACTGAGAGCCGGTCACACTCTCCTGTCATGCAAATTGGATGTGGCGAAAATCTACATCCAATTCGTATAAGTGTGAACCCAGCTTTAAAGCGGTTGTATACCGCAAAATTTTTTTTTTTTTTTGGGTTAACCTGAAAGGCAAAGGTATAATGAGCTAGTATGCTAGTCATACTAGCTCATTATCAATCACTTACCTTAGATCGAAGCCCCCGCAGCGGTCCTCGGACGCGTCCTCCGTCGAATCCATGATACCCGGAGTGACTTCCGGGTATCGCCGCTCCGGCGCTGTGATTGGCCGGAGCGGCGATGACGTCACTCCCGCACATGCGCGGGGAACGGCACGATCCCCGCGCATGCGCGAACTACCGGCAGTGTACGGCAGGCTCCCATTCAAGAGCCGCCGCGCTCAGTGCGCCTGCGCCGTTATCTACGGCGCGCATGCGCCGTAGATAGCGGTACAGTTTTTTTTTGCAAATATCTCCGAGACTGTGTAGGTCTCAGAGATATTACAAGCACCTACAGGTAAGCCTTAATGTAGGCTTACCTGTAGGTGCTTGTACAAAATTTGGGTATACAACCACTTTAAGGTTCATACCTATGCATTTTGCAGTGCATTTTCAGTTTTCCAGAAATGCACTACAGCTACAGTCCATTTAACACAGGTGTGTAATAATATGAGTGAGCGCTTTAAACAGGCAAAAAAAGGAGCTTGCACAAAGTAAGGTTTAATCAGCCAACCCTGTATTCAGATATAGAAAGTGACAGTGCAGCGCTTAGAAATTCTACGTACATATAATAGAGTGCATAAATGAAATGCTGGAATTTATAATCATCAAATTAAACCAAGAAAAATAAACATAAATAAACAATGCATGTAATGGGGGATAATTACCACTAGGTGGCAACAATCCTTAAAAAGTGCAAACAAATGCAAAGATGTATATCAATCTTCCTTCTAAAAAAATGCTAACAGTGCAAACAAAATCCCAAAAATATGTGCAAAGATAAACATCAATCTTCCTCCTTAAAAAAAGTGCTAATAGTGCAAACAAAGTCCCAGAATTAGGTGCAAGGATGAATATCAATCTTCCAGCTTAACCGCTTTCTTACTGGGCACTTATACCCCCCTTTCTACCCAGGCCAATTTTCAGCTTTCAGCGCTGTCACTCTTTGAATGAAAATTGCGTGGTCATGCAACCCTCTACCCATATTACATTTTTATAATTTTTTTCACACACATAGAGCTTTCTTTTGTTGGTATTTAATCATCACTGTTTTTTTTTTTTGCTAAACAAACAAGAAGACAGAAAAGCTTGGAAAAAAAAAAAAAAGTGTTTTCATAGTTTGTTATAAAATTTAGCAAACAAGTATTTTTTCTCCTTCATGGATGTGCTCTGATGAGGCTGCACTGATGGGCACTCATAGGCTGCACTGATAGGCACTGATAAGGCAGCACTGATGGCCACTGATAGGCGGCACTGGTGGGCACTGACAGGCGGCACGGATAGACAGCACTGATGGCACTGATAGATGGCACTGATGATGAGGCACTAAAGGGCACTGATAGGTGGCACTGGTTAGCAGCAGTAGCTATCACTGTGTGTGACCGATGCCCCGTTTACACAAGCCGGTAATCGGCTCATTTCTTGACCGTGCAAAGAAAAAAAAGGCCCATTACCGGCTTCTGTTTACATCAGCCCTTTACTCTGATCTGTGATCAGGACTCCAATCACAGAGCGCGCCGCACAAGCATGTCCATGTAGCCATCTTTTGGCTATAGTTCGGGCACTAAGTGGTTAATAAATGCATTAATAAATGCAGGGTCAGTGTGCCCAAGTGCAGAAATAATCCACATTGTCACCAGCAGTTTACCGCACCACCACCTCTTCAATGCACTCACCAGATAGATGAAATGTACACACACCCAATCCATATATTGTTCGATGTTCATTCAACTGCTCAGGTGCCATTGATCCTTTCTCTGCATATAAAGCCCACACAGAAAAAGTATACAGTGTAGCATTTTATTAAAATAAAACCAATAGTACATAAAATAAACAATCCACGTGGAAATTATTAAAAAAATGCAATAACCCACCCACCCCCCCCCCCCGGAGGCCGCCGATCCGACTGCGGACCCGGCAGCGGAACGTCAGCACGTACAGCGTACAGACTCCACCCAACACGTTTCATGCACACACACGTCTTCAGAGGATCCACCTCTGGGGGATATTCATCTCTGCATTTATTTTTGGTGTTTTGTTTGCACTGTTAACATTATTTTAGGAGAAAGATTGATATGCCTCTTTGCATTTGTTTGCACTATTAGCACTTTTTACGGATGTTGCCATCTAGTGGTGATTATCCCTCATTACATGCATTGTTTATTTAGGATAAAGGGTAACTCCACTTTCGTGGGGTAAAAATAGCAAATAAATAACAAATAATATAGTGTGTACAATTGCGATACAAGTCATATTGTAATTGAATGTTATTAAAAATTACCTTTTCTTTTCAATCTGCAGCCACTGTAATTTTCAATATGGCTACATGGAGTTGTTCTGTACACAGAATGTGTACTGACCACACCCCAGAAACATAATTTCCTGCTTGTGTGATTGGCTCACCAATTTTCCAATTTTTGGCTCACCAAACACTGCCTAAGATACGATTTCAGGCATTTCCTGCAACAAAATTTTAATTTTTGGTGAGATATTTCCAATAGGAATATGTCTAAAGGGATGCAGGCCCAGCAGATTTTCTCATTAGTGCTCTTCAGCTGCCACACCTGACAGTTAATTATGACACCACTCCCATTAGACCCACTCGGTACAGAGGCACAGACAAACACACATGGATTTCTTCAGAATAACAAAAGATGGGAATCTGCAACAAAGGTTTGGTATAATCCTTGCAATGTACATAGATCACCCAGAGGGGAATGTTTTTTTCTCAACAAAAGTGGAGTTACGCTTTAATTTTTTTTGTTTAATAGATGCTTTTTTTTGCCTGTTTGGAGCGCTCACTCATATTATTACACACCTGTTTTATCATGCATCAACCGCAACCTTCATAAGTGTGAACCTAGTCTTAAAGTGAATGTAAAGTCTCGTTTTTCTTTTTTTTTAATAACAAACATGTTATACTTACCTGCTCTGTGAAGTGGATTTGCATAGGGCAGCCTAGATCCTCCTCTTCTCGGGTCCACCGCTGGCACTCCTGGCCCCTCCCTCCTATCGAGTGCCCCCACAGCAAGCAGCTTGCTGTGGAGGAACCTGAGCAGAGCGGCAGCTCCCTGTGTTAATTTAGACACGGAGCTGTGGTTCGTGTGCCTCCTCTCTCTCCTTAACTGGCTAACTGACTTTGACTGACAGCAGCAGGAGCCAATGACGCCATTGCTCTGTCCCAGCCAATCAGGAGGAAGCTCCCCAGATGGCCGAGGTACTCGTGGACATCGCTGGATAGAGAGGGGGCTCAGGTAAGTATTAGGGGGCTGAGGGGGGCTGCTACACACGGATGGCTTTTTACCTAATGCACAAAATGCAGTAAGATAAAAAAAACCTTCTGCCTTTACAACCAATTTAATAAACATATTTATAAACAATCAACTTCAGTACACCAAAACAAGCCCATGACATACAGTATCTTACAAAAGTGAGTACACCTCTACCATTTTTTTAAATATTTTATTATATCTTTTCATGTGACAACACTGAAGAAATTACACTTTGCTGCAATGTAAACTAGTGAGTGTACAGCTTGTATAACAGTGTAAATTTGCAGTCCACATCAATGCAGCCTGATCAGTGACCAATAATGCAGCCTCACCAGTCCACATCAATGCAGCCTGACAAGTGCCCATCAATGCAGCCTCTCCAGTCCACAGGCTGCATTGATGAGGACTGGTGACACTGCATTATTAGTCAATGATCAGGCTGCACTGATATGGACTGGTGAGGCTGCATTAATGTGGACTGGTGAGGCTGCATTATAGTTCACTGATCAGGCTGCATTGATGTGGACTAATGAGGCTGCACTGATGAGGACTGGTGAGGCTGCATTGATGAGGACTGGTGAGGCTGCATTGATGAGGACTGGTGAGGCTGCATTGATGAGGACTGGTGAGGCTGCCTTATTGGTCACTGATCAGGCTGCATTGATGTGAACTAGTGAGGCTGCATTATTGGTCACTGATCAGGCTGCATTGATGTGGACTGGTGAGGCTGCACTACTGGTCACTGATCAGGCTGCATTGATGTTGACTGATGAGGCTGAATTGATGAGGACTGGTGAGGCCACATTGATGAGGACTAGTGAGGCTGCATTGATGAGGACTGGTGAGGCTGCATTATTGGTCAATGATCAGGCTGCATTGATATGGACTGGTGAGGCTTCATTATTGGTCACTGATCAGGCTGCATTGATGTGGACTGGTGAGGCTGCAGTATTGGTCACTGATCAGGCTGGACTGGTGAGGCTGCATTGATGAGGACTGGTGAGACTGCATTGATGAGGACTGGTGGGGCTGCATTATTAGTCAATGATCAGGCTGCATTGATATGGACTGGTGAGGCTGCATTATTGGTAAATGATCAGGCTGCATTAATGTGGACTGGTGAGGCTGCATTATTGTTCACTTATCAGGCTGCTGTGGACTGGTGAGGCTGCATTGATGTGGACTAGTGTGGCTGCATTGATGTGGACTGTTTGTTAATTAAAATTTTTCTTAATTTTGAATATTGTATTTTTTACAGTTTTTTTGCACCACAAATAAGATATGTGCAGTGTGAATAGGAATTCGTTCATAGTTTTTTTCAAACTATAGTCCGGCCCCTCAACAGTCTGAGGGACAGTGAACCAGCCCCCTCTTTAAAAAGTTTGAGGACCCCTGGTCTACAATCTTGACACTGATATCCTTGGACAGCTCTTTGGTCTTAGCCATGGTGGAGAGATTGGAATCTGATTGATTGCTTCTGTGGACAGGTGTCTTTTATACAGGTAGCAAGCTGAGATTAAGAGCACTCCCTTTAGGCCGCTTTCACACGGACGTTCCGTATGTCCGTTTTTCATCCATCCGTTTTCGGATGAAAAACGGACATACATGTATCCCTATGGGATAGCGGATGTCAGCGGATGAACATCCACTGACATCCGATGACATCAGTCTCTGCTATGGTCTGTTTAGCATGACGGAGGAAAATAGGATTTTTATAACAGCTTACCTGTAAAATCCTTTTCTTGGAGTACATCACGGGACACAGAGCGACATAGTCATTACTATGTGGGTTATATAGATACCTTCAGGTGCTGGCACTGGCAACTTCCAAAACCGGAAGTACCCTCCCCTATATAAGCCCCTCCCATCTGGGAGTACCTCAGTTTTGTAGCAAAGCAATAAGTGTCCCCAAAAGAGGGGTGGGAGCTCTGTGTCCCGTGATGTACTCCAAGAAAAGGATTTTACAGGTAAGCCGTTATAAAAATCCTATTTTCTTTCTCGTACATCACGGGACACAGAGCGACATAGTCATTACTATGTGGGACGTCCCAAAGCAATGCCCAATGAGGGGGGGGGATACACCATACATAAGCTGAGCGCTATCAGACATGAGGATCTTTTGCGGCTTCAACACACTGCGCCCAAAGGCGACATCCTCCTGACTTCTAACGTCCACCTGGTAGAACCTAGTAAACGTGTGTACTGAAGACCATGTTGCGGCCTTACAGATCTGAGCCAGGGAGGCCTGGTGATGCACTGCCCATGAAGTTCCAACTGCTCTCGTGGAGTGCACCCTAACTTTGAACGGAGGCGGTCTCCTTCTCAAGCCATAGGCTTGCATTATGACCTGTCGAATCCACTTGGCTAAAGTAGATTTTGACGCTGCCTGACCCTTTCTGGGGCCTTCCGGCAGAATAAACAAAGAATCCGTTCTGCGAATCTGAGCAGTGGCTTTTAGATAAGCTTTAACTGCTCTTACTACATCCAAAGAATGCAATAACTTTTCCTCTACCGAACTAGGTTTGGGGAAAAAAGAAGGAAGAACCACATCTTGGTTCAAATGAAACCTCGATACCACCTTAGGAAGAAAGGCTGGATGAGGACGTAACACTACTCTGTCCTTATGGATAACCAGATATGGCTCTTTACAGGACATAGCTGCTAATTCCGACACTCTTTTAGCCGAACAAATGGCTACTATAAAAATCAATTTCCTGGTGAGAAGAACCAAGGAAATATGCTGTAATGGTTCAAATGGTTGTTTCTGTAGAACCGACAGAACCAGGTTTAGATCCCATGGACATATGGGAATATTAACCGGAGGACTAATACGCATCACTCCTTGTATAAAGGCTTTGACTAGTGAATGCGAAGCCAAGGGCCTTTGAAAAAATATTGACAAGGCCGAAATCTGACCCTTGATAGTACTCAAGGCAAGCTTCCTATCTACAGCCCACTGTAGGAAGTCCAGAATCCTACCTATTACGTACTTACGTGGATGCCATTTTTTGGCCTCACACCACGCGATGTACGCCTTCCAGATTCTATAGTAGACCTGCCTGGATACCGGCTTCCTGGCATTGATCATGGTAGATACCACAGGATTAGAGAGCCCTCTCTTTTTTAGAATGTGGGCTTCAATAGCCAGGCCGTCAAACCTAGGGCTGGTAAGGAAGGGTGGTATATCGGTCCTTGCGAAAGCAGGTCCGGACGACGTGGGAGAGTCCAAGGACTCCCCACTGACATTTTTACAATCTCCGCGTACCATGCTCTTCGGGGCCATGCTGGAGCCACCAGAATCACCGGTTTCTTTTCTACCCTGATTCTGCGGAGTAATCGAGGTAACAATTGTGGCGGTGGGAATGCATATATCAGCTTGAACTGAACCCAAGGGAACACTAGGGCATCCGAGCCGCAAGCTAGGGGATCCCTTGTCCGAGAGACAAACTTGTCCACCTTTGCGTTGAATCTGGATGCTAGCAGATCTACATCCGGTGTTCCCCACCGCTGACATATTGTCCGGAAAACCTCGGGGTGAAGGGACCATTCCCCTGGGCATAATTGTTGGCGACTTAGAAAGTCCGCCTTCCAATTCTCCACTCCTGGAATGAATACCGCGGATATGGCTGGGACATATCTTTCTGCCCATTTCAGGATGTAATTTACTTCCCTCTGGGCTGCACGACTCCTGGTGCCACCCTGATGATTGATATATGCCACTGCTGTGGCATTGTCTGATTGAATTCTGACAGGGGACCCTTGGAGTTTGGATGTCCATGCTACTAGGGCATACCGGGCTGCTCGTATCTCTAAGAGATTGATGGGCAGGGCCTTTTCTGCATCCGACCATCTGCCCTGGAGAGACCATTGCTCCAGTACTGCTCCCCAGCCTATAAGGCTGGCATCTGTAGTGACCACCTTCCAAGAAATCGGACTAAAGGATTTTCCTCTTTCCAGATTCTGGGGAACCAACCACCAACGGAGGCTCTTGCGAACGGAAGGGGACAAGGACATTGGTAGGTCTAGGGCCTGAACTTTTTTGTTCCAGGCTGACAGTATGGCCCTTTGCAAATTCCTTGAATGGAATTGACCGTAGGGTACTGCTTCGAATGATGCCACCATTTTTCCCAGCAGCCTCATGCACAGGCGTATGGACGGCTGTCTTTTTGTACCCACTAGGTGGATCAAATCTCTCAAAGACAACACCTTTTCTCGAGGCAAGAATATTTTTCTCTGGCCTGAATCCAGCCTTAGCCCCAAGTATTCCAGACTTTTGACTGGTTTTAGGGCTGACTTGTCTCGGTTGATAATCCAACCGTGAGATTCCAGATACTTGATTGTCTTGTGAACGACCACTTCTAGTTTTTCCACTGAGTGGTCTATCAGCAACAAGTCGTCTAGATATGCCATTATCGTTACACCTTGTGTTCTTAGATTGGCCAATAATGGGGCCAGAATTTTTGTAAACACTCGTGGTGCTGTGGCCAGACCGAAGGGTAAGGCTCTGAACTGAAAATGGCGCCCTTCTACTGCAAAGCGTAGAAATTTTTGGTGGACTGGAAAGATGGGAATGTGCAAATAAGCATCTTTGATGTCGATCGAGGCTAACCATTCCTCCCCTTGTAGGGCAGTGGCCACCGATCGGATCGACTCCATCCGGAAAGTCCTGATATGTAGGAATTTTTTAGCCCTTTTAGATTTAATATGGGCCTCACGTCCCCGTTTGGCTTTGGGACTGTAAAGAGGTTTGAGTAAAACCCGAACCCCCATCCTTCCAGGGGAACCTCCATAATTACTCCTTGGAGCAATAGTTGTTCTAGTGCCAACAGGAGGGACTCTCTCTTCCGGGGATCCCTTGGCACGTTTGACCTCATAAAATGGGAAGGAGGAGAGTCTTTTAACTCCAATCTGTATCCCAGACTTACTGCGGAGAGCACCCATCTGTCTCTGATCGTGTCCCGCCAGGTCTCTGCGAACAACTGGAGTCTTCCCCCCACCCGATTGAGTGGGGGCAACCCTTCATGAATTTGACTTTGGGGGAGGTTTTGTACCTCTCCTGACCCAGGGTTTCTTATTACCCTGCGATTGTCCCTGATTTTTACCCCCGGGATTTGACCGAGGAGGCCGTCGGAACTGTTTCACAGCCGATGCCCCAGGGACTGGAGAAGCAGGCCTCTTAAAAGAGGGACCTCTACCTCTGTTTTTAACCGGTAAGAGTGTACTTTTACCGCTGGAAATTTTCTGGATATATTTGTCCAGGTCTTCCCCGAATAAGCGTTCACCATGAAATGGGAAGCTAACCAGCAATTTTTTACAGGGAGCTTCAGCAGACCAGTTTTTGAGCCATAGAAGCCTGTGCATATGTACTACAGACAGCGTAAGGCGGGAGGCCTGATGGATTGAATCCTTTATGGCGTCAACCGCAAAGCATAAGGCTCTAGGTAGATCAGCTAGGGCAAGGGCCTGCTGATCTGGCAAGTCCCTTAAGACCTGTTTTAACTGATCCTTCACTGCTTGGCAGACCCCAATAGCTGCCACTGCTGGTTGTGTCACCAAACTTGCTGTAGAAAAAGCAGATTTTAATAAGGACTCCAATTTTTTATCTATTGGGTCCTTGAACATTTGGACATTATCCACTGGACATGTCAGTGATTTATTCACACAAGAGATGGCTGCGTCCACTGTAGGGACCCTCCATTTTTTGATGAACTTATCCTCCATGGAATAGACCACCGGAAATCTCTTGGGGGGAGTAAATATTTTATCAGGATGTTCCCAATCCTGGTAAATGAGCCCTTCCAGTAAAGGGCGAAGTGGAAAGGAACAGACAGTCTGGGGAGCTTTTAGCGACCCCAACGAGGAGACAGTAGTGGTTGATGGTTCCGCAAGGTGCATTTTAAATGCTGATCGGACCATGTTAGTCAGAGACTGAACCCATAATCTTTCAGCTTGAGATGCTGAGAAAGGTTCCTCCACTGTTGATTCCTCTATAACAGAATCAACCTCATCCTGATCCCCTTCAGGCAGGTCGATTCCTGTATGGGACTGTTGCTCCGCTAACAGGTACTCTGAAGGAGGAGACGGAGATCGGGCGTGCTTTCCCTGTGACAGGGAGACAGCGATCAATGTTGACAATCTCTCTTCTAATCCTCCCAGAGCTGAGGAAAAAACCTCCTCTGTTACATACACAGGAGCAGGTGAACTGAGGACAGCCACAGTACCAGGTACTCCTGCGGGGTCTCTACGGTCACTAACCTCTGAATTTTCAGGGGAGACTGGTGCAGCAGAAGCATGCCCAAGATCCTCAGAGCCCGATGGAGACCCCCTTCGCTTCCTGGAAGATTTAGTTCCGGAGCTTCTGGACGGCATATTCCTAAGCCCAAAGCTGAGGTATTCCAGCCGTAATACACCACTTTTACTGATAATAGTCTAGCACAATTTGCTGCTATATAACAGTTGGTGTCTACTAAAGTGCCTTTCTAGGGGATGCCTGCATCAACCGCCTCTGTGTGCCTTATTTACTGTTGCTAGCTCTGTCTGTGCACTTCAATAGCCAGCTGTGATTGTGCCTTTAAACACGCTGGACGCCCGCACATGCGCAGTAGCGCCGCGGCGCACACCGAGCGTCATCCACCAGCTCCGCCCCTTTTTCCAGATCGCCTCTATATATAGAGGCGCGTGCCCGCGCACGCGCGTGGGCACGTGCGCCTTCGGCGCTCTTTTTAAAAAAAATAAGGAGCTAGATGGGAGCCAGGGTCCCTGCCGCAGGGCCCGGGGATGGATGAGCGCAGCAACAGGGCAGAGGAGACAGCTTCCCAGCAGAGAACTTACCAACTGCCTGGATTTGACTTTGGAAGAAGAAAAAAATCCACATTACAAGAAAAAAGAACCATAGCGGCCTCTAGTGTTTAACACAGGTACCGCAGTCTTACCATTTATTTTTTTTATTTTTTCTTGTCTACTATTAATTTTTTTTACATTTTCTTAGTAGTAACAGGCATGCACAGATATTAGCGGGAATACCTTAGGTAACAGGCAGAAAGACAAATTAGGCTTGGGGGTCCCCCAATAGAACCAAGTTCCTGAGGGCCCCCACTTACCTTTTCCTCGCCGCAGGACTCTGTTTGGTCCACAGAAGCCCAAACTTCACCTATCACGGCAGGCATTGTAATAAAACCTTCAGGGACCGGGTTCCCAAGGATTCCACTGCCCTGGACCTGTATAGCACCCTGCACAGAAAACATCTTGGTCGTGGGTATGACCAGAGCTCTGGATCCCAGGGTCCAGCCCTCCTAAGAGAGGCATTACAGGCAAAACCTTGCTCTTCTCTTGCAAGGCCCGGGTACCGACCGTTTAGCTATGAAGCTTTTTTGGTCGGATCCGGAATAGCTTACTGAGGCCCAAAAGAACCTGTACGCAAGCTCAGTGAAAAACACATGTTACTTCTTGGCCAACACCTTAGACACTGGCAAAAAACGGAGGTACTCCCAGATGGGAGGGGCTTATATAGGGGAGGGTACTTCCGGTTTTGGAAGTTGCCAGTGCCAGCACCTGAAGGTATCTATATAACCCACATAGTAATGACTATGTCGCTCTGTGTCCCGTGATGTACGAGAAAGAAAATCCTATTTCTCCATCCGTCTGCGGATCGGATCGGATGAAAACGGACAGACGGTCCGTTTTCATCCGATCCCCCCATAGAGGAGAGCGGCGATCTGACCGGTCCGTTTCTGCACAGTGTGCAGAGACGGACAAGTCATCTGCCGGCTCAGCGGGGATCAACGGAGCGATCCCCGCTGAGCAAGCGGATGTTCACGGGGCGGATCATTATGGGATCCGCCCGTGTGAAAGAGCCCTTAGGAAAGTGCTCCTAATCTCAGCTTGTTTCCTGTATAGAAGACACCTGGGAGCCAGAAAGCTTGCTGATTGATAGGGGATCAAATACTTATTTCACTCATTAATATGCAAATCAATGTATAACTTTTTTGAAATGTGTTTTTCTGGATTTTTTTGTTGTTATTCCATCTCTCACTGTTAAAATAAACCTACCATTAAAATGATAGACTAATCATTTCTTTGTCAGCGGGCAAACATACAAAATCAGCAGGGGATCAAATACTTATTTGTTCATTGTATATCACTATGTACAGTATCTCACAAAAGTGAGTACACCACTCACATTTTTGTAAATAATTTATTAGATCTTTTTATGTGACAACACTGAAGAAATTACACTTTGCTACAATGTAAAGTAGTGAGTGTAGCATTGGCCGTCTAATCCAACTGTACGATGGCAACTGCATGAAATCATTTGCAGATTTAAGACGGGAATTCAATATACCAAATAACTGGTTTTACAAATACCTCCAGATCAGACACGCCATTCAAGCGCAGTTTAGGTCACAAACAATTGAATGGACTCAGACTAGGGCTGGGGAAAAATAGATAGCCTTCTATTAGGAGAGGACTAGGCAGAAAACATGTTAAAGTGTTTAACACACATCAAAACTGTACAGTACCGCCCAGGGTGAGGTCCCTCTAGGTACAACCTCTCTCCCTACATCTAGCAGCTCAGTTTGTCAAAAAGCAGTATAAACATAGAAAAGGAGGGGTGGGTGCTGTGTCCGTCCATGAACTCAGAGAAAAAGATATTACGGTGAGTACAAAAATCCTATTTTCTCTTCCGTTCATGGACGGACACAGCTGCAATCTTGACAGTGGGAACGTCCCCAAGCAGTGTCAAAAATGAGGGGTGGGAACAGCATTAAAACAAACTTCACCCCAAACAACCAGAGCTCCTTAACGGAGGAGCAGCAACGTTTTAAACAGCCGCCTGCAAAACCTTGCGGCCGAAGCAAGCATCCGAAGATGCACTCACATCAACCTTGTAAAATTTAGTGAAGGTGTGAACGGACGACAAGGTCGCCGCCTTACACACCTGGGAAACAGACGCTTGATGTCGGAAAGCCCAAGAGGCACCTATTGCCCTGGTCTAATGCGCTGTGACAGGAAAGGGAGGCGCATAGGCCCGAATCACGACCTGTCTGATCCACCTGGAGATGGTGGCCGACGAGACTGCCAGACCCTTCTTAGGACCAACCACCGAAACAAACAGTGAGTCCGACCTCCGGAACGGAGCAGTAGCAGACAGGTCCACTCACAGAGCTCGGACAACGTCCAAGGAATGCAACGCAGCCTCTTTGGGATGCGACGGACGAGGACACAAAGACAGAAGTACAATGTCCTCATTGAGGTGAAAGGCCGAAATGACCTTAGGAAGAAATGAAGGCTGCTTGTGGAGGATCAAATAGGGAGCCTTGCATGACAAGGCCGCCAGCTCAGAAACCCGCCTGACTGATGTAATAGCCACCAAAAAGGCCACATTCTGAGAGAGAGTCAGTGAGGGAATCTCTCTAATGTTCTCAAACGTCAGTTTCTGAAGTACTGAGAGGACCAGATTCAAGTCCCACGGAGGTAGTGGAGGACGTACTGGAGGGGCCACATGTCGAACCCCCTGCACAAATGTACTCACCAGGGAGTGAGCCGCCAAGGGTCGTTGAAAGAAGACAGCCAAGGCTGAAATCTGCCCCTTAATTGTACTTAAAGCAAGTTTTTGGTCCACCCCACGCTGTAGAAACAGCAGGACCCTGTAAACCAAATATGCACGCGGATGGCACTTCATCTCCTCACACATAGAGATGTAGGCCTTACACGTGCGATGGTAAATTTTTTCGAGAGGACGACTTCCGTGCTCTCAGTATGGTACAAATCACTGAATCTGACAGGACTCGGTCCCTTAGTACCTGGCTTTCAACAGCCATGCCGTTAAAGCCAGCAACTGTAAAGCAGGATGGAGTATGGGACCTTGTGACAGAAGGTCCTCTCGCATCGGTAGATGCCAAGGAACATCTGCTACCAGACGCACTAGGTCGGCGTACCAGGGACGCCGAGGCCAATCCGGAGCAATTAGGATCATTGGAATCCCTTTGGCCTCCACTCTGCGAAGCAGATGGGGAAAAAGCTTTAGAGAGGGAAAGGCATAAAGTAGCCGATACTGACCCCACGGTGCCACCAACGCGTCTGTGGCGTCCGCCCATGTGTCTTTTGACTTGGCCACAAACCTCAATACCTTCCGATTGAGTCGCGAGGCCAGGAGGTCCACGTCTGGTGTGCCCCATCTCAGGCACAGGAGCTGAAACACCTCCGGGTGTAGTGACCATTCTCCTTGGTCCAGCGCCTGGCGACTTAGTTAGTCCGCTTGCCAATTTTCTACGCCCGGAATGTATACGGCCGATAGAGCCGACACGCTCCGTTCTGCCCACCTCAGGATATGACAGACCAGGACTTTACGGTGCGGGGTGTCTGCGGCTGCCATTTCTGTGCGATTCGTTTTCTCGCCTGAAACAGGCATCGCAGCACCACTTCAGTGGTGCCCGGTGGCACTCTGCATTCCTCCATACTCCCCAATAGACAAGTCCTGGACTCTGGTTCCAAATTGGTCTTGAATATTTTATTTATCCTGTCCACTACCTCCACCCAATATCTGAATAGCTTGGGGCAATTGCATACCATGTGTATTAGGTCTCCTGAAGCTCTGCACCTCGGGCATTCATCGTTTTGTCTCCACCCAAGTTTAAACATTCTTCGTGGGGTATAGTAAACCCTGTGTATTAGGAACAAATGAGATACTCTCTGCGAGGCAGAGATCGAGACCAGTTCTTCCCGTCGCAATATCGCATCCCATTGTTCCGTAGACATTGCACCCACATCTCTCTCCCATCCCGCTCTGCTTTTAGTGGATCCTAATCTGCTTATTGTTTTAGCTCCTAACCTGGCATATAGCTTGGAAATCAGGCCTGTGGTAGTATTTGGGGTGATTATTTTAAGGAGAGTAGGGGTCTGATTTAGTGAAATAAATAGTGCGGCGCTAAACCAAAAGGTAACAGGTAATATCACTCAATGAAATGTGACAACCAAACACTCAATTATCAATCTTAATGGTGTGAGACTGAATGTGAATATAATGAAAATCACAATGAAGTGTATATATGATAAGCACTACTATGTGAAGGAAGTCTGCACAACCTTAATAGTGAAATAAACATAAATGGATAATGTGAAATCCATAAAATAAAAAAATAAATGATATAAAGAAAAAAGGTCCATATAGCATAAACAAAACCAAAAGAACCCTATGTGGGCTCGAAATGAATCAGCTCAAATAGTCCAAAATGAGTGAGTCACCAACATAGATGAATGAACTAAAATTGAAGCAAGTCCATATGTCTTAGACACACTCTATATATATCTTCCCACAAAGGTGATGAAAACAAAATGTTGACTGTAGAAACACTTGAAGTAATAAACTGAATGGGGTACTCTTACCGCAACCGGTGGACTCATCTTTCATATAATAGTGAGTCAGAAGATGCCATGGACGTCTCAACCAGTCTTGAAAGGGAAATCCAATGGATAGAAATGCAGATGCAGAACTTCTCCAGCATACAGGCTCCAAACAAACAAAGGTGGAAAAAATAGAAACAAAGGGGAAACTCCCAATGGTGCAGGTCAATAAAACAGTGACAGGGTTTATTAGATAAAATTGTCATATAAAAACGGACAATACAATAAAAAGTGATCACAAGAATAAGAGCAATGTGGGGTGCAGTATGCAAGCCCGATGCGTTTCGACTGAAAAGTCTTCAACAGGGGCATATTCCTGCACCCCCCACATTGCCAACATTTATAAGTTATGAAGGGATCTGTCCCGCCCATGAGAGGCGGAGTCAGAACCGGAAATTACATCAAAATCCCCAAAATCACAACAGCAACTAAAAGAAAGGATTATACAATACAAATATACATACTTCCATATAAATATCTGCCAACATGTAATGAACTCAATCATAATATAACATATAATGATTAGTGTAAACAAAAATATCTCACTGTTTGCACTTCAAGCCTCTCAGTCAGTTATGCACTAGACCTATTGAAAAGATTCAAACCATCCCGCCAAACTGGTAACCAAACATGGGCCCAGCTATACCCCATGTGATATGGGTGGTCTTCTCCCTGTTGCCAATATCCAATGGTGAGTGATGTCCCCGTCGGCGTAGTCACCATACATATATCTACAACTAAAGGATGTAAGGCCATATCCCAATTGGAAAAATCACAGGTGGCTGTGGACGGCACTTACCGTCTGAATGGAGTCCTGAGCCCAGGCGCAACCCCCCCCCAAACTAGAAGCGGCCAGACCATGCTCCAATCAAATCCAAGCGTGACGTCAGAACATCCGTCATGCCAGAATAGCACCCCGCTGTCTAGCGGCATGCACGTGATCGCAAGTGATGTAAACAAACACATCACAAGCAATCACAGTTGCTGGAAGGTAGACGCCTCCCGCCCGAATGTGACGTCTGGACGCACGTCGCGCCGGGATGACGTTCCGCCGTCCGACAATGGACCCGTGACCACGAATGGTGTGAAAAGTAAACACACCATCACGTGATCACAATGAGACGCAGCAACACCCCCTGGACAGAAAGGGGGAGTCGCTGCGCCATGATAGCAATAAACTAGAGGCGGTGACGACCATCGCCACTCCATCTAGAATACAAAGGTTAAATTGGCCACTGGATTAGAATCAATACAGGCCAGCTTAAACCCACATGGGACCCTGAACCCTGCATAGGTTCACCTAAAAGGAAGGCACCTATCCGCCCAGAAGGATAAGTGTAAACTAGAAGGTAAACCTTAAAGCCAAATTGTACATTAGTGAAATATACCAATATCAGACCTAGGTATAGGGGATTAAATCAAATAAAATACAACATAACACCACTGTATAGAGTGCATGCATGTTGTAAATAAATGATCCCTACCCCAAAGTAAACAATAGTCCTAGAAAAAAAGGGGAGGATAACACGATAGGTGTAAAGTGGGCAATCCGCGCTATCTCCCTAAACTATGCTGATATCCTGAGTGTAAACACACTAGGTACAAATTATGGTAAATAGATAAAAAGTGTATGTATGCTAGTCATACAACGAGACTATAACACAAAAATGAATAAAAAGAGGATAACACGAGCCCAGGGTACTCACACCCGGTTTATGAAGCAGTTGATATCCCACTCAACGTTCATACCGTGGGGTGAGTAACACCTGAGCTTGTGTATCCAAAAAGTCTCAAGTCTAGATACACCTCGCAGACAGGAATCACCGCTCCAATGGGGGATGAACCTGTCTATCACCTGGAATTGGGTACCCTTAGGGTCTTTGGCATGGTGTTCCAGGTAGTGACGAGAGACAGTATGTTTGTCACAACCCTTACGTATCTTGGCCAAATGTTCATTCACCCTGATTGAAAAATTCCTAATAGTTCGCCCCACATATTGGAGCTTGCACGGACAGGTGATGAGATATACTATGAACCTCGTCACACAAGTGGTGAAGTGCCTCATAGTGTAGATCCGTCCCGTGGTGCTAGATGTAAACGTTTCGGTTTTACGTCTGCCGAAAACATTAACAGCGCACACATTACATCTCCTGCATGGATGGTAGCCCTTATGCCGCGTACACACGATCATTTTTCCCGTCTGGAAAAATTTCATTTTTTCTTTTGGACGAGAAAAACGACCGTGTGTGGGCTTTTTGTCATTTTTCCCGACGGGAAAAACTGCATTAATCACGACGAGAAAAATGAGAACATGCTCTAATTTTTCTCGTCGTGATTCCCGTAATTTTTTCCCGCGGCAGTTTTCCCATAGGGAAACACTGCCGGGGAGCCTACACACAGTCGTTTTTTTCGACCAAGAAATAAAATGTAATTTAAAACGGCCGTGTGTAGGGGAACAAGCTGTTCCTCGTTTTTCATGTTGATTTTCTCGACGGTGTTTTCACCGTCGAAAAAATCGATCGTGTGTACACGGCATTAGACTCAGGAAAAAAGGAAACCTTTTTAGGGGGATCAATCGTATTGGGAGCCAAATCACTTTGGATGGAACGTGCACCTCTGAAAATGACTCCTGCCCGTTCTGGGAGGGAGGGTCCAAGGATTCTATCACTGCGAAGTACCTTCCAGTGCCTATTTAGGATCTTTTTTATTTCACCATGCTGCGTGGAATAAGAGGTGAAGAAGGACCATTTGAATTTCTCATCTCTAGTGGTTTTTGGTTTATCCACGAGGAGAGAAGCCCCGTCTATCTTAGACACTGCAAGGATATCCGCATCTAATTCGGTGGATTTATACCCTTTGTCCAAGAACCGCTGCTTTAGGATATTGGACTGTGTAAAGAAATCTCCCTCGTGAGTGCAGTTCCTCCTAAGGCGGAGAACCTGACCCCGAGGTACCGACCTTAACCATTGATGATAATGACAGCTGTCAACAGGAATGTATCCATTCCTGTCTGTGGATTTGAAATACGTTCTAAACTCCAAGTGGTTGTTGACAGCTGTGATCTCTAGATCAAGGAAATGTATGGATGATGAACTGGCCTCATAAGATAGAACAATACCACGATCATTGTTATTGAGAGTGGTCATGAAGCTACCCAAGGACTCTCTACTGCCCATCCACAGGAGGAGGATGTCATCTATATACCTGGCCCAGAGAACCAGCTCGGGCCTGGCAAGGGCATAGACGACATCCTCCTCCCACTGGGCCATAAACAAATTAGCAAGACTGGGGGCATATTTAGCCCCCATTGCTACACCCTTAATCTGGGAGAAAAAGGTTCCCTGGAACCAGAAGTAATTGTGCCGTGTAGCGAAGTCTAGCAGCTCCATTATAAAATTTCTTTGTATAAAGGAGAGGGAAGAATTCCTTGTGAGAAATAACTCAACTGCAGTTAAGCCTAACTGGTGTGAAATGCACGTGTACAGTGCGGACGCGTCCGCAGTGACCAAAATAATATCGTCATGATACTGGACACTCTCAAGCAGTTTGATTGCGTCTTTTGTATCCTTCAGATAAGATGGCAAAAGCCTAACTAAAGGCTGAAAGAAATGATCGATATATTTCCCGATTCTCTAAGTAATCAAGTCAATCCCACTGATGATGGGACATACAGGGGGATTGACTGGGTCTTTGTGCACTTTAGGCAAATAGTAGATCACAGGAATTCGAGGTGCCAGTGGGACCAAGAACTCCTGTTCCTTCTTGTTTAAAATATTAAGGGAATAACCTTCATTGATAATTTCTAACAAGGCTTTTTTATACTTGAGAGTAGGATCACCTGGCAAAGGACAATAGGTGGCCCTATCCTCCAGGAGTCTGTTCATCTCCCGGACGTAGCAACCCTTGTCCAAAACCATTATCCCATCCCCTTTATCTGTGGGGCGGATAATGAGATTCTTATTGAGGCATTCTTATTCCAGCATCTTTGATCGCTTGTGATGTGTTCGTTTACATCACTTGCGATCACGTGCATGCCGCTAGATGGTGGGGTGCTATCCCGGCGTGACGGACGTTCTGACGTCACGCTTGGATTTGATTGGAGCATGGTCTGGCCGCTTCTAGTTTGGGGGGGTTGCGCCTGGGCTGAGGACTCCATTCAGACTATAAGTTCCGTCCACAGCCACCTGTGCTTTTTCCAAATGGGATATGGCCTTACATCCTTTAGCTATAGATATATGTATGGTGACTACGCCGACGGGGACATCCCTCACCATTGAATATTGACAACAGGGAGAAGACCGCCCATATCACATGGGGTATAGCTGGGCCCATGATTGGTTGCCAGTTTGGCGGGATGGTTTGAATCTTTTCAGTAGGTCTAGTGCATAACTGACTGAGAGGCTTGAAGTGCAAACAGTGAGTTATTTTTGTTTACACTAATCATTATACGTTATATTATGATTGGGTTCATTACATGTTGGCAGATATTTATATGGAAGTATGTATATTTGTATTGTATAATCCTTTCTTTTAGTTGTGATCTTGGGGATTTTGATGTCATTTCTGGTTCTGACTCCGCCTCTCATGGGTGGGACAGATCCCTTCATAACTTATAAATGTTGGCAATGTGGGGGGTGCAGGAATATGCCCCTGTTGAAGACTTTTCAGTCGAAACGCGTCGGGCTTGCATACTGCACCCCATATTGCTCTTATTCTTGTGATCACTTTTTATTGTATTGTCAGTTTTTATATGACAATTTTATCTAATAAACCCTGTCACTGTTTTATTGACCTGCACCATTGGGAGTTTCCCCTTTGTTTCTATTTTTTCCACCTTTGTTTGTTTAGAGCCTGTATGCTGGAGAAGTTCTGCATCTGCATTTCTATCCATTGGATTTCCCTTTCAAGACTGGTTGAGACGTCCATGGCATCTTCTGACTCACTATTATATGAAAGATGAGTCCACCGGTTGCGGTAAGAGTACCCCATTCAGTTTATTACTTCAAGTGTTTCTACAGTCAACATTTTGTTTTCATCACCTTTGTGGGAAGATATATATAGAGTGTGTCTAAGACATATGGACTTGCTTCAATTTTAGTTCATTCATCTATGTTGGTGACTCACTCATTTTGGACTATTTGAGCTGATTCATTTCGAGCCCACATAGGGTTCTTTTGGTTTTGTTTATGCTATATGGACCTTTTTTCTTTATATCATTTATTTTTTTATTTTATGGATTTCACATTATCCATTTATGTTTATTTCACTATTAAGGTTGTGCAGACTTCCTTCACATAGTAGTGCTTATCATATATACACTTCATTGTGATTTTCATTATATTCACATTCAGTCTCACACCATTAAGATTGATAATTGAGTGTTTGGTTGTCACATTTCATTGAGTGATATTACCTGTTACCTTTTGGTTTAGCGCCGCACTATTTATTTCACTAAATCAGACCCCCACTCTCCTTAAAATAATCACCCCAAATACTACCAAAGGCCTGATTTCCGAGCTATATGCCAGGTTAGGAGCTAAAACAATAAGCAAATTAGGATCCACTAAAAGCAGAGCGGGATGGGAGAGAGATGTGGGTGCAATGTCTACGGAACAATGGGATGCGATATTGCGACGGGAAGAACTGGTCTCGATCTCTGCCTCGCAGAGAGTATCTCATTTGTTCCTAATACACAGGGTTTACTATACCCCCTGAAGAATGTTTAAACTTGGGTGGAGACAAAACGATGAATGCCCGAGGTGCAGAGCTTCAGGAGACCTAATACACATGGTATGCAATTGCCCCAAGCTATTCAGATATTGGGTGGAGGTAGTGGACAGGATAAATAAAATATTCAAGACCAATTTGGAACCAGAGTCCAGGACTTGTCTATTGGGGAGTATGGATGAATGCAGAGTGCCACCGGGCACTGGTGCTGCGATGCCTGTTTCAGGCGAGAAAACGAATCGCACAGAAATGGCAGCCGCAGACACCCCCCACCGTAAAGTCCTGGTCTGAAGTTATTAACTCAATGGTCTGGAGTGAGAGAGTGACACTCACTAGACAGGGTAACCTCAGGAAGTTTGTGAGGATGTGGAAACCCTGGCTAGACGAGATGGGGTGCCCCATATAAGAGAGGAGTAAGGGGACCGTATCCGCACCCACTGGCCGCTCCATGCTTTTTCTTTCAGTGTCCAGTCGGTTTGTGCATTGCCCACGAGAGCGAGGGGGATTGTCCCCCCCCCAGGGATTACTTAATTTATAAAAATATATGCACAAAAACGCACGGAAGTGGTGTGGATAAGGGAGGGAGGGTGAGGAATAGAGGGGGAGGGAGGGGGAGGGTCAAATGGGGTGGGGAGGGTCAAATGGGGTAGGGAGGGGGGGAGGGGGATGAGAGGGGAAAAGAGGGGAGACATAAGAAAAATAGTAACACTATTTTCACTGTACAACACTTTTGTACTGAACGATGTTGTGTATATGTAAGCAACAATAAAAAAAAATTAATTCAAAGTAGTGAGTGTACAGCTTGTAAAACAGTGTAAATTTGCTGTCCCCTCAAAATAACTTGACACACAGCCATTAATGTCTAAACCGCTGGCAACAAAATTAAGTGCACCCCTAAGTGAAAATGTCCAAATTGGGCCCAAAGTGGCAATATTTTGTGTAACCACCATTATTTTCCAGCACTGCCTTAACCCTCTTGGGCATGAAGTTCACCAGACCTTCACAGGTTGCCACTGGAGTCTTCTTCCACTCCTCCATGATGACACCACGGAGCTGGTGGATGTTAGAGACCTTGCGCTCCTCCACCTTCCGTTTGAGGATACCCCACAGATGCTAAATACGGTTTAGGTCTAAAGACATGCTTGGCCAGTCCATCACCTTTACTCTCAGCATATTTAGCAAGACAGTGGTCGTCTTGGAGGTGTGTTTGGGGTCGTTATCATGTTGGAATATATAATATATTATATATTTATTGCATACTGTCATGTTTAAAAAATTGACGCGCTTGCTGTCATGTCAGTACTGTATAACTTATACTACGCTGTCAAAGTGACACATTCAATAACAGCAAGCGCATGAATTTTATACTGTATACTACAGAATAGCTAAAAAAAAAAAAATAGCTTGCAATTTGCAATCCATTCCATTCCATTTCAAATTATATTTAATCACTCAGTTCAATTATATTTTTTTTTTTGCTACAAGTCAGATCAGATGTACTGCAGTGCAGACACACAGTCATTTTAAATAGTCAGTACTAGTACTATAATAAAAAATCAAGAAATAAAATTTCTAGTTTGTTTCTGTCAGTTTAAGAAGGCAAAAGCAGCAATGCTCACCGGCGAATAGTAATGGTAGCCATCCAGGAGTGACAGTGCCCAGTCTTGTACTTGAGTATGCTATGTGCAACCCTCTATGAATCCGTCTCTCACTTCCCAGTACCGTCTCTCACTTCCCAGTACCGTCTCTCGCTTCGCAGTACCGTCTCTCGCTTCGCAGTACCGTCTCTCGCTTCGCAGTACCGTCTCTCGGGTCCCAGTACCGTCTCTCGGGTCCCAGTACCGTCTTTCGGGTCCCAGTACCGTCTCTTGGGTCCCAGCAGCGTCTCACAAGCACAAGGAGCGTCCACGGGGAAGGTGCCAGCGCCTCAGCAGGGAACGTGACGTCACCCGCTGGTTCTGCCGCCTGTACTCCGCATGCGCGATTTTCAGCGCCAGTATCAGCAAGAATTCTCTTTCGGCTTTTTACCGAAAGGGCCATTTTCGGCCGATATGTTTCGGTGGCCGAAATTTTGGTGCATCCCTAGAAAGCTCTATTTGTGGGAAAAAATTACGTCAATTTTTTTTGGGTACAAGGTCGCACGACTTCGCAATTGTCAGTTAAAGCGACGCAGTGCCGTATCGCCAAAAAATGGCCTGCTCATTAAGGGGGAAAATCTTCCAGTCTGTAAGTGGTTAAGGAAAGTTAAAAATTCTTATTTGCATACCTCCGCTGGCATTTTCAGATAGAAAAGTCAGTAGTGGAAACCTCTGTAAACATAAAAACAGAATCAGACAATGGCAGATTGATCTTTCTATTAAGCTTTTGCATCAGGTTTCTCAAACCTTTGCATGCCTGCGCTTTATGTGATAATGACTGTGCCCCTCCCCTTCAAGACATTGTCGGAAAAGGGCAGAGCATTGGTAACCTTAAAATCAGGGCCGATCCTAGGGTCACAGGCGCCTGGCATCCCCCTGGGCGTGGTCATCTTGCAAACTCCTCCCCATTACAAACATTTCTATGGCAACTACTCAAAACACAGAAATGCTCCCCTAAAGAGTCTTTGTTACCCTGGGATCCTCCCATGATCTCTTAACAATAAACAAAATACAGGAAGAGAGTACTCTAATGGGACTTGGAGGGGGGTCTCTCTCATGGACAAAGAGAGGGCTGTTAGAAAGAGCCCCCCGACATACTGCAGACATACTACAGGAGATGGTCAGAGACTGCAGATATGTACTTGTATCAACAAGAGACGGTCAGTGACTGCCTATCAAATGCAGCCTACCAGTGCCCATCAAATGCAGCCTACCAATGCCCATCAAATGCAGCCTGCCAGTGTCCATCAAATGCAGCCTGCCAGTGCCCATCAAATGCAGCTTGCCAGTGCCTATCAAATGCAGCCTGCCAGTGCCCACCAATTGCAGCCTACCAGTGTCCACCAATTGCAGCCTACCAGTGCCCACCAATTGCAGCCTACCAGTGCCCCTGGATCAAACAGAGCGGCCTCTGTAACAAAGTCTCACCTCCTAGACCAGCTTGCGGCTCCTATGATACACGTCACACTGATTCAATTTCACTGTATTGGATCCTTCGTACTAGTGCCCAAGTCCGGCCCTGGAATATACACAGGCTGGTGAGGTTAACAAGCAACCCCCTGGCCCCAACCTCCATCACCACCAGTGGCTGCTCGACAGCCTACAAATTTTTGCACCCCAAAATTATCTTTTCCATGCAGAGCAAACTAAGGAGCACGCTCCGCTACTGACGCCCGCCTGCCATTGACTGAGCCAGGGAGGGGATGGAGGGCGTGCACAGCCTGAGGGAAGTGGTGTGGCCTTTGTACGGGACATCACAGTGGCCCAGGGGGAAATTGGCACCCTGTCCCACCCCGAGTGACCACATTTCCAAACTGCCATTCAGGGACAATTTTGCTAAGGACGGTGGGGGGAATGTAGTCTCAGGGTTGATTAGCGGCGGGGTTGACTTGTCAGGCAAATGGCTGGTGTTAGAATCAGTGGGAGCCCTGAGATTGTCACGTGCCACCAGATGCAGCGTGTCACTTGCCACCATCACCTGCCACCAGATGCAGCATTTCCCTTGCCACCGTCACCTGCTGCTAGATACAGCATGTCACTTGCCACCTTCGCCTGTCGCCAGATGCAGCGTGTCACTTGCCACGTCACCTGCCACCAGATACAGCATTTCACTTGCCACCGTCGCCTGCTGCTAGATGCAGTGTGTCACTTGTCACCGTCGCCTGCCACTAAATGCAGCGTGTCACCTGCCACTGTCGCCTGCCACTAGATGCAGCGTGTCACTTGCCACCTTCACCTGCTGCCAGATGCAGCGTGTTACTTGTCACTGTCACCTGCCGCCAGATGCAGCGTGTCACTTGCCACCGTCGCCTGCCGCTAGATGCAGCGTGTCACTTGCCACAGTCGCCTTCTGCCAGATACAGCGTTTCACTTGCCACCTTTGCCTGCCGCTAGATGCAGCGTGTCACTTGCCACCTTCGCCTGCCGCTAGATGCAGCGTGTCAATTGCCACCGTCGCCTGCCACTAGATGCAGTGTGTCACTTACCACCGTCGACTGCTGCTAGATGCAGCGTGTCACTTGCCACCTTTGTCCGCTGCCAGATGCAACATGTTATTTACAACCCTCATCTGCTGCAAGATGCAGAGTGTTACTTGCCACCTATATCCTGCCTCTCTCTCCCTCCCCTTCAGCTGGGCATGCCGGGAGCTACAATTTCCCTCTTAGGATTACTGGGTCTTGCCAGTCCTCGTGACTACAGGACCCATGATCCTCTTTTGTGCTTTTTTTTTCCTGCTCAGTAGGAACGAGAGGGCGCCGCTCCCAAAGCTTCCCTCTCCACACGGAGACACAGTTACTCCCCCAGCTGCTTACCAAAGGAAGGAGGGGGAATGGGTAGAAAACATAGAGCCCTCTCCTTACAGCAGCAGCTCGAGGGATGGGGGGGCAGGACAGATTCTCTTCCTCGGACCTGCTCGCCACCCGGGAGGGGGATCTGCATCACCTTAGCTTTGGCGCCCCCCCTCTGCCTTAGCTCATTGTGCCTGGGCGCGGGGCACCCAGTGCAACCGCCCAGGATCGGCCCTGCTTAAAATGGACCAGATATGCACTTAATGTAAGTTAAAACATTTTTAATAAACTGCCCACTAGATGACGTTTCCCTTTCTATACACACACACACAAACATACACATACACAGGAGCGGTGGGGGGAAAATCGCACCATATTTTTGTTCAAATCGCAATGATTCTTTGCAGTGCGATTTGCACCCATTCATTTTGTATTGACGCAAATTGCACTGCAAAGTATCGATTTCGAGAGCATTTTTACGAGTATGAGTATTCTTAGTTTCCACAATGTTCTGAATTCACAGGTTCAACTGGTGAAACTGATACAGAAGAGGACCATGGAGAGGGACACAGGGAGCAGCACTGAGGCATGGAAAAAAGATGTGTACTGCTTGGCGTGGGTAACTATTTTAATTATACAGAAGAAAAAGGGGGAGCTTTTTTTTTAAAGGGATCTGGACTTGGACTTTGAATGATATTTAATGAACCAAAATACTGTATATACTCGAGTATAAGCCGACCTGAGTATAAGCCGAGGCACCTAATTTTACCATAAAAAATGGGAAAACTTATTGACTCGAGTATAAGCCTAGGGTGAGAATGCAGCAGCTACTAGTACGGTAAATTTCTTTAGTGTTCTAAGCAACCAGCATCCAGTAGGAAAGATGGGGGTCCTGGTGCTTAGTGAGGGGAGATGGGGGTTCTGGTGCTTAGTGAGGGGAGATGGGGTTCCTGGTGCCTAATGGGGGCAGTTTCGGGGCACTGCCAGTCAGTGGGGGAGGGGGGCACTGGTGCTCCTTACCTGGGTGCTTGATCCATATGGAATCCTGTAGAAGAATTATCCCCCTCTCACTTTTCTTGTCTGCTGATTTTTCTCATCTGAAGGGATGCCGGGGATGCCAGTGCAGTGATAGCTCAGACGATCTCACAAAATAAAACTTCCCCTGCTCACTTCTCTGCCAGGCTCTGACTGATGACATCATCTTCCTCACCTCCATCGGCAAATGCAGTTTGCTCAGGAGCTCCATTGAAAGCCACTTCATCCCCCGAGAACACCCGCACACACCGGAGCGGCCCCGGAGACACCAGAGAACAGTAAGTGGGGACACTGACTCGAGTATAAGCTCGAGTATATACGGTAGTTTTATTTATTATTGGCACTTATAAAAGGCCAAACATTTAGACAGTGCTTTACATATACTGTACATTCACATCAGTCCCTGCCCCACAATCTAAGGTTGTTACATTCATACATACACATGCTGGGGCCAACTTAGACAAGATACAGTTAACCTACAACTTTTCATCTAATTCGATTGCTTATTCGAAGCCGAGTATAGACTTCATAATTGCACAGATTTCTGTAAACCTTCTAAAAACTGCCATCACTGGCAAAGAACTCTCCGTGGAGGCCCAAAAGATCATAGATTACAAGGTCATGAGCAACTGACATGAAAAAGATCTTCTGTGTCAATAGTCATGGGTTTGGATACCCAAAAATTAAAAAACCTGTTCTTTGCAAGATGGTATAGTTTTTGCTATGTGATAACTTCAGCTAAAACCCCCAAATATGCAACACTGTTGAAACTTGTTGAGGGCTAAACCACAAAGCGATGTACCAAATTATCAGGAAAGAGTGCATTCTGTAGACAGGCTAAGGTCAGGGCAGAAGATGTTCTAGCAGAGTCATTCATAACACAGATAAAAGTTAGGAACAGGAAGAATTCAAGTAGCTATGTTACAAAGGCAGAAGGTCTGTGTAAGTGGAATGAAGGGTATGAAAAAGTCAGGCAGACTGTCCTGGGGTGAATACTATCCACCCAATGTTCCTGAAAAGTAGAGGCTTTATATATCCATAGAGATTACTCAAACTAGATGAGTAGGGATGCAGAATGGGAGACTTATGCAGTCTATCAGACTGCAGGAAAAGAAGATAAGATACAGGCTGTGTCCACCGCACTGTGGTGTCTACCAAGGAAGACAAAAAGTCTTATGTGCAGCCAAATTCCTAACAGAAAAGGCTAACATAAGAATATGACATTTTTAGAGATCTGATAAGAAATTAATGGCCCTACAGAAACATTACACAATGTGTGTACATATAATTTAAACAACTTGGGAGCTATGTTTTGGAGAGTAGACATGAAATAGGGTTCCCGTGGGAATATTTACCAAGTGACTTGTTGCTTTCCTTAATCCATTCTTCATTGTTTTACCTTACAGACAGATGACTACATGCTGATAGCATACCACATAAGGCCTAAAATAAGCTTTTTATATTCTTCGTGCAAACAATGAAAAAACCCTTCAGAAAATCAGAGTATTCAAAAAAATTACATTAAAAACAATAACCAGTGCAAAATTGAAAACAAGACAATAAGGAATGAACTGACATCACGTTTGCACTTTATTTTCTATACAAGAATAATTGGCAAAGTTTATTATAAGAATAAACAGCAAGTGTTATTTTTAAAAGGGCATGCTGAATATTTTTTTTATCTTTGCTAGATAACTGTAATAACTGATGTATACCAGGGCTAGACTAATCCCCGGAGCCAGTTGGCGCCTCACTTTGTTTGGATATTTTTTGTTTTTCAATAGAACCATATGCTCTCTGGCTTCTCAATAGTGCCTGCTAGCTCTTAAACTGGACAGACTAATTCCTGAATTCTGCATTCATTTGTCCACCCTGCTTTACACTACAGTGATGAAGGCGATTTAGATGCAACGTATTAAGTTAATTGTTTGAATCAAACAATCATTCACATACAGTGCCTTGAAAAGTATTCATACCCCTTGAGATTTTCCACATTTTGTCATGTTACAACCAAAAACATAAATGTATTTTATTGGGATTTTATGTAATAGACCAGCACAAAGTGGCACATTAGAGGTCGACCGATATGGGTTTTTCTCTGGCCGATGCCGATGCCGATATTTAGAAATCGCTGCGGCCGATGGCCGATATATGATGCCGATTTTTTTTTTGGGCCGATATGTTAGGCTGATTTTTTTAGATTTTATGAGATGAAGGGGAAAAAAAAAAAACTAACAGTTGGACCCCTTTCACACTGGGGTGTTTTTCAGGCACTTTTGGGCTAAAAATAGCACCTGTAAAAATGGCTGCAAAACAGCTCCCCTGCAGTCTCAGTGTGAAAGCCTGAGTGCTTTCACACTTAGGCGGTGCGCTGGCAGGACGTTAAAAAAAAGTCCTGCAAGCAGCATCTTTGGAGCGGTGTATACCGCTCCTCCACCACTACTGCCCATTGAAATGAATGGGCACTGCTGCCGAAGCGCCTGCAAAGCGCTTCTGCAGCAGTGCTACACGGGCGCATTTAACCTTTTCATCGGCCGCTAGCTGGGTTATAAGCGCCGAATATCACCACTAAAATGATGGTAAAGCGCAGCTAAAACTAGCTGCGTTTTACCGCCAACGCCTGCCCGCTCCAGTGCGAAAGCAGCGGAGTTCCGCCAAAAAAATAAAATATTAAAAGTCAGCAGCTACAAATACTGCAACTGCTGACTTTTAATATATGGACACTTACTTGTCCTGGGCGCCCGTGATGTTGGCACCCGAAGCCGATCTCTCTCTCGGCTCTCGGGTGCTGCCGCCTCCATCTTCGGTAAGGGAATCAGGAAGCAGGCACAAAAACAGGTAATCAAAACTTTGACGAAAAAAAAAAAAGTTTTTAGTTTTATTTAATATTCATTAAAGTGTATTTTTTCCCGGGGCGTGTCCGGATGTAGAGCGAGGAAGACGTGCTGCTGAGGAGCTCCGCACATCCTGATTACATCTGATGCCATCCTGTCTTCCCACCGCCCTGGTAAGCCCCCAAACTTACCCAGTGGGCTCCTGAACGTCCCCTGCCTCGGCCCCAGCTGCTATTTTCTGCCCTGGTCACCCGATTGTGCTGTTACAGGGACCCGCGGCTGGCTCTGTGCCCCTGGGATCCGCCGCCATCTTGCGGCCTGCTGACACTCCCGGATCCCCTGAGCTAAATTGCCGCGATTCGCGGGGCTAGGGGGGCCTCATCCACACACACCAAGGGCGCCTGTGGCGAGGGGGGTGCTCCGGACCGGCGCTGTGACCACCGGGGGGCCTCGGGAGGTTGATTGCCCCGGCCTGTGGCCTCCAGCCATCTTGCGGCCTACCGCACTTCTTGCAGCCTCCGGCCTCAATTACTTTATGCGGCGGGACGAGCGGCGGACATCCACATCCTCCGGTAGTACCATCCGTGCGGGGGGGGGTTGGCAGTGTATCCGAGGATTTTCAGAGAGCTGCTCCCCCGCACCCACACCTGCGGCCTGCTGCCATCTTGCGGCCTGCAGTGCTGGCCCCATCCACCGGACACTGTGGGACAGTCTTACCTTCCCTCCTCCTGTGATCCTTGGCTAACTGACTGACTGCTCTGCAACACTGCGGGGGGGGGGGGCTGTCCCGCTCCTGCACCTCTCCACCTTGTCATTACTACAGCCTCCATCCTCCCCCTTGAACTGAGCCCCCTGCCCACGAACCCCCCCCCAAACTCCCCTTAATCTTGGGGTAAGGCTTGGATGGGCCGCCCTAAGACCCGCTACTCCACAAACAAGGGCCCGAAGGCTCCTCATATCCCCCCGTCAGCGGTTGCTTCGTCTGAACGGCGCTCCTCAGCTGGGATGGCGGCTAATACGCGGGGGGCTGCGGAGTCCGGGGTGGCGGCGCCCCCCACGGGAGTGGAGATCCTGGCGGCCATCACATCCTGTAAGGAAACTCTGACATCTAAGATCGACTTCTTGACAGTGGATGTCGGTCTCATCCGTCAAGATATGGATAAATTTCGCTCTCGCATCACGGGGGTGGAGGACAGGGTCTCCATGGTGGAGGATACGGTCCGGTCAGACTCCAGGGAGGTGCGGGCCCTCCAACTTCAAGTGAAAGCGCTGCAGGAGCGCGCAATAGATACCGAGAACCGCCTCAGGCGGAACAACATCCGCATAATTGGACTGCCCGAGAGGGCTGAGGGCTCTAGACCTGCTGAATTTACTGAGCAACTACTGACCACCCTGTTCGACCTGGGTGCCACGCCATCTACCTTTGTGGTCGAAAGAGCCCACAGGGTTCCGCTGCTCCCTCCGAGACCTGGGGCCCCTCCGCGCCCGTTCCTGTTACGAATGCTGAACTACCGGGACCGCATTCTGGCGGCGGCACGCATCATGCCTGAAATTAAATATGAGAATACCAGATTACTTTTCTTCCCAGACTTCTCTCAGGAGGTACAGCAACGTCGCAAGTCCTTTACTGATGTGAGACGCCGGCTCCGAGAGAAGGGAATACGCTTTGGCCTGTTGTATCCCAGCAGACTGCGAATCACAGATGGTAGCGATACTCACTTCTTTGACACTCCGGAGGCGGCAACGGCGTGGCTAGACGCCCGTTAACTACACAAAGCCGAGGACCCATGGTGGAATACACCCGGCAGGGATCGGATGCGCATTACCTATCTCATCAATGGACGTCTCTCCTGTCATGGTGAATCCCAGCAATACCCTCTTCTGTGTCCCCAATCCTGTTTATCCCTGCTGACTTCCACCTTTACTCCATCTACATAAGTGTTAACTTCTGCTGGCTAGACTGCTACTTACTCCTGCCTAAGGAGCTCCAACAGCAAATACTGAACTGCCCCGTCTGTGAACCGAGGTGATCCGAGTTGTCCCTTGTCCACGCTTTGGACCCCCACCCAGAGTCGAGACGGACTTCCCTGGAGACTTCTTCTTCACCTACGGGCCGACTTCTTGAGGTCGCAGTGACCTAAAGATTTGATGTTTTTTTCAGTTATGGGACGAAACCCTGCATCAGTTTTTATGGCTCTTGGGCCCCTTTTTTTTTTTTTTTGGCCCTTGAAGCTAGGTTTGTATGATGTTTGGGTAGGGTGTTCTATGTTCTGGGGAGGAGGGTTTCATTGTTATGACGGTCCAGACAATTACTGTGTTGCTCAATTGACTTATGGGTCTCTGACCCTATTGAATAGGTGTGCCAATGCCGAGTTTAATTATATGTGTTGGGTTAAAGGGCTCATCCTGCTTCTATTTCCCCCTGGTGCTCCTTGATGGCTCCCCCGGACGATGAACTCCTGACCATTCTGTCATGGAATGTTCGGGGGCTCAACTCAAAATTTAAAAGGTCACTATTATTCCAATATTTGAAATTACATAATCCCCATATAGTGTTACTGCAGGAGACACATTTAACCGGTAGCAAGGTTCTGGCTCTGAAGAAGCCCTGGGTACAGAGGGCGCTTCATGCGACCTACTCTTCGTATTCTCGTGGGGTGTCTATCCTGATTAGCAAACGTATACCGTGTGTGATTCATGATGTTCATCTGGACCCCCAGGGAAAATTTGTTATGGTTGTGCTAAGTGTATATAACAAAAAATATGTTATTGTGAATGTTTATCTGCCTCCCCGAGTCAGATACAAACTTTGTACACTCTCTATGAGAGGCTGGCTCCGCATTGCCCAGCACGGGTTCTGTTCATGGGAGATTTTAATGCTACACTGTCCCGTGGCCTGGACAGGCCTTCCCCCCAGTCCAATTTTAGTTCTGATCTCGGAACGTGGGCTCAGGCCACGGAGTTCCAGGAGGCGTGGAGGTGGCTTCATCCCCATGATAGAACGTATTCATGCTTTTCGACCACATTTTGAACCTCCTCCCGCATTGATCTGGCTTTTGCCAATTCCACCATGCTGGCTAACATTCAGGAGGCATGTTACCTTCCCTCTGGCCTCTCTGACCATCACCCACTTAAATTGACCATTAGGACCACCAGGTCGCGGAACAATACCCTTTGGAGGTTACAACCCCATTGGATCAACAATGATGCTGTACATGATAAGGTTCTCTCTCCCCTGGGGGAATATTGGGCACACAATGCGGGGTCGGCCTCTCTGGAGATGACCTGGGATGCCTCCAAGGCTCACAGCAGGGGTCAGTACATCTCGGCTGTGGCGGCGGTAAAGGCGGAACTGGGAGACGGGGTGTCTGACCTGCAGCGTAGGGTGGACCAGGCATTGAATCGGTATTCAGCCTCGCCAACGGTCTCCAATTTTGAGCACCTTTCATCGTTTAAGCGAGAACTACATCTCCATGTTTCAGATATCACTAGGCTTGGTATAATATTGTTTTATTGGTATACAAAGTAGCAGACAGGAATACTTTGAACATGGAGACAAAAACAGCAAACTACTAGCGCTGCTAACGCAGCAGGACAGGCCCTCAGTGGTTATACCGGAGATCCTCACGACAGATGGCGCTTTAGTCACCTCTCAGGAGGATATTCTGGCTGCGTTCACCACATTTTACACCTCCTTGTATGTCTCTTCACTTCCTGACGGGTTTGACCCTACACCTATGATCTCCCTACTAGACACGCTAGCCCTGAGATGGCTCTCTGACACGGAGAGGCAACTCCTTGTCTCGGAAATCACTCCAGAAGAGGTCACATTGGCCATTAAGTCTTTTCCGGCAGGTAAAACCCCAGGGCCGGACGGCCTGCCCATTGAGTACTATAGGGCCCACACAGAATTGCTTGCCCCCAAACTAGCTCAGATGTTTCAAACTTGCTTGAACCAAGACTCCTTACCGCCCTCTATGAGAGAGGCCCACGTAGTTCTCATTCCAAAACCTCATAGAGACCCTAAGTAATGCGCCTCTTACAGGCCAATTGCACTTCTCAACTGTGACCTTAAAATCTTGACCAAGCTATTGGCCACTAGACTTAACGTAGTAATAAAATCCCTGATTGACTCTGACCAAACGGGCTTTATGCCCGGTAGATCTACAGACATTAACATACGCAGATTATTCACTAATATTCATGCTCCTCATACTAACCAAGGCACTAGAACCATTGCCACCTTAGATATAGAGAAGGCATTCGACACAGTGGAATGGATCTATCTATGGGAGGTGCTTAGAAGAATGGGGTTCCCGTTAAAATTCATAGGTTGGATACGCACACTTTACACTGGTCCCACGGCATGCATTAAGCTGAATGGCTCCCTGTCTCCTCCGTTCCCCCTGCAGAGGGGCACCAGACAGGGATGCCCTCTCTCCCCGGCTCTGTTCGCCCTGGCCGTGGAGCCTATTGCTGAAGCCCTTAGGAGCTCGGCCGAGGTCCGTGGTCTTAGGGTGGGCTGGCTGGAGGAGAGGGTGGCTCTTTACACGGACGATATGCTCCTGTTTTTGAATGACGCTGGTGACTCTCTGCGGGGCGCACTTAGTATCATGGATGCCTTCGCCGCCTTCACGGGGCTGAGAGTGAACTGGCACAAGTCGCAGTTGTTTCCAGTGGATGCGGGGGCCAGGTCCTCCTCACCCTCCTCTCTCCCACTTCAATGGGTTGAGCAGTTCACCTATTTGGGAATTGTTGTCTCAAGAGAGAGTGGGGACTTTGTGCGGCTCAATCTCGACCCTGTCTTGGTAGCCATTAAAGCCAAACTTAAGGCGTGGGGTACTCTCCCCCTTTTGCTCATTGGGCGTATTAACTTGCTTAAGATGAAAGTCCTCCCTAAACTCACATACATTTTTCAGAACTCCCCTCACTGGCTGACTAAAGTTTTCTTTAATTCCCTCAGGCAACTCTTCCTCTCCTTTATTTGGGGGTCCAGGCCGCCTAGATTCAAATATTCCACCTTGACCAGACCTGTGGACAGTGGAGGCCTGGCCCTCCCTGATTGTTACAAGTATTATTTGGCCACTCAGCTTGTGACTGCCCATTGGTGGTTACGACCGGACCTGACCAACTCTGCAACGGTGCTGGAGGCAGCCATAGTGGGGTCCTTGGAGGCACTGGAGGGGTTGCTGTTCAGGGGGCCTAAAACGCCTCACAATCTCACCCCTTCGATGCGCACCACTATGCAGGCATGGAAGGCGGGTGAGGCGCTGAGGACACCCCAGCCGAACTCTTGGTCTCCTCACACCCCCTTGTGGCTGAATCCTAACCTTTCGCAATTCCACACTATCCCAGATCCGCAGGCCTGGGCCAAATACAAAATACTGACCCTCAAACATATCATCACCAACGGAGATCTCACCCCCTTTCACACTTTATGTGCCAAATTTAACGTGCCTGAACGAGCCCACTTTAGATATCTCCAAATTACACATGCCTACAGGTGCCAATTTTTGAGCAGGCCAGTTGAACTGGCATACTCCGAGCTAGAATCTACCATCCGGGTGAAAGACCTGGAGAAGCCTACGTCTCAGATCTATGGATCCCTGCTGGTTGCTGCTATTCCCGAGCTGTCTTCCCTTCCCAGGAAATGGGTGGAGGACATACCGGGGTTGGACGACGACGACTGGCGGGAGGTTTGGGATTTTCCCTTCTCCCCACTGGTCTCAGCGAGGGATAAATTAGTCCAATATAAAATTGTACACAGAGCTCACTACACACCTCACAGGCTTCACCAGATGTCGCCGGAGCATTCTCCGGAGTGCTGGCGTTGCTCCTACCAACCAGGGGGTTTCTTCCACATTTTCTGGGCTTGCCCAGCAATCGTACACTATTGGAATGAAGTGCTACGGGTGATCACTAAGGCCACTGGGACTTGCGTCCCATATGAACCTATATACTGTTTGCTAGGATTAGTTGATCAACTGCCAATGATCAGAGCCAGGAAAACACTCATATCCCTGCTACTATACTATGCGCGCAAAGCCATTACGATGAACTGGAAACAACCGTCTCCCCCCTCTGTTAAATTCTGGAAAAGATTAGTTAATGCCAGTTTGCCCCTGTATAAAGCCACTTACTCGTCCAGAGGTTGTCCGCATAAATTTGAAAAGGTGTGGAGTTGTTGGCTAGAGGACAGAAACACGGCAAGTGAATAGTGACCAATGCCTAAACTTGTAACGTATCACTAGGTTATCATTTTCTTAACCCAAACAATTTTTTCAGGCTACCATCCTCTATTGATATCACTTTGAGCATGACTTATCTTGAATGGACCCTCTCCCCCAGTCTGGGGTTAAAGTGTAAGTTAAGTTAAAGTGTATGTGTTATTTGTGGCCCTGTGTCGGTATGTTGCCGACACAGGGCAACGGCCCCTACGTGGGCAGATGTTGTGCCTATGTGTGGGCAAAATGTGTGTGTCTATAAAAACTTCAATAAAAAGATTTTACAAAAAAAAAAAAAAGTGTATTTTGTCCCAAAAAAATTTGTTTGAAAGACCGCTGCGCAAATACCGTGTGACATAAAATATTGCAACAACCGCCATTTTATTCCCTAGGGTCTCTGCTAAAAAAAATATATAATGTTTGGGGGTTCCAATTGATTTTCTAGCAGAAAATACAGGATTTTTACTTGTAAGCTACAAGTGTCAGAAAAGATTTAGCCTTTAAATGGTTAAACTGAGAACTTCTACACAGGGAGTTCAGTTCATTGATAAGAAGAAACATTTGTAACTCTTTTCTCTCACTTGGCAGGCTGCCCAGAGATGAGTCATTCCACCTCCACGGAAACTTCAGGCAACTTGCATTGACTTCTATGAAAGATGT